>CM047806.1:14655582-15354223 GCA_026214975.1 Gentiana macrophylla | reverse complement strand
AAAAAGTATATCGCTTTAATAAAAAAAAACTGTACTAAAATAGTGTAGTTTTAATTGCCATATTCTTTTTGACCAAATCCTCCTTGATTTTACTATTTAGGAGTTTTTTAAAATGGAAACTTCAAAGAAAATATGTCTTAAAATAAAAACATTGGTGATATATGTTCGGAAAATATGCTTTAATGGAAATTGCGTGAATATTTCATACCGACACGTGAAACACATTTCACATTCATTCATAGCTAAAAGTTTCAAAAGCGTCATGAAATCGTACTTTTTTGTTTTGTTTTTTGGACTGTATTCGAAGTTTCCCTTTAAAATTAAAACTCATGAAAACTGGTTTTTTCGGTGTCTTTTTGGTTCATTTTCCCGCAATGTGGTAATTAGAATGATGAATCATTTGTCTTTAGGTTCATTAGCCTTTCAGTATGAAAGTCTTGACAAGTAGCTTTTATGCTGGGTCCGACCATGCTTTTGACCATCTGTCATCACTTTAAAAATCTGATCAACGCTTGTTTTTATACATGGGCCCACCATAAATCTTTAAAATCTTATTTACAAGACACTAAGTAGGATTTTGGCCATGGATTATAATAAACTTTCATAAGTCTTGATATAGGAAGAACCGGATGTTTGTTATTATAGTTTATGGACCGGAACTGAGATCGGCTCCGACTTGTATCTATAGGATTCTCGCTTGTGTATGGAAAATGATGTCGGCTCCTCGGCTCTGACTTGTATTTAGGATCCTTGTGAACGGGAAACAAATACCGGGACCCTCGACAGTTTATTGTTTTTAAAATAACTATACTAATTAACCATAAACTATATTTCTGGATTTCCGTTTCATTTTGTTGGTATCTTATTTTTCTTAACTTACAAACATATCTTAAGCCATGAAATGTCTCTTCTTTTTACCACAAACTTGAAGATTAATCAGTGCATTTTTTGACACAATAGTGCAATTTGATTCTTAAACATGTTGATAATTCGTGACGGTAATGCAATTAAAATCTATACTAATACTTTAGCCATTTCAGCAAGTTTTATAATGTACTGTTTTGTTTTTAAAATGGTCCTAACTTCGATCTGAAAACATGTTAAAATAACATTTCAACATCTACTTACGATGTAGAATTCATTGCTGAAAAGATGTAGATTTTGGATTGATTTTGTTTGTAGTTTAAGATTATCTTTTTCAACCGAGTATATACAGAAAATGTCACTTTCTTCACGATTTTATGCAGTTGCAGACCGTGACGGATACGGAAAACAGATCGAGTGGAGCCATCGAGGTGTACAAATGATATTTATATATTTTTTAATTATAAAACAACATTTTTTTTTATTAAAATTAAAACTTATTTGATCCTAATACTGAGATCGTAGCCCAAAAGCCTGCCGATCGAACCCTGGGTGCTAATATTATTTAAAACTTATTTGATCTCCATGGTGACACAAATAATATTTTTTGTATTTTTATAATAACAAAAGCATATCATTTTAATAAAAAAAATTGTAGTAAAACCATGTCGTTTTAATTGTCATATTCCTTTTGACCGAATTGCTTGAGTTCACTATTTCTATGTTTTCTAAAAGGGAAACTTCAAAATATACGTTAAAAGAAAAGCATCGGCAAAATATGTTTCTATAAGAGTTGGAAAATATGCTTTTATGAAAATTGCGTGGATATTTCATCCCCACAAATTTTATATTGGTCGAAAAGGAAATTTAATTTAGTAATCTCACACCAACAGAAGAAAAATGAAAATTTGGAAATTAGTTAAAATTTCCTCTTTAAAATTCTCTACTAAAAAAATTGCTGACATGGTGTTCATATTTTGTGATAGTGGACTACTATTCATAGTGTAAAACCGCAAGCGTCAAAACATTTTTTTACAAGCACCGATAGCATCACACAAAATCATCATATAATAAGATTCACAACATATTTTTAAATTTATTAATTATAATAGAGGACCTATTGATTTACATTCATCCCATAAAAATCATTAATTTAAAACGTGTTCCGAGACATAAGATGCAGAATATATTGTGACATAGATATTTTTCTTTACTTAATTGTTTCAAAAGCGTCATGAACTTGCAAAAGCGTCAGATATGTGTGTGTTTTCTTTTTTCTTTTTTCTTTTTTTTCTTTTTTCTTTTTTCTTTTTCTACTGTATCCTAAGTTTCCCTTTTTAAATTCTTGATTTGAATACTGTTGCTACTGGATGGTGGTGGTGGTTTGTTTTTGAGTTGGTTATGGACATCCGTAATATATCTGATTGTTTTTTTTTCATCTTTTACCAAATCAAGTTTTCTTTAATTTAAACAATATTTTAGTTATATTTTGGTTCTTCCGATCTTTTTTATTTCTTTAATGTTTGTGTCCAGTAGTGTGCTGTGGTGATCCGATGGTTATTCGAACTATTGTCCCATTGTAATTATGTTGGTTTATAACAAAATTCCTTACGTAAAAAAAATATATATATTCTTGATTTGAATACAAATCAAAATAAACATTTAAAATTCGTTAGAACGTCCTAACAAATAATATAGCAAAATAACATAGTTACACAAAAATAAGCTAGAGATAAGGATACTTAAATTCAAAAAATTAAATAATAAAAATTAGTTAGAAAAACTAATTAAGATAAGATTTACTGTTTTATTTGTTTTAAGTATAGATTTTATCATTCCGGTTCCCTGTATAAATTTACTTACACTTCATCAATGACTGAAATAGATTCATTTTTACCATTTCATTAATTTATTAATGTTATGGAGTTTTCAAACTTTAAATGGCGACGAAAGCTCGTTGAAATGGTGAAGAAATTACAACTCCCCAATGTTGAAGCCTCGTTTCAAAGTCTCACAAACTACTTACTCATGCGGTTAATAATAAGGTATGTTTACGGCTTATTTTTTTTAAAAAGGTGCAAATGGATTTCTCGTATGTTTCTAGATGTAGATTATGCGCCTAAATCGCAATCGCTGGCGCTAAATACCATGTAATCGCTTCAATACATCGAGCTAATATGGATTACACAGATGTTTTGTGATGAATCTTATGTTTCATTCTCGTTCTAAATATGCAATTACTCAGATGTTTTGTGATGAATTGTATTTTTCATTCACGTTCTAAACATTTATTATTAGATTATCATTTTATGCCATTTTCGTTCTAAACAATTTTTTTTTTTTTTTTTGAATCTTCTAAACTTTTCTTAGTAGATTATCATTTTATGCCATTATCTCATTTGCTTATCTTCATTTGCTTTAAAATTATGTTGTTTCACGAATATGAACAAGATGGGTATAATGGTGATTGGTGAATGTATTGGTAAATAAGGGATAATGAATTATTAATGTATTATCACCAATTAATATACGAAACTTTTTTCCCACATGAACTTTACTAGTCTAATATAGATTTTTTTTTATAAAAAGGTTAAGTTTACCAAATTATTTTTTTTTAAACACAAGTTTACCAGAATTGATAATTACAATAACCCATCTAGAAAGGTTGTTCATTTTTAGAAAATGAAAATTCAAATGATTAACGGCAAGATTAAAAAAAACCTACCGTGAATGATACTTTTATTGTAAATTTTAACACGTTGATGAATGATAGATAAATTATTATGTGAAGACAATTTTTAAAAAAAAGACTACTTAATTGCTGTATCTTTTAGGATTTTATATTATGACATAATATAAGTCATTTTTTTTTTATTTGAATCAATATATAAATAAATAAATATATATATATATATATATATATATATATATATATAAACGGTTCATATACATATTTATTGATTCATACTTTACAAGATTTACTATTAAAATACAGATCGATCACTATTTTAATGCATCTGCATTATTGTTTGAGTGTGCATTTGCTTTCTAACAGATTTTATATAATAAACAATAATAGAGTTTTATACAATAATTAGCTAAGACTAAACAATAACTGTACAGAGACTAATAATAAATAGTGATGATCGACAGTATGTATGTGCAAAGAGTATATGATGGATAGATAGATGTAGTAACCCAACCTCTATATATATATATATATATATATATATATATATATATGTTGGGTTCTACATACCATACTATCCATACATACCTACATACCAGATCTCGATCACTATTTTAATAAGACTCTTTATTGCTTTGAAATCAACTCTATTATCAGATAAAATCAAGTATTGTTTATTATATAAAATCTGCAGAAACTGAGCAAGACTTCAAACAATAATTGTTAGGCACTAAAATAATATTGAGATGCACTATTTTAGTAGTAAAGTAGATTTGTAAAGATGATCAATATGTGATGATATTTAACTCATTTCTATATATATATATATATATATATATATCTAAAACATGTGATGTCGGCCCTAAAAATATCTTATTTTCTTCGGATCGATAATTTAAACAAACAAATGATAAGAAAAACAAAGGAGTCGAACGCAAGACTATTCACTATCACTAACAATGATTGTGCAACGACCGATACAAGTAGTGAATATGTAAATAAGAGAGATATCTTAGAGCCTCAAAATAATTGTTGTATTATAAGCAGGGCTATCCTGGGGCAGGCTAACAAGCGTATGTTACTTCAGCCTCACTAAACACGCAATCTATACTGGCGTCCTCACGTAAATAAATGTATTTTTAATAATTTTTTATTTTTACTCAAGAAAAAAAATTAGAACACCTAAATTTATAGCCAATTGTGAATTAAGTGAAAGAAAGCCTAATCAAATTTTACATTTTTACAACGCCATCAACATAATACATCTCAAAAATAGTTGTGAAATATTTTTTTCACAGAGTCGATCATTCTTAATTTTTTTTTACTTAGCATCCGATTGGGGCTTTTATCACTCGATTATAAGCTATCTAATAATTGAGGATCTTTCTTATTATTTATTACCATAGATACATTCAAAATATTGTGCCTATATATTTCTTTTTCAATTTTTTTCTAGATTTTCAATATGTGGAAGGAGGCATTTTCTATTGGATTAAAACTCGTGATACGATTGTTTCTATTTTCATGATCCCTGATCACCGTGAAATTACTGGTGGTCTTATATATATATCCGATTACTTCACTATGTACTTTTTTTTTTTTTTTTAAAACACCTATGACCTTTCTAAACACAGACATGATTATCATTCAAAATCCAAACAATCAAATGAAAAAGGAAAATGATCACTGAAGGTGGAGACAATGACGATATTAATCTGCATTTCAAGGATTTGATGCTCACAGATGGCAAAGAAAATGACGATTATCACGATTTCAAAGATTTGAATCAAATCGAGTTGGTGCCCGACAATGATGAGTCCGGCTCGAAGAAGCTTCTATCGCAATATTCAAAGTGCTCCATCAAAAAATTAAGAGACTCCTACCGAGAGCTACCGTATTATGTAGGAGCTAGCGCGGTTCCGTTCATGTGGGAGTTGTGTCCCGGTACGCCAAAAGAGAAGATCGAGGAAACCGATCTTCTGCCACTTCCTCCACCGCCGTCCAAGTTGTCTCGGTTCACCGCCAAGGCCAATGTAACCGCCTCGCTTTGAGACGCGGAAAATCCAAACCACCGGTTTTTCGCGCTATTTTGCCGGGCTGTGGGGTTTAGAATGATTGTTATATTATTAAATATTATTTTAAAAATTACTACCACAACACGATTATATCACAATGGGTGTGATGTAACATGTTTTTGCATCGTCCACAATAATTAAAGGTGGTCTTTGTGTAGTAAGGATCAACCAGTTGTGAGCACAGCACGTTGTGATCATTTTCGGTGTTAGTGTCTTTTTTTTCTTTCCTTTTTTAATTCAGCTGGAATTTTCCTTTGTACCCCTCCCCTGTAATATTGGTACAACAAAATATTATGTAGGGGTACATCAGAGAATCTATGTTATTCTTTGTGATGACTTAGGATCCTCTGCTGTACAAAAATAATGTGATATGAGTAAACACATAAAACAACATCGTCACAACACCTTGTCAGTAGTACCGTGTAATCTTTGTGATGACTTGGGATCCTCTTGATAACGGCCAATTCAGACAACAATCAAATGCATTCAGACAACAAAACAAATGCAGTTCAGACAACAAAATAAATCGGCTGCTTCAAGATAAAGAATGGTTCAGATAAAGTCAAAATTCAAAACAAGACTGTTCAAGATAAAGTCTGAATTCCAGTGCAAACAAATACATTTGAATTTCAAAGGAGCCTAGGTGATTGACCGGAGAGATAAGGCCGATTTAGGAGTAATAAGGATGCATCACCTGTTTGAATTCGAAATGCAGAGTCTGGAGCACATTTATCATCACAGATAATGACCATCTGTTTCAAAACGTGGAGATAATCTTAGTTTTTTGAATGTTTATCTCATTTCTTTGTAATTTTATCCTTAGTTTAAAATTATCAGGAATCCTAGAGCTTGTACTATAAATAAGAATGAATACCATCGATGTAACGCAAGAGGAAAAACAGTTAAGTACAAATGAATAAAAGTCTGTACCTTTTTTCTTGAATGCCTTCGTTCCAGAAACCTTAGATTCATAGATTTCTACACCTCTGTTGTATAAAAATGATGTGATATGAGTAAATACATAAAACAGCGCCGTCACATCTTGTTTTATGTTGTGTGTAATCTCACAATAGAGGATCTTGTCTCCGTTATGATTCAATCGTTATTGTCGCTAGCATCGCTTTCATATTTTTTAAAATCATGAATATGACATCATTTTTTATAGAATCTGATTTGCTAAGATTCTCGATAGGGTGGTGATCTACTTTGCACCGGTGAACGTAGTCTTCATTTTGGTTTTGTAGATGTATGTGTAATCGCTTTTTTTTTTTTTTTTTTGGGTTGTGATGATACGGGGATCTACTCCTCCACGTGGAATTATCTCGACCGGTCCACCGGCATGTGGAAAAGTCTCGTGTTAGTTATCCACATCGGATCGATATGAGGCGTACAGTTGACGCCGCGCTGCCGGGAGAAATTCTACAAGTGTCCGAGCTCGAACACCCACGCCGGTGTTCATCGAGTCGATACCGTGGACTTCGTTTGGACTCCTCGGGCCCACATCCAATAGGTTACTTTGAGCAAGGAGGCAAGGCCCATTTAAGGGTAATTACGTCAATATACTAAACCGCCCCAAGTTTAGGCGTAAAGCGGCATGTGCCTATAAATACACCATTCCAGGAACTACGTAAGGCTTGATTCCTGGACTTAACACAGATATGAGGCAATCCAAGATATATCCTTGACTCACCCACAAAATACCTAAAAACATCATCTTTTGGACAAATCACCACCATTCGACTTTCTTTACTGACTCACCTTAGATAACACGTGGCCCAGCTTATTCCGGCGGTGCATTATCTAGCATCGTCATTTGGTGCTGTAAGGAAGGTCTTTCTACCGGTGAGTTGGTAAAGAAATCAGATGGCACCACCAAAGCAAGGAAGAAACCGGCGAATAGTAAGAACATGCAGATCGAAGAGCACACACGGATATAGATCAAAGCAGGGTTCCATCTCGATTCAAGAAGTCCCCACTGGATCTAGACCGCAGATTGCAGATCCACCCAGTCTCGCCTTCCCCGCAGCTTCTGAGGATATGGCAGATCACTTAGCATCCTTAGATGAAGACGCCCTGAAAAGGGTGGTGGCGTCGGCATTCATAGGAAAGGGAATCAGAATCCCTCGAAGAACATTTGGTGGACCTCCGAGTCGTAAAGTAAAGCCGATAAGGCTAAGGGAAGAGGTTTATCGAACCTCACGAAGAACGTGAGGAAGACGAATTGAAATCGGGCCGTGACTAACGCCATGACGTCTTGAACAAGGAAGCCAACAGCGGCAGGTCGAGGAAAGTATCCGAAATGAGTTCAACCGCATAGTAGGGAAGGAACAGGTCACAGAATGGCTCGAATCGCCATTTAGTCCCGAGATAGAAATATACACGATGCCAGAGTCATTCAAACCGCCCAAGATGGAGCCTTATGACGGTACTACGGACCCAGAGGACCATCTATATCGATATATATCGTTGATGAGGTTGAGGAACGCCAATGATGCCATGAAGTGTCGTGGCTTTCGACACGTTGCTCATGTGTCGAGCTCGAGAGTGGTTCCATAAGTCGCGCCCGGTCGATCTCAAGTTTTTACATTTGGGACAAAAATTTTGAGACGCTTTCATTGGAAATAAGAAGTTCCACCTCGATGCTACACAACTCGCGAATATTAAGCAAGAGAAAGGGAATCCACTATTGATTTTATGAGACGCCTCAATCTCGAAGCCATGAAAGTGCATAACGCCGGTGATGTGTTGCAAGTTAATGCTTTTGTCTGAGGTCCGCGAAATATGAAGTTATATGACAAATTGTCTAAGAAAATGCCGAATGATATGGACGAATGTGTGAACATAGTCCATAAGTTTTGCCAAGGTGAAGAGGCGAAGCGTGCGCACACCATATCACTTGGCCTTAGTTCGAGAACGACTCGGCCGCACTCAAGGCGGTCACCAGGGTCGGAACGAGGAAAGCAGTCCAACGCTTTTGACCGACAACACTCCGATCTCGGATCGACTTGGAAAGAAAGGGAATCTGAAAGAGCGAGATTTTATACCCTCAATCGATCTCGGGAGAGGTGTTGGCAATTATGATCAAGAAAATATTGCCCGAACACCAAGCCGATGTCCAAGGACCCGGAGAAAAGGAAGAATACTCATAAGTATTGCGACTATCACAGAGACGTGGGACACAACACGGAGGAATGTTTCGATCCAAGAGGATATTGACGCCGCATTCAAGAGGTCGATTGGATGAGGTGATTGACAAAGTCGAAAAAGACGAGCCAAAAGGCCGCCGAGAGTACAAGAGGAAGACTTATAACGGAAAGAAAGATCGATCTCGCGCCGTGACAATAGAAATTGTCGAGACAGTCACCGAGCCGCATACCGAGATAATCGCCAGAATGACCATCGAGAAGATCGGAATCGAGACCCCACACCGAGATAATCGCTACCGGTACGACGTCAACACGATTGTTGCAGAGCATGAATCGATAGACCTCGATCTAGTCGACATTCTTCGAGATAGGTCTAGGGACTCGAAGAAGGTTCGAGGTTCACTACGGAAGTAGGCTACGGGCCAAAAGACGACATTCCGAGTTCCCATAGTCATAGCGGGCGGTTGGTAATCGGGCGAGAATAAGTCGGGTCGGATCAAAAGCGGTTTGCGCCGGCAAGCGGAAGCGCCGTAAATATTCTCTACTATTCGGCTTTCAAGGCTATGAAGTTGAAAGATGAAGACATCATACCGTTATCTACTCCTTTGTTTGGATTCACAGGGCATGCCATCCACCTCGCCGGATCGATTAATTTGTTGACAAACATTGGAGACGGGAAAAAGGCCGAACTATGAGATGACCTATGTCAGAGTTAAAGCCTCTTCGGGTACAACGCGATATTAGTCGACCACCTTTATACGATCTCGAGCCATCATCTCGACATTCCACAACAAAGATGAAGTTCCTCACCTGGTATGGAACCCATGAGGTCAAAGGAGACATCAAGTAGCTGGAGTCAGAGCCTGGTTACGATTAAAGGAAAAGGGTCGGGCGGGTCTTTGGTTGAGGAGTTGATACCGAGGAGGAGGAAGATCGAGCCGGGTGTCCGCAGACCGGCTGAGGAGGTTCGAGTGTGGAAGGAGGAAGAGGGCCTGGGGGTCCAGATCGGGAAGTGGATACCACACCCGACACGAAAGCCTTGGTCGACCTCCTGGGCGGAGTATCGACGACGCCGCTTGGAAGGCGTGATGACATGCCAGGTCCGTCGGGCGGACATAGCATACATCGACTCAACGTCGACCTAAAAAGAAGCCGATACGGCAAAAGAAGAGAAACCTCGCTCCCGAAAGAAAAGAGGCGTAGAAGGAAAGAAGTCGACAAGTTATTAGTTGGGAATCGTGAAAGAGATATTCTACCCGGATTGGTTGGCTATTCCGGTGTTGGTTAGGAAGCCGGATCGTGAGTCGCGGATGTGCGCCGATTTTACTGCACCTTAACAAAGCATGCCCAAAGGATTCATATCCGCTTCCAAAGATTGATCGGTTGGTCGACTCGACACGGGATTCGAGGTATTTGGTTTTTCGATCGCGCATGCGGGTATTATCAAATCTTCATGGACCCCGTGACTCGGAAAACCGCGCTTATCATAGAATTTGGTACGCTTTTGCTTTGTAACAATGCCTTTGGCCTGAAAAATGCAAGCGGGCGGCTATTTTTGGCCTTCGGCGCGAAGGATGCCAATCAAGTGGTGATGAGACGCAGGCTTGTCGTGTACATGACGAGTGACACACCAACAAGCGCGAGAGATGAGTGCCATCGAGTCGATGATGGCCTTTCATGAGTGAGGTCGATATATTCGGGCCTCTCGCCTCGAGCCCGGTAATTTCAAATATGTTGTGGTCGCAGATTGACTATTTCACGAAACGGGTCGAAGCTAAGGCTCTAATCGACATTGAGCTCGCACCATCAAGAAGTTTCGTGGGGAGAACATTTTTGCGTGTTTGGAATTCCTAAGTTTCGATATCGGATAACGGGACGCAATTTCTCGGATGACCGCGCGCGTGAATCGGCTCAAAGAATTTAAGATAGAGCATAGAACGACATCGGTGGTCCGACCTCACCCAATGGATGTGTCGAGCAAACAAACAGCAAATCAAGTTTGGGTTGAAGAAGCGGTTAAGAAGGCGAGGGTCGAGATTGGGCAGCCAATTACCCAAGATATCGTGGTCGATCGAACATCACCCAATTCGCCACCCAAGAGACTCCTTTCGCTTTGGCTTATGGATGCGGCGTTGATACTCGCGGAGATCGACCGCCTCACCTCGGTTCTCGCATATAACGTTGAAACAAATATTACCGATATGCTTCAAGAGAAAGATAACGTCAAGAGAAGAGAGAGGTTGCGGCATATCGAATGGCCAATTATAAAAGAAGATATCACAAGATTATAACGCGAGGTAAAGCACAAATATTTCCAAGTGGGGACCTCGTGTTGAGGAAGAACGAGACCAAGACAGCGGGACCCAATAGGCAAGCTCGAGCCGAATTGGGAAGGTCCGTATAAAATCTTAAAAGTGCATCCTAAAGCGGTCGATCGGTTGGCAAGGTGTCGATGGAAGCACCGTGTTCTCGAACTTGGCATGCCACCAACCTCGTAAAATATTATGTTTAAGTTATTTTTTCATCTCATTCTCATAACTTTTGCGATTCTACTTTCATCGGTTGTAATAGGTCGATATGACATTATATTCGAGGCCTTTTATTCAAAGATGCTTTTTTTCCTTTTAATTACGCTATATTTGCAAAATCGTATGAAAAAGAGAAGGGGACAGAAGAAAAAGCGCAAAGATCGACCATGATATCAATTCTCCGACCCGATCACCTCAGCACGGTATAGTGAATAAAGCCAAGTCACTGACAATGCTTATATCACTTACGAGCTGAGGTCCGCCGATACGATGGACTCAAAACAAGAGTAGTGAATAAAGCCAAGTCACTGACAATGCTTATATCACTCCCGACATGTCAGTAAGCCACGACGCTAAGCAGTCAGAAAATCCCACGACGGATACCTAACTCGACCAGTTCATAAGCACCATGACGTGCGATAAATGAGTAGGATTTCTTAATTCGATGTCCTTATAAGCTTGACAAGGCAGATAGTCGAATCGAGCCCGACCAAAAAGCCAAGTCAAGCCAATAAGGCAAAGACGATGCTAGGTCGACTCATACTCAAGTGTACTACGAGTCATGTACTCCTACTACACTTGAAGGGCGTAGGGAATTAAGTCCAAAGACTACACCCCATAAGGCAACATTCTCGGGGGAATTAAGTCTAAAAGACTACACCCCATAAGGCGTTGTTTGCAAGGGAATTAAGTCGAAGGACTACACCTAGACAAATTATCAATAAAAGACAAAGACATTCAATGGAAAAAGCATAGATTTAAGTTGAAAAATCTAAAGAATGCAGATTGAAGCAACATCACAAGTCTACAAGATCGGATCGATGAGATGTAAGTTCGCATAAATGGAAAATGTTAAAATTATACAACCAAATCGAATAAAAAAAAAGGGGTTTAACGGAAGATCGGAGGGATTACGACAACAGAAAAGAGGTCGTTAAGCAAGCAGTCAAGTTGGCGATGGGTCGACAGATCCTCCGACTCGAGGTTCGCCGATTCACCTTCCTCCATGGCAGAGGTCACGTACTTCCCATATAAGGAGACGCTGCTGGCCTTGAACTCATTGAAATATCGCCGTGTAACCAGGAATGGCCTCGGATCATATAGGTAGGGCTTGAAATGGCAGACACGCCAAAGTTTGGATCGACCTCTTTGACTTGGTCAATGGCCATGGTAAACCCCCTTCATGCCTCGAGTCATAAAGCCACAGTCATCTTCGAGCTCCTTTGAGGCCAAGAAGTCCACTTGGCGGTTTCGCCGAGTCGTTAAATCATCGAGGAGGGATCGAACGGTGGTACGAGCCTTAATTGCCTCTGCCAGATCGATTTTCGTCCCCTCGAGCTCCGACTTCACCTGCACCAGCTCTGACTTCACCGCCGCTAACTCGACATCCCTCTCGGCTATGTCCTCCCGAGCTTTAGACAGATCAGACTCCAGCTTCAAGCGGCGATCATCCAACTTGTTGGCCTTGGCCTTCAGCTTCTCGATCTCCGAGGTCAGTTTTGTGATAGTCTCTCTCTGCTCCTCCAGAGCTGCCGATGGAGACTCAATTCTATTCAAAGCTACTTTGGTGGCGAGTCGAGTCTGCAATAAGGAATATTATTAACATCGAAGACAGACAAAAATCACGAAACTACGAAAGAAATAAAAGAAGACCCACAACTCGATGACTCTTCAGTGTAAGGTCGTGTAGCTCCTCCGGTGTCATGGCCTCCATCTCTGCCACACTTGTCTCAGGGATCGGATCGGTGGAATTTGGTGGTGCGAGATTACGGGACTCCTTCCCGACCCCATGTCGCACCTCCGTGGTCTTCTGGCGCTTCCTTGAAACGAGGTCCCTTTCTGTCTGCTCTGTCACCCTTGCCTCGTCGGGTTGATCTCTCAGAATCTCAGATGTTGATACGGGAGTAGCAGATCGGGATGGCCCTCTCTGTCCCGCAGACGTGGTGCCAGATGCCGCTTTCTTTGATTTAATCCCGACGATCTCCTGAATCTTCTTGGGATCGGTTTTCTTGGGGTCGGGCATTTTACCCAAAGCATCCATCTTCGAAAAACTCCATCCGCAGCAGGAAAAATCGACATCGTAATATGATTAATAATGAAA
Organism: Gentiana macrophylla; assembly: GCA_026214975.1. Classification (NCBI taxonomy): domain Eukaryota; kingdom Viridiplantae; phylum Streptophyta; class Magnoliopsida; order Gentianales; family Gentianaceae; genus Gentiana; species Gentiana macrophylla. The sequence continues at coordinate 15,340,820 of CM047806.1, read as the reverse complement.
TAAACACGAGAAAAAGTACTGAGTAATACTCAAGTATTGCGGCTCGGCGGAGAATGAACAAAGGTCCTACGTGAAATGCGAACATCCTCATCAAGTTCGAGGTACGCGCCGGGCCATTGTCTCGATATCGCCGTAGGGATACAATGAATGCAGTTCCGAGTGGCGATGTCGGGATGAGCGATCTCGAGGCGCCACACCCGCTGTCGGGGTATCGGATCCGAGCCTGTCATGCCATTTTCGGGTCTCATATACCAAGTGTGACATCGATGTCCACCAACCCATGTCGAATAAAGAAAAAAGCGGGCTTCCACTCACCCCGAGACGGTTACCTTCCTCACAAATTCGACGTGAGAGGACGTTTGGAAAGGTATACCACCCCGCATCTTGTAGACTTTGGATGGCGAGTATTGACGGAATAGTCGAACCGAGAACTCGACCTTGGCAACTCGACATGCCAACACAAATCCCATAACGCTCCTAACACCATTTGGAGCAAGTTGTGGAACGATGATCTTGTAGTGTCGAAGAACCTCGATAAGACATGGGTCGGAAGGGAACCTCAACCCTCCTTTAAGCTCAAGCGCTTTCGTAAATAGCGCGAGAATCCGGGAGGAGGATCACGAGCAAACCGAAATTGACCATGCGATACCATAATGTTTGAAGAAGAATAGGGTATGCCATATCGTGGTGAGATGGTCTTGGCTTTCTCCGAGTCGATTGGAGATACAACCATACGGCCCTTGGCCTCTCATCCTCGCTTGACGCTTGGTAGTGGGTCGGGGAGACGACTCTTCTTCTCCACCTTCTTCTTCTTCTCGGTAGCTCTCTCACCGGAGACGGTTGGATGTTCAGAGACCGCCTCCTCGTAAGACTCTTCTTCGACAACAATTTCCTCTCTGTTTTGGGAATCATTTGTTGCTACTAGACATGGACTTGGAAAAATATGCAAGAAACAAAAACAAGAAGGAAAACTTAAGTGAGGTTAGGGCTTACTTGAGTTTTCGCTAAAAAGACCGAGATTTGCGAAGTTTGCAATGGCGAATGAGAAACGCCAAGATCTTGGGCTCCTTTTATGCTAAGAAAGTCTCTAAATGATTTGAAAAGGTGGGATTTTGGGAGTTATAGAAGCGCAAGCGCGAGAATCAAGGGCCAAAGCTCCACGCCCAATAACAGACGTTTCGCTTTCTCGCACCAATTAATGCCGACAAAGATGACGTCACCCCTGTGATGACCCTAAGTTGGCTAGGAGGACGGTGTGTTCCCGCCAAAGAAGACCACGTGTCTAAAAGGTAATTCAAATTTTCGAGATCCGACCTCAAAGATTCGAGATGAGCTTTCCTCCGATCCTGGGGCTTATGATGATACGGGATCTACTCCTCCACGTGGAATTATCGGTGGTCCGGTGGCATGTGGAAAAGTCTCGTGTTAGTTATCCACATCGGATCGAGCATGAGGCGCATCGCTGGACGGCCGCGCTCGGGAGAAATTCTACAAGTGTCCGAGCTCGAACACCCACGCCGGTGTTCATCGAGTCGATACCGTGGACTTCGGTTTGACTCTCGGGCCCACATCCAATAGGTTACTTGGGCAAGGAGGCAAGGCCCATTTAAGGGTAATTACGTCAATATACTAAACCGCCCCAAGTTTAGGGCAGAAGAAGGGCATGTGCCTATAAATACACCATTCCAGGAACTACGTAAGGCTTGATTCCTGGACTTAACACAGGATACGTAGGCAATCCAAGATATATCCTTGGACTCAGCCACAAAATACCTAAAAAACATCATCTTTTGGACAAATCACCACCATTCGATTCTTTACAGCTCACCCTTAGATAACACGTGGCCCAGTTATTCCGACGGTGCATTATCTAGCATCGTTAGGTTGCAACCAATGTATGTGTAACTTAGAATGGGAAAACTAACCCATATATTTTTCTTATTGATTTTCTTCGAGAGATTACCATATATTCATAGGAAACTTGGCACATTTTATGACACTTAATTAGATAAGTTTAATAGATCAATTTTAAGAATTCCGTTGATTTATGAATTTCCAAACGAAATTGGTGGCACAAACAAATTTAGGGCCTGTTTGTTTACACCACTTAACACTTATTCTTAAAAGAATAAGTAATTATTAAAATAAGTGTTGTTTGATAATACTTTTTAACACCTCTTAATTAATTAAGATCTTCTGAATTTCCTGTGAAAAATTATGGAAAATTTTAAGTGGTTGAGGAACTACTTAATTCTGAATTTTTTCAATAAATCTATGTTATAGGTAGGGGTACACCCCACACCCATACCTACCTCACACCTACACCTTACCCTCACCCTACCCTCAACCCCACCCCCATCCACCCCACCCATACCCCACCAACCCCACACCCTACACCCACACAACCCATACCCCCACACACCACACACCCACCCACACCCTCATCCACCCATACCCACCCCCACACCCCACACCCTCATACCCACCTACACCCTCACACCCCCACTCCAACACCCCCACTCCCACGCTCCCTACACCCACACCCACCACACACCACACACCACACCCACACCCACCACCCCACACACACCCATACCCACACCCACCCATAGCCACCCCTACACCCCCACACCCTACACCCACACCCACGCCCACCCGACACCCACCCCCACACACCACACACCCGACACCCACCCACACCCACACCCCACCCTACACCCACCTACACCCCTCATTACCCCACACCAACACCTCCACCCACCCTACACCCACCCTCCACACACCTACACCCACACTCACATACACACTCACGAAACAAATTCTAGATATAATAAATGTTACCAAACAGTCTAATCAATTTCAAAGATTTAAAATATTGCCACTTAATTTATTCAGAATTAAGACTTCATATTTCAGACTTTGATTCGATCTTGATTTTAACAAACGGCCCTGTAGGTAAATTTATTGTCATGTCGTGTGGTTTTTAGTGTTCTTGTTAGTAATGGACTGTATGGTGTAATTTTACTTCTCTTGAAGTGAAGTTAATCTTTTATTTTACGGAGTTCTCTTTCTCTCGTGTGGTGTTTTAAAGACTAATCCTAATCAGATTTTACTTTTTAATTGGCTTATTCAAGCCTTTTATGTAATTTTGAACTATTACTTATGTTTTCGTAAAAACAAAAAGAGTTCTATTGACATCATCAAATTGTTTCCGACATCATTTTCTGCAGTTTTATTTTCTTGGTATGACGTTACAAAATTACTTCATTTTAAGAACATCATTGTTAGTGTAACATTGATAGGAATATAACTGCTACTGACGTTCATTATGTATAATTATCATTGCCAATGACGTTACCTATTACTGTCCCGTTTTGTATAAAAAAACGTTACTCCACTAATGTTTCTGTAATAAAAGAAACGTCGGTATCAATGCCGTTTATTTCGTACAATATAACCGTGTATTAGATGTTTAGAATAATCATATTTCATTGATTTAACTGAATAGTGTGGATACAAATATATAGGCCCAAACCGACTTGATCAACAAGACATAAATAATAAATTTTAAATAATAATATTTAAGACTCAATATTATTCTCGACACGCCCCCGCAATCCTGTGGGAAGTGGCTGAACACGGAGATTGGACTTCACTCGCAAAACGAGGCTGGGCCAACGGTTTGGTGAGGACATCGCTAATCGATCCTTCGAGGAGATAAAAGAGATGCCAAGCTTGCGAGCTGCAACTAATTCGCGAACATGGTGAAAATCGATCTCTATGTGCTTCGTGTAGGCATGATACACCGGATTGTGAGCAAGGTAGGTGGCACCAATATTATCACACCAAAGAGTAGGCAGGGAAGACAACGGAACTCGCATCTCACGGAAGAAGACCGCAAAGCCACCGAATTTCGCGGCGGCGGTGTTAGAAAGGGTCTTATACTCGGCCCTCGTCGCTTCTACGAAACGGTCAAGTGTTGCTTACTGCGCCAACTAATGAGATTATCACCAAGGAAGACACAATATGCCCGAACAGAACGACGATTATCATTGTCAGCAGCCCAATCAGAATCAGAATAAGCACGGAGCAAAATAGATGACCGGCGGAAGAAGAAGAAACCATCGGAGACAAGTGTGCTTAAGATATCGAAGAATACGTTTAATCGCAACCAGTTGAGCTTCGGTAGAGAATGCATATACTTACTAACCATGTGGACCGCGAATGCAATATCGTGACTAGTGACACCGAGATACCGGAGACCGCCAACAATAGTGCGGTAAAGCGAAAGATCGGAGCAGGAGGGCCGTCGTCCGTGAGTGAGATGGGTGGAGGCCGACATAGGTGTCTTACAAGGCTTGGCCTTGTCCAGAGAGGCACATTGGAGAAGATGGAAGATATACTTGTGTTGAGTGAGAAATAGCCCATCGGAGGTAGGAAGCACCTATTTGCCAAGAAAATAAGACAGAAAACCAAGGTCCTTAACCGGAAAGTGTCGACCAAGATAAGAGATAATCTGCTCAACAAGAGAAGACGATGAGCCAGTAATAACAATAGCATCCACATAAATCAGAATATAGACACGAGCACCATCACGGGAATAAATATATGTGGAGGTGTCACTTTAGAATCGAGACAACACATAAGTGAAGCGAGAAAACCAAGCATACATGGGGCCCGACGGAGGCCATAAAGATCTGCGACGAAGACATCATACATAATCGGGATAATCGGTGTCAACAAAAACCCTGTCAGTGCTTTGATATAAACGGGCTCATATAAATGCCCATGTAAGAAAGCATTCTGAATATCCACCCGTCGAAGAGACCAACCCTGCGAAACAGCAATAGACAAAAGAAGACGAATAGTGACCGGCTTGACAACCGGGCTGAAAGTGTAGTGAAATCAACCCATTTGGCCTAATGAAAACCCTTAGCCACAAGGAGTGCCTTGTGATGTTCAATACGACCATCGGCATGACGTTTAGTGCGATACACCCATTTATTACCCACAATGTTTATACGAGGATGTGGAGGAACAAGATCCCAGGCCTGGTTGCGCAATAACATGTCAATTTCCTCTCTCATAGCATTACGCCAATTCAGGGGTTTAGAGGGTTCGGTATATGAAGTAGGGTCCAGGGAGTCGGCAGAAGCAACAAGAGCTTTAGGAAGCGAGCAGCGGATGAAATCAGGACGTGAGATAGGTTTGAGGGAGTTGGTTTTGGTGCAAGTGACAATGGTATGAGTGGGAGGAGGTAGTGGGGAAGGGTATGGGGCGCGAGAGGCCGAGGCCGGGTTGATCTGACAGTGTTTAAAAAGTCGGCCGACTAGCGCTAGTCGCCTTCCACCGAACCCGAGTACACACTAGTTGGACTGTCTTGGCGGGTCGGGTCTCTAGTTGGGGACTAGAGCCTCCCAGCAGAAAGTCGGGTTCAAGGAGGGATAGTCGGGCTCAACTCGACCGAGGCGGTCTGTATTATGATTTATTTTTTTTGAAACTTGAGTGCTTGACTTTGAATGTTTTTATGTGTTTATTTTGTGATATGAATTTTTGGACTTATGTTATGTTAGTACTTAATATTACTAGAGTAGCAGTATCATTAATTTTGGGGTTTTTTTTAGTAATATTTTGTTATTTTTGTTTTTGTCAATTCCTATTTTTAATTAAAAAAATCCAAAACCGTCTAGTCCCCGACTAGTCCCCCGCCTAGCCGACTAGTCCTAACTCCCCACCCTGCCGCCCGACTAGCGCCTATCGACTTTTAGAACATTGGATGCAGGGGAGGTGGGTGGAGAATGCTCGGGATCGGGAGCCAGAGGGGTGGGGCCGGGTTAAAAGGAGCCGGCATTATAGGTGGATGTGGTGGAGGTGCTGGCAGGAAGACATGAAGCGGTACAGTGAGATTATCAAGAGTGGGTTTTGAAAGAGAAGGTTTATAGGGGAAAACATATTCATCGAAAACCACGCGGCGAGCAATGTAGATACGGCCAAAGGCAAGGTCTAAGCACTTATAACCGTGGTGGGAAGGACTATAGTCGAGGAAGATGCAAGTTTTGGAGCGGAAATCAGTTTTGTGATGGTTGTAGAGACGGAGATATGTCCAACACACACAACCAAATACTCGAAAGAAATCATAGTCAAGGGACTGATGGTGGACCATTTCAAATGCAGACTTATCATGAAGGACTTTGGTGGGGAGACGGTTGATGATATATGTGGCAGTGATAAATGCATCCTCCTAATAAGGAAGCGGAAGATTGGATTGGGCAAGAAGAGAAAGACCGACTTTAACAATTTGACGGCGGCGGCGCTCAATTTGAGGCAGCGCTGTCTGTCGTAGCGTTGACTCTATCTATTCATTGAATTTGCTTTATTGCATTTTCTCTTACATTTTATATAGGTTCCCGAGAATTCATGCACCAAATAAATTTTTGGTGACCAACAGATGACGCCTCAAATATCTTGAGGACTAGAGATAACTCTGAAAACGACTGCGCTCGATCTCCGCTAGGGACAAAAAAAAATACGTGTGTTAAAAGTTTCGTTTCCTTAAAAGAAAGAAAAATTTTGGTGAGATAATCATTCTTGGTGTTCGGAATTTTTTTTTGGTACAAATATTACACACCTGAAAAAAACAACCTTGCATTTGGACCCAATTCGATACTTAATTAGGTCCAAAGAACAATTAGTTAGTGCCTAGCCCAATTGGCCCACATATGGGCAACTAGGCAAAACGAAACGAAAAGGGAATCAAAAAAAAAGAAAAAAGAGCGCTAATCCATAAGGTGTTCAACTATAATTCAAGTTAAAGCTGAAAAACTCCCGCCGAATACACAAATCTGCAATTCTATCCCAAAACAACTTAACAACCACCCCTCAAATCCATAACTTGTTACTGGTAATGCGATTCACTTGAGGTATTTTTCCTTTTTTTTAATAATATTTTTTTCCATTTCCTTATCGTTTTTTCTTTCAATGTCTGAATTGGATTAGTACCTCTTGAATGAAGTCATTTTTGTTTTTTCTGTGATTGCATATACAAATTGGATGGGCATTTCTGACTTACACTCTATGCCGTTGTTTGCCATCAAATTTCTGTTAAATATGTATTTTTTTTTTTGTTGTAAATGGGAAAAAAATATATGTTATTTTGAGTGGACTATGGATGCTTACATCATCTAGACAGCTTACATGAAGAAACATGAGACTAATGACGGGTTGGAATTTAGTTACCAACAGTTACTGCGTAATTGTGTGATGAAACAGGTTTTTGATGAGTTGTTTTTTAATTTGATGGATTATTGCTGTCTAAGTGTTTGCTTAAATGCATGTGAGAATGCAGTTTGAAAGTAAGCAGCGAGCGCCTGTCTTTAGAGAATGTATGGGAAAAAAGCAGCTGGTTTGATTAAAGAATTCGCAGCTGGCGAACCTGGCCAATTATCTGCTTTTAATGTACGTTCCGTCATTCGCCCACCCCTCCCCCCACCTCGTAGTTTTAAGTTTTCTGTTTATAGTTGATTAAATCTCTATATTGTACTTTCATCTGCTGTGGTTAAAAGAAGCATTCTTTTTCTGGGCTTGGTGTAATGCCCAGAACTTTTGCTTAACGACGCTACTTCACCCATAATGGATCTAGTAACTACTTAAGCCAATCGTCTGTGTTTGGCCTAAAATGATGAACCTAAATTTCCAAGTTCATTATGTCAACCTTATATTTTTGTAATGTGTCTTCCAATTTTCCAATGTATCATATTACATTCTCCGATTCTTAAGAATGTGGAGTCTTCACAAGGACCTTACTCTAGAATTGGACGTTATGGTCTATCATGGCATGGCCGGCTCTGAAAACCTGTAATGCCCTAGAACTTGGGGTTAACACCGCTACTTAAGCCATAATGGATCTAGTTACTACTTAGCCTATTGTCCTCGCTTGACCTAAAATAGTTAGCCCAAGCTACTAAGTCTATTATGTTTAACTTTATATTTCTGTAAGGCTACTAAGTCTATTATGTTTAACTTTATATTTTTGTAAGGTTTCTTCACTTTTCTAATGTGGGATATTACATCCCCACCTCCCGGGTTTTAACTATTCTGTTTATGGTTTATTAAATCTTTTTATTATACTTTCATCTGCTGTGGTTCAAAGAAACATTTTTTTTCCTGTGCTTGGTGTTGGTGGACAGTCTAGTCGAGGGTCCTTTGGATACTATTGCACTTGATTTCATCTTCTAAAAGGAATATAAATGCTTTCTACTGATTGAATTTGAGTAGCATTAGCTGACTAAATGATTCTCAGGCTCCATGAGTTTTGTCTAGGATTTGGCATTAATATACAGAAGAAGTGGTCATTCTGCTAAATACGTTCCTGTACTTGCTTCAAGTTTTCTACTATGCAATAACTTTTTGTTTCAAAAAGAGTTATGCAAGGTAGAATTTTGCGAATCAACCAAATAATTTAGGGATTGGTTGATATTTGGACCTTTTCAATATAAAACTCTCACCTAGACTGCTGTTATTGTGAGTAAAATTCGCATGATTTAGTTTTATCCTTTTTTTTTTTTCTCTTGGTTTGTTGGTTCAACAGAATGATCTGTTTGGTCAAGTAATTGAAGAATGCACAGGCCATCTTCATCATCTTGGTCCTTTGATACGGTAATTCTCTTTGTTTCCTGTGTACCTTTGGTTTTATCATTTATGCATCTCCAGCTTGCTTCTTCTGATTACGTTGTTGTGCTGACAGGAAGATAGAAGAATTAAAGAATATTGAAGCTGCAAAGAAAATGAATAATGAAGAATTAGAAGAACAAGACAAGATAGCATTAAAATCTTTCAACTCTGGGGCATTAATTCATCATCTCTCATTACTTCGCAACAAGCGTTGCTTGATGGCCTACGCGTATGTAGAAACATCAAACTGTATTTTATTGTTTTTCACTACCTCATCGAGTTATTGTCTTCTTTGATAACTATATTTTGTCGATTGACAGCTATAATCGAGCAGAACTTATAAGACGTTTGGGGTGGACTGTTGAGCGAGTTCTCCCTCAAGAAATAGAAGAAAAGCTTAGTAGCTCTGAAAAGGAATATTTCAAGAATCATGGTGCAACCTTACAAGCATACATGTCGGATATTGATCTGGATTTGTCAGTGGTAAATTGCTCTTTCTCATATTCTTGGCCAATCCTTTCTGCACACTAATATGAACTATAACTATAGCATTCTCTGCTTGAGATATGTAAGGATGTAAGCTGCTTATCAAATGATTCTCTGAATGTAAAAACGTCCCAGAATATGGGTTTAACGGCTCCACTTGATTCATAATGAATCCCATAACTACTTCAGCTCGTTGATCTCGTTGCAATTAAAAGGATTAACGCAGGTCATTATGATGTCTATTTTGTTTTAGGATATGGTGCCACCAAAAGATCCCTACATCAAGGTCAGGGTGCTAGATGACATTGGTAATGTTGTTTTAAGCGACCAATCTGCAAACCTAGCTCTACATGCGATTCTTTTCCTCAGGCGAACAGATGCTGAACAGTATGTTGCTCAGGTGGTTCTACGTTTCCCCCTCTTGATATTCGTCTCTAGGGCGTTTTCAGTGGCTTTACACCGGAAATAATCAACTGGCACAAAGCCGATTTCTAGCTATAAAATCGACTACGCAAAAGTCGGTTGTCTTGTGATGCCAAAACGATAGATTTGATGTGGTGATCTGTCATTAAAAACGCCTTGTCTGTTCTACAAACATATGGCCATCTATTATTAAATTTGACCATTTGTCAATGTCAACAGGGCCTGATGGAAGAGTTAATGGATTGACTTCAACAAGGCTCTTTGAACACAAAAGAAAGCCTTTGACAATCAAGATGCTCATGATTATTAGATGTGCTTTGAGTGACAAGATTTGAATAAATAAAAAAAAAGTTAGAGAATTTATATGGTATAACGTTTGTAGCAATGACTATATATCAAGTGGATGAGTGTGATGCGTCTAACTCCCTTATGCACACCCCTCTTATGTGAAGTGGATAAAAACGGTTTCATCGTATCCATCCACCGGTTTCTTCATAAAAACAGTTTCTTCATGCATGATACTACAAGATGGTGGGAAGTGGAAAGGGACATTAATTTATACAGGGTGATATGAACAAATTCTGTAAAGACTTCTTATGACTTCTTTGTCATTTCATATTGAAAGATGCTCAATGAAATTCTACCAAACTTATTGTCTATACCTTCAATCACTTTGACATATAGATGTAACAAGGAAATGTAACTATGGTCAAGTTTTTTTTTTTTGGTTTTTGTTTTCTAATTGATGATAATTTATGGTTGAAAAGAAACTAGAGAATAATCAAATACCAAGATGGAAAAGTTTATTTTTTTGGCACTTAAATATACAATCATTTCCTTAAATATACTACGATCTTTGATAAATGTACACATGCTTTGTGGGGGATGGTTGGAGAATGAGGCAAGAGTTATGTAGTATTAATTGAAAAGGGTGGGAAGTGAAGTCTCTAGGGCTTAGTGAAATAAATGGGCGACTTATTTGGCTTAACATATGGGAAATTTTTATATGGTGAGTATATCAGGTGTTGATATGGATCACACAGTTTTCATTCGAATTTAAATTGTGTGGTTTCTAATCGTTTCATCCGTCATTTTATTTCAAAATACATTCTCGATCTACTGAAGTATTTCCCTAACATAAGGGTCAAACAAGAATCCATGGTGTCATTTCCTTAGAGTTGAAGCAAATTTTAGAGCTAAGTTTTTTTTTTTTTTTTTTTTTGAGTGGATGGGCCAAGCTATTTTAACTTGTAATCCTTATTTTTTTTATTGTCATGTTTCAATCGTCACCAACTTTGATATAACATTCTACGGCGAATATACTAACTCTATATTAAAGCGAGCATTTCGTGAGCACAACGTCGAGCTGCTCGTGAGAGGCTCGGCTTAAGTGGCCTAAGAGCAAGGACAGAGCTAGTGTGTTAATTTAGGAAATTTCACCCTGACAAAAAAAAAATATTACACTAAAAATATGTGTAGTTTTAATGATCCATAAAATATCCTTAATCCACCACCCGACGAATTTCGATATACCCATTAAATTCACCCCAAGCTTAAAATCCGGCTCCGTCATTGCCTAAGAGGATGATCAAAACTTGAACCACCTAACCTTTAGTAAGTAAAAAAAAACAAAAATTGATTCTCGACACCCATTGGTTTTGACAAAATTTTTAAATTTGAATGTTGAAAGTTTTTCTAACTTAATTCTAGTCGTAAAGATTTTGAATTGTATTGAGCATGGAATACACTTAAAATTTGATTCGAATTGGGCCAAAGATGTCTGTTGTGTGAAATGATGTTCCCCGTTAAATACTCTTGATCAATGTTCGATTTAGTCCGTTGCATACTTAGGGTTCTAATGTAATATGTCCCCTTAGAAACGTGAGAGAAATATTACTATAAAATAAGAATGAAACATAATAAACTTGAAACTTGTTTATGTCAAACGAAATTTAAGTAGTCATTTATTCAATTGATCAACTCAAGAAACGTTGCACATTTATAGTTCAAATGATACGATATGTTACATTACAAAAATCAGATAAATATTATTATGATATAAAGTTGATATGTAATGATCGAATTGGATAACAAATGAGCGTATGTAGGCAATAATTGGAATCGCTATGGCTCAAGTAGCGCCACTAGGTTCAAGTTCGATCTCGAATATATAATATATTGATATATGTAAGTATGGTCATCTAATTAATTGAAAGCAAATAGATGAATAGGACCAGAAACAAACATACATGGACAAGTACCTATAAAGTACAATTGAAGCTCAAATATATATATATTTTTTTGAAATAGAAGCTCATCTTCTTTAAGATCACTTCATACCCACAACGGAATAGTTATTAGGTGCACTAATTAAATATATTCAACATGAAATCTTTATAGAAATGCTCGAAAAAAGAGTTACTTAATACTCTAATAAGTAACTAATTAGTCATTAATTAATTAGTAATTAAGATGTACTATAAATGAATCCTCTCTTTCTCGGGGATATATCAAACATCTTTTTCTTTGGAAACCTTGCCTTTTAAGTAAACACTCTCTACTATTTTTTCTTGCTTTTTTTTTTTTTTTTATAAATTTGTTTTTACAAGTAGATAATCCCTCTTGTTTCTAGCTACTCTCTAGATTTCCAGTCTCCTTGAAAAAACCACAAATTTTCTGGAGCTTAGCTATATAGCATGCCTGATTAATGTCTTATAACAACAGGTAATCTCTGAATCGAATATTTTCATGAATGCTTATTTCATCTTTTCTTGATTTGTATGTATCACTCCATTTTTTTCTTTATCGTTTCAGTTTAGTATTACATGTCACTGAATCATATCGATCATAGGCAATGATTTGCTTATAAAAATTAGTACACATATAATGTTTATATAATATTTAATTGTTCTTATTCCCCTTAAAAAAACCATTAATTGTTCTAACCGCTCAGCTAAGAATTGACAATAACATTATTCATGTTATGTATGCATAGTATATGGTTAAATGATATGTGAAGAATTTTTTTGCAGGGAAAGAATTGAGGAGACAGGGAAAAAGATAAAGAGGGAGAGAGATGTATTTGGATTACAACAAGAAAATATATTAGGGATAAATATTACAAGACAACAATTAACATGTCTAAACACAATTACACCTTGTGCAGCGTGCAAATTGTTGAGGCGGCGTTGTGGACAAGAATGCCCTTTCTTTCCCTATTTTCCTCCTCATGAGCCTGACAAATTCGCCTCAGTTCACAAAGTTTTCGGTGCTAGCAACGTCTCCAAGATGCTTATGGTAATTAACCCACAGTTTTCCTAGAATTTCTTGTATATATATAAAAAACATAAATACTATAAAGTGATATCTGTGTTTACAATTAATGGAGTGATCTGAAATTTCGAGTTTCAAAATGCAGGAAGTTCCAGAGGAAGAAAGAGCAGATGCAGCAAACAGTATAGTTTACGAGGCGATCTTGAGATTAAGAGATCCAGTTTATGGTTGCATGGGAGTAATTTCTGCATTACAGCAACAGCTTCTTTCTTTACAAGCTGAATTAAATGCAGTAAGAACACAGATCATACTCCATGGCCACCACAAACTTAGTGAGCCGATTATGCAGCAGCCTGAGCATGTATCATTAGATTCCTCTCATCAATCTATGGGTGATGGTTTTAGAACCATACAAAGTGAGAATGATTCATATTTTAACTAGGAATCATATATGTGGTATGTATGCATATGGGTATAATATAGTATGGATAGCTATGATGTAGTCTGGACTAAACTAGCAAAATGTAATGGAATGCAAAGAAAAGAATGCAATGTAATTGAGTCATTTGATTACAGTTTGATATTTTTCATAAATTATTTATATATTTTGTAATCATTTTTCATTCGAAAGGCGGTATAAATAAATGTTACCAGAATAAAACAGATTCAAGTGATATACCCGCAATTCAAATCGCTAAGTGATAAACCTCTGCAAAGTAAAGTGGCGCACATGTTCAATGCGAAAAGATATACTTCGAAAGAGCTGAAGAGTTGCAGCTCATGGCCAAAGTGGAATGATTAATTGTTTGTTTTCATGAAGGCATACAATCATTCGGATGAAACCTCTATGTGCTTATAAAAGGCACTCAATGCAAGCGTGAACTCATTCATTCGAAAAGAGCATCATCTATTTCATTTTGAGCGTTTCTTCTGGTTTGATCGCAGACGAGTATCGTCTCGAATAAACACTTTCATTGTATGTGAGAGATATTCAAGAGTTCCTCCAATGACAAAAGTTTAAGAGACGAGCATCTCTTAAAAGACAACGCAATTTATGTGCCTTGAAGATTATTCATCTTTATCTGTTTTTTTCAGAGTGTTGATTTTTCAACAATTATTGCGCTTTTGACACACGGTATAGTGAAATTGAAGACGAGATTTCAAAATATTTGACACGATGGGTGATAAGTGACGGGAATAGATAAGTGGGGCAGTATGGTGGTGGAATGGGGTCAAGAGCTCCTAAGAAAGCAGGAAAGGAATGGGTGAGGGTTCGCCACACCGCAACCCTTCGCCTCTAACTCTAATACCATAAAATAAATCATTAGCACAGTTGAAGTACCATCTCTCATAAAAGCTAGGTAGATAATTAACATTTTATATATTCAACACGCCCCATCAATGGGGAGCCTATTATATTTTTGAGAGGCCCCAACACTTGTTGTTTTGTTTTTGTTTGTTTGTTTGGGTGGCTGTGCTTGGAACGGGGTTTAAATCTAGGATCTCTTGCTCTGATACCATGTTGAAGACTACCTCTTCTAAATATTTAAACTGATGGGAAGATAGATAATTAACATTTTATATATTCAACAAGCAAATCGAAAATAAAAAATTCTGACAAAGTTAACACATCAGACAAAGAATGACAATGAGTTTAAAGTGGAAAAACAATTTTGGCAACTGTGGAAATAAAAAATAATAATTGCTTCATTATCAACCGGAGAGATGTTTTATTTCCCAATGTAACTGACTTTCTTTGGTGCCGGCCCTCTTCATATGAAATTTAGAATACGTTAGCTTATCCTGATATGGCGCAGTGGTGCACAGTGGTGACGTGCAGAAAGGCAGCCCTCTAACCTGTTCTGAGGTCACTGGTCTCGATTCCCAGAATGGGTTGATTTCCGATTGATAACACCCTTCAGCCTGAGAGGTTTCAAAGGCACCCATGTTGGAGCTACTAGGTTACTGATTAACCTCTCCTCACTTTCCGTGGGATCGGGGTGAGGGACCCTTAATTGTAGGGTTTACCATTTTAGAATACGTTAGCTTCATCCCCCGGATATGGCCTAGTGTTGAGGAATGGGGTGTTGTAGTGACTCGGACCATGTCGGAGGTCGAGGTTCGATTCCCCGTAAAATGGGTTGATTTCCAATGATAAAAACTTCAAAGGCAAAGGGTCTAAGGCACCATTGACTCTAAGTTCTGTGTTACCCGATTAACTCTCTTCGCATTCCTCGTGGGATCGGGCAGGGGCCCTCATGGTTAGTGGTTTAACCGCTTTTTAGAATACGTTAGCTTCGGCCCCCGTGATATGGCCTAAAGTGGTGATAAAGCTATGGTGCCGTTCTAGTTACCCGATTAACTCTCTTCGCATTCTGTGGGATCGGGCGAGGGGCCTCATGGTTGTGGTTTAACCGCTTTTAGAATACGTTAGCTTCGGCCCCGTGATATGTCCTAGTGGTGATAGGCTATGGTGCCTTAAAATCAGCCCGTAAGCGGATGACTTCTTTCAGTCTGTTTGATATAATAGCAAGCTCATGACTGTGAGCCATTAGGTTACCTGATTACCATCTCTGACGATGCTGGAAATCGTCTGTGTGATTATCTGGGCCGTGTTTACCCTAGTGACAATTAATTCAAGAATATGCCCTAAGAACAAGATGTAAAACGGAGGTGGTGTTTGTGATTTTTAGACTGAGTCCGAGATTATGAATCTCAAGTTGCCTACGATCACGGGTATTGATCAGAATCGTCTCTCGTAGATTCCTCGTGATCGTTTATATAGAGGATATCTTATCCAAGACAAGCCTGCGCCGTGTCCTTCAAGGACTTTATTTCAGATTGACCAAGGATTATCTTGTGTCAATCCTATTATTTAGGAGATAATTATTATGGGTATTTTGAATACCAGCGATCAGAGCCTTTAATGACTTGAGATTCTTTCGTGTTTATTTTACATATTATGGGCGTGGCAACATCGATAAGTCGTTTTGGCCGACTCCACGCCGAGCCTCTCCGACCGACTCGGCCCAGATTCACGTAGTCCCGAGCCCCCAAAGAATCTAGCCGACCACTGTGGTGGTGTTGCTCGGAAGAACGGGTAAGACCTCCCACCCTGCTCAGCCCGCCTTAGGTATAAAGCGCCCCGACCCTTAATGTCAGTAGTTTTCATGTTTTCATTTATTGTTTGATCAATTAAGAGATGATATGCATGAGACTCGATTCACTCTCGTCACACTTCTTTGATACAATGGTAAGTCAATGACACTGAGTCACTGGATTCTTGATTAACATCTCCACACATCTCGTAGAACATGGAAAATGAGAGACCTCGGGTTCAACATTTTTTCAGAATACGTTAGCATTAACGCCTGCAAATTTTGTCAATATTTCACTCTATATTTTATTTTGGAGAATACAAGAAGAATTCATCACTTCTTTTGATATATATAATAATCTTCACTTGCATATATTTAACCCTGTATATATGCTTATGCACAGATCCTTAATTGTTAAGATACAAAAAAAAAGGCAATTTTTTTTAATTATATTTTTATTAAGAAGATTAAAGGGTAGTAATCCTCTGCAAAGAAGACAACAACATGCCCAGGCTCACATACCTCATCATCATCATCTTTTTTCTCATGACTTCTTGTTAGTTTTTAGCACTTAATTTGCACAACACTATATATCTTACTGATTTTGATTGAATCCCTTTACCTTTATTCAATGAAATTAAATTAATTGGTTTTTCTTTTTCTGTTCATCGATATGCACTGCAGGGGAAGCAAACAGCAAAAGGGCCTTGGTTTTGGGTGGATCAATGGCGCCGCGACAACAACTAAGAGGACGGAAGGTGCAAGGAGAAAATGACATTTGCATGTGCGATTACCTTGCGGAGGTATACTTTAAGGAACATTGCGAGGGATGTGGCTATCTTCAAATCGAATGGTGCTCCAATAACTCGTGTTACGGATGAAGAAGAACCATCACAACTGACCGAACACCGCCCCCACGTCCTTCCAAAACCAACTTCTTCTTCTTTTATTTTTATTTTTATTTTTATTTTTAATATGAGAAAAATCTCTTCCAATATATTTGACGGTTAATTGCAAAAAAACATATAAAACTAAATCATTTTACGCAGTAGTTTACAAACAAAACAACGCTGCGTTTTATTTGCTTTCATTGATTCGACCGTCAAAGATATCAATCGCGCCAATGTCCATTTCTTACACTATTAAAGTTTACGTTGCTTGCTTTTATTGCATCTTGATCGCCATGAGCGATATTGGAGAGGATGAAGTCCCTTTTTACACTATTTAAGGTAGTTTTGTCAGTTTTGTTACGTAATATCCGGACATTTAGCATTTGTCCAAATTAATAACATATGTATTTGTCCAAAATAATATCCTTGTATATGTCTTGATTTTGATTTTCTTTTCCTCAAATTTTATCCTGGTTCGATCCTAGGTGTAGAAGTATGACTTCAATGAATCTGAAATAATAGGATATTAGATAAAGAGATGAACCCGTATATTTTTCTATGTCTATCCATGTTTCTAGTCTTAATTAGTTATTAATTCACTAAAAAGAATGCTTTACAAAGATTTATAAGAAATGTCTAAAACTCCATTAGATTGTTGAACCGTCATATTAAGCGCCACTGTATTACCTTGACATGCGCCTACACACATACACATACATTCATGGATATCAATCCATCAAAGCACATGCCAGCCATACTCTTCTGACGGTCCCGAACTTCAACTCTTAGGAAGTATTCATCCGGTGCCGGAACTAAACGCATCAGAAGTTTAATCATGCATTGTTCATGTTCATTTAATGTTATTAGATCAATGAACAACATTCAAGACTTGATTTAGGGCTAAAATAAAAACAAGGTCAAGCGACGACCGAAAGCAAACGTAAGTTCCCCAAACCAATTTGTCGAGCTAAGCGCTTGCATCGCCGCCTCAGGCGCTTGCACCAATTTCGAGTGCACTTGCACCATACATCGAACTCAAAACAGACATTCGCCTCTCCTCGATGCGCTCGCATCACCTCTTCAGTGCGCTTGCACCGAGTGCAATAACTCCCAAAAATTCAGTTTTCTTCACTTTAACAATCTCTACTCGATTTCAAACAAGTTTAACACCAACATACACAAAAACAAATAAAAACATAACTTTTACACAACCAAACATCACATACTTCTCTAACATTAAGAATGCATGATTTCTAACATTAAAACACCACAATCACTCAACCTTAAACATCATAAATCTAATTACACATTTGGAAGAGCCCCTTACCTTATAAGCAAGCAAAACCAAGCAATGCTTAAGAACATCTGCAGCACTTTCTAAGCCTTCAACCGGAAACCTATGTGATCAACCAATTAAACTACAATTAATTGTGATCAAGGTCTCTAAACAACTGAAACTACGAATCAAACCAAACAATGCCTTGTAACTTGATCAAAACGCGACGAAGGGCTTTGAGTTACCTTTTCAAAGCCCCAACATTCTTGTACCAAAACGATGCTCTCTTCCTGCTGATTCCAAATCTCTAATTGCTTCTGAAATCCGACAAGAACTCGCTGAGAATCATGAAGGAGTCTCTTAAGCTTTTATGTTTATTTTCTTTCTCAATTGGGAGTGCAGAGCTCGAACTTGGGAGAAATTGAAGTTCTGACAACTTCCTTCAGACCATGGGAAGTTTATTTATAGAAAATAACTCCCAAGGGTTAATTACAATTAACTTCCCGTAAATTAGGCTTAATTCCCATATGACCCCCTTTTTCTTTTCTTTTCCTTTTATTTAAATCATGCTCGTAAAATATTAAATATAATATTCAATTTCCGTAAAAAGACATGTCTGTCTTTTTTACGAAAGGTCGGGATATTACACACCACCACAATGTATTTGAATCAACCAAGCAATCAAAACAAATTCCTTTCTTTATCCTATCCAACTTTATCAACTTACACTAAATTAATCCTAGTTTTCTCCGTTCAATTTACTACAAAAATTCTAACAATGATGGCGCCGCAGCCCGAGCACGTATCATTGGATTCAAGTAACTTCGCCTGCTCCTCCTCTTTCGGACCATTCTCAGCCTCCTTCTAATTCGTCTTTTTATTCCTCTCATCAATCTATGGTTGCTGGTTTTAGAACCATACCAAGTAAGAATAATTCATATTTTAACTAGCTAGGAATCCAATGATTCATATCTTATATGTATATAGGTATAATATCGTATGGATAGCTATGATGTAGTTTTGAATAAACTAACAAAATATAATGGAATGCAAAGAAAAGAATGCAATGTAATCGAGTCCTTTGATTAGTGCGTATTCACACACGATATAGGGAAATTGATCGTAACGTCCCGCTCCCGGATACCGAGCCATTATCCGGAAGAGAACGTTCGACACGTATAATATTAAATAAATTCAATATTATACGTAAGTCTCTACGTCCTCGTATCAAAATGAAGCAAACGGAAGCCAAAAAGACTCGGGTAAAAACATAAATGCTTCTAAGATTAGATTACAAACCGACTAAAGATGGAAAATTTAACTTACAACAACGAAATCCAAAGGTTACAAAGTCCGATGTCTATAAGGAAAGAGTACAACAACTTAACTTACAAAAGTCTAGAAGTAAAAGTACAACATTTACCTAGAAATGAAATAGCATCAAAGTCGGGAAATTGGTAATCAAAGCCATCAGATCGTGCGACCTTTTTTTTCAGGTCAAACAATTTCTGACATTTTTTTCAGGTTCCGTGTCCAATTTGGACGATTTCGTCCAAATTTATACTATTTCGTACAAATTTGATATAAATCCCGTCAAAAATGAAATACAGGCTAAAAAGGACGGATTCCGTCCAAATTTAGACGAATCCATCCAAATTCTGACGGAAACAATATATTTGGACGGGAGTAGTTAATCCAACTCTGTTTGCATCTCTTCTTCAACCTAACTTGAACTTTTTATTTGTTTTTGCAGTTAATTATCCACCAGCTAAGTCTAATAACAAAATATCAAAATGAGTATATTGCTGATTATACTAAAAGCAGGCGTTGTTGTTGGTTCTCTTCTAATTCCAATCTTTTGATCTGTTTCTTTTTCTTTTCTTTTTTTTAATTTTAATTTTCCAGAAAAGATGGTGTAGTTCAATGTTTGAAAACAAAGCGCATTTAAATCAACACCACACATTCGTGGGATTTTCTTGGGTTCGGTCTCAAACCAAAGCAGACACCTTGAGGAAAGCAACGAGTTATAGGTTAATCGACACGGGATCTCGGCCGAACTCAAAGCTTCAGAGACACAAATATGACTTCTCCGTCCAAATATATTGTTTCGCTGAATTTGGACGGATTCGTTTAAATTTGGACGGAATCCGCCCTAATTTAGAGACGGTCCGTCCTTTTAACCTGTATTTCATTTTGACGGGATTTATATCAAATTTGGACGAAATAGTATAAATTTGACTAAATCGCCCAAATTGGACGCTGGACCGAAAAAAATGTCATAAAATATTTGACCTGAAAGAAAATGTCAGACGTTACAGTGGCCTGATTCACCAATTTCCCCATCAAAGTCTAGTGCATCAAGAAATAAAAGAAACTAGACACATCAACAAAGCATCATCGTCATCGTACATCATGATCCGTCTCAACCTGTTCGTCTTCTCACCCAAAGCACAAACAAACACGCAAAGGGGTAAGTACAAAAGTACTTAATAAATAGGCAGAAGCTATTGAACAATTAAGTTTTATAACGAAAAGGTTCACATTATTATTAAGTTATCTTCGGGTGACCGACTCAAACTCTAGGGTTCACTTCATGTTCATTAACATGTCGTGAGATCATACTTGTTTATAGATTAACTTATCTTTGTTACATCAGCATTCAAGGGCACTACGCATGGTGTATATCCACTTGAAGATATCCTTGCCAACTAACAGTGGGTCACACCGATAGTCCCGGGTTCCCCCCGGTATGCATACACGTTCGGTGAAGTTCCTCCACCACTCATCCATTTAAAGGCGAGCAGTGTTGTTCACCTTTAGAACGCCCACACATCGCCGATATAAATATGTGCCTTAATTATCAAGAATGACATGACGTTTAATCTTTTAAATACACAAGTACGTTTATTATTAATTGTTAACTAGCCACCTAAGTATTTTCAAGTAAAGCTCTCATCTTACACTCCCTCTCCTAAGACACTCAAGACACAACATCCTAGCACATACACACACAATGAAGGATATTAATCAATCAAAGCACAAGCCAATCATACTCTTCCGACAGTCCCGAACTTCAACTTTTATAAAGAATCCATTCGGTGCCAGAACTAAATGCACCAGAAGCTTAATAATGGCTTGTTCATGTTCATTTATTTTGTTTATATCATTAATATAAGGTTAGGAACAATCCCAACTTACTACTCTCAAAAATATGGAAAAACGGGCAAAACAACATTTATAGGCCATGGCCTGTAAATCGTAGGCCACCGCCTATGACACAGCAAAATACTCTGAACTCTTTGCATCTGATAGGCCACGGCCAATATCATAGGCCACGACCTACGACACCTAGGAGCATTTTTCCGCATTTTTCGATTATACACCATCTCTAACCCTTTTCCAATCAATTTAACAACAATATACACAGAAAACAGCAGCAAAAATATATCATACCATAACCTTCAACACTTTAATACCAACTTGAAACATGATTTTCAAACAACAAGACAACACTAAAAGCCTAACCTTTACATCATAAAACTCTGTTGAATCGATATAAAGATCCTTTTACCTTATTAGCAAGCAAAGCCAAAGCAAAACCTGCAGCACATCGGAACTACAACTCAAACCTAGTTGATCAACCAATTGAAAAAGAAACAATTGTGATAAAAAAAACTTCTAAACAACAAGAACTACGAATCAAACCAAACAAAGCCTTGCAACTTGATCAATTCTTGACAAATAATGCTAAATTCATACATTTTCAAAGTTCCAACTTTTCTATGCCATAACGAAGCCCTTCTCCCGCTGATTCTGAATCTCTAATTTTCTCTAAACCGACCTAGAACTTGAGAGAAATTTGGAGATGTCTCCTTTTGCTTTTCTTTTCTATTTTTCTTCATAGAAATTCGAACGTTCCTGCTAATTTCTTTTCACAACTCCCTCAATTAAGTGGGAGGTTTACTTGTAGAAAATAACTCCCAAGGAGTTATTACCATTAAGCCCCCATCAATTACTTTAATCACCAATTAAATCCATAACTTCCTTTTATATATATATATATATATATATATATATATATATATATATATATATATATATATATATATATATATATATATATATCTCAAAGATATATATATAAATACTTTAAAACCATAATTATAATAAATATAATCTTTCATGTTTCGAAAAAAACACGTCTGCCTGTTTTTCGAAAAGTTGAGATATTACATTAATGACAAGATTTCAAAATATTTGGCACGATGGGTGATAAGTGATGGGAATAGATAAGTGGGGCAACAATGGTGTGAGTATGAGAATGAGATGTGCGGTGAATGCAAGAGTAAGAACATCATCAATAACACCCTCTTAACATTTCGTTTTTCGTTTCCAAGGACGGAACCAAAGTTTACCGTTTGGTGGGTTAATGAACTGAACTAAGATACTTAGTTGATTGTACTACATTAGGTAACTTTTTCAGTAATAGAAAAAAAAAAGATTAGGGGACGGAACCAAAGTTTACCGTTTGGTGGGTTAATGAACTGAACTAAGATACTTAGTTGATTGTACTACATTAGGTAACTTTTTAGGTAATAGAAAAAAAAAAGATTAGGGTTGGCTTAGCTACGCTACGACATACACACAGTTCCATCATTATTTGTTTTCAAAAAAGAAAGTAAAAAGAAAGTTGGAAAAAGACGCAAGAGCCTAGTATCAAACCCATGACCTTAGGATATGTATTCAAGCCTACCAACGGGTTGAGCTAAATGAAGAATTACACTAAAATTGTATAAAATAATATACTCAAACAGTTTTAATATTATTAGAGGAGTATATTAGTAATTTCGCCCGGAAATTTGAATGGGGTCCATGCACCCCACCCCTACCATGCTGGGTCCGCTCCTGGTTTCAGTTACACTTTTCAACACCCAAGAAAGAGTCCAAAACGTGCGTGATGGATCAGTAAGTTGGTGTGAGGTGAGATGGTTGTGGGGTAGGGTAGGATGAGGATTACGGAGTGGTATGAGTAGAGGTAGGTGATTAGGGTTATGGTAGTAGTTGTGAGAGTAGTGATTATGCGGTGAGTGGTGATGAAGGTTGGGGTTGTATAGGTAGGGAGGGGCAAGGTAAGGAGCGGGTTAGGGGGTGGCGGTGACAACGAGTTTTTGTCGATTTTCATTATATCGTATTCCATATATTTTTGAAGGTATTTAAAATGAACCGTTTTCATTATGTTGCAACGGTTAAGAGACACTGCAACCCCTAGCTCGTCCCTGACTTTGATATCATAAACAAAATCATAAGCACATCGAAAATATAAAAACCCTGACAAAGTTAACACACCAAACAAAGATGATAATGAGCCTAGAGTGGAAAAACAATTTTGGCAACCGTGGAAATTTAAAAAAAAAAAAAAGAAATTTTGTTTCATTATCAACTGGAGAGATGTTTTATTTCCCAATGTAACTGACTTACCTTTGGTGTCGGCCCTCTTCATATGTAATATATGGCTTAATGGTGATGAAATGGGGTGTTAGAATGACAATCCTGACCCTGTTCTGAGGTCGAGAGGCTCGATTCCCGTAAAGGGTTGATTTCCGATGGCTAAAACTTGTTGATGGAAAACGATTAAGACAGCCCTTGACTCTGGCTCTGAGCTCCCGATTAACCTCTCATCGCATTCTCTCATGGGATCGGGCGAGGGCGCCGGTTAGGGTTTAACCGTTTTTTAGAATACGTTAGCAGTGCCTGCAAATGTACATAGTCAATATTTCACTCTATATTTTATTTCTTGGAATACAAGAAAAATTCATCAGTACTTTCGATATAATAATCTTCACTTGAAAATGTATATATTATGCATTCACTCCCTTTCCCTATGAACTGATCCTACAAATAAACAAACAGGCAATTATTCTAATTTCATTATTGAGAAGATTAAAGGGTAGTAATTCTCTGCAAATTAAGAAGACAACAACATGCCCAAGCTCACATACCTCATCTTCATCATCATCTTTTTTCTCATGACTACTTGTTAGTTTTTAGCACTTAATTTTGCACAACACTTTGATTCCCTTTATTCAAATGACATTAAATTAATTGTTTTTGTTTTTGTTCATCGATCTGCAGGGGAAGCAAGCTGCAGCAAAAGGGGGTTGGTTTTAGGTCGATCAATGGCGCCGAGACAACTAGGTCTAGGACGGAAGGTGCAAGGTGAAACAGACATTTGCATGTGTGATTACCTTGTGGAGGTGTACTATAACGAAAATTGCACGGGATGTACCAAATTTATATTCGACTGGGGCTGTCCCGTCAATTGCTCGTGCAAGGACAATCACACGTGTAATAGTTAATGAAGAAACCATCGGAAGTCGGAACTGATCTAGCACCGCCCCAGTCCCGGTCCCGGTCCCGGTCCCGGTCCTGGTCCCGTCCTTCTTCTAACGCCACAGCCTTACGGGTCCTTCCAAAACCAACTTTTTCCAAGCTAGCTATCATATTTAATTACACTATTAAAGCTAGCTTTGTCCGTTTTGATTAAATATATCTGGATATTTGCTTAATTACTCTATTAATTTGTCCAAATTCATGACACATGTATATCTGTGTCTTGATTTTGATTTTCTTTTTCGGGATGGTCTTGCTGTATTGAAATATAAAATTTTATGTTTTCATTGTTTCCTCCGATGTAGCATTCACATTTCACAGCCATGTTACATGTTTTGTTTTCTTTTCTTAAAGGTACGCTCGCTAACACAAGTGAGATTTGGGAAAGGGAGTAATGTTTTATAGTCGAGTAAATCTAACCGTACTTCACTAAGGCAGGGGTAAGACAAGACACTACCTCTTCTGATTAAATGCTTATCCGTCTGACTTCTCTTTAGAGTCTGTATTTGGATTTGTATTAATTGTCATTAATATGACGTATTTTTGGAGATATGACTTCAAAATGGGTCTTAGTAAAAGTGATAAACATTATACTTCGGCACTATTTTCGGATAGAATCTGATGTATGTAATTGAGAGTTTGTGGTATCATTAAATACTTAATGAGTAGTTGATGATACATTTTTGAATCACTCAATTTGAATATCGGATGAATATATAGTAATACCTAAATTTGAAGAAAAAATAGGTGTGGGAGAAAAATTGAAGAGAGTACCTACCAACACCCTGATCATACCACATTGCCTAGATGAGTGCCTTAAGCTCAAATATAAGAGCTAAGGTGGAACTTGGGCATAATCCCAAAGGACATGGACACTTTTATGCAGGAGGGAGGATTTAGATTGCCGATCGGTCGGCCGCCTCGTGTTGTTAATTAGTATTAATTTTTTGGACAAAATTACACCAAAATTATGATTATGTAATGATCCAAAAACATGTATATGAACGTGTTTTGATTAAGACAACTCAAAATTTTCGGTTAAAGTCGGCTAAATAAAAGTTGTCTTGAGAGACATGAAAATGGATTAAGGTCGGCCCAATTAATTCCGGTCGGCTTAATGACTCGGTGAAATGGAAATAAGGCTCCTTATCTCCATTATATATATAAAAACCTCTGTGTCTGAAAGTAGGATCATTGAATTTTCATCTCAATCTTCACAAAACACTTGCATTCATTGTTGTTGATTCGTATCAAAGAGAAATTGGACCATCCAATAATTCGTCGTTTCTCGGGTTTTTGAAGTTTTGGTAAACACGAGAACAATTCCTACAACCGTGGACACGTGTTCAAAGCAATATTGTCTTCAAGGATAGAGTGAAATTTACCCACCTTGCTCATATGTTCATCTTTAGCATATTTTATACACGTGTTATGAAAATGGTTATGGTACATTTAATTTAATACGTATCTGTTAATTCCGGTTTTTGTAATACTTTTTGACATGACTGTATATCTTAGGGCCAATTATTTAAAAGGACTGGTTTTTAACTTATTAAGGGTAATAGGACACTACGAATCTTATTTAGTTATAAGGACATTCTAATTTTAAGAATGAAACTTATTTAGTTATAAGGACATTCTAATTTCAAGTGGATAAAGAGGAAGAAGGAAAAAAATGAAGGAAGGAAAAAAAAAAAAAAAAAAAAAACTGCTGAGTTCACGTGGTTAAGTTTTTATTTTTTTTTTATTTTTTAATTCACCATATTTCTAAAGGTCATATATTTTGATCTAAAACTCGAATCATCATAATTTTTTCACTAAAATTCATATTTTTTTCGTCTTCTTTATTCTAAAATCAAATTTGATATTTTTCCGAATAAATTTCACAAAATCAAATTTTTTTCTTCATACAATTCGACGTGACGTATTGATCACCGTCATGCATTGACCACCTAGCCGGATGCATTGGCCACCGGGATCCATTAACCACCCCGATGCATTGACCGCCGCGATTCATTGGCTACCATGATGTATTGACCGCGCGATCCATTGACAACCTTGATCGATGACATCTCATTGTAGCGATTTATGCAATGACGCCTCATCAGTAGCGATTTACGCAAATGACTTCTTATTGTAGCGATCTATGCGCAGTGATGTCTTATTGTATCGAATTATGCGTTGACGTGTTATTGTAACGATTTATCGCAAATGACGTGTTATTGTAATAATTTATGCATACCTTTGGTTGTAAAAATATGCATTTAAACAAAAACAAAAAGAAATACAGTTATTTTACAAAGTTATCGAAAATTTAAACCAACACTAATCAAATAAACCAACATCAATCAAATATTTAAAGATAACAAAGAAATAAAGTTACTTTACAAAGTTATCAAATGTGTGTATCAAGTTGTATATCGCGGTGACATCAATATCATTACATCGCCTATTTAATTGTAAATACAGTCATCAATGTCACTGCATAAGTCATCAATGTCTCGTGATCGCATATAAATGTCACTGCATAAGTCGTCAATATCACTGCATAAGTCGTCAATGTCCCTGCATCAGACATCAATGTAGCTCTGCTGTCAATGTCCCTGCATCAGACATCAATGCGAGTCTCCAATGCACTATAAGTTGTTCAACAACTTTATTGTGACTGACTAGTTCTATTTAGCAAACAATTCTAGGTAGAAGAAGCATCCAAAAAGACAACACTAAGGACCAAGAAATACACCAAACTTCATTTAAGTTGAAGCGAATTTCGGTCCATACTGTGTTTGCTTTATCTGGAGGGCCTGCCATAAAGTTTGAATTCTTTCAACTGGTGTTCGCCATTTGGGTGTGCATCTGGCCGGTTTTTTTATAGTCAAAATCTGTGTGCTCTGCATCAATTTTAAGAGCATTTCATGCTAATATTTTGAAGGGACTCTTTATATGCACCACACCAAATGATGAACTTAATGTGGCATCACACATGCTGTGAACCATAATGAAAGTTTGCTTTCACAAAGTCGAGTATACGCATCAGACTTTTAAAAATCCTTTTTATAGTCCACATATAAAAGCATCGGTAATCATACCTGGCTTTGTGACTGTCGATTTTCAAAGTGGTGCATAGGGAATGTTGTGGTGCTACAACAATTTTGGATGCATAAAAAACTCTATTTCTAAAAAGAAACACTAATCTGAAAGTCCACATTAATATTGTCGTTGCTTTCATTTTCTTCACGATTCGCCCCGGGTCGTCAGATTTGAACTGCCAACTCCATAAAAGTAAGGTTTTGTCCTCCAATCGTTCTTGTTTGCTCCATCTATGTCATGAGACTCGATTAATCCCCGATGTTCGCATTCCACGCCTCAATAATTACACTGCAAAACACAAACACGAATATACCACGCGTAATTCCGATAACAAGATATGACTAATTAGTAATTAATAAGCTCTAAAGAGTGTTAAAATGCTTGAATTCCGGTTGTGCTTGCACAAAAAAAAAGTGGTTTGGTTCATCACGAAATTTGATCTAATTGATACAAAACATCACTATATACTAAAGAAATGGAGTAAAATATCGTAGAATTTCATCATCCGTTTGACATACATCAAGAGGCTAGAGGGCCGACCCGCAAACCTACAAGGTTATTAGGTCCGCTACAAGCCCTTATTACATATCTACTAGCAATTTATACTTCGTAGCATGAAACTATTACACCTCCACTTGGTCTGATGCCAAACGGACTCATGTAGTCTTCCACACGGACAAGCCCGTGGCATATGAGGTGATAACCATGTCCCGGAGTTGACTCCATCATTCAGGCAACGTGTTCTTGAGCTATAACGTAACAAACCTTACTTGGTCAATGTTTTACTAATTGAGCTAGTAGAGGGAGGGTGAACTCTTTTGTTACAACCTACTTGGTAGTGATTGTAGAATTATATTTGTTGAATATATATATATATATATGTATGGTTGGTGTACCCGATTCTTCTACCCCTTATCGAGTACAATTGTACTTACCCCTTCTTACTGTTCTCACCCCCGAGATGGTGATTGGCAGGACAAGGAGTACGGAATTGATGATAGCAATGATGGAGCTGACGTGTGAGCTCGGGATGATATATTGAAGAATGTTATCATGTATTTTATGCATTTTTAATAATGTATTGGGAGTTGTAAACATTTATTTGTTTGAAATTTTCTAGACTTTATATTTCTTTCTTATTGGGATTGTAATATATTGAAACAAAATTTATTTTGTTGTTTTGTTGTTTTGGTTTCTTAAACGTGGAATGAAACCGGCTCATCTGTTTGTCTTTTGACATTCCCGAGTCGTTTCTTTAGTTTTAATTTCGTTTTACTCGGATTATATTGTTATACGAGACTTACGTATATATTTCCTTTTATTTAAAAAAAAACTATGCGTTCTAACATTATTTTCGGATAATGACTCGATATCTAAAAACGGGACGTCACGGATGTCCATCTTGTTATCCAGATGAAGTTAACGCACCAGACAAAGGATGTTAATGAGTCAAAGGTGGAAAACAATATTGGCAACTGTGAAAATAAAATATAAATTTGTTTCATTATCAAGCAGAGAGATGATTTTATTCCCAAAGTATGTGACTTTCCTTTGATACGTTAGCATTAATGCCTGCAAATGTAGTCAATATTTCACTGCAGGGGAAGGAAGCAGCAGCAAAAAGGCCTTGGTTTTAGGTCGATCAATGGCGCCGCGACAACTAGGAGGACTGAAGTTGCAAGGTGAAAACGACATTTGCATGTGCGATTACCTTGTGGAGGTTTACTATAAGAAAAATTGTTTGGGAATTGGGATGTGTCGAACCTCTGTACATCTGTCCCAGCAATTGCTCCTGCAACAAGGACAATCAAACGTGTAACGGCCCTGATGCTTAATGAGTAATGCAACGAGTGACACAGGCACACGGCGGCGGTCATCTATACCGTCGATCGATCGTTATCAATTTAGACACACTCATTATTATCAACCGTGTAGAACTGAACACCCGCTGTCCTTCTTCTGAAACCAACTTTTTTTTTTTATCCAAGTTATAATATTTACACGCTATTAAAGGTTTAGTCTGTTTTTGCTTTTATGTATTTGCCCAAATTAATAACACATGTATGTGTGATCTGTGTCTTGATTTCGATTTTCTTTTTCGTGGTTGTGTTGCTGAAGATTTATATGTATTGAAATCTAAAATTTTCTGTTTTTGCCGCTGTTTCCTTCAATCTAGCATGTGTCGCTCGTGTTTCATGTTGTTGGTTTTTTTTTTTTTTGAAGTTTTTCTTTTTCAAAGATACGCGGGCTAAGCGTTTATTGTTTTGGTTGCTAACACAAATCAGATTTGGTCCTAAACCAAATTAAAATTTACGTTTTTTTGCAATAGGTTTCTCAACGCATATCGGTAATGTTTAAATCAGCAACATATCGTGAATAAGGCTATCAGGACACATATTTAGGACATGTAATATGCAATTAGACTATATATAGTTTATCTGAAACGATTAATATTGTGTCATTGATTGTGTTATTTTGAATGTGATGGTAACATTTCTCTAATCAGTAATGATAACATGAAAAGTAGCTCATGATACACGATTTAGAATCATGCCAAACAAATATGCATCATATATAATAATAATATAATGGCAGACCATATCCTGCAAGCTTCGATCAGCCCTTTAATTGGACCATATCTATTCATATGTCTTTTTCTTTAATTCCGTATTCAAATTCTCTGTGGTCACATGATTTTAGAAAACCTGATACAATTAATCATATGAAAAGAAAAGAAATATGTGGATCCCAATAATAAAAACGAACATTCATTATCTTCTTGAAATCAGCAGACATCTCAAATTTCAAAGGACGTCTCAAAGTTCTCCTATCAACAAAAGGAAGAAGGAAAAAAAGAAAAACAGATAGCAATGGAGAAAATCCAACTGGTATTCATTCCTCCGCCATTGTTAGGCCATATATTTCCCTTTGTACAGCTTGCAAAGCTCCTCACAACTATAAATCAACACCTTTCTGTTACACTTCTTTTAATGAAGTTTCCTTATGATGAGAAAGTTGCAAAATACACGAATTCACTGTATCCAACATCAACTTCTCGCTTAAAATATGTGGAGCTCAATCTTCCAGAGGAATCCTATTCGCATTTGCTCTCGCGTAAAACTTTCTTTTTTGATTCTATGGAAGCACATAAGAACAAGGTGAGAGATTATCTTCTTGAAATTAAAGATACCGGTTTTTCGTCCTCTGCAGTGATCGTTGTAGACATGTTTACTACTAATATGATTCGTGTTGCTGATGAACTCGGATTTTCTAGCTATGTTTTTTACACATCTGGTGCTGCACAGCTTGGCCTTAATCTGCATGTTCAGAGTTTGAGAGATGATTATAACATAGATGTAACAGAATACTATAACTTAGATATTGAGCTTCATGTTCCAACTTATATGAATCCGGTTTCATCTAAACTATTGCCTTCTGTGATTTATGATAAAGAGGGCGAATCGCGTGTTTTTCTTGATATAACCAAGAAAATGAGGGAAGCTAAAGGTATCATTGTCAATACGTTTCTTGAACTGGAATCGCATGCATTACGAGCTTTATCAGAAGATAAAAACATCCCGAAAGTGTATACTACAGGACCCGTACTGAATGTTGTCAACAGAGAAGAAGATAATAACAATAGCCATAAAGTTATAAAATGGCTTGATCTTCAACCGGATTTCTCCGTTGTGTTCCTTTGCTTTGGGAGCCAAGGGTGGTTTGGGGTAGAACAGATAAAGGAGATTGCTTTAGCCTTAGAACATAGCAGGCATCGATTCGTATGGTCTTTAAGAAAACCCGTTGTCAATGATTCGAAACCGGATCTTCAAGATGATAAAGAAAACCTAAATGATATCTTGCCAGAAGGGTTCTTACAACGAACCGCGGATATTGGACAGGTAATAGGATGGGCACCACAAATGGCTGTCTTGTCTCATCCTTCTGTGGGTGGATTTGTCTCTCATTGTGGATGGAATTCGACTCTGGAAAGTATTTGGTGGGGAGTGCCTATGGCGGCGTGGCCTATCTATGCGGAACAGAATACGAACGCGTTTCAGATTGTGAAGGATATGGGGATAGCTGTGGAGATTAAGATGGATTATAGGAACGATACTCGAATGAAGAGTTTGGAGATTGTGAATGCACAAGTGATAGCAGATAGCATAAGGCGTTTAATGGATCCTGAGAATGAATACAGAAAAAAGGTTAAGAAATTAAAGGAGGAAAGCAGATTAGCACTTAAAGAGGGAGGTTCATCTTATGCTTCTCTTTGTAGTTTGCTTAATGAGATTAAGAAGTAAATGTTGTTTTTTATTTCATTGCCCTATATTCTAATAGTATAGTCTGCAATTATCCCATTTATTTATGGTGTATGTTGTTTAGTTGGATTCTGAATATTTAATTTGGTATCGATTGTTAAAGTTCTGTTTTCTAAGACGTAATTTCTGATTATTTCAAAGCGATCATCAAGGTATAACCGTCGAACTACTTAACGTGTTTTATTTGTCTGTTTTGCCAGACATCCGATACAATTGAAACTAATGGTCCATTTTTTTTCTTTTATGTTGTGACAAACAATGCACATCCAATATAACTGACACGATACAAACATTCTGTGATCGAAGCCTCTAAGCACTGATTGTACCTTCATGCTGGGGGCTAACAGATTTTCTCAAGTGCCTATAAACTGTACTTCTATTAAATTCTTCTGATGCCATTTGAGGTAAATAATTTAGTATTATTAGAGCCACAATATGTGTCAGGCCACACTTTTACACCGATGAATCTTACACTATGATCAAAAGGTGACGGGGGCACCGAAATTTTCACCTAAGGCATCCCCGAAAACTAATCATGTGGCTGTGATTTTTCTTATTTTGTATTTTTTTTTATTCTCAAACATTAATGTACGGTTGAGATTACATTTGTGCGTAAATTGTTGTGTACTTTTTCTGTGTATGTATATTTTTCCCTGTGGTAATACTTAAGATTAAATTCGTTGTAGACATGTATACGTACAACTGATATATGATTCATGTTGCTGATGAATTTGGATTTTCTAGCTATGTTTTTTTACACATCTGGTGCTGCACAGCTTGGCCTTAATCATTTAATCCCAACCAATTATTTACCAGATGTTAACAAACCCAAAGCTAAAAAAAAAACTTTTAAAGGGCATACGCAAAGCACTCGATTGTGTCGATACCAAAATCCCACACACGATTTTCTGAAAGAAACAACGCCATGTTTCCGCACTATTGGGAAAAAACGATCACTTGAACCCAAATTCGTGCCCACCGAGTCTTGTACATGTGTGATATATAACGAAAAGATTCTCTCCATACCTCAAGACATACTAAACTTTTCCACGTACACGTTTGGCAGAATGGCAATTGCGTAAAGCATCTAAAGTAGATTCTGGGATCATGTCTCATTTTCCAAAGTAGAAAGTTATAATATAGACATCAACTGGACCACAAATTACCTGACAAATTTTCTCAAACAAATGTGATGATATTATAAAGCTCATAAACTAACATATTTTTCTAAGTAAGGCCCAACTACTTCCAGGTTGCTACTCCCCACCACCTCTCAAGCTCCCACACTGCTTCTGCAGCCATTGTCTGAGCAGAATATAAAGAAAAGCCAAGCAACAGCTATCTGTCCCTTCGGGGACATCCGATAAAATTGGAACGATACAGAGAAGATTAGCATGGCCCCTGCGCAAGGATGACACGCATAAATCGAGAAATGGTCCAAATTTTTTTTTCCAATTTGCCGGACATCACACAAAACAGAAAGGACCTGAATTTTTTTTTTTTAACGTTGTATCCGACAACCAATAAAACTGAAACGATACAAAAAAGATTAACATGACCCCAACATAAGAATAACACACATAATTTGAGAAACAGCCTCAATTTTTATGCGTTTTGCCTTACAACATTAGGATACTTGATTAGTTTTGCCTTAGAACACCTGCATTAAATTTTTCCTGTAATACGTTTCGCCCCTTTCTCATTGATATTAAGCTTATAAATAATGTAGAGAACTATTGTAATGAGTCAATCTGGTTAATCTGAAGAAAAAGGGACCCTTGAATGCTGCATTTGATCTGTGTTATTGGAGGAAAAAAACAATTATTTACTAAACAGATATCTACTCATAAACTAGAACTAAATTACTGCTATTCACTCCTCTCTTTTTTCCCCACTCCTTTGTATACAACAACAGTGACTCAAAGAGTCATGAACTCTTTTGAAATTTATTATAAACAAAACAACGATCCAAAGCTTTGCCAATAACTGTCCTATGGCTGTCAGCACACCAAATGAAGTTGAAATACTCTTCTACAAGTTCTGCAAACAGTCTGAAAGAAAGTTCTGCATCAGCTGACGGATCTTGTACTGTACGTACGTGAAATTTATATGGTACATCATCCGTGTTGTAGCAGTGATGTGTTGTAAGCCTCATTCCTTTTGAATGTAGTTGCTGATATTAGATGAAATCGCGATAAAACTTGTCCCTACTGCAAGGATAATCACCAGTACAGCCACACATTTATCCTCAACTGTCGATATGCTATGCACATTTCTGCAGATATTCAAAAGAAAAGGGTAAAGTTACTTTTGGTCCCTTATGTTTCACGACTTTTTGAACTTCAATCCTTCAACTTTTATCTAGGCACTTTTATCTCTCTTCTATACAATCTTTTGACATTTTCAGCCTATATTTGCCGCGTGTCAAGTTTTTTATTGCTCGTATCATGATGCAAAAATAAAAAAATGCATAAAGGAGAGGTAAAAGTGCCAGGATCAAACATTGGTGGATAGGAGTGCAGAAATCGTGAAACAAAAAGGGCCAAAAGTGTCTTTATCCCGTTAACAGAATGAACATGGAAAGAATGTTAGTAATCAGTATAAATAAGGGCAACTAAATTAAAGAAAAGATAGATTATATGGGAATTCATACCTAAGAATGATTGAACTTGGGAATAAGAACATGAGGCAGACAACAGTGGTTGTTCCCATGAATTGAAAGAAATACCATATATTCGGAATAGCAACAGCAGCAATATATGCAAGTGCTAATATGATGAATGTAAGTGATAAGAATCTTGAAGAATCTTCAGCTAACATTGATGATCTCTTTGGAAACAGCAGTTCATCCACATTAACTCTTAAAGTGAAATTGATGATTGGAAACACGAGCATCAGATGAACAGCGTAACTGAGACGAACAACATCGTTAACTATAGTTCCAATAACAGAATCTGAAACTTCATTGAAGTTTAGTAGCAAGTCAGACATAATTGATTCCCCAAAGAGCAGATAGCCAAAGAATCCAACGGTACAGTAGATTACGACACAAAGTACTAGAGAATATCGGACTGCCATAGTCATTTCGGATGGTTTACCAAGCTCTGCTCTTATGGGGTGAACTGCATTCAAATCACAGCTTGGTGAATATAAATCAACCAAGAAATCTAATATAGCTGTCATAATAAGAAAGAAATTGGGCGAAAAAGAGTTAAGATCACCTAGGTTGTATGTGACTGAGATTTTTGCAAAATAGAGGATACGGGTATGAAGAATATTTACGTATATTTTAAAACTATATAGGCCAAATTGTGCTAATAGAAGATGATTATAATGGCATTAGTTCAAGACATAAACCAATCAACAACATAAGATCTGGCCAGTTGTACTTACCGCTTCCATGGCATGCAAAGGATGTGGCTATGACGGGAATTGTGGTGAACAGATTAAAAGCAGAGAATTCATGAGCAATATCAGGCAAAAGCCTTATTGTCTTTGTTTTTCCTTCCCATATAGCTTGCATAGCCATGGCTGAACATATGAAGACAAACAGCACTGCTAGTATAATGGATACTGCTGAAGCGTGTTGTAAGGAATCTGCAAGTGCATAGCTTTATAAGCATTAGTATCTCTCAATTGTTCATAATCTCCAGTTCAGTTCAAAAATATTATGTCAATACAGCTGCGAGTAACAAAATCACAAAAATAGTTATACATTTAAGTGTTCTCGGTATCAAGGGGCAACCGTGCATAAAACCAAGGCGGAGGTAAATAGTGGGCTTAAGGGGCCTCAGTCCGCTTGGTTTTGTTGTTTTTCTAGACAAAAAAACTTATATAATCCAGCCCAACACAACAAGCCATCCTAATCCAACCCACCCGACCATATCCAAATACAGTCCACTAGCCTACCGCAGCTACGATTTCTGTCTCTGCCTTTGTATACAACAATGCACATAGATGACCAATCAATGCTACCATCAAAAGAATGATTTCAAATGTCTTTCAAAATGAGTTCACCAACATTTTTCAACACAGGGTAATCTGAAAACATGTATCAACAAGGATATAAAAGTTAGCCTTCATCCGTACCTATTCGTCTCAGAACAAGCAATGGAAGCAAAACTACAAGCACAACAAAAAGTAAGGCATATGCTCGGGAAGTCCACCAGTGAACACCAAACCATTCCTGAAGAACACCCAGTCGAACTGATCCTCCAAGCTGATTTCCTGATAGAACATCTCCTATCATGATCAAATTAAGCTGTTGTCAGTATATAAACCAAAACTATCCAGAATCAAAGCCAGCTAAGCAAAAATTAGGCCATCTTGAAACTAACCAAAATTCTCAGATTGACAGGATAAGATTGCAAAAGCTAAGTCAAAAATTGCCAAAATAATCTCTTTTTTTTTCTTTGAATCATCAGGAACTAACCAATTATGATCAAATAGATGATCAAGGCACCGAAATTGGTGAGCGTGACACAAACTTGAAGAGCAACAGCTCCAGGCTTTCCGAATGATTCAGCCATCAGACCGCCATAAGAGGAATTCAATTGAGCAGAATGGCGTGTGTACTTGAGAAGAAATTCTACCGTGACTTCGACGAGGAGAGCGATAATCAAAATGAGGGCAAAGCTGGGAATTACACCGAGCACCTTAAAGGTCGCCGGAATAGACATGATTCCGGCACCAATCATGCTGGTTGAAACATTAAAAATTGCGCTACTAATTGAAGCACCTTCTAGAGCCTTCTCGCCGTCCTCGGTTGACTCAACCCCCGGCAACAGTGGAGCCGTTGCTCCGGCATATTTTTCGCCGGCAGACATTTTATCTGCCTATCTTTGCGTTTTGGGACTATAGAGTATTATTGCGAAACACAGTATACCGCCAGGGAGAGCCATGCATTGTGCTTTAATATGTTATTGAGAAATGATTGAGGCACATGCATCATAACATGCGTTAAGGTGGGAAATTTTTTTTTTTTTACCTAGTATTAATTACGGCCAATTATTTAAAATGACTGATTTTTAACTATTTGGGATAATAGGACATTTCGAAATCTTATTTAGTTATAAGGACATTCTAATTTTAAAAATGAACTTATTTAGTTATAAAGACATTCTAATTTCAAGTGCATAAAGAGGAAAAAAAAAAAAAAAAAAACGTTCAAAGTAATAAAAATAAAAATAACTTACTGTGTGCGTGGGTTTTTTTTTTTTATAATTCACCATATTTCTATAGATCATATATTTTGATCTAAAACTCGGATCATCATATTTGTTTCACTAAAATTCATATTTTTTCGTCTTCTTTATTCTAAAATCAAATTTGATATTTTTAAGAATAAATTTCATAAAATCATTTTTTTCTTCATAAAAATCGACGTGACGTATTGATCACCGTCATGCATTGACCACCTACCCGGATGCATTGGCCATCGGGATCCATTAACCACCCCGATGCATTCACCGCGGTTCATTGGCTACTCTGTGATGTATTGATCGCCGCGATCCATTGACAACCTTGATCGATGACATCTCATTCAGCGATTTATGCAAAGACGCCTCTATCATTGTAGCGATTTACGCAAATGACTTCTTATTGTAGCGATATCTACGTGATGATGCCTTATCAGATCGAATTACGCAATGACGTGTTATTGTAACGATTTATGCGATGGCGTGTTATCAGTAATAATTTATGATACCTTTGGTTGTAAAAATATGCATTTAAACAAAAAAAAATACGATTATTTTACAAAGTTATCGAAAATTTAAACCAACACTAATCAAATAAACCAACATCAATCAAATATTTAAAGATAACAAAGAAATAAAGTTACTTTTACAAAGTTATCAAATGTGTGCATCAAGTTGTATATGCGGTGACATCAATATCATTCAGATCGATTATCTAATTGTAAATACAATCATCAATGTCACTACTTCGAGATATCAATGTCCATCGCGATAAGTCATCAATATCATCGCTTAAATTAAATCAATGCCATCAAGATAAAACCTAACAACCAGATCGATCAACTCTGCTTTATTGTTTTGCATTTCTACAAATGTGGAGCTTTTAATATGGAGAGAAATACAAGTTTGGTGAAACTACAAAGACTCTTCACTATGACTTCTTGTAATGGCCACACGTTGTTTGTGCCTCTCACGATAATTGGATTCATTGTGGAATCCTCAATTCTTTAACACGATCTTGTTAAGCTTAATGTCCATGCATCATTCATCAACGCCATCAAGATCGGACATGATATCCTCGCATCAGACATCAATATCCATGCATCAAACATCAATGCCATCGCGATAAGTCATCAATGTCCTTGTATCGACATCAATGTCACCTGCATAAGTCATCAATGTCCCTACATAAGTCATCAATGCCATTGCTTTGAGACACATCAATGCCATCGCGATCTAAAAATAAAAATAAAAAAAAACATCAATTTCCAAAGACTTCATCTTTTTTTTTTTTTTCTTGGCGCTTCATCTTTTTTTTTTTTTTTTCTTCCTTTTTCTTCTTTATCCACTGAAATTAGAATGTCATTATAACTAAATAAGTTTCTTCTTAAAATTAGAATGCCCTTATAACTAAATAAAATTTTGAGTGTTCTAAATGACCATTAGTTCTCTAACGACGGCCTTATAACTAATTTGCACTATTAGGTATTAATTAAATACGTAACAGGTATCTTATCTAAATTTTGTTATTTTTCTTTTTCATAATACGAGTGTGTGATTAAAACAAGTTATACCATAAAATCTCATTGATGATAGCAAAAAGTACCTGTTGTCAAAATTTTCTCTTTAATCAATAAAATTACAGATTTGAAAAAAAAAATTATATATATATATATATATATATGTTTTACACCATCATAAAAAATACCAAAGTACATTTTATAGATATATTGTTGTTTTGATTCTAAGTATATGACATAAAATGCCCATCGCATTTCATTGATAAAAAAAAATGCTACGGCACAATCATTATGACTGTATCATCATTCTTTGTGATATTATTGTTAAAATCATAATCTCACCATTCTCAAAACGGAAGGAAAAGGAAGGAAAATTCCAAAACAGTTTTGTTTATTCATGCATATACTCCGTATGAGTTATGCGATGAGCCATTTTAATGGGAAACTACCCCGAAAAGATAGGATTTTATCCTAACAGTCGCCTCATATATTTGACTATGATTGAAAACAACATAATTCCTTAAAAAAAAAAAAAAAAAAAAAAAAAAACAGCATCCACGTTGGAAACGTATCTATCACATACATAAGCTATGATATAACTTGCGGGCCCGTTGCCTATTTTCGGATTACCCACCCTCCCTCGGGAAATTCGCCACTACGGATTTATGTTTCCGTCTCTCTTCTACTATTACGTTCGTAGACATTCTGATACATTTACTCTACAAATAGATTCTGTAAACAAAAATAAATAATAATGCTTAATATTATAATAAAAAATATGTTTATAATAACTGATGAATTATGAGTATTTAAATAATTCAACTTCAGATAATAATTAATGTGGGCGGATGTAAAAGTCATCAGCTAGGATAAGTTGATAAGCATGATGATGCAATTTATTTTTACAAACCCAATTTTATATTTTTATTGCAAGTTGCACGTTATATGAATATATGATATTATCATTATTATTATTATTATTATTATTATTATTATTGTTGTTGTTGTCTTTTATTTTATTATTATTATCTGGATACACTAAGGACTGATTGCATATGGTTCACAATTTATTACAATAAAATATTCGACATTAGTATGGGCTTCTGAACACAACATATTTATGTTCACGTTTCACAACTCATATTGTGTTGTTTTTGTTGGTAAAGCCTTGTGAATCAACCATAGCCAAGTAAAAATTAATTGGATAAATTTTTTTTATTCAACAATTTGATAAAATTTAAAACCATTAGAAGAATTCTTATCAAGTAATGTGTATTTTTTTTTATTTTCTCTTTAAATAATGTCATTTAATATAACTTTCCTAAATAGTTTTACTAGTTTCAAATATAAATACTAAGCTACACATAACTAATAAAATCATGTCAACTTTTTGATGATGCCCTATTTATGTATCTCGTATTGTATCGATTTCGATAGTCAATTGAGATACTCAAAAATCATTTTATCTTTTTAATTGAAACTTTAGGCGGTTCTCGAAAAAAAGATAGCACCAGGACGCTAGAGTATCGACAGACGACGAGCACTGACTGCAAGTGGTGAGGAGATCACACACCGTGTGTTCTGGAGTCCTCCTCCTTCGGGTTTTTGGAAATTGACGATGCAGAACTCGTCACGATGGCGTAGCGGTGTTAATGGTGTGGATCTTTGGCTTATTTGTGAGTAGATTATTTATAAGTCGGCCGGAGACAAATAGTGATGAGAGGAGGACGGTGAGATAAGCTTGTTCTTGCAGAGCTTTGGCCTGTTAATTTGGTCTTAGAGATTTTTTATTAGGTTACACAAGACTCTCCTTTTATAGGGAGATTAAACTTAGGGGTGAAGTAAAGACTGCCGGTGCAGAAGCAGCTTAGTCACTAGTCTTAGTAGCTAAGTAAACACTAAATATCTGACATCAAGTGGGTAAAATATCTAGTAGCAAGTGGATGTAATATCCGGGCGGCGACCCCTTATGGTCGCCAAGGTCGCCGTCTTCGTTTGTCCGGCCTTCGCCCTGTGTTCTCTCTCAAGTCTTGCGGCTCCCTGGAGAGCCTTATATTTATGACCGCCCGCCCGGCCCCTAGCTTTGACGAGGCTCCTGTAGGGGTTGTGGGCGGCGGGCCCACTGTTAATGCCTTTGGACGTCGCCATATGAGCGCCCCCATTGGAGGCGACATAATTTGTATCATCAATGGCCCCCTACTCCATATCTTGACTATTTTTCGGGAAGATATCGAGTGTGGAGTAGTGAGCTCTTGGATGGAGTATGTGCGACCACATCTTTTGATGCGACTTGTTCACTGCGGCCGCTTTCAAAGCAAGCCGCCTTCAAGAAACTCTGGGCTGTTTTTGCGACTCGTCGTCTGATGAGACTTGTACTGGCGGCCGTGCTTTCAAAGCAAAGCGCCTTCAAGCAACTCTGGGCTGTTTTTGCGACCTCGTTTCTGCGAGGCCATCCGTTAAGCTTGATGGGGCGATTAGTGGATCGTGGTTGACGTCGGCCCGATGATAGCGCAATTACGTGGTAGTAACGCCTTGGCAACTACCCAAGCATGCACGTGGGCATTGATTGGCCTCATAATGATTGCGGTTTTTGAATTTCGGAATTTGAATCGACCGCGCAATCCCCAACCGTTGGATGGTTTAACTCCTGGCCCCACGATCACCACTTGCTTGCCT
The DNA here is from genome assembly GCA_026214975.1 of Gentiana macrophylla. NCBI lineage: Eukaryota > Viridiplantae > Streptophyta > Magnoliopsida > Gentianales > Gentianaceae > Gentiana > Gentiana macrophylla. Next base: position 15,299,511 of record CM047806.1, on the reverse strand, counting down.
ATATAAGGCTAGCCTCCTCAACACTTCCTCACTTTTCACTCTACTACTTTCCCAGCATTTTTCTCCGAGTTCTCTCCTCTTTCTAGGATTAGCAAAAGCTTCCGGCGGAGGCTAACAGTAAGGTTTGACGGTGGTGGAAGTGGGTTTCGAGGCTTTCCGGCAGGAGTTTGAAGATTCCGACGTGCTCTTTAGGCTGCTCCTTCTACTTTTCCCAGAAAAACAGGTAAATTCTTCTCCCTTATCCCTTTTTTCTTGCTTTCCGTTTGTTTTTCGAGCCCTTCCCTGGTATTTGATCCAATATTTGGGCAATGCGTTTGGATGTTCTTCTTGAGAAAAGTCTGAGGTTTTTTGGGTTGGTGTTTTTATTGTGGTTCTTTCTGAGCGGAACCATCGCGCCCAGAAACCTCTACTTATTATGTTTGCTTTGGAGTCTGTATTTCCCTTTCTGGCAATTTGCTTTCCGTTTCTCCTGTAAAAACGGAGGGGAGGGCGTCGAGATGGGTGCGATTACCTTCCTGGTTTAATTTCCATTATCCCAGGTCTGAAAGCTCCACATTTTCCTCTTGTTTTTGCAGGATGTCGGACGGAGAGCATTCTGTCAGAGGTGACTCAGACGAGGAACAGGAGGTTTACGATTACGCTCATGAGGAAGAGGGTGATGACCCTTCTAGTCCTGAGAAGTCCGCCGGGGGCGACCCTGTTGAAGAGATAACCGGCGCCGAGGCCGCCATTCGAACAAGTAGCGATCCTTTTGACCTAGATTCTGTTTTTCGACCCGCCTCCGCGACGCAAGAAAAGCCGTAGGAAATGGCACGAGCTCGAGGACGAGCACCGCCGAGGCCGGTGAGAGAGAGGATGTCGGACGTTGAAGAACAGAGTTTCGATCCGAGTCCAGTGGCGCCGCCGATCATAACGAGGCATATATCGAGGACGCCGCTCTTCACGAGTGATGGGGTCAGTGAGGACAAAAATGCCCCCTGCCTCGCCAAATTGTTTGGGAGCTCCTAAAAACCAAAAAGAAGAAAGATCCCAAAATCACTGTTGGGGAGGCCGCTGCTAAAGCGAAGAAACCCGTGCCCAATAATCCCGAGGCGACGAGAGAGTTCGCTATCCTGGTGGAGTATGAAAAGGCGCTGGAGAAGAAGTGGGCGCAGCTTTGTGATAGCAGAGACCTTAACCAATTTATCCATCGTCGATTTAAAATTGACACGAGCGTGTATCGATTTTCCCTGCTTGATTATTCGAAGGAGGAGGATAATTTTAAACCTGGGGATCGCCAGGATTACGTGTGTGCTCGCCGCTCAGATGACGCCCTGATTCTGCACTTTGATCATTTTTACGCGGGGCTCCGACCTCCATTCGACCCTTTCTTTGTGAGAATTTGCGAACTGATGGGAGCTCTCCCTTCCGATTTTGCCATTGGGACCGTTATTCAAATCATGACCTTCATTGTGATGTGTCGACTGATGAAGATAGAACCTTCGCTGACCTTGCTGGGCCACTTTCACTGGTTTTGTGGGACGGGCATCGCGGGGAAAATATCTTTAAGGTCCAAGACGCCCCGCCTACTATTCTTGCTACCAAATAAGATTCACAGATGGCAGAAGCGGATCCTCAAGGTGGAATCCAAGGCTGGCTGGTCGTTTGATGAGCGTTTATTTCACCAAACAAAATTTATAATATTCTCAAGACAACGGTGACTAAACAAGCTCTCTAACCGGCAGTGGACCGGTCGATTGCTAGTATAGCTCACAGGAGTCCGAGGTCGATCCCGAGAGAAAGGTGTGTTTGTGAGTACCAAAGTGAACTTCTAGCTTAGTCAGGCAAACAAGCGGTTGATTTGTTTATTATTACAATTATACTAAAACATGAAAGGGAGAAAGGAGATTAAACTACTAAGTTCAAAGAGGGAGAAAGGGACATAGCCGAACCATGATCCATATGACTAATCTCAACCCTAAGGTAGACAAAACCGGGAGTGTGCAACAACAAACGAACTCTCACATTCAATCTCACGGGTGCGAACTCCTAAACCCGGTGCTAAGCGTCTGAACAACTCTCTTCTAACACCTTATGCCATGTTAAGGTCTGAACAACTCTCTCCTAACAAGTCATGTTTTGCACTCGAGCCGCTTAAACGTATAAACGAGTAACCTCACAACGAGCTCGGCTTAACAACTAAACCGAGACTACACCACGATCCTAGAACCCTTTTCCCACACCCCTCTCTCTGAACAACTCTCAAGAGTGGTGTGTGTGATGTTTGACCTAGGTGATCAATCTAGCCCAAACCGTTATAACAAGTTCTAAGACATGAAATATGCAAGATATAATGATAAAAAGCACTACCCACTCCCAATTTCATCACCCAAAGGGTGATTTCACCACATTTCACATGATTCGACTATGGGGAGGAATTAGCTACACATTATACAAGTTAAAACATAAATAAAGTAGTAAAGGAGAAGCATAACAAGCATAAAAGAGAAGAAAATTACCATAAAGTTGCGAGTAAATTTGAGTTGAGAAGATAAGCACAAAAGTTGAATACAAAAGATCGAATTTTGCCCAATGAAATGTTATAAATCGCAGCTAAGAGTTAGATAATCGAAGAGAGGATTGAAAGACGATTCTAACGGTATATTACACTAATTCTAACTCCTAAAAACGAAGAAAATCGCCCAAAATTACCCTACAACAACTCCATTCGCGTTCCCCTTTATTTTTCTCATTGTTCGATGTGTTTTATAGCAGAAACGACCCAAACGCACGTTTGGAAGGTTGGGAACGCGCGTTTGAGACAGCTGCAACTCTGTATTCGAAAAACAGTCCAAAACGCACGTTTAAAGCTCCAAACGTGCGTTTCGCATGATGATGAATTTTTTCTGCTGCAGTAAAACCTTCATAACTTCTTCATCCGAGCTCCGATTTGGGTGATTCAAGATGCGTTGGAAAGCTCTTTCAATTATCTACAACTTTTATGAAGAAGTCATGACCAGAAAATGCCTCCATCATGGGTCAAAATGCTTCTGAATCAGAACAGTCACTCGGGCACCAACTCTTTCTCTTCCTTTTCCTATTCTTTCTTCTTTCTTTGCTCATTCTTGCACCTTGATCACACTTATCATCATAAATCTTCGCCTTCCGGGTTCTCGAGACACCATTTCCCTACATCATCACAACAACCAAAACATTCCGGAGGGTAAAAGTGCTCGGAATAGGGTCAATATCACTAAAAAGAGGTAGTAAACTATCAAAGTGACGGATTTACTCCCCGTGCTAATAATTCACGATATTGCCCCTAAAACGGTCTAAATCACCAAGAAACGTGCTAAAAGTGGGATAAACGGGGGTAAAAGATGCACCGGAATCATGTAAAGTTGACTCCCATCATCGTTTCCTAGGGCCGCAAAACGCACGGGGAAATCTACCCTCACGATCGACGAGCCTCCTATACCAGAACGGCGTTTTGTCAAAGGGCTCATGACCCTTATTCAATCTGATGGGGTCGGGGCCTCCTTAAAGAACATTGCTTGGGTCGATCTCTAGATCCGGCCCTTCCATTTTGGCGTATGGCGGGCCTCGCGGCCCGGTAAAGCGGGGCGGTGGTTGCCATGGTTCCTGAGGAGAGCGACCCTGATTGGATAGGGGATTGTCATATAGGGCAATGCTTTCCGTCTGAGTGTCCTGTATGCGGAGGCGACCCGGAAAGAAGACCGCCCTGTAAATTTCCTTGCATTTATTAGATCTTTAAAGAGCTCAAGGTGTTACTTTCATGCGTTGTTCTTTCTTTCGAATCTGTTTTTAACGAACCCTTTCTGCAGGTATGGATGCTAATGAACGCCGAGCTCAAAGGCAGAGGCTGGCTGAGGAGCAGGCCAAGACTCGGCAAACGACCTTGAAACAAGTCCTTGGGAAAGTTTCCCGTACTGTGGACGCCACTATCATTGACGAGGCGTATGATCCTAAGAAGGTCGCAGCGGCGCCCCCAGGTGCGAGCTCCGGTCAGACCATTACCCAAAAAAGGTCGCAAGTTGATGAACCCGCAAAAGAGAGCCAGGGCCAGAAACGACCAAGGGTTGAGAAGACAAAAACGGCTGGCGCTGGTAAAGCATCTGATCGTACGGATAAGCGAGTTGCTGATAAGGGCTCTGCACGGCCTGAGGCTATTGTTGAGGAGATCCCTGAGGAGGTGGAGCCGTTGCCGGCTCGGACACTGCCCCGCGGCTACAAGGGGAAAGAGGCGGTGTGGCTGGACCCCAACTTCACTCAAAACCTCGACATGAACAAGGCGGGCCAGATAAGAGAGGCCATCGCTGATGTTATCCCCTTGGGTCGCCTGGCATGGGACTCACCGCACGGGGTTCAGTTGGAGATCGGGAGGGGGATCACATCTCGCGTCGTGATTCAAGAAGACGCCCCTGCTGGCGATGAGGTCGCCGAACTTAAAGACCTTTCAGGCCAATTTGGAATCGCTGCTTCAATGGTAAGCTTGTTAATCTTGTATTTTTTTCCTTTCGTATATTGCGCTTTCCTCAGGCTTATCATTTCCTCTTTTTCAGCTTGGGACTCGTATAAACAAGGCGATTGAAGCCGCAGAGAAGCGCAAAGCTGAGCTTAAGAAAGTAACGGTGGCCCTTGGAGCCTCGGAGAAAGCCAGGATTGCTTCTGAAAACAAAGGCTCGCATGAGCGGTAGGCGAGGTTGAGCGGATGAAGAAACTCATGGCGAGAGCGCTAAACCTGGACGCGGAGCTCGCAGGAGAAGGTGCAAGCCCTGAAGGATGAAGCCCGCAATTCACCGAAGGGCTAGTGGCCGACGTGCGTGAGGTCGCAAATTTGAAGGAGAAACTTTGCCGCAGAGAAGGCCGCAGAGATGGCGGGTCCAACGGCTAAAGCCTTCAAGCTTTTCGATGAGTTCGGTGACTTCCAGGAGGCTAGCTTCGATCAAGGTTTTAATCACCTCGCTCGTTGTCTTTAGGCTTATCATGGCGGGAGAGCATTACCTTGGAGGAAATGCTCCGTTGGGTTAACATGTCCCGGCGATCTCCCGACTTGTTGGCCATTCACCCGGATATCCCTTACGCAAAGAGATCACATCGTCGCCATCCAAACTAACCGGATAAGGCGGCGACCAGTGTGGGATCCTCCTCCAGTCAATCCTGTTAACTTTGCGATCTTGAAGAATCCTCCGTGTTGGTGAGATTTTGCATCATTAAAACAAAAGAAAATTTATAAACCTATACTACCATGCAAAACTACCTCCTAACCGGCCGAATACCGGGTAGTTGCTAGTAAAGTTGGATAAGTACGGGTATCGATCCTCAGGGAAAAGGGATGTTGAATCTAATCTAATTAACTCTCTCAATTGCTACTCATGAAAACAAATAAACGAAAGAAAAACATAAAAACGAAGATAGAACAACTAAAATAAATCTAACCTCTAACAAACAATAAAAACGACTCTAAACTAAAGATACATGGGATCAAACATCATACAAACCAAGTGATTTCAATCCTAGTTCGTCTCATGATTTTAATTCAAATTGTGGTTTCACCTTTACACGAGATACAAATTCCTAATTCCTTAGTGAATCTATTTCTCAAGCTATGAATCCCTAATTCCTTAGTGAATTCAATTATCGATCTCTCCTCTTCCGAATGTTGAGATCAATATTCCATACAAAACGAAGGTGTAGATTCATGTTAACTCTCGTATTTTAGAACCTAACAACCTAGATAATTAACCAATTAATTTGTCACGAATTAACGATTAAAGATCCTATCTTCCTATGGTGATCTAGCGTTTACGCAACTCTCGTATTGTAAAACATCAATAGCAAACTGATCGCTCGATCTAATTCACATGGCATCATAAAGCGCATAGAAAAATACAAAACGAATTAAAGCTCATGAAAATAAAACAAGGATTGAATAAATTAAAAGTATTAAACTCACATAGTTTGGTACAATGGATGATCTCCATGAATCAACAACGAAAAGAAAAGCATCCTAATCTAACCCGGATCACCCGAGCACAAGGCTCGGGTGATCGGCCTTGAAAGCCTCAAAAGTGCGGCTGCTATGTGTATTTGGTGTATGAAAAATCTGATGCCTTTTTCTGCTCGAACGCTGCTGCTTATATAGGAGTTTTGCCGACATAAGGAAGGATCCAGAAGATAAATACGCGAAAATCCGCTGACCGACCGAATGACGTCACTCGGTCGACCGAATGTCATGGCTCGGTCGACCAAGCCCTTTAATGCACGTTTTAAATGTTTTTTTTTTCGTCTGACTTGTTCCCCATTGCATTACGCCGCCACACGATCCGATTCCTTTTGATTTATCTCTCAATTAACACTCCGATTTTCTTCCTTATTTCCTTTATTCTTCCATAAATCTGATTGATTCGGATTTATCTCTTTAAAAATCATCTTTTCCATCAACAATGTGTATCTACAATGTAGGAAAAACATACCAAAGCGTAACGATATTCCAAAATAATATAAAATCATAATATAAGCACATAATTCATTACGTTTTGCAATTTAACTATTAAAAACACCATTTGCTCAATATTTCAATATAAAGCTCGATTTCTATGAAAAACATAAGAATATGGGGGAAATTGATATAAAATATATCCTTATAAAACACTACAAATTGACCCTTAACAACTCCCCCACACTTAAACCTTGCTCGTCCCGAGCAAGACAAAACAAAGTCAAGCTCGAGACAAATAAACATCCATACAAATATGAAGTATATTCAATAACTTAGAAGTTCACCCATGTAGTGTGTGCATAGCCATAATAAACTTCCACTAAGTTCCACAATTTGAAAGTTATTCAAACCAAAACTAGCCCGGTTTCCCATCTAAGTTAGAAATATTCAAAAATTATAACAGGCACTTTACAAAACATACATATCCCAAAAAGAAATAGTAGAGAATATCTAAAACATTTCTGACAGACTCAGAGGATAATCCCTACAACATATCCTTCACTTTATACCGGGTATAAGATTAACGATAACTAAGTCCTTACTTATTCATAATAATATATTTCAATATTTTCACTTTTTCACACTTTTTTCTAACACACATCGAGAATAAGCTTTTGCCCTCATAGTGAGAATAGGACATTTCAAGATAATCCCTACCTTACTCCAATCATAAGGCGACTATAAACCTGACTGTCGTGAGCTTTTGGTCATCATAGTGGAATAGGACATACGTGGTACACCCTACCTCACCCAAATCATAAACCGACTTCCACACACACACAATTACAATTATGTTTACTTAGAGATTTACTGGTGGCGGTGGAAAAGATTATTTTCTAGTAGTACGGACCACTTTGAGCATAACACCTCAAGTAAACAATTTATTACTATTGCAAAGACTTAATCACGTTTCACTTATCACATTCAAAGTTACTGAGATATTCACAAGTATGTCATACTTTAATCCTAGAATACAAACTACTAAACTTTTCAAGAATTGTACATAAGCAAAGAAACATGCTATAATCATCAAAAATCTCCAACTAAAATGGGGTAGGCTTTCAACATTTAGGTCATCATTTACTATGGCATGTGAAAAAGAGTGTCGGGTGAAACAACTAAAATTACTAAATATACAGAATATAGCAAAAATGATATAAACACTGCAAAGATATGCCTTTGTCTACTCGGGATATAACAAAAAATTTGAAAATTAAGCACTTTTCATAGAAATACTAAAAATATGAGCAAACGAAAATAGACACATAAATCATCTATCCCTTCCCCCACACTTAGATTGCAACTTGTCCTCAAGTTATACAGAAATAATAAATTAGAGAACTTAGCTGATTGGATGCTGGCAATTCTGGAGGAACCAACAAGAACCAGGATTGCTTGCATAGCTCAGTAGAATGTGGAGCATCACAGGACAACTGAATACATCTTTAAAGTGCACAATAGCTATAGAAAGAATCCTGCAGTCTTGATTAGTGCAAAAAGAGTCTTCAGGGAAAAAGAAAAGATTACATATATAAAGCACATGGAAAAGGAGATATAGAGATATTTCAAATTTAAGCTCATATAAAGATGGAATACATATACATGGAACATTACACAACAGTAGGCTAGGTGCAACTACATGAAAATATACTACAATGCAATCTACATGATATGCAATCCTAAAAGTAAAATAAATAAAAAATAAAATTCTGACAGGCTCAGTGAGCAAGTTGACCCCTGACAACTCTACAGTGACTACGGCCTATGCAGAAACTAAAATAAAAACGAGGTAGTATTACGGAAACCGACAGTTAACTACACTCAAGAAAAATAAAAGAAAAATAGAAAAACAATGCAACTAGATGACATGCAACTAAATGATATGCATCTGAATGATATGCAAAAATAAAAGAAAATAAAAGAAAGAAAACTAGCCCACTCATTTGCAACATGACATGTATATAATAAACGTCTACCAAATAATGACAGGTTACGATAAACGACAGTACTGTTCATTACTTGCAGTGTAGACGCGTTTTAAGACTCGTCAAAGGTGATAGCATTATGGAAAACCAACAGTTAGCTATACTAAACAGATATAACTCATAAGACTGGAATGGTAGCATTACGAAAACCGACAGTAGCTATAACATGCCTAGATGAATCATGTATATAAAAGTTAAGCAGTTATCTAACATGGATTCGTAGATGGAAAGATATGAATATGCAAGCTCAGAACATCTACGTAAAAGAAATTAGCCACAGAAGCTCGTATGAAAGAAATCAATATTAAATAAAGCATTAAAAATTCAAAGCAAGAAAAATTCAGAACCTGGACTGGCGTTCACTAATTCAAACGGGCGTTTAAAACTTATGCAGGCCGGACGGGCGTTTAGATATATGGACGTCCGTCTGGTTCTTGAAAAGTAACGTAGCCGTCACGTTTTGGAACGGACGGCGCCCAACAAACCAGACGCTTCGTTTACTCATGTTAGGATCGGACGGGCGTTCACTTACACGAACGCTTCGTCCAACGATGAATTTGCATAGAAAACGCAGGAAACACAAAGAAACCCTAATTTCTTAAGAGATCATACATCAAATATCATAGAGCAGCCACATCAAATTAAAGCACAGAGGGTTAGATCAGAAAACAACTAAACACAAACTTCACGTAAAACAGATTGAGTAAAAAAACTTTTGCACATTCTTAACCCTACGGTCATCGAAACACGGCAAAATAAAAACTCTCAATCTATTAAACGCTACTTTTATTGAAAACGAAAAACGAAACGTAACAAAATCGAGAACTAACTTAACTATATTCAACATGACACCTATTCCCCGGCAACGGCGCCACTTTTGTTGGTGAGATTTTGCATCATTAAAACAAAAGAAAATTTATAAACCTATACTACCATGCAAAACTACCTCCTAACCGGCCGAATACCGGGTAGTTGCTAGTAAAGTTGGATAAGTACGGGTATCGATCCTCAGGGAAAAGGGATGTTGAATCTAATCTAATTAACTCTCTCAATTGCTACTCATGAAAACAAATAAACGAAAGAAAAACATAAAAACGAAGATAGAACAACTAAAATAAATCTAACCTCTAACAAACAATAAAAACGACCTAAACTAAAGATACATGGGATCAAACATCATACAAACCAAGTGATTTCAATCCTAGTTCGTCTCATGATTTTAATTCAAATTGTGGTTTCACCTTTACACGAGATACAAATTCCTAATTCCTTAGTGAATCTATTTCTCAAGCTATGAATCCCTAATTCCTTAGTGAATTCAATTATCGATCTCTCCTCTTCCGAATGTTGAGATCAATATTCCATACAAAACGAAGGTGTAGATTCATGTTAACTCTCGTATTTTAGAACCTAACAACCTAGATAATTAACCAATTAATTTGTCACGAATTAACGATTAAAGATCCTATCTTCCTATGGTGATCTAGCGTTTACGCAACTCTCGTATTGTAAAACATCAATAGCAAACTGATCGCTCGATCTAATTCACATGGCATCATAAAGCGCATAGAAAAATACAAAACGAATTAAAGCTCATGAAAATATTTCAAGGATTGAATAAATTAAAAGTATTAAACTCACATAGTTTGGTACAATGGATGATCTCCATGAATCAACAACGAAAAGAAAAGCATCCTAATCTAACCCGGATCACCCGAGCACAAGGCTCGGGTGATCGGCCTTGAAAGCCTCAAAAGCGCGGCCGCTATGTGTATTTGGTGTATGAAAAATCGATGCCTTTTTTTCGCTCGAACGCCGCCGCTTATATAGGAGTTTTGCCGACATAAGGAAGGATCGAGAGAAGATAAATACGAAAAAATCCGACCGACCGAATGACGTCACTCGGTCGACCGAATGTCATGGCTCGGTCGACCAAGCCCTTTAATGCATGTTTTAAATGTTTTTTTTTTCGTCTGACTTGTTCCCCACTGCATTCTGCCGCGCTGATCTGATTCCTTTTGATTTATCTCTCAATTAACACTCCGATTTTCTTCCTTATTTCCTTTATTCTTCCATAAATCTGATTGATTCGGATTTATCTCTTTAAAAATCATCTTTTCCATCAACAATGTGTATCTACAATGTAGGAAAAACATACCAAAGCGTAACGATATTCCAAAATAATATAAAATCATAATATAAGCACATAATTCATTACGTTTTGCAATTTAACTATTAAAAACACCATTTGCTCAATATTTCAATATAAAGCTCGATTTCTATGAAAAACATAAGAATATGGGGGGAAATTGATATAAAATATATCCTTATAAAACACTACAAATTGACCCTTAACACTCCGGCAAGCGATCAACCTGGTGATGAGTACATTGACACTCCCTCCGGCTCCGTTTAATTGCCTTGTGCTTTTGTTTTCTATATTTCTGCGGCTTTGTAATAATAACTTTGGCTCTGTCACTTTTTTGAACTATTTGGCGTCCTCATTTGATGATTGTAATAACTTAAAACCTTTTACTTTCTCAGATTGACATTGTGGCCGTTTGGCCCTCTTGGTTTATCTATGTGCTTGTTTTTCTGATTTATTTCGCTATCTTGTCTTGTATGTGTGCGGCCCCCTTTATTTTGGCGAGATTTGTTGAGCTCGCTAAAATAACTAAATTTGAATATTTGAGAAGATTGAAATTTCATTGTGCGTTAATATTTTCCCATCCCCTGTTTTGATCGAGGTGCGAGGAGACTTGAGCAAAATAGATTGTCGCCATAATTCATTATAGCTTGTCTTTGCGGACTTGTTGCAAGTAATGAGGGTCTATATTTTGCAAAGCTTGTTTTTCTGCGGCCCCCTAGTTTCGAGGCGGAGTGGATGCTTGCTGGAAACTTAGGAGCTGAGTTGATTTGACTGAACTAGCCTCTCGACTGTCGTGCTTGCCGGGAATCCAGGGATCTGGATTGATTTGACAGCTCACTGGCAGTGTATGTGTGTTCAAAACGGCCTAAAATCTCGGGCTAGTAACTGTGCATGAATATGGCCAAGAATCGTGGGCAGATAACCGATAGGCATTAAATGCGTCCTTTGAATTTCAAAATTCAGATAAACCGCGCTATGCCTGGCCGTAGGATCTGATTGATCGTGGCCGTTCCTTTTGCTAACCTCTGCTATAAAAGGAAGAGGCACACTAACCTTATTTTTACTCTTTTTCTTGCGTAGATTTTTGTTGCGAGAACCATGTCTCTTCCATCTGGAGAGGGTAGAGTGCGAGTTTTTAAAGCACGTCCTACTCGTGATGTATCCCCTTCCTTATTTACTGCCTCTGACGTTGCTAAAGATCATTTCTGGCGCTATTTTGAGTGGGTTGAGCTGCGAAGAGAGGGGTTTAAATCGAGCAAGGTCGAGGTGACGGCTCTCTTTCGCTGCGCAGACGTTTCTCTGGGTGGGCAGATTTTGTTGCACCACCTTCATCAATACTTCCCAATCTTATAATAGTGAGGGAGTTCTATTCCATCTTATCTGAAGCTGCATCTGAGGGGACTACCAGCTGTATTACCCTTCGTGGCGTCGCAGTCATTTTTACTCCGGAATCTATCAATGGTGCCTTGGGTATACCCGCTATCGACCCCTCATCCCATTATGAGCTCGCTTGGGACCTTGCTGATGAGTCAAGTAGACAAACTTGCTTACGACGAGCCCTCCGCGAGCTCTTTCCTGATTACGAGCGACCTGCGTGTCTTTGGGACTGCGTCCGATCTTTTCGCAGCAATCGTGAGTGGAAAAGGTTCATCAACTCGCGCGCCCTCTTGTCCACAGATAACGAGGCTGTTAATGAGGCCAAAGATTTGCTGTTGTACGCTATTCATGATCATCATGTTGACATTGATTGGGGAATCTTGATTCATCGTGAAGCGGTTAATTTTGCGGTTTCTATGGACCGACATCGTCGCTTCCCTTTTGCTTCACTAATAACGAAGTTATGCGACCTCAGCGAGGTGCCGAAGCATTCACTTGATCGTTATAGGTACACTCATTAGATAGAGTGTACCCCCCTCCCCCCCCCTCTTTTTTTTTTTTGGTAGATCGAAGGGCATGGTAGGCCGCAGATTTGCTGGAAACAATTGTATCTCTTAATAAATGAAGATGCCCCTTTTATTTTGATTTCCTCTCCACATGCTGCGCCACAAATGCAAGCGGACGCGACGCTTTACATATAATATTTTCTCAGATTATCTGCATGCCAAGGTCGGTTGTACTCGCGACCTTGGTTATCACTAATCACGTAAGTTCCTTTTTGACTATCCGAGCGATCTCTCTCAGGCCCTCCCAATTCCTCCAAAACTTCCCTTTCTTGGCCGTGGCGGTGGCCTGCCTCTTTCGCAAAACATAATCCCCAATGGCGAAGTGATGACCCCAACGCGCTTGTCGTGATGTCGTTTGGCGGTCTGTTTGCAATTGAGCAAACGTCCATATGATTCGATCCGCGCTCCTCTCGCTAAATCGAGATCGAGCTTCCTTTTTGAGCGGGTTATCTATTTCATTTGAAATGTGCGACCTTAAACTTGGTAGGGCCATCTCCACCGGAGCCATAACCGGATCCGTTGGTTGGCGCGAAGAGTCTCCCCTGTGGTAGTTTTTCGCGACGTTCTAAGTGCCCATAGAGCCGCGGGAGGTGATCAGGCCATTTACCGCTTTTTCGCCGCACTCTTTTTAGCACGGCGAGTACTTGTTTGTTTGCGTTCTCAGCCTGACCATTCCCCTGTGGATAGCATACTGATGATTTCCAATGTTTGACATTGTTCTCTCCGCAGAATGTGTCGAACTCCTCCCTAAATTGAGGTCCGTGATCTGACACTATTATTACTCTGGGACGCCAAATATGCTCCATATTTGGTCGAAGCGAAAAATAAGTTATGTCCTTGGTGCGATTTTTACCAAGGCTTTGGCCTCGATCCACTTGGTGAAATAGTCCATCGCGACCACCACATACTCGCATCTGGCGCCCCTTTTTAATGGCCCGATGAGATCGATGGCCCACATGTCGGCGGCCATGCGGCTACGACAATGCTTTGTTCAAGCGATGGTAGCCTGGGAATATCCGCGAATTTTTGACACACGCCGACGCTTTATTATATTTCTTGGCGCCCTCGCGAGTTTCGGCAAGAGTATCCTCGCTAATAAGACTTTTCGAGCGAAGCGAGGTGCGGCTAGTTGGATGGCCGCCACATACCCCTTCATGCAACTCAACGAGGATACCATCGACCTCCTCGGTCGCACGCACCTTAGTAATGGTTTAGAGAATGATCGTCGGTACAAAACGTTGTTTAGGATGGTGTATCGGCGACTCTTCCGATCAGGGTTCTTGCCTCGTTCGCTCTTCGGGAAGTTTTTCAGAATCGATGTAGTCCCTTATGAAATCAATCCAGCAAGGGTTGGTTGCAAGTCCATCACCTCGATCCCGTCGATGGCGGGTCCTGGCAGATATTCTACAATAATCGAGGGTTGCTTACCTCATCCTCATTTGGTTAGCTTGGATAAATAATCGCTCTCTGTGATTGTCCTCTCGGGAATGTTGGTAAATTTGCGTGATTCAAGCCGCTCTCGGCTTCTTGACGAGATTAATATATTTTTACAAAATTTCGCGCAGTGGATGCCGAGCGACCGGTTATTTGATTGCGACCAATTGGGAGTCGCAGAAGACTCGCATTTTCGACCTTCATGGCTCTTGTGAGCTCAAGTCCCGCGATGACTGCTTCATATTCTGCCTGATTGTTTGACGCAATGAAATTAAATCTCAAAGCTTTCTCGATTTCTCCTGAAGTTCCAGGCTCGAGTAAGATGATCCCCGCACCGCAACCTTTGAGATTGGCGGCGCCATCGACGTAGAGTTGCCAACAGTGACTTGGCCGCTTAGGCTCGTCCGCTGTGGTAGCTCTGTCGAGACTATGCCTTGTACCGGTTTGCTGCGGGTTATTATCGTTGAAGCTTGTTTCGGCGATGAAATCGGGCAATGCCTGAGCTTTGATGGCCCTCCGAGGTTCGTATCGGATATCGAATTCAGTGAGCTCGATGGCCCATCGAAGCAAGCGACCCGACAAGTCCGGTTTGTGGAGGACCTGCCGTAGCGGCGCGTCTGACAGTACTATTAGCGATGAAAAGTAAGCCCTTAATTTTCGGGCGATAATAACAACGATGAGGCTAATTTTTCGATATTAAAATAACGACTTTCTATTGGGCTTAAAGCCTTAGAAACATAATAGATGAGTTTTTGCAAGGTACCCTCTTCTTTGATAAGTGTCGCGGGCGACGGCCCTATCTCGAGGCGGCGGATATAACAACAAGACGTCTCCGATCACGGGACTAGTAAGTTAAGAGGCGGTCTTGACAGTAAGCTTTGAGCTCTTCAAAGCCTGAGAGCATTCTTCCGCCCACAAAAAGGTTTTATTTCCTTTTAGAATTTTGAAGAAGGTAAGCTTTCTCGGCGGATTTTGATATAAACCTTCCAGCGCTTATCACTCTTCCATTCGGCCTTTGTACCTCCTTAACGTTGGTTGGCTCGCTCATATTTATTAGCACCTCGATTTTTTCTGGATTCGCCGATTCCTCCGACTAACCATGAAGCCCAGAAATTTACCCGCCTGGACCCCAAAAGTGCATTTTGCGGGGTTTAACTTCATCGAGTGTCTTTTCACGTTTGTCAGGGTCTCGCGAAGGTCTTCCAGATGATCCTGTCGACTTGATTTCACGACCATATCATCGATGTAAGCCTCCATATTTCTGCCTATTTGAGTACTAATAACTTTGTTCACCATCCTTTGATATGTCGAACCCGCGTTCTTTAGACCAAACGGCATCATCTCGTAGTAATATAGTCCACCGGCGGCCCTGAAAGCCGTTAGCTCCTTGTTTTCATCAGCCATTTTGACCTGGTGGTAGCCTGAATAAGCGTCAAGAAAACTCAGCGTTTCAAAACCTGCGATCCCATCGACCATCTTGTCTATTCGGGGCAACGCGTAATGATCCTTGGGGCAAGCTTTATTTAGGTCGGTGAAGTCGACGCACATCCGCCACTTGCCGTTATGCTTTTTTACCATTACCACGTTTGCCAACCATGTAGGGTATTGCAGCTCCTTGATAATGCCAGCTGTTATAAGTTTTCCGACCTCATTCTTTATTGCGACCTCCTTTTCTGCAGAGAATTGGCGCGCTCTTTGTTGGATCGGCCTGAAGTTGGGATCGACATTTAGGTGGTGCAAAGCGATCTCCGACTCCACTCCACTCATATATGTCACTTCCCAGGCGAAGGCGTCCAAGTTTGCTTTTAGAAGCCCGATCAGGTCCTCCCTTTCTTTCTCGTCGGCCTGCGACCCTACCTTGATCTTCTGGTCAGGGTGCTCGTCATTTATAATGACCTCGACCAATTCGTCCTCGGCGATGAAGTCCGGCTCGTCGCGGATCTGTAACGTTTCAACCTCTACTGTTTCTTCTGCAATCTCCTTGATCGCGGCGATCTGATTTGTGATATTAAAACCCTCTACTCTGGGTTGCTTGGAATCAACTCTATTCTTGGTCATGTATTCGAGGAAGAATCCGGGTCGGCTTAAGGCGACCCCAATTTCATCCTCTATGTTGAATTTGACCCTTTGGTGAGGAACAGATGCCACCATTTGAAATTTCCTCATATTTGGGATCCCCAAAATCATGTTGTAGTATATGGGGAGATCGATAACTAGGAAAGTGACCACCTCCGTTCGACATGGTTCGTAATCGCCGAGGGTGATCTTGAGATCGATGGTGCGCTTTGACCCGCATCCGTATCATTGGTGAAGCCTTCGAGTACCGAGGTAAGGCTTCAACTTGGCCTCTCCAAATCCGATCTGTTTTAAACAAATCGAAATAGATGACGTCGCTGCCCGCCAAATTGAGGTGTCGACCATTACCCCTGTTGACGCCGTGCTTATCGTTCACCCCGACTTTGAGGATGAGGGTATTTCCATGGGACCGTCGATCGTGGTCACTCACTTTTAGTGAATAGAATTCCCTTCTCTTTTCTCCCAACACTATTTGCTTCTCAAAACCGCACGTATTGATTTGATGTATTTGTGATTTCAATTTGATTGTTCTGCGGGAATATTCCCATGGATAACTTGAACTTCCTCGATAGACGCGGGGTTGGCGACCTTGTCCCGGACCAAGATTCCCATCTCGCTTATACTTAGTCGCCGGTCCCTCACGGATCAGCCTCTCTATTTCTCGCCTTAATGTGAAGCATTCATCTGTGACGTGACCGTGATCTTTGTGATAGTCACAATATTTCGATTTATCGCGACCATCGGGATCGCCCCTCATGGGCTTGGGTTTGTCGAAATGTTCACGAATCTCGAACAAAACAGGATGCTTTCGTGTTAAGCGGGGTAAAGTTATCCTCATTTGAATTTGTAAGGTTTCTTTACCTCACGATCACGGCTAGCATCCTGTCCTTTTTCCTCTTACGATCCTCATGCGATCCTCTTTGTGTGAATGTTGCTCTCGCTTTTGTTTTGGTTTTCCAGGGGATGGCGCTCACGACTCCCATCATCCGAGCCCTTTCTAGCATTTCCCCGAGACCCGCTTTTTGGGGTCGCAGTTAAACTCGCTTTCATCGGACCCTTAGCAATCCCTCGCGAGGAAACACGTTATAAGCTGCGTCATCTAGAATGTTTCTTGTCCGGTCGTACACTCGGATGAAACGCTCATAGTATTCTTTTTTCGCACTCGTGCCTCCCATGCGAACCTCATAAAGGTCTTCTATGGTTTTCTTAGGTCTACTCGCCGATTCAAATTCTCTCGGTTAATTTTTCCGATAGTCCTCCCAACTTTTAATCGAACGCGGGGAAGCTCGCGTATCAGACGCCGCCACATCCCGCATGCTACCGACCAGAGCGATGCACCAGGAGGACTTGTTCTGAGTTGCTAAGGTTATGTGGCCTTGGAAAGCGGTGAGCCAGTCATTCGGACAAGAGTTGCCATTATAGTAATTATATTTGGGGTAGCTAACCTTTTCATTACTAGTAGGTAATGTCTCTGTGATTCTTCTAGCGAGCACGTCGATTCCTGAGACCGGCGCGGCCCTTTCAACAGGCCTTGATTTCTTTAGCTCTGCGAGCTCATTTTTCATTATCTCCATTTGCTCGCCAAAGCAGAGTCGATCTGGTCGAGATAAGTGCTCGCTTATCGCCCCGCTCTCGCTCGCTGCGCTCGATTCCTCATAGTCCTGCGATCCTCTCCTGGCGAGCTCTTTTCTCCTTATTATTATCCGAAAGGCCCCTGTGCGCGCCCTATCGGGTCGTGGGGTATTCTCCTCGGAAGGCCGAGACGACTTGGGGCCGAGGCCTTGTCCTTCTCACCTAACCTCTTGAAAGCCGATCCTTTTTCGAGTGTCTTTCCTCTTTGGTGATCTCGATCTGGGGGTGCTGAGTTTTGCGCGATTTCTCTCCCCAATCCTTTGCGACTCGACGAATGCACACTCTCCTCTATCTCGATTTCTTGGATCGACTTTGGCGGGCTTTGTTTAAGTTCGCGGGAGCGCTTTCATTCCTGGAGGATTCGGGGGTCGATCGCTTATTGGGGCCTGGCCTTTGCTACAAAGCGAGAGTTAGTCAAGTACATAGTTTCCGTGATACTTCGTGATATTCTCTCATTTCCGCAATCTCGGGATCCTCCCGGAGCCTGGTCTTGTCTCGGGGTCGAATTTTGACTCTGTTGCGACCTTGCTCTCTCTTTGCTAGCCTCATCTAGCGCACAGCGTTGGCCTCTTTTGACTTGGCCTTTTGGTTAATGACATTCTCTGGCGTCGCTAGCGATAGGACTCTCGTGCGACGACCTTCTCCTTCAAGGGAAAGTTGTCAAGTGTTTCTCCCACTCCTCTCCACGAGCCTCGATGTTGCATGGCCCCTTTGCCGGGTCTTGGGAGTCGATGCCTTTACTTCTGTCATTTTTCAAGTGTTTCGTTTAAATGGGGTTTTGAAGGCTTTTCTTTGCAAGATTACCTCTTTCTTGAACGCAACTAGGACGACTGAAACTGGCCGGATGTTCTTTGATGATTTTCACGCCTGGAACTGAGCAAGTTGCAGCGTGGAGTTTCCCGGTAACGGAGCCAACTGACGATGCAGAAATCGTCACGATGGCGTAGCGGTGTTAATGGTGTGGATATCTGGCTTATTTGTGAGTAGATTATTTATAAGTCGACCGGAGACAGATAGTGATGAGAGGAGGACGGTGAGATAAGCTTGTTCTTGCAGAGCTTTGGCCTGTTAATTTGGTCTTAAAGATTTTTTATTAGGTTACACAAGACTCTCCTTTTATAGGGAGATTAAACTTAGGGGTGAAGTAAAGACTGGCGGTGCAGAAGCAGCTTAGTCACTAGTCTTAGTAGCTAAGTAAACACTAAATATCTGACATCAAGTGGGTAAAATATCTAGTAGCAAGTGGATGTAATATCCGGCGGCGACTTTATGGTCGCCAAGGTCGCCGTCTTCGCTGCCGGCCTTCGCCTTGTTTTCTCTCTCAAGTCTTGCGCGGCTCCCTTGGAGAGCCTTATATTTATGACCGCCCGCCGGCCCCTAGCTTTGACGAGGTTCCAGAAGGGGTTGTGGGCGGCGGGCCTACTCTTAATGCCTTTGGACGTCGCCATATGAGCGCCCCCATTGGAGGCGACATAATTTGTATCATCAGAAATGTAATACGGATGCATCTGTGGCACACGATGGTTCAGGTGTGAGGTTGATTTTCAGAGACAATGTTGGATCCATATTGTTGCGGCCTTTTCTTTCCACTTTGATCATAGTGGTTGTCGAAAACTTTTGGAGATGCGTGCGATTCGATTAGCCATGAGGAGAGGTCGCTCATTTAGGCCTTTCGTCGGTTATTTTAAAGTGATAGTTTATCATCCATTCAGCGTTGACCCAACCGTTGAAGGACTTGTCTCTGTTAGGCTGGTTTGCTCGTGATTGTCTGGAGGCGGCATTGTCTTTATATCGCGGTCGGTTCGCTTGTTAAGCGTTCAGGAATGTGCCCGCACATCCGCCGCTGATATATGGTGTTGCGACGTTGGGTAATGTCGTTCAGGGTGTTATACCACCGCATATTTAATCTCTGCTACGTTGATAGATTTATCTTAATAAAATTGTCAATTTTTTTACGAAAAAAGACTTTCATATTAAAGATTATTGTATAGCCCTAACTCTGACACGTTGTTTCCATAAAACAAAAGAAAAAAACAAAACAAAACAAATAAGCAAACTCGGGCTTTGACGAGAGGTGGCTATCGCCCCATATCAAATTCAAATGGAGTCCAACAAAAAGAAAGGACATCCACCGTCCACAAAATGGAAGATGGGCCTATGATGGCAATAAGAGTATCGATTAGGAAATTACGTTCGACGCCACGAGTGTTTAGCACGTTTGAATAATTACTTAAAAACCACAATTATTTTTCACGTAAAAAAATATTACTACTACTAATAGTTATTCTTTCTACAACGATGATATAATGATATTGACGTGTTTTTTTTTACTGAACATGGCAGTCGTGAGTTTCGCCGTTGGCATGGACGTTCTATGTACATAAGGAACGTCGGAGGTAGTGACGTTCATACCAACGCCACCGGGTAGTGACATTATTACATGTGTGGTTCCAAATGCCGTAATAAATTTTACGAAAAACGACACCAAGACATCTTTTGAATAGAGAAATAATTGGTTATAATCAAGTTAAGCCGAAGCTATTCCATAACAATGGAACCTCCAAAGAAGGCAGATTGGTCCAGACCGGAGACAACCATCTTCAATACTTGTTAGGGCCATTAGCAGTCCCGGACTGCGTGAAGGTTGATCTCATCGTGACATTGTAAAGATGACAATGAGCGTCTTCAGTAACATGTCTATCAAAGAGTGTTTTGCCGATCAAGAGAGGTTGATGGTGAAGTTCCCATAAAATAATTTTAACTCAAAATGATCCGTTAAGACTCCAAAGTTTGTTCCACACGAGACGGTCCATAAGGAAGTTGTACTGTTGTAGGTGGAGCAAACAATTTCATAACCAATTTGCATTATATACCTTCCATCCGTAGCGATGGACCATCGAAATGTGTTTTGTCCGATCTCCACACCGGCCCAGATAATCTTAATAGTCCTATAAATATTTCTGCAAATTTTTATTTTATTAATTATTTTAAAGGCAAATCCCAATCGATGTGAATTTTTGACACCTTTAATTATGGTGATTATACATCATAATTAATATGCTATATATATCATGAAAAAAATATTTTATCAGTACGATCAAATTGTAATTAAGTAAATAAAAAGAAAGAAAAAGAAATGGCATAAAGCAATTGGGACGGTGGAGTTGTCAAATACCAACCGTCAGACAATCATTACATTCCTATTTCTTCTCCTAACTCGGATTTTCCTTTGCTCTGAGAATATTCGTACTCAGAGGATGGGGGATCAAGTTGCGAGAGCGCAAGATTTTGAGAGCAAAGCCGAGAAGAAGCTAAGTGGGTGGGCGATTTTCGGTTCCAAGTACGAAGATGCGGCGGAATTGTTCGATAAGGCCGCCAATGCCTACAAACTCGCCAAATCTTGTAAGTGATTTGTTCACCGATCGAGCTATTTTGCTGCTTCGATCACGTTTTGTTTCATCTTTGTTCATGTGGTTAGGTCTAGGGTTTAGAATTGATAAACTATTATGATCTTGAGCTAGTAAACATAATTTAGTATCCTTTTCTTTGCTGATCTTGTCATTAAATTAAAAACTTATGTAAACAGAAGCTTGATTACTGTGGCTGTTGTTTTTTTCTGTTCCTTTATTGATCAAATACATTACAAAGCATGCGGATGTAAAAGTTCAATCTGTCCATTTACATTGTTATATTAAAGTAGTTTTGTTGATCAGATTGAAATGATCATCTGAAAGTGTATTTAGGTTTGAAACACGTCTGAAGACAAATCAGATTCTTGACCTTGTAGAAATTCATTAATTATTAATTGCGATTCATTCTTTTAATAAAAAAGAAGTTTGTGATTGGTTGATGCAGGGGATCAAGCCGGAGCAGTCTATGTCAAGTTAGCTAATTGCCACATAAAAGTAATTTCAGGATACATGTTAATTAGTCAAGCACTTTATAGTCTAACCTCGTCATTTCATAGTCTTTTACAAGTGCTAAAGGCTTCTCTTTTGGCTTTGTTGATTGCCTATGTGACAGCTGGATAGCAAGCATGAAGCTGCAAATTCTTATGCTGATGCTGGTCACTGTTACAAGAAATCAAATACCAAAGGTTTGTTCTTTACCTACAATATAAATGTGAAATCCCCCCTGCCTCCCCCCCCCCCCCCCTCTCTCTGAGTCACTCTAGCTGTAGAAAGTAATTATGTTGCACCGAAAGTGTATGTTGCTTGGTGCTGCTTAACATGAACTTCATTGAGTGTTTACTTAGCTTCTCCGTCTTAATGTAAAATGTAGATAATGTGATAAAAGTAAATTCGTAATACTTCGTATTTTTCAGAAGCCATATTTTGCTTAGAACAAGCTGTTAATATGTTCCTGGACATTGGACGCCTCAATATGGCAGGGAGATATTACAAGGTACAGTTATGTGAGCTGTGTTACTTTCTTGTTGGCCTTTAAATTATCCGTGCTTTATCTTTTGTTTAAACTTTCTGTATCTATTTAGAAAGAAAAGTAATTTACTTAAATTATTTTGCTCTGTTATATGCATACAAACAATTTAAATGGAATCCATTGTTGTTTTTGAGAAAAATTGTGGAAAGTTTACTAATTTTTCAAGCCATCCCTTAAAAAGTGTTTGAATTTTGAATTTAAGTTCAAAAAGCAACTTGTTTTGGTTGCTTTTTCTGTGATCAAATATAGCATTTGGTGTGAAAGGAATACAAGTACTTTCAATGCAAATTCATGACGAGTTTCTAAGTAGAAGAGGAAGTAATGCGCACTTAGAGTAAGTGTGGCTCCCTGGATAAAGATTTCCAGTTGTAGACCTAAACCTAATAGGCAAATGGCCTTGTAACTTTGACTTCGATATTTTAAGCTGTAGATTGATTACAAGTGGGTGAAGTCTGTGTGCTTTTCCAGAAGCTTGTACTTCCATCTACTATAAGTTACAACAACAACAACACAAACCTTATTCCCACAATAATACCACACAAAAACCTTATTCCTACTAAGTGGGATCGACTATACGGATCCCACTTTTCCTTCTATTAGTAGTTGAAATTTTACTTACAAAAAGAAAAGAGAGTTTGAAGCATAGTGTTTTGCAAATTTGTTAGAAACTTGGCTAAAACCTCATTTGGTTTCTAAATTTGTAACACAATACAAATTAAAAAAAGGAGGGTGAAGAAGCAAAATGTGGCGACAGGAGGAAAAGGATATAAAGTTGTTGGGAGGTGTTTGGGATGAATAAGTAGAATAAACAGTTTCCTTCTAAAGGAAGAGGTGGAAGAATCCTGTTCCGTGGTTAGCAAATTATCATCGTGAAAGACCGAGATGAAGTTTGAAATTAGTTCGGTACTAAAAAAGAGATTTGTCTTTTTTTTTTTCTTTTCTGTTTTCCTAATGTTGCCACGGGGGTGTGGTTCGCATGACGTTCTCAAACAATCAAACTCAGAGAAAGGGTAGATCTGCATCCTTCTGAAAACAGTCACAATGTCACATATTGAAAGCACCGGCCACCCCAGAGATTAGAGAATGTTCTACCATCACTTCACACTCCGATCAATTTTAATTTACGAATATATCCGCTCAGGAATTTATTTTTCTCGTTGAAGCATCCAAAGTCATTATACCAAGTTCAGAACTTAGCAAAATGTGTTCGGCACACAATTGTTATACTGAAACTTGCTTGCCTAATTGAGTCATTGACATGTAGGAAATCGCGGAGTTACACGAGCAAGATCAAAACCTGGAGCAGGCTATTGTTTACTATGAGAGAGCAGCTGATCTTTTCCAAAGTGAAGATAGTAACACCGGTGCAAATCAATGCCGGCTGAAAGTTGCTCAATTTGCTTCTCAATTGGAACAGTAAGTATACGGTGAATGTTTTATTCTGTTTTATTATAGTATTTTGGATGACTATATATGTTTATCATGCACACATATTTATGGGAGGCGATAGAGAAATAAGGGTGGGTGGGTGGGGTGGGGAATCATACATTGGAAGGCTTTACTTTTGCGATTCCAAATGCAATACTAGATTTTGACATGAGGGGCAAACCAGTGACTGTTAATCTTACATTGATTTAATGGCTCACAATCCCTCTTGACATTAGCCATTGGAGTGTTCTCAGATAAATCCACACCTCTGATCAATCGATTTGCAGAATATATCAACAGAGAAAAGCTTTGCTGGGCCAGGACTGGTACTAATTAAAGGTTTTGGTTTGTGCAAGAAATAAACCTGGTTGACGAAGTGTTGTGCATTAATTGCTTCTTGGTGTAAAAATATTTTTTATTTTGCTGTCAAACTTCTATTCTATGTTGGTTTCATTCTTAGGGCATCTTTTATAACATACTTCTTCCTTCCTTCCTTTATTTTTTTCCATCCTCTATTTCTTCCTTCCTCCCTCTGTTCAAAGGCACGTTTCATATATACAACAGACAGTAATAGTGATTGAAATAGCTCACATCAAAAGAAAGAGAGCCTGTGAATTACATGAAATTCTTCTCTCCTTTCTTCCAACAATCACCAGTGCAGTCTGTTGCTATTTCAGAGTCTTTGAACATCAAATTGTTTTTCATAGAACCATTGAAGACTCCCAAGTAATAATGAGACTGACCCAGGGTCGTTGGTTCAAGTTGCAGAAAAAATCTTTCAAACAAGCAATAAGACTGCAAATTGCTTCTAAATTGCCTAAATATTCTTTCCGTTAGATGTGCGATTATTTAAAGGAGTGGCAAGGCTGTGTAAATTGTGTCTAAACTGGCCCAATTCTTTTTTCCTAAAAGATGGGTGATAGTCTGGGGATGCCCTTTAGTCTATCATACTTAGGTGATTGAAAGACGACTTGGCACAGTAGTTTTGGAGGCTGGATTTCTTCTCGGGAGGAATTTTATTTGCAATCTAATGTGGGACATTTCTTATGCTCAAATAAGGTAAAAACCTTGGCACTTAAAAATGGCCCATTTGGATAGCTGAAGATGTTGTTAGTACTTATTGTCAAAAGGAACACGTGCTTATTTCTTTACCGGTTGATCTTTGTATGCATCTGGTTGATGCTTGGCGGGGGGAAGGGGGGAGATTTTCTGTCGAAAGTTAAATGTTTGTATGATGATCGTACAGATACCCAAAGGCAATCGAGATATATGAAGATATAGCTAGACAATCTCTTAGCAATAACTTGTTGAAGTATGGGGTTAAAGGGCATCTTCTAAATGCTGGTATATGCCAACTCTGCAAAGGTGATGTTGTTGCAATTAATAATGCACTGGAGAGATACCAGGTATGCGTGTGTTCATTTGACAAAGTCTTTTATTCTTTTTTTTTAATGTATTTTTGGTTAGCCTTAAGCAAAGTGAATCTGCAGGAACTTGACCCAACCTTTTCAGGATCCCGCGAGTATCGATTACTGGCGGTACGCGATATCATCAATTTCGTTGTTACTTTTGCATCTTAGTTGTTACCTTCCCTGTTCATTCATATGGTACACTGCAAATCTAGTTGATATATTTTATTGCCGGGATTTCGTAAAATGCACTCATAGGTAGGTGTGTATCATAGAAAAAGTCTGAAGCAACATTTTGCTGTTCTTATTATTACCCATTATTCTACCTGCAGGATTTGGCTGTTGCAGTTGACGAGGAAGACGTTGCCAAGTTTACGGATGCTGTAAAAGAATTCGATAGTATGACCCAACTGGTAAGTATTGATCATCTTTCTGAATAAAACACTTCCTAAAAAGGTCACCTTACAATTATATATTTGACTAAGATACTTAAGCTGAACAAGAAGCAAGATTTTAGTCAGAAAAAAGGAGGGTGAGGGGGCATCTTCTTGGTTGGATAAGCAGAGGTTTTTAGGCACGAAAAGTATTTGGTGTGGTGGATCAAGGGAATGTGCATATGTATGAGAAGGTGCATGCTTTGTGTCATTTGGAAGGGATAAAGACACTTTTGGTCATATCATCCTCTACTTTTACCCCTCATGTATTCATTTTTAACATTTTCAGTCCATTTTCGCCATATGTCAAGTTTAGTTTTTATTGGTTGAACACATTTGATGTTTGGTTGTTTGACATGTGGGAACTTTGGATTGAAAATGTAAACAGAAAAAAAAAAAGAATCATAGAAGGTGGGTAAAAGTGCTAAGATGAAACATTGCGGATAAAAATGTAAAAATCATGAAACAAAACGGAACACTAGTGTCCCTGATATGTTGGTCTCAATCGGGATGTGCCCTTTTAAATAAAAAAAGGGGGTAAAACATGATGTCACGTGTTATAGGGGCCCGGATGCGAATAACAAAAGGTTTGAAACGAACATATTTTCAACATGAGAAAACCTTGTCTAATCTGTGGTACAGGATTCGTGGAGAACAACACTCCTATTGAGAGTGAAGGAAGCACTGAAAGCCAAAGAACAAGAAGAGGATCTTACCTGAACAAATTAGTTATCGACCCGATTCTATTACCCCGAGAGTATTTTGTATTTCACTGTTGTGTGTGCAAGAATTCCTTTGTGTTTATAGTTGATGATTTGGGTTTACCATTGTTATACACGCAATTTCACTATCGGTTTGTATTGATTGAAATAATAATAATACATTGGGCTTCATTTTCTAAATTGCTTTCACATTTTGATGATCTAAAATTGCTCACGGGCTGAGATTTGATGGTATGTTCATTTTTAATAATAGCTGTTTTAACCTATAAGGTTTCTCAGATTGCCTCTTTTTTGTTAAAAAAATTACGGGTTACTTACTCAGAGTCAACTTGAACTCCTTCCCTAATTACCTGTTTATATTATTTATTAGCTCAGCAACACTGTTCTGTTTCTTCCTTTCTAGACCGACGATGATGTAATCTCCCATCTCATTTTTCTTTCCCGGAAATGAAAGGATAACACCACATACACACATCGTCGGGTTAACCCCTGACTTTCAACCTTGTTCAGGGTTAGACTTTTAATAGATTAATACTGGCTAGGATGTATTAAAGCACTCCCATCTCATGTTTTCGATGCTTGCACTATCGCGGCCACTTAATAAAACCTTTTCTTCTAAAAATAAATATATACATATACACATTATTTTTTATGTTCTACAGTAATAAATTTGTTAAAAGTCAATGATTATCTTAAAATTTAAAACTATCATATATAATACAAATGATGAAAACAACATATATGAGGAGTGTTATTATGTAACAATTATTTACAATGTATATCAGATATATAGATGTAATGCATTCAATTCACCTCTATATATTTTTACAATACGTGAGAAAGCGAATAACTCAAAAATACTTGTTACATCATAATTCATATATCTTGTGGCCGTCCTATTTTCATTTGGACATTGTAATAAGCATCACATCGATTATTCCTTCCTGTGGCAGCAATGATTTTGACAACTATAAAGTAAAAATTAAACTCAAAATTTAACTCAAGATAGATCGAAAACAAATTGACATCTTTGAAAACAAATTTTACCTGAAATATGATATTATGATAGACCGAATAGATAGGTCACGACCTGTTTAATTTACTTTTTTTTATTTTAGAAAAGAAAAGTCCGGCATTAAGTTTAAGGAATGATCCTGTGACAGATGTCATGTATATTTAAATGCAAAATTGAAATGAATATACATAGTATATATTTTGACTATTAGTATTAAATTGTGAAACTAGGTTTGTCAAACACGAGGAAGAAGAGCGTCATACTATTCTTCTGTTTGTTTTTTCACACGCTCTGTTCTTCTAAATCATTCCGGAGTATATGCCGGCGGTGACACAACGCTCTGCAGCAGGTTCATTCTTTGTACTATACAAGGGTTTACGCATTTTCTGGCTCCTCTTTTCATTCATAGCTGCTGCGTTGTCGTTGTTTTCTGTTAATCTTTGTTATATGCATGTTCTTTTTATTCAGAAGCTCGATTTCTTTTATTTTATGGTTTGGTTTGATTACATGTTCTTTTGTTGATTTTGGTTAAAAGTGATATCGTGCTTTTTTTCTGGATTGGTTGATTTTGATGTCATTTCTTCATTATAACCTGTTCTTCGTTGAACCCTAGTTATTCAAACCGTTCATCACCTGATTGAATTTGTAGGAAATATTATCTGTGAATCTATGGATTATTTATCCTCTTTATGTGTGTTTTTTTTTTTTTTTTTTGCTCTTTGTATATATCTGCTTTCCCGGAGTTGATCTTTAGCAGTATTAACACAGAATTTCTTTGTCTATACCGTTTTTCGTAATGTTTAAGTTGTACTTCTATGATGCCTTAGCATTAGGGCACTCTTAATGGCACCACACCACACCTAACCTACTGATGTGGTCGATTGTGACAATCAAAGGACGAAAAGTCGATTCTTAGGGAGTAGAATCTACTTATACAAAGTGGATTGTTTTCAGTGTGGTGCCCCTAAAGACGCCCTTAGCATTATAGTCTGTTATGATCCGGGGCTAATGTGACCTGCCACTTCACTTTTACAGCTTTTCGTTAGTCCAGTAAAGGGAATGAAGAACTCTTAGTGAGCTTTGATTGAGGATTTTGGTTCTTCTAGTCAGCAAGTATGGTTTCAACTGAAGTTGATGTTAAGAATGATGTTGCTCTGCACATTTCAACATCACAGAAGGGACTTATAGATGATAAAGTATCGCGTGCTCGTGTAGATAACTCTGCTGCTTTTCCCAAGAGACCAGGTTTCCTTAATTTTGGTAATCTAGGTTCCCCATCTTTGAAATTTAAGCAAATTACGGATTACAGGGATGAAATTTCTCGTGCTGTGCCTTCTAGTAGTAGCAGTAATCTTGGTGAGCGTGTTCATAGGTTATTTACCAAGAAAATTGATTGGACTTGTTTGTGGGAAATTTGCAAGGAATGGATAAGGAATCCATTGAACTTAGCACTTTTTATCTGGATTATATGTGTTGCTATCTCTGGTGCAATTCTCTTTCTCGTCATGACTGGAATGTTAAACCATGTTTTGCCAAAAAAGTCGCAGAGAGATGTGTGGTTTGAAGTAAATAACCAAATCCTCAATGCACTTTTTACTCTGATGTGCTTGTATCAACACCCGAAGCGATTCTATCACCTTGTGCTCATTTTGAAATGGAGACCTGAAGACATTTCCAAGCTCCGTAAAATTTACTGCAAAAACGGCACTTATAAGCCTCATGAATGGATACACATGATGGTAGTTATTGTATTGCTCCATATCAACTGTTTTGCACAGTATGCATTGTGTGGACTGAATCTCGGATACAAGAGATCACAACGCCCCGCAATAGGGGTAGCAATAACCATATCTTTCGCTATTGGTGCCCCTGCTGCTGCTGGTTTGTACTCTATGCTGAGCCCTCTTGGCAAGGACTATGACACCGAGTTTGACGAAGAGATGCTTCAAGTAACTATTGTTGAAAAGCAAACAACTCGAACGTCACATGAGAAGAGGTTTTCTTTTGTATCCAGAAACGAAAAGGCAGAGCTCGTGACAAAACCACAATGGAGTGGAGGTATTTTCGATTTCTGGGACGACATTTCTTTGGCGTATCTGTCACTGTTCTGTAGCTTTTGTGTGTTTGGATGGAACATGGAGAGACTTGGTTTTGGTAACATGTATGTTCATATGGCAACATTCCTTCTTTTTTGTATGGCTCCTTTTTGGATATTCAATCTGGCTGCAATTAACATCAACAATGAGGCTATTAGAGAAGGATTAGGGATTACCGGTATATTCCTTTGTGTTTTCGGGTTTTTGTATGGTGGGTTTTGGCGGATACAGATGCGAAAAGCGGTTTAACTTGCCACCGTATACTTTCTGCTGCAACAAACCAGCTGTTGCTGATTTTGCACTTTGGCTTTGCTGCTGTTGGTGTTCTCTTGCTCAAGAAGTAAGAACCGGAAACTCTTATGATATAGTTGAAGATAATTTTTGCAGGAAACAAGACAATGACGTTAAAACCGACTTGCCAATTTCTCCGTTGCCTCGAGAAGATGTGGAATATAAGGATGAAATGATTGCGCCTCCCGGGCAATTGTTTATAACAAGAGAAGGTAATTAGAGAGCTTTTATTTCACTTTTTGGCTAATTGGATAGAGATATATAGCAATGGAGATAGCATGTATATTTTTGCAGTATGCATATGAGTTGTAAAGCTGATGTTTTTTTGTTGGCATCAAATAGAGTATTAGAAGCAATTAAATCATACGTCTATGATAATTACTTTGAGCAAGAAGATTATGGTTCTTTGATTTGTGGAATGTACTTTTATGCATGTTTTGTTTTAGCTTTCTTCACAAAAAAAAAAAAAAAAAAAAAACCCTTGTATGAAAGAGGATTTTTTTTTTTTTTTATTTATTATTTTTTATAGAAATAACTGTTGTTGTGAGCATCATATCCTTTGGTTTTATATTTCATAGATTGGTAATATGGTACTGCCACAATCACTCAATCACGATGAGTTACACAATGTATTTTTACACAATTAATTATGGTATATATCAATCATAATCAAACATATAAAAATAGGTTGTGTTACTCGTCAACGATATTTTTTTTTTTTTTTTTTTTTTTTTTTTTTTTTTTTTTTTTTTTGAGGGTGTTACTTGTTATCATTGAGCGGCTATATATGTGCACTACACATTTGTGTAGTGCACAAACCACAACATGTTGTGTACCATTGATTAAAATGATAAATTATTTATTGTGATGGGCCCAACAAAATATGTGGTGTTGATTGTGTTGTGTAAGATGTTGTAGTAGAAAAAGTAGTGGATGTATCACTACTCATAGCAATAACGTGAAAGTGGTAGTGGAGAAGAATAGACTCGTTCAAAAGCTAGAAAGTTGGACTCATATTCAAAAGCTATAACAATAACGTGAAGATGATAATTATTTCATGGTCACTTCATTTGAGGAGTGATCTGACGTGACATCATCTTGATAATAAACCGTAAATCATAAAATACAGTTTCTTGTGGCCAAAATGATACTTGTAAATTTTAAAAATCAGATCACTAATAAAACCAAACCCCAATTGTAAAGAATCTACCATTTTTAAGTGATTGTATATGGTAAATTGATCGAGGGATACCAACATTGATTGGAATAAACTTTTTATTGAGGGCCAATCCCTCTTAAAACCTTTGGATCAGAGGGATCGATTCATTATGCTTAATAACAAAACTTAATATAAATCATGCACTTATTTTAACAATGAGCAAAGTGGAATTAGACGTAGAGCCCGCAAGAACCATTAGGGGAACAAAGGTTTTTTTTTTTATTTGTTTTTTTTTTGTTGTTGTTGTTGTTGCATATACGATTATTATATTAAGATTGTATTAAAATTAATTCAATTGGTGGAGTATTTTAGGACCCGCATGGTCGGGTTTGTCGTTCATATGCCTATCGGCGCGTATGCATTGTTCGGTGCAGGCAAAGGAGGCTATAGCGCAGCTTATCAACGATTGTCCTCCACAAAACAAAAAAAAACAATATGGAAGTTCCTTTTTTTTGTTGTTGGTTTTTGGGAAATTAGAACGAAAAAAAAAGAAGAAGAAGAAGAAGAAGAAGAAGGTAAAATAACAATAAAAATGATAATGGCCCCCCTTTAGAGACCTCATCTCTATTACACATTTTATATGTAAAAAGGATAGAGGATTGTGGACCAATGATTTTAGATATTATTATCCAAATGACAAAGACTAATTAACGAAATAACTTTAGATGTTTAATGTAATATTTCGCTTTTCGGAAAAGGACAGACGTGTCATTTTACGAAAACGAAATATTATTATTACTTTTCTTTTATTGGTGTTAAGTGTTGCATTAATTATATATGTATATTTTTCAAAATATGTATATAATTAAATAGAATTTCTGATTTTTGGTAATTAGGGATAAATAAGGAAAAAGGGATTAATTTGGAAATTGGTATTTAAGGAAAAATTAACACACATTAATCCCATAGCCTAGAATAAATCAGAAATTCAGACTCCACTCTTTTCTTTCTCCGCGTGTTGAGAAGAGAGAAAGGCCAAGGAAGTTTTCACAATAATCAAGCGATTCTCGATCGTTTTTGGATCGGAGTGGAGAATTGGAATCGTTGTGATAAGAGCACCGTTTGGATATCGGTTCAGGAAGGAAGCAGCAGACTTTTCAAATTCGTTTGGATCGATTTTGGCATTTGCAATTAGGTAAGAGACTCTTCCTATGATCTCAATTATCGTTTATAGGGTTTAGATCATGTTTTAAGGAGCTTTAATGCTAGAAAGATGCGTTTCTTCGTTGATCAAAGGATCATAGATGTTATGGTATGATTAGATATGTTTTCTATGATATACTGTGTTAAATTTGATGTGATTTGGGTTAGAAGCAGATTAGAAACCGTTAAGGATCGAATTCAGATTTAGTAGGGCGTGAGCGGGATGCGACGCATTGCCTATCAATGCGCACGCATTCCTAATATAGGATTTGCAGTTTGGCTTACGGGCGAACGCGCGCGACGATTCGAAAAATGCGCGACGCATTCCTTGAGCACAGAGTTTCGTTTGCTTCGTTGTTTAACGAATGCGACGCATTCATTGGAACTTGCACGCATTGTTCAACCGAGAGTTTTGGAGGAGCTCGTCAGGTAATGCGACGCATTGCGAGCAATGCGCACGCATTGTTTGGATGACGCCAAAGAGGTTTTAGAAGGTGGAATGCGTGACGCATTCCAACTAACGCGCACGCATTGCCCCCAGTTTGTGTATAAATGATGTTTAAGCTATGCTGTTTAGTTTTAAACCTTTAATTATGATATGTTAACATTGTATAAACATAAACAAGCCTGAATTGAGCTTCTGATTCGTTCAGTTAAAACACCGAATGTACTCTTAAAGGGAGTTGAAGTTCGGAACCGTCGGAAGAGCATGATATTCTTGTGCTTTGATGAATTAGCATTCATCAATGTCTGTGTAATTGCTAGGCCTTGTCTATGTCTAGTGGTCTAGGAAGAGAGTAGTTGTGTGAGGGAGATTACTTGAAAACATTTAGGTGGTTAGTTAATCATTTTAATAAAATACGTACTTGATTAGTAAAAGATTAAACAACATGTCTCTCTTGGATAGACATCAGTATATATCGCGGTGTGTGTGCTTCCTCTGAAGGTGTAAGAACTCCGTAGTCAAAAAAACCCTAAGTACGGAGGGACTCCACTGAGATGTGCGTACTATCGGAGTCTACCTATTCTAGACTTCGTGGATATTGGTGTGATCCACTAATATGTTGCCAAGAATATCCCCAGTTTGGATATGCGTAGTGTCCTTGAGTGCGGTTGTAACAAAGATAAGTTTGGTAGAAACGTTTAGTCAATTCATGTTGATGGACATTGAATGAACCCTAGATTGAATCATCACACAAAGGTAACTAAACGAATAAATATATTTTCTCTTATAAATTATAATTGTCGTCATAGCTTCTCTATCTTATTAAGTACGTTGTACTTACTTCAAATGCATGTTTTCTATGTGTTTGGGGGTGAGAAGACGAACAGGTTGATCATGGTTACGAGGATGAGTTCGATGATGACGTTTGACGACGCCTCGTTGAAGACTTTATATTTATTTATTCATTTATTAGACTGTTTTAGCACTTCTGGATTAGACTTTTGGTCTTTCGAGACTTGTCGTACGTTTCTTTTGGATTTTCGTAATTTCCATTTGAATGTAATAAAGTTACATTTCCATCTTTAGATTTCATGTTTCTATTCTTGGATGTTTGGAAAATTATTGCCCGAGTCTTTTGCTTCGGTTTGCTTAATTTTGATACGACGTAGTAAAGCGCTACGTATTGAAATGAATTTATTTTTATTTTTATATCGTGCGAACGCTCCTTTTAGGATAAGCGACTCAGATCGGGAGCAGGCGTTACATTTAAGATTTGGATCCCTTTATATGCATATGAATAATTCACTTATATATTGTCGTTAATTGCCTAAGAAGGTGGTATTTACTATTTATTGTCCATAAAAAAATTAAATAAAAAAAAGGCATCAACTAGCGGTATAAACGAGACAAACGGTTTGTGGGTTGATCGATTTATTCTTAAATAGTTTGGTTATATATGGTGCGAGATCGAATAGGGTCGACTTGAATAATTGAATAATTTCAATTATTTTTATGTTCGATTTGTTAGTTTACGAGCATGTTCGAATTTAGTATAATTTGATGTAATATTTATTAAATTTTATGTTTTACATTCTTATTTGTGAGATATATCGAATGTTTCTTATGTTTTACTATTAAGAATGAATTTTGTTTAAGAGTAATAACTTAAAAATAAAATATATCAAGGGCGGACAAGAACTTCTCATTCAGGTGAACTATTAGACTATGTTCAAATGACCTGGTACGCCGAATTAAGATGATTTAATAAGATTATATCGCTTGATTTGAGTCTTTTTGTACTTGAAAGAATAATTAGGGTGGGCTTAGCCCCCTCACTAATGTATGTATTTACATCTTTGGCATATGTTCGAACGTGTTCGTGATCGAGAATGAGATTGATAGACAAGCCAATTTATACTCCAGTCAATTTCATAAAACTTAAAATATGATCAGTTCTATAAACTTAATGTTCGACTCGACTCAAATCATTTACATGAGACAATACACCGTTCGATAGTGTGAAAGGATATTATAGTAATACTTGAAAAAACAAAACCGACATACCCTCCACTTTCTTTTCAAAGAGTGAGGAGCAATGTTTTTAGCCACTTTTTCCTTTTACACCCTCTTTTTTTCTGCATAAACAAAGACAAGTTTGGCACAATTATTTGAATAAAATAAGAAGAAACCAATATTTCTACGTATATATTTTGTTACCTACGTAGCTTCATTTTCTTTTTGGTGGCCTCCATTATCTTTTTTTTTTCCACGTGTATGGGCGGCAATTGATAGGTGGGGGATCACCATACTATTATAAGTTAAGTAATAGGGAATTATAATTATATACGTTATTTATGGCAACTTTTATCTTACTGTATGTACCACTAATTAATCTAATCATCATCTTTTTAATCATGCATGCAATTAATGTCATTAAGTTTTTTCACCTGTGGTACCCACTCATTCTTTGTTTTTAATATTTTATATTGACAAATGGATGAAACATTATCAAGATTTATAGATAAGACATTATTAAGTTGGTAATTTGTGTTAAACATTTTAAGTTTAACGAGAACGATAATGTAAATAGTTACTAAATCCGGCCATTACCTTCAAAGATCAATGCTAAACCAGAGTTCTAAGGTACTACCTCCGTCTCAAAATATAAGTCAATCTATATCTTTTTATTGTCCCAAATATAAATCATTATACATTACCAATGAATCATTTGTTACTATTTTATCTATCATACCCATAATTTATTAACAATTCAACTACTTTTCAAAACCTTATAACCATTTCATTAACGACAGTCAAAGGATATTTTAGTCATTTCTACTTGAAATTTAACCATTTTCTTAATTTGTGCGAGAACACCAAAACGATGCATGGTTTGAGACTGAGGTAGTATTAAATAAGGAAATACTACGGTCCAGTCAATACTTAAAAACTGGACCATCCAGTTTGCCGTTTGATCAACTTTAAATTAATTAGAACCGTTTGATGTATTTGATACACCATAACATATTATGTACCTTCATGTATGTTCAATTAAAACATTCATTTCCCCGTTTCATCTTCTTTCCCGACAAACTTTTCGTTCCAGTATTCTAATTTCTCTGCAAATTAAATCATTCATCTTCCTCCCCTAAAGTCGATTCTTCTCCCTCTTTTTCCCAATTCATTGTGTTTAAACAAGGCGCCTTATGGTAAAAGAACAAAAAAAAAAAAAAAAAAAAAAAAAAAGAAATGATGTAGAATTACCAAGCATAAGAAAGTTTCAATTCATTTATGGTTTTCTGATAAAGAAAGAAAAAGAAATCTTAAAATAAATTATCAAAAAAAAAAATAATAATAAAATAAAAAAAATTCAACACGAACTACTATCAATTGCAGCCTTCTTTCTGTTTTTTATTTTTGTTTTTTATTTTATTTTTATGAATGAGTCGAATTGCTTCTTTATGTTTCAATGGGAGACGTTTGTGGTTTTTTTCTTTTTTTTTTTGGGTTTTTGATAGGAAAAAAACTGATAAATTCTTTATCGGCATAGGTTTAAAATAATGTACCTATATCGGTTTAGCTTTGAAAGAATATTTGGTGTGTTAAAGTACACAATAGTTAAGGTGTACAAAAAAGGATCTAACGACTGTAATTGTTCGTATGTGTTTTTAACGGTGAAGATTAAAAACTGGACCGTACCTAACTGGACCATAGCCGCGCTCCAAATTGTTAATTGTTGTTTTACTAAAGAAAACGATTACATTTAAGTATTTAACATCACCTTAGATTGGCGAATAAATGCATGTTATAAAATAGTGCCGATGAGCCCGAGTTTTGAGTGCTACGTACATTGTTAACCGTTGTAATACTAAAGAAAACTTTAAATCACATTTAACATCGCTTTAAATTAGTGGTTAAATAATTATTATTATTATTTCTGAGCTCTCATATTTTGTGTTGGATGATTAATGACCGTTTAATTAAGTAATGCCTAATAAATAGGAGAAAAGTTATTATACTTATACGCCGGTGATTTTATGGGTGATACCAAGTGGATGGATTAGATGTGTTTTTATACACCCTCTCTCATATAGTAGGAGTGTGTGGGATGAATTTGACACATCTCACCCCTCCGGTTGGTATTACCCATCGTCACCGTTGTATAATAATTTTTCTCAATAAATAGTGGCATTAATTGATATTTTTTATAAGAGTACAATAAATTTCGAGACCCAAAATATAACATTTTTCTCGGAGGCCCGAAACCGTGGCCTGCTTTTGCCTTATGACAATGTAAGGCCTAATATTATGACATTTAATTTCATCGAATAATCTCATGTGATAGCTTATATAAACTTCTAAGAACTTGTGTTTAACGACACTATTTAAGATATAATAAATAATAATAAACACGTTAATCACCCTCTTTTATTTTATGGGTATTTGTTTATAAGGACTTATTTGGAGACTTAATTAGACACTTAGGACACACATAAAAGATAATTGGTTATAAGGACAAATTTTAAACAACTTTCCTATCATACCCTTAGACAATAACTCTGATATGATTTTGCAACAAAGGAAAAAAAACATCTCGATGTCTGCCTTCTTCTTCCCCGCCCCCTTCTTCTTCGCCGCCCCTTTTCTTCTTCCATCCTTTATGTCCTCCATCAAGCAAACAAAGATGGAGATCTGAGAGATGCTTCTCTCACCCGCGGCAATAGCTTTTGGCAATTTCCGTCCGGAAATTCCCTTCTTCAGAGCCCTCTTTATTTTCACTTGCTCATTCCTTCTTTTATTGATTTTCTTTCTCTTGATGAAACAATTTACGATTTCGGGACTTGTTATGAGATTGAGCGTAGATCGTGAAGAAATTGCTTGAAGAGTCATCTTCTTCCACTCGATTTTCACTTCCTCTTTCTTTAAACCCGGAAGATCAGCTTTGAACACATGGGCTTCTGGTGTTTCCTTCCAATCGATTCTTGTGTTGTCAAATTGAGCAGTCTCGGAGGTGAGCTCGGATCGGGTCGGACCAGAAAGGGCGGAGCTTGTGAAGGGAAATCCTTGAAATGGATCCCAGATATCTCGTTGAAAACGGGTCAAATACGTTGTTCGGCCATTCTTTGAAAAAGTTTGG
Organism: Gentiana macrophylla; assembly: GCA_026214975.1. Lineage (NCBI taxonomy): Eukaryota > Viridiplantae > Streptophyta > Magnoliopsida > Gentianales > Gentianaceae > Gentiana > Gentiana macrophylla. The sequence goes on along the minus strand of CM047806.1, from coordinate 15,262,011 downwards.
AATCGAGACATTGTTGAAATTAAAAGAAGATTTTGAGAGGATTTTTTCATAGTGATTCTTGCTGAATAACTTGAACGATTTGAAACTTGCTAGAAAAGAATGGGTATTCCGTGAATTTATAGAGACGTAAGTGAATGAAAAGAAATGTGTAGCAAGATCGAGAGTGATGACGAAGAATCTCAGGTGCTCTGGAGATTTCTTGTTAAAATGATGTGTCATTGTTTGTCACTGCATAAAATGTTGTTGTTGGGTATACCGTATAAGATGTCACTTCACAAAATTTTGGTGTCATTGGATGTCGCTGCATAAGGTGTTTGTGTCATTGGGTGTCACCGCATTTATTGGATAAAATGTTTTTATTTTTATTTTTAGGCACAGATTCCTACATTCTCTACTTCTTGAAACACAAATTAATAGAGATTTGGATCAGACAATGTAAATGAGTCACAGAAGGTAGCATTTGTACATCCTAGATTGATATAAGTGTCCTTTTATATAGCCCCTTCTTTAGGGGTGTGTGTTTACAGAGTTGTTTTCTCTTCATTTACCACCTCCGGACCATCCGGTGGGATGTCCTTGTGTACACTATAGCGAGTGCTTTATATGCACTTTTTGTTCACCTTTATGAGATTCTTCAGAACACATATTATTATGCTTCTTTCCCAGTCTACATATATTTCTTCAGCCCATTTCTTCGTCCAAAACCCGTATGCTCTGTTTTCCAATCAAGCTCAAAGCTCAGCTTTTTGAGCTCAATTCAACTTACTCAGCTGATATTCAACAATTGTTGCTTCAATTGATGGCTAGAACATTAAGGAGCAAGAACTTCATGGAACAAGGCCGAAGACAAGGCAGTTATTTGAAACCTAAACTCAGTTTTGCTCACTTTCCATACATAGAAGCCAGGATAACCATTGCACCAATTCTGGCAGGTGAACGTTGGCTTGTTACTAGTGGAGACTATTGGATAAAATGTTTTTATTTTTATTTTTAGGCACAAAATATATATATATAAAACACTTAATTTAACATACAAAATGTGCAGCACTCGACACAACATTCAAATTCAAAATTGATAAAACTAAATTGAATGTCACTTCATAAAATGAGATATCAGTATAAGGAGGACGAAAATATATGAATTAGAGGAAAGAATTATGTTGATGGTATTTTTATATCAAAAGATATAGTCATTTGAAGTCGATTTTATGAAATTAAGTTGGAAAAATATCAAATGTCATCGTGGTGTCATGTTATCAAATGTCCCTGCATCGCGATAGTCAATGCATCGCGTGGTCAATCCATCGGGTTGTCTTTGCATTGTATAGGCGTCACTTCATAAAATGTTGTTATCACTGGTGTCACTTCATAAATATTGGTGTCATTGAATGTCACTTCATAAAATGAGATATCAGAATAAAGAAGACGAAAAAATATGAATTAGGGTGAAAGAATTATGTTGATCGTAGTTTTATATCAAGAGATATAGCCATTTGAAGTCGATTTTATGAAGAAAATAAATCGATTTTTTCTGAAATTAAGTAGGAAAAAGATCAAATGTCATTGCGGTGTTGCTTCATCGCGGTGTCGGATCTTCAAATGTCATTGCATCACGGTGTCACTTCATTGCGGTGTCTATGCATCGCGGCGTCTCTGCATCGCGGTGTCTCTGCATCGTGGCGTCTCTACATCGCGGTATTTCTGCATCGGGGGTGGTCACTGTATCGCGGTGGTGAATGCATCGCGGTGTCAATGCATCGGTGATGGTCAATGCATCGCGGTGGTCAATGCATTGCGGTGTCTCTGCATCGTGGTGTCACTTCATCACGGTGTCTCTGTATCACCGCGTCTCTATATCGCGTTTTCTCTGCATCGCGGTGTCTCTGCATCGGGGTGGTCACTGCATCGCGGTGTCTTTGCATCGGGGGGTGGCCACTGCATCGCGGTGGTCAATGGATCGTGAGTGGTCAATACATCGCGATGGTCACTACATCGGAGGTGGTCACTTCATCGGGATTGTCACTGCATCATGGTGGTCAATACATCGCGGTCGTCAATGCATTAAGGTGGTGAAAGCATGTCAGTGTCTCTGAATCACGGCGTCTCTGCATCGCGGTGTCTCTGCATCGGGGGTGGTCACTGCAACACGGTGTCTCTGCATCGGGGGTGGTTAATGCATCGCGGTTGTCAATGAATCGCGATGATCACCGTGATTGCGCAGGTGGTCATCTTTGATCGCGGTGGTTACTACATCACCGTGATAAATGCATCATGTTGGTCAATGCATCGTGGTGTCACTACAACGCGGTTGTCAGTGCATCGCGGTGTCATTTCGTCGAGGCGTCTCTGCCTCGGAGGTGGTCACCGCATCGCGGTGTCTCAGATCTGGGGTGGTCTTTGATCGATGTGTCTCTGCGTTGGGGGTGGTCATTTGATCGCGGTGTCTGTCTGATTGGGGTGGTCACCTGGATCATGATGTCTCTCGCGATCGGGGATGGCCTTTGATCTCGGTGGTCAATGGATCTGGGGTGATCAATGCATCAGGTGTCACTTCATCAGCGCGTCATTTGCATCGCGGCGTCTCTGCATCGGGGGTGGTCGCTACATCACGGTGTCTCTGCATTGGGGGTGGTCACTGCATCACGGTGTCTCTGTCTCGGGGGTGGTCACTGCATCGCGATGTCTCTGCATCGGGGGTGGTCACTTCATCGCGATGTCTCTGCATCGCGGTGTCTGTACATCGTCACATGTCATTGAATCGTGATAGTCCATGTACCTGGGGCGGTCAATGCATCGGGGTAGTCCATGTACCTGGGGCGGTCAATCCATCGCGGTGTCACTTCATCGAAGTGTCTCTGCATCGGGGGTGGTCACTGCATCGCGGTTGTCAGTGCATCGTTGTGTCACTACATCGAGGTGTCTCTGCATCGCGGTGTCATTTCATTGTCGTTTATCTTCATCTCGGTGTCACTTCATCACGGTGTCTCTGCAATACGGTTCATTTCATCGCGGTGGTCAATGCATCGCGGTGTCACTTCATCGCGGTGTCTCTGTATCGATGTGGTTAATGCATCGCGGTGGTCACTGCATTGCGGTGGTCGTTGCATCGGGGGTGGTCACTGCAACGCGGTGGTTAATGCATCACGGTGGTCAATGCGGTGTCTTTGCATCACGGTGTCACTTCATCGAGGTGTTCGTTGCATCGGGATGGTCAATTCATCGCGGTGGTCACTGCATCGGGATGGTTAATGCATCGGGATGGTCAATATATGATGCTTGTCAATGAAAAAATGAAAAAATAAATTTTCACCGTCCAGAAAAGGGAAAAAAAAAAAAAATCCTCACTTTCAAGTTTCCAGGAAAAAAAATTTAAAAAAAAACACAATAACAGCTTGTCTTTTTTTTTTTTTTTTTTAAATTTATTTGAGTAAACAGCGTGTCTTTCAATAAATGTTATAAAAAAAAAAACAACACCACCGCACATCATCTCTTCCTTCTTCTTCTTTTTTTTTTTTTTTTTTTTTTTTTTCATTCATTAGATTTTGAGCTACCTATTTAATTTGTGTCCTTATAACCAAATAAGATTTTTAGTGTCTATTCGCTTAATTGTTTATTTTGTGTCATTTTTGATTCTTCGCCCCAAATAGTTATGTAACCTCCGACTTTTCATAAAAAAGAAAGAAAGTAAGAATTCGCAAGAAATCCACTACATGACATAATTATTATTTAATCTATTTAAAATAGTTAAAAAGGATTTAATTATTAAAAAAAGGATTTTGTTATTTAATTAATAGCTATTTAAGGAAAATAATAGCCAAAATCCTCTCATAATACTTCATACATATATTCTGGAAAAAGAAGAAGAGGACAACGGCAAGTGATGAAGAACGACGCGGGTTTCAAAAAAAAAAAAAAAAGGGACAACGTAAACTCAAATCGCAGGGCCCATCCGTTCATCGTTTCAAGATGCCGCAGTAGAAGAAATTGATCACTGGATGAAGACGATCGTTCTCATACTTTTCGCTTTCTAAACGGTAAGTTTTCGTTTTAATTTCTAAAATTGTAATCTTGATCGTTTGGTAAAATTCGAGCTTTGATTGTGTGAATGATTGTTTCAAACGTAGATTATCGTTTAAATATCGTAGTTTGGTTGTAGGAGTTGTGAAAAAAAAGGGAGAACGTAAACTCAAATCGCAGGGTCAATCCGTTCATCGTTCAAGATGGTGCAGTAGAAGAAATCGATCACTGGATGAAGACGGTCGTTTCATACTCTTCGCTTTCTAAACGATAAGTTTTCATTTTAATTTCTAAAATCGCAATCTTGATCGTTCTTGGTAAAATTCGAGCTTTGATTGTGTGAATGATTGTTTCAATCGTAGAAAGATCGTTTAAATATCGTAGTTTGGTTGTAGGAGTTGTGAATCGAAGGATTCAAGCTTTCTGCCGTCGATTTTGGGATCGGTTTGCTTTCAGATTAAGGTAAACTCTTCCTAATGAGTAATTACGTTTTACAATGTTTAAGTTGAGTGTTAGTGATGATTTGATGGTTTGAATTCTATTCTTAGTAGCATTTATGGTTTAAGAGTCTTTTTAGCTTCCGTTTACTTTATTTTGATACGACGGCGTAGAAGCTTGCGTATAAGGTTAGACTTATTTAATGTCAGATGCTGCTAACATTCTATGGGATAATAATTACCGAAGCAGGCGCCATAAGTTAACCAATATTATCAAAATCGATAAGTATAATATTCGACTTGACTCGAATCATTTAAACTATCCAATAATATATCAGCTACAAAAACCCCTGGGATAACACACACATATGCTGCGCGTGACATCCGTGTTAGACTGAGAATTGAAATACAGATCTTTTGTTGTCGATATTGGAGTACTATACAATTAAAAACGCGACGGTTTAAAAAACAATTTCTTTTTCAATAAATAAATAAATAAATAAATCAATTAGAAAACGGAAAACACGCATATCGTACGCGTGAAACTTGTGTTGTGCTTTCACCTGACTTCACCCTATTGAATGAATAATGTGAACAAAAGACCAAATATAAAAAATTGCCCATTTCCTATTAATGAAAATATATAGAGAATAATAATGATACAAATACAATTGTTGTTTCATTTACATCGTTGATTATAATACGTTAATATTATCATCAATTTAGAAATTATTATTATAATCAATAATATAGATGAATATTTTCTCGTCTATTGTGATAAGACGGTTGTGACCGAATCATAAATGTTACGAAAAGAATGAATAGTCCTAAAAGCTAAAGTTTAGTATGCACATCACACAGCGCATGCCAGTGACTAGTGTTGAAAGCATCTGTCAAGTCAAAGCTTTTGTATTTGAGTAGTGATATATCGACTACGGGAAATATATATACTTGTGTGGTGTAGAGATTTTTGAATTGGTGAACGCAATAAACGATCGTAAGCACACGCTTTAAGTCACAGAAGAATGAAATCGTGTGGTGTGTAGTGTGGCTTGCGGCGTGCAGATCGCATCGTAGACACTCTACACAAAAACTTCCCACTAGACTACTGTAGTTATACATCCACTATTCTTTTCGACACAACATCCTACACAACATAGTCAACACCGGGTAGTTTTATTGCAGAGGACTCCTCAAGAGTGAATCGTCTACGCTGACAGATTTTGGACCATGATTTCACGAAGTGGAATAATACACAGTATCGTGTGTGGAAATTGTATGGTCAGAATCTTTGTCGCGTGAGCGATTCCCTAATAAAGAAATTCCTGAATAAAATTTTCCCTCAACACCATACATTTTTTTTTTAAGACCCATCACATTAAATAATTCATTACTTTAATGAATTGATATGAATCATTACTTTACAAAAAATCTCTCTCATCTTTGACGTAATATTTTTTGTCTTTACCGTATATACAGAGGTGAGTTGGGCTTCAAATTATTAGTTATATAATCTTAAAAATTTTGTATCATTTACGACAAGAATACAACTTATACAGCCCTAAAAAAAAAGAATACAACTTATGCAAGGAGTTCTCAATCTATAGTTCTATACGTTTTTTGTACACATAAATTATGTATTAATTTCGTTGGTCGGAATTTAATATTATATCCTTTATTATAATGTTCATTGTAAGTCAGCTAACTCCGCAAGACAAAAGGGTTTTGACGGTTAGAGCAGTGATGTTGCCAGAATAAAATATTTATTATAAAATACTACAAGACACATTTACATGATTTTTTAGACTAAATAGTTATTGAATATATTACAATTCATGCGATTTTACTAGGGTGCGGAAGAATGGGAAGTTATTGTGTATCGAGAGAATTTGAGATGAAGTGACGGTAAACGATCGAACCATTGCAGTTTAAATCTGAGAATAAAACTCATGATCCGGGAAGTCACACACTGCGGTGTCACCACACAATAAATTTCCCGGAAGAAGTTAATTCAAATGCATGTTACTAGCAAATTAAACTGAAATAATAAGGCTTCGTTTATTTTGGTTTGAAGTTTTTTTTGGGGTTGTTTTAGATAAAATGATTGAAGTACTGATTAGAAAGTTCAAATGTTTTTTTTGAAATTTATGTAAATTATGAAATGATTGGTGAAAAAATCGAAATAAAGTAGTATAATAAATAAAATAATGGTAAAATATGTAATAAAGTTGATAAAGTGAAATGATAAGAGATAAATTAATATTTTTTTATTTGTAGTTGAAGAAATTATTGGTAAGAGAATTGTAACATATAATTGATGAAGTGATATAAAAAAAAACTCCAAAAAAAAAACTATAACGAAAACAAAGCAGAGGCAAAGGGATTTTAGACAAGAACTTCCTCTGAGAGTCTACATGTAAAAATTTCCCCGAACAAACATATGTTTATCAAAAACGTCATGATTGTAAACAAGAAAGAATGGACATACAATGGATTAATATTAATATGTTTTTGAAGGTGTTTTAAATTGATTACCCACTATTTCAACCCAAACCCGTAAATAACCCGACCCATATCCGGGCAATTTACATTAATGCCTCTAAATATAACTCTTAAAATTAACTCCAAAAATTATGCACCGTATTAACTCTCCAAAACTGATACATTAATTACTAAAATTTTGCACCATGTTTTTTTGTTTTGTTTTGGCATTGATTGCACCTTATTATATGGAGAGGATTATTCTATATCTATTTTAGTAAACAATGAGGAAAACGTGCATCTCTAATATAGTTGTGAATTTATGTAAATAGATTTCTCAAAAAAAAAAAAAAAGATTAATGTAATTGGGAAATATATTTTTATCATTCAGTTTATTTATTCCCTTTTGTATAATAACCTAAAGTTTTTGTTTTTATTTTTTACAATACCCTAAAAGTTGTTAATCTGTGTATGTTGCCATGCAGTCAAAACGTTTAACCGAAGAATGTGGGAAGCAATATTCATGTATTCGGATCCAACAAACGTTTTGAGAAGAATCCATTGATAGGTGATCTCAAATTTTTTTTATGATTACGGGGATAAAAATATTAAAAATTAGTAAAAATAAAATCTATAATTGTGATTCAATTTTGAGCAGGATACATAATGGTCAGTTGTGGTTTTACAAACTATTTAGTGTGAAGTTGAGCAGTATTGTTACGGGGTTCATAAGTAAAATCTCACTCAAAGTATGAGATTTTCTTTTTCATTGTTTTACAAATATCATGATGATACTAATATATGTTATGCTATTATTTTTCACGCAATTATTTTTCTTAATACTTTCATTCTACAAATTTTAATTTAGTAATTTGTTTTTTTTGTTTCTAAAATTCAGTAATTTGTTTTTTTTAATTTTATTTATAGTGGAATAAATAAAAGAGAAGTTGGGAAGAAAAACAAAGATACTAATACTTAGATAAGTTACAATACGAAGTAGGTTGAGTTCTTTCTTAATTAATTACTTTGATAAGTTCGTATCACCCGTGCATGATGCACGGGTTTTTAGGCTAGTGGATTAAAGGTTTGATAATGAGTAATATTATTGTCACAATCATTCTAACACAATAAATATCACATCATGACATAATAATAGAATGATGTGATATTTATTTAAAAAACATGTCTGTGACGATGCTGAAAATCGTCGGGTATCAATCTGGACCGTTTAATCTTGGGTAATATGAACAAGGGATGGTTTTTTGGGTGGATTTAGACTGGGCTTGAGAGTTCCTCTCGCAAGTTACCTACGTATCATGTTCATTATTCAAGAATCAAGTCTCTGTAGTTCCTTAGGGGTTGTTTATATAGAGGACGTCTCGTCCAAAGCCTTGTCCTGCAAAGATTCTAATTCTTAGTCCCTGAGGATTATTACATGTATATCCCTATAATTTAGGAGATAATTACGGATATTTTGAATAATGGATTATAGTCTTAATGACTTGAGATACTTTCCATGTTTATCCTATTATATAGGAACATGTACACATATTACATAAGGAAGCTATCAACGCGTCTGCGGGCAAGCACGTGGTCGTCTCGACCTCTCGGCTCTGCCATTCTTTCATCACGACCGACCCGCCCTGTGGGGTCACGCACGGAAGGGGTTGAGACCCGCTTTATAACTTATTGCATGGCACCTGGCCGACTTGCGTCGAGCCCTTACAGGCCGACTCGGCCCGTACTACGTAGACCCGAGCTCCCCAGCAACCTAGCCGACCTGCGGTGGTGTTTGTTCGGAAGAGCGGGTAAGACCTCCCACCTAGGGTTCAGATCCGCCATTAGGCATAAAGTGGGGCTCCTGACCCTTAATGCTGCAGTTTCTCAGTCTTCGCTTATTATTTGATCAATCAGGAGATGACACGTGGCGAGACTGAGTTCGACCCTCGTCATCGTGTTCACAAAAAAAGTGTCACACTATCACATTATTAATGATCTCACAAAATTGTAACGTTTATTGTGTAAGAGTAATTATGACACTAACGTTATTATTCTATTAACATATTTGAAAATACTTGCATTATTAAGGTATCGGCCTAGTTGTTTACACTAAGGTCATAACTCGATAGAGATCAGGGTTCGAAGAAAAAGAGGTACTTGTATCTTTCGTTTCCGTAAAAAAAAACGGAAAATGTAATTTATGTAAACCGCCCTTCAAAAATAAAATAAAAATCAAACAACAAGATGTTGAGATATTACGGGAAGAAAAAAAACACCCAAACTTAATTATTTGATTGAATTAATAAGGATTCTAATTGATAGCGTATCAGTAATCTGGATTTATCATATGAAAAATAAATCTTGAAAAATGTCGAAATGTAAGAAAATATTCGTTTGAGAGATTATAAAATGCCGAAAAATGCAATCTGTTCTAAGAAAATAGGGTATATTATAAAATTTGTCATATTCGTTTAAGAAATGCTTCTGCTGTGGAATATTTTTTATAAAAAGACTTTTGGAAATATTGTAGGCTAGTAGTATTATCAGGGCTGTTTTTTGTATTGTCGGAATATATTACACTACTACAATATTTTTGAATTATATAACATTTGCCTTGACATTACCAAAAAAAAAATTGCTTTGGCAATACCGCTAGCCTATATGTAATGGCCCTTAAGGGCATTTATTTGTACTACTTTTTTTAATATAAAAATACCTATACATTTAGATAATATATAGGAACTTAATTTATTTATTTTAATAATTTAGATGATTGTTATAAAACTTTATAAAGCATATGTAATATCGTGACTTTTTCGAAAAATGACAGACGTGTCTTTTTACGAAAAATGAAATATTATGGTTTACGGATTTAAGTATTTTATGTGTATATATATATATATATATCTTGATAAAGGTATTTAAGGAAAATAATGGATTATGTTAATTATTGGGATTTCATCTATTTAAGGAAAATAAATCTCATTAGTTTTCCCTAACCTTTTGAATCAGAATTTCCTTCTTCCAATATCCTCTTCTGCGTGTGAGAGTTGAAAAGAAAGGGTTGAGAGATTTCTTCTGTTTTTTAAGTCGGATCTTAACGGTTTTCAGATCACAGTATAGCAGCGGAATCGTTATGAAGAGGGCGTCGTTTCAACACAAGAAATTTAGGACTTTGTCAAGGTATGTTTTTGAGCCCTAGTTATGTTCTTGACTGAGTTTGATGGATTCAAACTCATGATTTCGTAGTCTTTTGTGTTTAGAAGCGTGTGATCGAATCTAATATAAATTCGGATTGATCACATAAGTTTTTTGCGGAAGGGTTCAAGATTTGATGCAGTTTTTCTAAGAATTGGACTTGGATTAGCTTGCTAAAAGGTAAGAGGATCTTCCTACAAGTTAATTTATGGTTTATTAGGGTTTATGTTAAAGTTTGATATGATTTCATGATAGAAATCATACCTTCGTGTTGCCTATGGATTTAGAGTTGTTATGGTAGATGAAAGTTATGTCTTTCTGCTATTTTTCTGAGTATTTTTATGTTGAACATGTTTGGATTGAGTAGAGGTCGTAAAAGTGCATAAAAACGTGTTTAGGGAGTTTTGTGCGCTCAATGTGCGCACATTGACTAGCTGTGTGCGCGCATTTTTAAGGCTGAATGTTGTTTCAGATAGACAGGTTCTGGAGTGTGCGCACATTCCCCTGAAATGTACACACACTGGCTGGCCTGAGTGTGTTTTTCACATTGCCCCTGTTTTTGATAAATAAGTTGTTTTAAGCTATGCTTGGGATTTTAAATGTTGTTTTGATGAGAGTCAAATTGGCTATCATTTTCTATGTAATTATACCCCGTTTATACCTCGTTTTATATGTTTTTTGAGACATTTGGTTGTATTTTGATGTATTTACACCTTGGTTATCATTTCGGGACCTAAGACGTAAAGTCTGGGATTCTCGGTCTTTTTCAGTGTAATTTACTATACTCTCGGTCACCCTAATGTCCTGTAGGGATTATGTGTGGTATTTGGTGTGATTTTGTACAGGACTTAGGTGTTTGAGATGTCCGGAAGGCGAGATACGAGGATTGGAACGTGTGCCCGAAACTTAAACGTTCAAACGGATCAAAACGTGTTGGTACTACAACCACACCTTCCATTGATCTGAATTTTGATCCACTTTAGAGGCATTTTATGGGATGGACATCTTCATGAAAGTTGTAGCCAATTGAATCAGCTTTCCAACGCAACTTGAATCACTCGATTCGAAGGTCTACACACGGAGTTATGACTGATTTACTGAAGGTGTGTCACCATAGGCAGATGTTGTTACGTTTTGTGAAGAAAAAAATCTGACAGGCGCCCGCCTAGCAGCCCAGATCTAAAAAAACACTTTAAATACCCCCTCATTTTGATCTAGATCGGATCCCTTCTCTTTTAGATCGATTTTTCTGCACTTTTTTCTGCGGTTTTCATTAGATTAGCTTATATTAGTCGTAGATCGTTGTAATCCGTTGATTCTCGAAGATAGCTAGACGCGTTATTGACGGGATTTAGTTCGGTGGATCGATTTTCTACGGCATAATATATTCGGTATTTCATTTTCATTTCTTGCTCTTGCTTTCAATCATGGTTTATGTTAGCTTTGATGTTGTGTTTGTTAGATGTAGTGCCCGAAAGACAATTTTGTAATTGTTTTAAATTAATTAATGACAAATTTTATTATTCATCTTATTTGCTTCGTGCTTATATAGTATACACTGCTGCAAACCCTAAGTATATCTGTATGTAACCACTTAACTCAGTGTATGGAATACACGCGAGGATTGAGTTAGTGGAGATATGCTTAAACTGTTAGTCCGTGGTGAACTTAATCAGAGTTTAGGGTCTCTTGATTAAACCACCAATAATGTGCCTGTAAGACCTTAGGGTGTGATAGTCTTATCCGAATCAAGCCGGTAGAGGTACTTACGTGGGGCATTTATATATGATGGCATTCATATAGATGGACCGATTTAATCTGAATTTCTCGATATAATTCCGTAATCGAGGAATCTTATTAAATCATTAGATGATCATATATGGATCAACCTTAATCTCGAGGTGATCACAGTCGCTTGTGTCCGGGGTAGTGTTTGATGTGTTAGTTACGGTTTACTTAAATATGTGTTCCAAGCCACTTCTCATTGGCACTATCTCCAAATGAGTGAGTAGTTCTGATTTTCACAGACATGGAATCCATTCCTTCCTGCAGGAAGTAGAGACAGATCCCCCTTATTTGTTAGCCTTAAGAAAGTGATCGATCCCGGAGTTCATATTAGACTAATTGATCACTAGTCGATATGTGAACTAATTGATCATCGAGAGGTTGATGGTAAATAAGGATAAGATATTCTCGAGTCGGGTTCGTGGAGACTTCCCACTCGAGAATGGATAGTCTATGGAGGGTTAATCCGTGATGTAGTGATTATATCAATGGACGCTTATTCACTACATGGGTTGAGTATAAGTATACATCTATAATCGGTAGAGTTGATTTCCGGGTTTATGGTGGCGTAATCCCGGAATTAATAATTAATGTGTTTATTACATTCGATGAATAATTAATTATTGAATTTACTGGTTATAGGTTCATGGGCCCCGATGTGGCTTCGTAATTCGGACTAATAATCTTGTTATTTGGGCCTCGGTGATAATAATTAATCTAAATTTAATTAATTGATATGCATGTATATTATTTAGTTGAAATTTAAATAATATAATATACATAAAAGACATTTTATGTGGGCTTATTGACCCTTAATGGTGGCGCCAATATCACATTTAATTAGAGAAAAATTAGTTTTCTTGGATAATTATTTGACATGTGATTTATCATTTATTTGTTAAATGATAATTCATGGAATATTAGATAATAATATGATTTATCCTAATTTGTTTGGGATAATCATTTTATTTATCTTTTATTTGGAATAATGTAATAATTATCTCTTAATTATTTAATCCTTGGAGGACAAGGTTTACTCTCCTATATAAAGAGAGTTTTCACAAGTCTTAAAGATGGGAAAATTTCGACCACCATCATCATAAAAGAGAGAAAAGATTATTTTTTCTTGTCTTGGGTTTTAGAAGAAGAAAAACTCTAAGGTTTTTTTGGTGTTGCATATCAAGGAGGTTCGTGTATCAAGAAGGGTGTCCACCAACCGCCGTTTGGAGAACACATCGAAAGATCTTGGCATCTCTTCCTACTATTGGTAACATGATCTTAACCCCCTTGTAGTTGTTTAAATCCTTTAATTATGTATTCTAATATGTAAATCGTGATCCATCCATTGCACGTAGATCTAATTCGTTTATATCTAAGAACCTGCATCCTTCATATGGTATCGGAGCAAGGTTCCACGATTTATGTAGTTATAATCAGAAATAAACGATTTAAAGGAGTGGAATTGCATGTAGATAAAATTTTAACTTTGTTTTATGCTTTAATAATGATAAATTGTTATGGTTGAAGAGATGGATTGGGGGTTGTCATGTTTACCCGTTAGATTAGATCTATCAGTAAACTCATATAAACGATGAAAATTCGTCATATGAAGATAGGAAATTAAGTAATTTATTTTTATTGCAAATTTAATTTCCAGAAAATAGATCTGTTTAGTAGCTGTTTAGTTATTTCGTTTTTCCTGTTGATCGAGCCGTTGAAACGACGATCCCTCCGGTCAGAATCAATATTGGAAGATGATGAACAATCCCACAAAATTTGGCGTCGATCGGAGATCGTTTTGATATCCGTTCGTTGCTACAAAGAAGCTGCTGTAACAGAAAAACGCAGGATTCACAGAAACCCTACATGTGATTTTCACGAATTTCTGGGAGAGTTTAGACCGTTGAAACGCAAATCCAACCGGTCAGATCAAAAAATATGGATTTTTGGACGTGGCATAAAAATTTCAGGTCAATCGGGATTCATCTAGATTCCCGATCGGCCTCGGGAAGTCATTGATGCGCTGCTGTAAAAGTCAGATTCAGCAGCAAGTTGGGCGGCTCACTGGAGAATATTGACAAGTCAAAGCTCCGATCCAACCGTCCATATTGAAGTCCGAGCAATGAAGAAAAGATCTGGAGATTTTCGTTGCGATCCGAGTTCGTTAGGTTTGCCGATCGTCGAAGTTTTGAACAGCTACAGATTAGGGTTTCTAATTTTATTTTATTAGATTAGTTACGAAGTGCCGCCAATCGGCCCATCTCGATGTTTATTTTCCGCACTAGTATACATGTTTAGATTGTATGTGTAGAACCGGAAAATTGCCATGACATGCATCATATCATGAATTCCACTCCATATGCATACATGTAGAAATTAATTCGAGGAATTAGTTAGGCATGTATAAAACACGCAATTAGTTTTAATTAATTGTTTGATGTTAATTAGAAACTAATTAGAGTAAAAACCGAGGAACAAGGGTTTTTTCAATCGTCAAGTTTGCGTGATGGATTCTCGGTGAATCCCACTCTGCGAAAGCATAAGGAGTAAAATCCCGAAACCTCGTGGTTAAGGTGTTGGATTCTCGGTGAATTCCATATTACCTAGACGAGATTACGTTTTTATTCCGTAGTGTCTACGTGAAAATTTGATGTTTAAGGATTGGATAATCACGGGCAAACATGGTTCGAAAGTGGTTTAACCACGGTTGGGTGGTCAACAGTAGCTACGGCTCGATCGACTTCACCCTCCACGTGTGGCGTTTGCACAGGGGTCCGGCAAGGCTGAGCCATCCGAAGAGCCACTACGGCTCAACGGAGCTCCCCTGGTCTTGACCCGTCCGGCGGTCACATATGTTCCAACGAAAAGGTCGGGTGGGCTAGCCCACATAACCAACAACATTTGGGCCTATGATTTATCGTTCCTTAATGTAACATCAAGTCCAAAAACGTGATCAGTAAACCCACCACTTTTTCAAAATATTGAGTGGGAGCGGGGGAAGCGACAGCCGACCCTACGGCCTCTATTGTTGACACAAGCAACGTGAGAGAATGGTGACGCCTCGTGCCGGCCTGGGACCGGCCTCCCTAAGGAAGGCCTTCACCGCTATCAAAATTCAAGGCTTGGTCTCCGAAAGGATAGGATTTTGGGTACTCTTCGGGTCACTGACCGATCCTAAGGCGGCACACTCGGGGTCTACCTAAAAATCTGAGACAGTAGGTCACACTCATAAAGGGTATTTCTTGTAGTACCTTGGCTGAAAAAGAAAAGGTGATTGACGATCACAAAATGAGATGTTCGACTCTCAATTCGATCTTCAATATTAATCGAAACCTCTTTGACCTACCCTACTAAGTGCACCGAGGTGAAAGATTAAGTCCTTGGAACGGTAGGATAGACTATAAGTACTTAGTTTATAGTTCCTAAAATTATTAGCGATTTATGAACTTGAATTTAATTTCGTCATTTTACTTTACAAAGATCATGTCGTCTCGCATTTCTTTATTGTTAAATGATAAGTTGACCGGAAACAATTTTTCAAAGTGGAAAAGTAACCTCAACGCTTTTTTCGTCTTTGAAAATGTTCAACACACCTTGACTTCGGATATTCCTCGCACTTACCACTCGGTCTTCCAAAGCCGAAAAGAAAGTCGGCGTATGGACCGAGGCGCATAACAAAGCGCGGGACATCATGTTAGCCTCAATGTCGGAGATTATAAGGACCAAATGTGAGAACTTTGGCACCGCAAAAGAAATGATGCAAAGACCTTGTTTCCATGTTCGCTCACCTTTCGATCAGGCCCGACACGAGATCGCCATCGATGATGGTTAACGCGAAGATGAGGAAGCGGTCGATCGGTGACGGGTCATGTAATGAACATGATCAATTACTTACCGATCTTTGAGACTCACGGTTTCAAGTTTGACGAAGTGACTCGGTGAGCAGGATTCTCGAATCATCGTCACCGATTTCCTCCGATTCAAGACCAACTACGTCATGAACAAGCTTAAGTTTGACTTGACGCGGTTGATAAATGAGTCGCAGATATTCGAGGTTTCGGCCTAACGGCCCGGCCCGAAGGGAAAAGAAAGTCAAGCAAATTTGGTGAGGCTAAGTCGTCGAACAAAAGGACAAAAGGAAAACCGAAAGCCAAGCTCGTGAAAGGACGTAAATCAAAGCCCATGAAGAAGAAAGGGCAAAAGGCAACACCTTCCAAACCTAAGGGTAAGTGCTTTCTTTGTGGAGAAGTAGGCATTGGCGCAAGCATTGCCGAAAAATATCCGAATGAGGCGAAGGAAGGAAAGGGCCGAGGCAAACAAAGGGAAGGATAAGACAGGTAATTTACTTGTCTTGAAATCCTCTGATGTAGCTAAAGATGTATCGACTTGATATCTGGATTCTCGTGCTACTAACCACGTTTGTTCTTCTTTGCGAGATCCTTAGTTCATATGAAGAGTTTGGAGGATGGGGCGCACCAGATGAGAGTTGGCAACGGTGCAAATGATCGTTTAATAAAGCAAAGATGGGAGTAGTTAGTTTAGTCTTTGGGAATAAAGTCCTTAAGTTGGACAATGCCTTTTATATTCCGCACTTTCGAAGAAATTTAATTTCTATGTCTGTTTTGCAAGAACAATTATATTCATTATCTATTGAGTGTAATAAGATTGTTATTTCCAAAAATGGACGTGACTTGTGTTCTGCATGTTTAGAAAACGGACTGTATGTTATTAAACCAACCGATACTCCACTGCTTAACACGGAAATGTTTAGAGTAGCACATCAAAGTTCTGCTAAAAGGCAGAAGGTTTCTCAAAATGATAAAACATACCTTTGGCACCTTAGGATAGGTCATATTTCCTTGGAAAGAATCAAAAAACTGGCCAAAGATGGTCCATTAAGTGAGTTATCTGTTGACTCACTGCCAGTCTGCGAGTCTTCCCTGGAGGGAAAAATGACCAAGCGACCCTTCTCGTCAAAGGGTAACAGGGCTAAAGAACCTTTAGAATTGGTACATTCAGATCGTGTGGTCCGATGAATATATACAGGCTAGAGGTGGATTCGAGTACTTTGTGACTTTCATCAACGATTACTCGAGATTCGGATATGTTTATCTGCTACATAGGAAATCCGAAACTTTTGGAAAGTTTAAGGAATTTCGTGCGAAGCCGAAAAGCGATTGGGCAAGTCTCTCGAAATGCCTTCGCTCGATCGCGGAGGTGAGTACATGGATACCGATTTCACCGACTACCTTTTGGAACACGGGATTTGTTCCCAACGTTCTGCGCTTAACGCCTCAAAGAAATGGAGTTGCCGAGCGGAGAAACAGACTTTAATAGACATGGTCGATCCATGATGAGCTACGCGTCACCGCCGATGTCCTTTTGGGGACATGCCCTAGAAACAGTGGTCCGCATTCTAAATGTGGTGCCGTCAAAGTCTGTCGAAAAAACGCCTCTTGAGTTATGGAGTAGGAGTAAACCTAGTTTGCGACACTACCGTATATGGGGGTGTCTTGCACATGTGCCGGAGGACAATACTAGCAAATTGCAAGCACGTACGAAAGTATGTCTGTTGTAGGGTATGCAAAAGGGACACGAGGAGGTTTCTTCTATGATCCAGAAGATCAGAAGGTAATAGTTTCGACTAATGCCACTTTTCTCGAGGATTAGTACATGAAGGACTTCAAGCCTCGGAGTAAAGTTGTACTCGAGGAGTTACTTTCTGAAAAAGTCAGACCACTGGTGACACCTAGTGTCACAAACAACAACAACAACACTGATACACCTGTCAACCCTGACAGTCCTAGATCACTCAGACGTACCTCCAGAGTGGTTCGGCCACCAGTGCGGTACGGTATGCAACCAGAGGCAAATATCGCAGTCTCTGATGGAGTGGAGGATGATCCAGTGTCCTATCGCAGGGCTATGAATGATTCTGATAAGGACATGTGGGTTGAGGCGATGAATCAGGAGATGGAGTCTATGAACTCTAACTCAGTCTGGAAACTTGTGGATTGCCCCGAGGGTGTACAACCCATAGGCGGTAAATGGATCTACAAGAGAAAGCGAGGAGTGGATGGAAAGGTTGAAACCTTTAAAGCTCGGCTAGTGGCTAAAGGCTACACACAGAGAGAGGGAATCGACTACGAAGAAACCTTCTCCCCTGTGGCAATGCTGAAATCCATGCGGATCCTCCTTTCGATTGCTGCATGTCTAGATTATGAGATCTGGCAGATGGATGTTAAGACAGCCTTCCTAAATGGCTATCTTGAAGAGGAAATATATATGCAGCAACCAGAAGGATTTGTCGAGAAAGGCCAAGAGCACAAAGTGTGCAAGTTGCTCAGATCCATTTATAGGTTAAAACAAGCATCTCGGTCTTGGAATCATAGATTTGATGAAACAGTCAAGTCGTATGGTTTCGAACAAAATTTTGATGAGCCTTGTGTATACAAGAAGGTCATCAAAGATCAGGTGGCGTTTTTAGTGTTGTATGTTGACGATATTCTGCTTATTGGACCCAATAAGGGGATGTTGTCAGATGTGAAGAATTGGTTATCCACGCAATTCCAAATGAAAGATTTGGGAGAGGCGAGTTATATTCTGGGGATCCAAGTTATACGGGATCACAAGAATAGGAAGTTGGCTCTGTCCCAAGCATCTTACATAGATAAGATGTTGTTGCGTTACAGCATGATGAATGCAAAGAAGGGTTTCCTACCAACCCGACACGGCATTCAACTCTCAAGAAGCGATAGCCCGCAGATTCTCGAGGAAATTGAGAGTATGGGGACGAATACCATATGCTTGGTTGTTGGTAGTCCGATGTATGCTATGTTGTGTACTAGACCGGACATCTGTTATGGCGTGGGCTTGGTCACCGATTTCATCCAATCCGGGCATGGACCATTGACGGCAAAGTGAAGAATCTCCTCAAGTATCTTAAGAGAACGAGGAATTATATGCTTGTATATTCGGGTGCAAACCTGGATATAACAGGGTACACTGATTCTGACTTTCAGTCAGATAAGAATGATCGTAAATCGACATCAGGCTCGGTGTTTGCTCTGGGAGGCGGAGCAATTGTCTGGAGGAGCGTCAAGCAATCCAGTACGGCCGACTCAACTATGGAAGCCGAATACATAGCGGCCTCACGAGGCGGCTAAGGAAACGGTATGGCTCAAGAAGTTCCAGGAGATTTAGAGTAATCCCAAATCCGAGAAAATCCGACACGCTCTCTACTGTGACAACAACGGGCCGTGTCGAATTCCGTGAGAACCTCAAGTCACGAAGTCAAAGCATATAGAGAGAAAATACCATTTGATTAGAGAGATTGCTCAAAGAGGAGACATTTCCGTCATGAAAATCCCCTCAGCCGACAACCTTGCTGATCCATTTACGAAGACGCTTTCCATTGAGATCTTTACGAGGCACTTGGAAAACATGGGTATTAAGGACATAAGTCATTTGCTTTAGAGCAAGTGGGAGATGTAGTTCTTGTTGTAATAGTTAGTGGGTGTGCTCAAAAACAATTATTACTTGTCATTCGTGCAAGTAGGAGATTGTTAGATGTAGTGCCCGAAAGTCAATTTTGTAATTGTTTTAAATTAATTAATGATAGATTTTATTATTCATCTTATTTGCTTCGTGCTTATATAGTATACACTGCTGCAAACCCTAAGTATATCTGTATGTAACCACTTAACTCAGTGTATGGAATACACGCGAGAATTGAGTTAGTGGAGATATGCTTAAATCTGTTAGTCCGTGGTGAACTTAATCGAGTTTAGTGGTCTCTTGATTAAACCACCAATAATGCGCCTGAACACCTTAGGGTGTGATAGTCTTATCCGGGTCCGCAGAGGGTACTACGTGGGGCATTTATATATGATGGCATTCATATAGATTTGACCGATTTAATCAATTTCTCGATATAATTCCGTAATCGAGGAATCTTATTAAATCATTAGATGATCATATATGGATCAACCTTAATCTGAGGTGATCATAGGGTGCTGCTTGTCCCGGGGTAGTGTTTGATGTGTTAGTTATGGTTCACTTAAATATGTGTTCCAAGCCACTTCTCATTGGCACTATCTCCGGATGAGTGAGTAGTTCGATTTTTCGCAGACATGGAATCCATTCCTTCATGGAAGTAGAGAGACAATCCCCTTATTTGTTAGCCTTAAGAAAGTGATCGATCCCGGGAGTTCATATTAGAGTAATTGCACTAGTCAGATATGTGAACTAATTGATCATCGTGGGTTGATGGTAAATAAGGATAAGATATTTCGAGTCGGGTTCATGGAGACTTCCCACTCGAATGGATGATCTATGGAGGGTTAATCCGTATGTAGTGATTATATAAATGGACGCTTATTCACTACATGGGTTGAGTATAAGTATACATCTATAATCGGTAGAGTTCGGGCCGGGTTTATGGTGGCGTAATCCCGGAATTAATAATTAATGTGTTTATTACATTCGATGAATAATTAATTATTGGAGCTCATCGGTTATAGTCCAAGGTCCCGATGTGGCTTTTGTAATTCGGACTAATAATCTTGTTATTTGGGCCTCAGTGATAATTAATTGGCTGAGCTAATTAATTGATATGCATGTATATTATTTAGTTGGGCTAAATAATATAATACACATAAAAGACATTTTATGTGGGCTTATTGACCCTTAATGGTGGCGCCAATATCACCTTTAATTAGAGAGAAATTAGTTTTCTTGGATAATTATTTGACATGTGATTTATCATTTATTTGTTAAATGATAATTCATGGAATATTAGATAATAATATGATTTATCCTAATTTGTTTGGCATAATCATTTTATTTATCTTTTATTTGGAATAAAGGATTAATGTAATAATTATCTCTTAATTATTTAATCCTTGGAGGACAAGGTTTACTCTCCTATATAAAGAGAGTTCTCCCAAGCCTTAAAGATGGGAAAATTTCGACCACCATCATCAAAAGAGAGAAAAGATTTTTTTTCTTGTCTCTGGTTTTAGAAGAAGAAAAACTCTAAGTTTTTCTTGGTGTTGCATATCAAGGAGGTTCATGTATCAAGAAGGGTGTCCACCAACCGCCGTTTGGAGAACACATGGAAGATCTTGGCATCTCTTCCTACTATTGGTAACATGATCTTAACCCCCTTGTAGTTGTGTAAATCCTTTAATTATGTATTGTAATATGTAAATCGTGATCCATCCGCTGCACGTAGATCTAATTCGTTTAGATCTAAGAACCTGCATCCTTCAGTGTTCTTGTTGTTTTTCTTGTTATGATGAGTAGCTAGTTTTTCCAATAGTCGAGATATGTGACAGCCTTCGAAATTGAATTCTTAGCTCGTTGATTGAAGTGTTTTGATGTTATGATTGTTAGATTATCGATGTTGTTTTTGTTCTAGAACTTATGCCTAATGACGTTTATTGAACTCGCGACTCGATAATCGTATCACACGTGGCTTCTTTACATATGTATTTTGCGAGACGGTGCGGGAAAAGGGGTTTTAGGATCACCCTGTAAAACCGAGTGAGTTGTTCAGATTCGGTTTCGTGTGTGAGGTTTATATCATTGTTAACGAGCGTCATGTGAGCGTGAGACCGTGTCGAGTCGCTTAAATCCGGTCGCCGGATTTGTTGAATTCGATATAGGAAGCTAGGTTGTTGAAATTGGCGCTTAGTTTCGGAAATAGGATACGACACCCTTCAACGATGTCGAGAACATTAGAGTTTGTCTAAACACTTCCGGAAACGGGTTAGGGTTAGAGAGTAGTTTGTTGGATCATAGCTCGGCTATCTTGTTTTTCATAGTTTAAACCCTTTTCTTTTGTGCATATTTAGTGTTAGAACCGGTGATTTGACAAATCACCACGTTCAATATTTGTGTTGACCTGAACTAGGGATGAGACCGACTTTGGTACTCGACCAGATTCCCTGTGGGATACGACCTTGACTCACCAATTCTAGGCTACAGTTGACCCGGTACACTGCCGGTGAGATTGGACACTTAGAAAAGGCCGATCATGTTTCATGATCATATAACATTAATTAAGCATGAACAAGCCTCGATTGAGCTTTCGATGCGTTTGGTTCCGGCACCGGACGTACTCTTAAAGGGATTTGAAGTTCGGGACCGTCGGAAGGGCATGAAAGGGCTTATGCTTTGATGAATTAGTATTCATCAATGTCTGTGTCATTGTTAGGTCTTGTCCGTGTCTAGAGGTCTAGGAATGAGAGTTGAGTTTGTGAGGGAGCTTACTTGAAAACAACTAGGTGGCTAGTTAACAACTAATGATGATTACATACTTGATTAGTAAAAGACTAAACATCATGTCATTCTTGGATAGGAACAAGTTTATATCGCAATGTGTAGGCTTTCGGATAAAACGAGTAAACTTCTTGTCGCCTTTCAGAGGCACCAGGAGTAGAGGGTACTCGTGAATGGATAACTTTCTTTGGCCATTAGAGGCACCGGAGTAGAGGACTTCACCGAACGCGTATACTATCGGGACTATCCCGTGGCTATTGGTGTGATCCACTAATAGGTTGCACCCAGATACTTCGTGGTGAGTAGAACCATGTGTAGTGCCCTTGAATGCTGATGTAACAGAGATAAGCTAAGCTAGAAACGTATAGCCATGACATATTGATGGACATGAAGTGGACCATAGATTGAGTCGGTCTCATAAAGATAATTATTATAATACAACTTGCGTATAAACCTTAGTAGTTTGTTGCTTCTACCTCTTACTGAGTACTTTGCACTTACCTCAAATGCATTGTTTTTCTATGTGTTAGGAGGAGAGAAGATGAAAAGGTAGACCGAGAGTTCGAGGCGGACTTTGATGACGACGTTTGAAGACGCCGGAGTTGAAGCATTTACTTATTTTGTTTTCTTTTATATACATTAGATACATTGTTCTTTGGGAAACGTTGTATTTTCTTTTAGTATTCTTTTGAAGATTCTACGTTTTAGTTTTCGTTTGGCTTTCCAATGTAATAAACGTTACATTTCTATCTTTAGTATGTCGAGTTTTTTTCATAGTAGCATTTATGGTGTTTGCCGAGTCTTTTTAGCTTCCGTTTTGCTTAACTCGATACGACGTATTAGAGACTTACGTGTAATATTAGATTTATTTAATATTATACGTGTCGAGCGTTTCGTTTCCGGATAAGGTCTCGGTATCCGGGAGCGGGGCGTTACAGCATATCTAAAAATTCTTCTAAAAAAAAAAAGCATATCTAGATGCAATGTTGATGCCTCAGCCATTCCGAATGCTTCAGGGATAGGGCACATCTTTCGCGACCACCATGGATCCGTTCTGGCAGCTTACTATTTCCACCTAGATCCAGACATAGCGGTGGCGATGTTGGAGTTGAGGACGATCATCATAGCATTAGTGGAGGGGCGGCTCTTGGGCCTTTCACAGTTGTTGGTGGAGAGCGATTGCATTGTCTGTGTTTAGTGGCTGCAGCATCGTGAGGACGGCTTCTCCTCCT
This sequence comes from Gentiana macrophylla, assembly GCA_026214975.1. NCBI lineage: Eukaryota > Viridiplantae > Streptophyta > Magnoliopsida > Gentianales > Gentianaceae > Gentiana > Gentiana macrophylla. Next base: position 15,238,577 of record CM047806.1, on the reverse strand, counting down.
TTGGTAGTTTAATACAAGATTGCATTGCGGAGACGACCCACTTTTCGACGATCGGTTTTACTTTTGTTCGGCGTACTGGCAACAAACCAGCAATTATTCTTGCACGACTAGACGCTGATTCTTTAGGTGTAATTTCTCGGGAGGCACATCCTCTAACCCTGTTACTACTGCTGTATTAACGGATTTAATTGATTAATAAAAGTGTTTGGTTTCTAAAAATTAAAAAAAAAATGACTACCACCACTTATATGATTGATCGATAATTGTACTTATCAGATATTGTTTAGTCTTGGATAATTACCGAGCGACAGAGAATTCTTTTGTGTGTGACAAAAGTACCCTCCAGAATTCCCCTTATTTGCGGAATCCACCCTTTGTTTTTCCTCTATATAAATCCATCGCTCATTCTCTTCAAATTCACAAATTTCTAACCTTTTCATCTTCCCGGACTCTCCGGCACTCTCTTCTTCATCGGATCTGGCAAACTCTCAGGAAATTCTGGAGGAAACCGATAACAAAAGGGTGGTGGTCGCCCTGTATGAAGCCTTGAGCGTACGTGACGTGGACAAGGTCCAGAAGCTTTTAGCATCAGACCTCGAGTGGTGGTTCCATGGTCCGCCTTCTCAGCAGTTTCTGATGCGACTCCTCACCGGCACTGCAACGTTGGATAAAGATCTCTTCAAATTCGTCCCTCAATCTGTTGTTGCTTTTGGATCGACGGTTCTCGCCGAAGGATCCGACCCGAAACGGAACATCACCTGGGTTCATGCCTGGAAAGTGACTAATGGGGTGATTACACAGGTTCGTGAGTACTTCAATACCTCGCTCGTCGTCACCCGCTTTGGAAACACCGACGAATCAGGCATTTCAGCGATTACTTCGCTCCATTGTCCTTGTGTTTGGGAGAGCAGCCTCGCCGGCCAGGTGGGAAACTCCGTTCCTGGTGTCGTCTTGGCCATCTGAGCCCGTAGCATTACATGATAAATGATTAGTGCGTGGTACAACCACGTGAAGCGTGTGGGAGCTGTTTAATTTTATTGTTGTGTGTGTATTAGTTTTGAGCTTGAAAAGGCCTTAGGTGTTCGACGTTTTGCTTGTGAGAGATGTAAGTTACTACGTCGAAGCTGCGCGGCCTCGTACGTGGGTGTTGTCTGTGTTTTAATTACTAGTAGTTTGTTTGAGTATTGTTGATCGAGTCTTTTTGAGTCTTTGTGGTTTACAAACAGGATGTACTGTGGCCCCCCATCAAATCATGTGTGTGATGAGGTTTTCACGTCTGTTTGGTTTGTTTGCAATAATAATCATCCGTTTCTGGTTATTTCTCAACCCCAGTTTTACTTGCTATCTTCTTGCCCTCCAGGCTCCACCACAATGGTTTTGTACAATGGGTTATCTTTTTTCTTTTTAACAACTACATTATGTGAGTTTCGTATAAAAACAACCCTCTGATATGTGTATTATTACCTCTTAATTTAAACTCTTATTATCCGTCAATTTGATGCATGTGGAAATAACACACAAAAGCTTTCTCTTCTAATGGATACTTTGGAGATGTTGACTTCAATTTTCTTTTTGAGAGATACGAAATATAAATGGATACTGTCCCTATTGATATATTTTTATTTATTTTTTTGGTTTAGGGGTTTCCGTCAATCGAAAATATACGGGGTAGCCAAGAAAGCATATTCTTCTTCATTATTCTAAGCTAAGTCATAGTAGTATATATATTGATGAATATACTAAATAAAGAAAAATATACATCGCATGGTTTTTAATGATACATCGCATGTTTATAGGTTAATACATTTATTGGACCAAAAGAATAATCGGACTTCTAAATTTTTATTATTTTCCGAAAGTCCTAATATGATCTTGTTGATCTATGTTTAGAGACGGCCCTGCATAACAACCAAACATGTCGTAGTTTCATGAAAATGTGGCATAGAGCCCCATTGCTCAAGTCATAATAAAAAAGACTTCTTTTGCTAAGACGTGTGTTTGATGTGTTCTTCCACTAACAAATGAGAATTTATAAGATTGACGATGCTGGATTTAGCACCAGTGATGTGTCAAGGTTGTTTAGTATCTAGGGGTGAAATAGAAAGGAGAAACAGTGTGAAAAAGATTGTGCCTTTTATGGAAAGATGGCGGTTTTTATGTTATCAGGTGGGTTCAAGAATGATCTTGAATCGCTTTACGATATCTCTGTCTTGAATCCGGGAATCGCTGCAACGTAGTTCCTGGATGCACGTATTTATAGGCTCATGCCTCTTCCGCCTCTACATTTAGGCGGTTTAATTTATTGACAAAAATGACCTTGGCCTTCTGTCCAAGTTACCTCTTAGATATCAGCTCGATGTACATCGACATGGTCATGCCGATGTGGTAACCTCCTATATAACTCATAATGTAAATAATCTTGATCATGTCGAGATGGCTCTACCGACTCGACATCATTGCCTTACTGGACCTCTTCCACATTCCAACCGACTACTCGGATCATTCCACGTGGAAGGGTGGCATATAAATATCGTCATAAGCCCCCAGATCCGACGAGGCCCTTTGAGATGCTAAAGTCGGATCTCGAAAATTTGAAAAAGTCATTTGATTCGAGGCCTCCTTTTGGCGGGATTTAGGCTAACACCCTAACCGCCATAGGCTTCCATAGGATGACATCATTCTACATCAGAATTAAATGGGCGCAGGAAACGAAACGTTTTTATTGGTTGGAAACCCTTGATATACGCGATACTTCCTTTATAACTGTCCAAAAACCGTCCCTTCGAATCATTTGGAGATCTTTGAAGATAAAAGGAGTCCCAAGCCGGTGAAGAGTCTAAACTTACTCATTCTCATCCATTTTTCCTGCCTCATACAAAATTTGCAAGTAAGCTTTGAATTTCCTCCGTTTCTTTCTTATTTTCATTGTTTTCTTTGCTTTTCCCATTCCCATGTCGGTGAGTGAGAGCGATTCTCAAAATTTAGAGGAAATCGCCGTGTCCGAGGACGAATCTCAGGAAGTAACGGTTTCCGAACAACTTGATACATCTGGCCAGAAGTCCGCCGGAGAAGAAGGAGAGGAGGTAAGGGGGGAAGAAGAATCGACTTCCCGACGCCCTACGAAACGACAAACCCAGAATGAAAGGTCGTGGTGCATACGGATGCGTATCCGCTCTAATGAGAGGAAAGGTTAAAGCTTTATGCCGGAGGTTCGATATTCCGTATTCGCCCAACAACATGCAAGTCCTCGAGGTCAAAATCAATTCGCTTGTGATCCTCCTCCCGGTTTTTGCGCCGTTTATGAAGCGCGACTAAAGGAAGGATTAAGATATCCTTTCGATCCGTGTCTTATCGAAGTGCTTCGACACTACCGGATATGTGTTGCTCAATTGGCTCGAATGGTGTTTAAGTCTCATGGGCTTTGTCCTAGCATGTCGAGTGGCTAAAGTCGAATTCACGATCGCGCTGTTCGGCACAAGATTATTCGATCTGGGACCGCAAGACGCAGGTGGTATACATTCGAAACGCCCTTTGGTCCCGGAATTTGTTGGAAGGCCATATCTTCTCACGGCGATCGAAACCTAACTTCTTCTTCATCCGACACGGTCTTGGTGACCTCGATATACATACTTGGCACCAAAGACCTAAGAAGTGGCATGACAAGCTTGACTCCGATCCACCCGTGTCGTGTGGAGTGCTTGAGCAAGCGCGTCCCGATATTGCAACTCGGAATCTGCACCCTCTATACGCTTATGCTGACATCGAGACGGCAGGCCCGGGCGCTTATATGGAGCTTGATGAAGAAGTCCGGGCTTTGTGTAGGACTTTCGTTATTTTATCGAACTGTTATACTTCTTTCTGTTTACTCATTTCCGTCTCGATTTTTTATTAATAATGATTTTGACTTTTGCAGTGGAGTATTTCTCAGAGATGGAATCGTCAACTAAGGTGTTAGACCCGAAAAAGACAGATCCCAAGAAAATCCAGGAGCTGGTCGGCATCGGATCGAAGAAGGCCGATACGGCTCGGCGACCACGGGAATCAAAGGACTCCGATTCGATCTGGGACTCCTGCTTCGTCATCTAACACTTTGAGAAATCAACCTGACGAAGCTGTGGTGGAGAAGCAGCAAGAGGAGAACCTCGTCCAAAGGAAACGCCTTAAAGTTACTGAGATCCGACATGGTGTTGGGAAGGAAGCTCGCATCATTCCTCCACCAAGGCCACAGAGCATCGACATGATTCCGGAGACCTCTACCACCGAGCTGGAGGCCATGGCTCCTGAAGAGTTCAGCAGTTGGTTTACCAAAACTATGCGAGCTGTAAGCCTTTAATTCTTCATAGTTTTGAGGCTTTTATAATCTCAAGATCTTTCATTTTAAGGCCTCTCATGTTTTGCAGGCTCGGCTAATGACTCAAGTGGCCACGGTCAGGATGGAGTCTTCTGCCTCCCTGGTGGAAAAAGAGGAGACTATAAAGAAGCAGGCTGCCAAAATTGAGAAGCTCGAGGCATCGGTAAAGAAGATAGATGGACGACGCTTGACTCTTGAGGCTGATCTTGAAGCGTCTCGACTCAACTTATCCAAGGCGGAGAAGGCGCTGGCTGCAAGAGATGGGGAATTGTCCAAAGTAAAGTTGGAGCTCGAGGCCACCAAGACCGAGCTGGCTAATGCCATCAAGGCTCGGGATGACCTTCAATTCGAGGTCGACAGGGGGCCATGACTCGCCAGAGACAAACTAGGAAGGACTATCGGCCTCTTGAGTTTAAGAACGAAATGATGTTGTTGATGACTCAAGCGATGAAGGAGGCTTCACGAATGCACTAAACGAAGTGAAGGCCGCCTTTCCCGAATTTGAAGTGTCTAGTGTCGGAAAGGCGCACTTATACGACACGGAAGCTATCCCTCGATATGGCCGCTACTTCGACGATCTCCGGTCTGGTGTCTCTTTGTATGAGAAATATGTGGTCCCTGCTCTGAACCAAGAGGGTGAGGAGGATGTCGACATTGAAGATCAAACTAACCCCAATGCGTCTGAGTCGGTCCCTCCTAATCTCTGAGTTTAAAACAACGTTTATTCGATTTGGTTGTACTTTTTAAACATTTACTTTCTTTGTCTTTGCTTTATTTTTTGTTGATGAACTCGTTCAGCTGGATTTCACTTGACTCTCCTCATCTAATTATTTGGTTTGTGATCCTTGCCTTTTTTGATTTATCTTTATGTCATTGCGACTCTCTTAGGGTGTAGTCATACCGACTTAATTCCCTTACGATTAATTTGGGTGCAGTCATATCGACTTAATTCCCTTACGATTAATTTGGGTGCAGTCATATCGACTTAATTCCCTTACGATTATTTAGGGTGTAGTCATATCGACTTAATTCCCTTTCGATTAATTTGGGTGCAGTCATATCGACTTAATTCCCTTACGATTATTTAGGGTGTAGTCATATCGACTTAATTCCCTTTCGATTATTTAGGGTGTAGTCATATCGACTTAATTCCCTTTCTATTATTTAGGGTGTAGTCATATCGACTTAATCCCTCTCTATTCCCCCAAAGTGAAGCATGAGTTCATGACTCATGATACACTTTAAGTATGAGTTGATGTTCGCTTTAGCAGGTTAGGAGTGATAAGCATTAAAACTTTAACACATCGTATCGACGGGTACTTGCTATGATGGTTCAAAGAAAATTTCATAAATTGCAAACATAAAGCCTTGATGGTCGATTCGACGCATTACAATCACCAAAACGGAAATGAAAATTATACATAATACTTTCTAAGATTAGTGGCATGCCAGGTTCGAGGCACTGTGCTTCCATCTGACCTTCCAAGTTGATATGCCCCTTTAGGATGGACTTTCAGGATCTTGTAAGGGCCTTCCCAATTCGGCTCGAGTTTGCCTATTGGGTCTTGTCTGCTTGCTTCATTCTTTCTCAGCACGAGGTCACCAACTTGGAAATATTTATACTTTACCCGAGCGTTATAGTATTGTGACATCTTTCTCTTATATTCAGCCACTCGATGCGATGCGACATCTCTTCTTTCCTCGATATCATCTTTTGCCTGCTTGAGATTGCACTCATTTGTCTCGATATTATAAGCCAGAACCCGAGGTGAGGACAACCCGATCTCTGCTGGTATAACCGCTTCACACCCGTAGGCCATTGCGAAAGGGTTTCTCGAGTGGGACGATTGGGTGCGGTTCGATATGACCACAAGATGCTTGGCAACTGTGCTGCCCAATCGCGTCCCTCATGTTCCAATCGCTTCTTCAGACCGAACTTCAGCTGTCTGTTGGTCTGCTCGACTTGTCCATTCGACTGAGGTCGAGCCACGGATGTCGTTCTATGCTCGATCTTAAACTCTTTGAGCCAGCTCTGTACCCTTTCATCCAAGAATTGAGTGCCATTGTCCGAGATCAGGTACTTGGGGACTCCAAACCTGCATAAAATATTTTCCCACAAAATTTTTTTGATGGTTGCAGCTCTGATGTTAGCAAGGGCTTTAGCCTCAACCCATTTGGTGAAGTAATCGACCGCAACCACAACAAACTTTAGATTTCCAGGGGCTCGAGGCAAAGGCCCTACTATATCGACACCCCACTCGTCGAACGGCCAAACAGACTCGATGACATTCATCTCTTGAGCTTTGCCGACGCGTTATCACATCATGAACGACGACGCTTTACACTTCATAACCAACTCATTTGCGCTCTCTGCATTGAGGGCCGTAAATACCCCGCTAGCCTACATTTCCTTGTGTCGGATTCGTGCCCTACAATGATTTCCACATACTCCCGATGTATTTCCTCGAGAAGATATGCTCCTCTTCTTCCGACGCCAGCATCGCGGCCCAGTATGCCATTTGAATGACTTCTGTAAAGAACATAATCAAATAATGCATATCTCATTGATCGTAATCGTATTCTTCCTTGCTTGAAACTTATCCGATGGTAGAATCCCATCTTTAAGATAAGCGGCTATCGGGTCCATCCACGTCGACCTTCGATCGATTGGTTGCACATCGACTTCTTCGTAGCTACGCCTCGACAACATTTCTACCAGGACTTTCTTTTTGATTTGAAATTAGACGCCAGTTTAGATAAGGCATCAGCTCGTTTATTCTCGTTCCTCGGTACCTGTTCGATACGAACATTCTTGAATTTTGACATCAGTCTCTGAACCACTTTTAGATAGCTTTTCATGGTTTCCTCTTTAGCCTCATACCCCCCTCGGATGTGATTTACCACGAGCCGTGAATCATCAGATACCAAGAGGTTCTCGACCCCTAACTTGATTGCCAACTTCAAACCCGTGATCATAGCTTCATATTCCGCTTCGTTGTTAGTGGCCTTAAACTCAAATCGAAGCGCATAGGGGAATTCCTCTCCTCTTGGGCTAATCAAGAACAACCCCGCCTCCCGCTTCCTTCCTTGCTAGAAGCACCATCAACATAAATGGTCCATCAACATTCGATGGTTGTTTTTCTTGTTCTATTTGGATCGATAACCTTCTCGCAATGAAATCGGCTAGTGCTTGGCCTTTGATAGTCTGTCCGAGGTGTGAACTCGATATCGTATCCGCTAACTCGACCACCCATTTGGCGGTCGACCCGACGTCTCGAGCTTCGCCAAAATTTGCTTCAAGGGTTGGTTCGTGACTACCACGATCGGGTGTGCTGAAAATAATGCTTCAACTTCCTCGACGCATGGACCGGACCCAAAACTAGCTTCTCCACCGGTGATTATCTTAACTCGCCCCATGCAAGGCTTTGCTTTGTTAAATAGATTGGTACGACCCCGTTCCGCTTCTCGAATTAATACCGCGCTCACCGCTTCTTCACAAACAGCAAGATACACTAAAAGCCTCTCTCCCTCTCGAGGTGATGCCAAGGTGGGCAGGTTTGACAGGTAATTCTTTAAGTCTTCAAAAGCTTTTTGACACTGTCATCCCACCTGGAAGGACTTGCTTTCTTTAGAATCTTGAAGAAGGTAAGGCCCTTTGTGCCGATATCGATAGGAAACGGTTGAGGGTCGCCATCCGACCCGTTAATCTTTGCACCTCCTTCACACTTCGAGGCACGGCATGTTCTCGGAGGGCCTTGATTTTGTGCGGGTTTGCGTTAATTCCATCCTTGGATATCATGTATCCCAAAACTTTCCGATCGGACCCGAACGTACACTTTTTGGGTTGAGTTTCATGCCGGCCGAACGAAGGACCTCGAACACCTCTCTCGTGTCGATCATAAACTGCTCGAGAGACTTGCTCTTAATTAACAAATCGTCCACATAGACTTCCATGCTCCGTCCAATCAACTTTTCGAAAATCTTGTTCACTGCGCGCTGGTATGTTGCTCCGGCATTCTTTAAACCAAACGGCATCGTGAAACGAAACTAAATGTCCCAAATCGCTTATAAAAGCCGTTTTTTTCGAATCTCCTGGGTCCATAAGGATCGATAATAACCTCGATACGCATCTAGAAATCCAAAACTTGAACCCTAAGGTCGAATCGACAAGTTGGTCGATCTTGGGAGTGGGTAAGAGTCTTTTGGGCAAGCTTTGTTTAGATCTCAAAGTCGATGCACATCCTCCAGCCCCATCGGGGGCTTTTTCACTAAGACTGGGTTGGCTAACCAGTCTGGATATACTACTTCTTTAACGATCCCAGCTATCAGCAACTTGTCGACTTCTTTTTTAACCGCTTCCTTTCTTTCTGGTGCTAGATTTCTCTTCTTTTGTTTCACAGGTTTTTTCGCGGGGTCGACATTGAGCTTGTGCACCGCGATGTCACTGGAGAGGCCCGGCATGTCGTCGGCTTTCCATGCAAAAACATCTCGAAACTCAACTAGGAGATCGACTAACATCTGAACATCGGGGTGTGGAATCCACTTCCCGAGTCGAACTCCCTGGCTTTCTTCTTCTTTCCAAACTCGAACTTCTTCCGTTGGATCGACCGAAACCCAACTTTTGTCCTCTTCCTCCTCAGGGATTAGCTCTTCAACTAACACTTGGCCTACACCCCTTCCTTTAATCGTTACTAGGTTGCAATTCCTGGCCACTGCCACATCTCCCTTTACCTCGTGGGTGCCATGCCATGTAGGGAATTTTTCATGTCATATGGTAGGTGGAGATCACCGCTCTCAAATCATAAAGTGCAGGTCGACCCAATATGACATTATACCCTGAAGGGGCCTTGACTACGACGTACGTCATCTCCATCGTCGCCTTCTCACCATCTCCTACCGTGGTTAACAAGTTGATAGATCCAACGGGATGGATGGCACCGCTCTGTAAAACCGAATAGCGGGGTGGACAATGGTGTTATATCTTCATCTTTTAACTTCATCGCCTTGAACGTTGAATAGTATAGGATATTCACGGCACTCCCGCTTATCGACACTGCACTCTCTTTATTAGCCCTCGATCGATGATCGCTTTTATTACTAAACCTTCCATCTGCGCCATAAGTACGGGGACATCGTCTCTGAGTCATATCCTACCTCACGTTGTGAATTTCAACTTCTTGGTTTCTCTGGACTCATCCATAATGGGTTGACTTGATCGGGGTCGGTCTAAAACATGTTCCGCCACAATCGTATTCACCCCATATCCGATTCGGTTATCTCCATAAGGATCTCGATTCTGATCTTCCCTTCTATCGTCTCGACGCTCATCTCTCTGATTATCCCTTCTCACGGGCTCAGATGACCTGTCTCTACGCCTTTGATTGCCCCGATTGGGAGATCGATCTCTTCTTCCATGGTAATTCTTCCTCTTATACTCACGACGCCCTTTGGGATCATCTTTCTCTGATCTGTCTACTACCTCGTCGAGTTGTCCTTCTTGGATGCCAGCGTCGATATCTCTCTTTAGATCAAAACATTCTTCCGTGTCATGCCCCACATCTTGGTGGTAATCACAATACTTGTGGGTGTTTTTCCTCTTCTCGACATCCTTTGATATCGGTTTGGGCGTCCGAGCAATGTTCTTTTTTATCATGATGGCTAGCACCTCTTTCCGAGACCGATTAAGGGGTATGAAGTCTCTGTCTTTCAAATTTCCTTTCTTCCCAAGTCGATCTGTAATGGGTGCTGTCATCCGATCGAAAACACTGGCTTTCCCTTCATTCTTAGGCTGACCTTTGGTCTGGCCACGGGTGTCGTTTCTCGAGTTGAGCCCAAGCGAGATGGTGTGCAAGCGCACTGCCTCCTCACCTTGGCAAAATTTATGGACTATGTTCACACATTCGTCCATGCTTTCTGGCATCTTTCTAGATAACTTGTCGTATAACTTCATATTCACGATCCCGCAAGCGAAAAAAATTGACTTGAAGCGTCTCATTGAGATTGTGGACCTTCATTGCTTCGAGGTTAAAACGCTTCATATAGTCGATAGTTGACTCATTCCTTTCTTGCTTGATGTTAGTCAAATGGGTAAAACTCAGATGAAACTTCTTGTTTCCAATAAACGCGTCACGAAACTTTTTGCCCAATCGCACGAAGCTAGAAATCGACCCGGTCTCGATTTGTGGAACCATTCTCGAGCTCGACCCGTTAACAAAGTGTCAAACGCTCGACATTTCATGGCGTCGTTCGCGTTTCTTAGCCTCATCATCGATATGTATCGGTATAGATGATCCTCAGGATCTGTTGTGCCGTCATATGGATCCATTTTCGGGGGTTTGAAGGACTCGGGCATCGGGTAATGCTCGATCTCAGATACAAAAGGCGACTCAAGCCAATCGATGTCTCGATCCTTACCAACGATACGATTAAACTCGTCTCGTATACTTTCCTCGACCCTTCTTAAGGGCTTCTCTTGCACGACCTGCCTCTTATAGTTGGTGGCACTGACTTCTATCTCGTCTTCACATTCTTCTCGAACGTCCACCAGCTTCTTCCCCTTCGCGTTTTCTAACTCTTTCTGGCCTGGTTGGTCTAAAGGTTGCCCGTCCGGAAAATCACGGAACCCCTTTTCAACAAATACGGACGCTACGACACGCTTAAGTGCTTCTTCATCTAATGACGCCAAATGGTCCGCAACATCCCTGAATCGGGGGGGAAGCCGAGATTTCGTGTTTGCACAAGCGCAGCCTTAGAACCAAATGGCTTTTCGGGACGACCTGGTTTTGTTCCCCTGCTGGCTCTAGGTCTGTGTGTTCTTCATTCTGTACGTTCTTACTGCCTGCTTTTCTTCTTGTTGACGGCGCCATCGTACTACTCTCTCTAAATCACCGATAGATAGCCCCTCCTTCTAGCGCCAAATGACGATGCTGGATTTAGCACCAGTGATGTGTCAAGGTTGTTTAGTATCTAGGGGTGAAATAGAAAGGAGAAACAGTGTGAAAAAGATTGTGCCTTTTATGGAAAGATGGCGGTTTTTATGTTGTACGGCTGGGTTCAAGAATGTATCTTGAATTGCCTACGTATCCTGTCTTGAATCCAGGAATCAAGCCTAACGTAGTTCCTGGATGCACGTATTTATAGGCTCATGCCCCTCTTCTGCCCTACATTTAGGGCGGTTTAATTTATTGACAAAAATGACCTTGGCCTTCTGTCCAAGTTACCTCTTAGATATCAGCTCGATGTACATCGACATGGTCATGCCGATGTGGTAACCTCCTATATAACTCATAATGTAAATAATCTTGATCATGTCGAGATGGCTCTACCGACTCGACATCATTGCCTTACCTGGACCTCTTCCACATTCCAACTGGACTACTCAGATCATTCCACGTGGAAGGGTGGCATATCGTATCGTCAAAGATGAAAAGACAGGTAGCAGAGCTTTACAATCTTCATCTACACAACCTAAGTTGGATAAATCCATTTCTTCTGAGATTAGCTTGTGGTAGACAATTAAAAAGTCCCATTCGAACTCGACATTGAAGAAAATCCTAGTTAACGCATGATTGATAAGTTTATGATTGGCCAGAGCTTCACCAATGGCTACTTCGTACTTACCATCAAGTTTCATACAAAAACTCCGCAAGATGTCACGTTGATGTTTGTTGCAACATCCACTTTTAATATCACCAAAGGGACGGACGGCTCCATTTCTTCTTTAGGTTACATTGAACCATTTTCTCCATTTATTTAATTTGCGCTTCAAGATAGGCATGAGAGTCCAGCTCTACCAAAGCAACAGTTTGATCAGGATTGGGTGTTTTATTCTGGAAAAATAGGGAAACAACGAATTTTCCAACTCTATCAGAATTGGGATCGTCTGCCGTGAATCCGCGTCTGCCGTGAAGCGAATCGACGTCGTTTTGCCTCCACACGACGCCGCCCAAGTGTATCCGTCCTTTCCCTAATTTTAAGTTAAGACCAAAACGCCGCCGCCTCCCTGCCAAACGACGTCATTTTGGCGTCACAGCAGCGTCTGCCGTGAATAACCTACGGCAGAGGATCCAACCTCACTCTACCATAGGGCGTAGCTAATATTCACAATCCCCCTCTTATTGGGCCTTGTGAACTTAATAGATCAAAGAAGTCTTATATAGATCGAAAAGTCATGTTTCTTCAAAAGTGCCCCTCTGGTAAGAACTTCCAAACTAGTTTCACTCTTGAGCAATTAAAATAACAACCATTTCCTATTCCTCTTTTGCGAAGATCCGTAGAAATAGGCAGGTAATCCGTTAGGAGTTTTCAACGAAAATGAGCTGCTCTAGGCATTACCTTTAGATTCCATAATGAATACCAAGTTTTTTTTTGTATGGTGGGATGTTCTTTCATTGACACGCGACACTCATCAAGCCTCACACACACATAGTGATAAAAGCCACCCCAGTTTATAGAACGACATGGGCTTAGCTCGAGTTCCAATCAGCAAGGTCTATCTTTGAATGTAAACAAACGCTCTTATATTGATTAACCGAAATGACGCAGATCATTCTGTCGGACATGGATATAAAATTGACATATATATTTCTTTAGACTTACCCTTGGATTACTTCTATAATAAAATGACAATTTATTTTCAATGCTATTTTGTCTTAGTCTAGATAAAGAGAAAACGATGTTATTTAATAAGGACTTTATATTTAATAGAACTATAATTTAATAATATTTTCTATCATCATCTTAAGTGTCGAAGTTAAAAAGTACACTAGTAGTTTATATTAACACTATTAATGTGGATCGAACAATCCAAAAAAAATATTTCGATCGGCTCATCACTAGAGATTCGTTGAAAATGATTTAATTCATACTTATACATACAACCAATGAATAAAAAAATTTACATTTCCTGTGAAAATATTTCAGATATTTTTGTCTCAAAAAATAAAATAAAAATGGAGTAATGATAGAGCCACAACGAATTTAAACAACTGATTGACACATCAATCATCTACACCCTTCATTATTGTGGGGGACTTATATTACTCATAAAAATATAACAGAAACATGAAATATGGACATTTTTAAAATTTCAAGGTTGAATAATCAAAACGAAGAGTTGAAGTGGACCGAGGAATTCACAAGCGCCAGATGGGCCGATTTAGCGGCAAGCCCAAATATAAGACGGTGACAATTTATGTTGCATGTATAACTTATTACCCATTATTCCGCACGACACCACATACATGATACGGTAATAAGACTAATTTAAAATTTAAGACACTGAGACGTCACGACACGCGTTATATATATATATATATATATATATATATATATATATATATATTCAATTTATCAACAAAAACCAAAAAAATCTAAAAACTAGAGAAAATATGTGAAATCTATGAATATTTAAAATATATATTCGATTTTTATACAGTATCAAAAGAATTTTGATGATCGACCTTCAAAATACTACAAATTATAAAAATGATTGTTTATCAACAAGAAACATATAAACTTAATACTGATACACTATTTATTAAATTATTATAGTAAATAGAGAGATGTGATTTTAACGCTCCTATGAAAAAAACTTAAATAAAGAAAACAAAAATTGAAATATTGGGTTCAGGAGTGTCAGTGCCGTGTCGGGAAGTGTCGATAGCTTGTCGGATATAAAAATTTTAAATAATATTATTTTAATTAACCGACACGTGTCGGAGCTTGTCGGTTGCGTGTCGTATTGGAAATATGTCGGACACGGCATACGGCATCCAGATTAAAAAATAGTCGTCAAATCATCAAAATGTGTAAAGAGAAAGAAAGAAAAACTAGTGTCACTTTCTTTCCGGATAAAAATTCATTTAGGTTTTTGTCAAGAAAGACACATTAATGAAAATATCACGATTCAAGGAAACTAAAATTTAATCAGGACAAAACCTATACAAACTTTCCAAAATACCCTTTTTAAAGTATTTTTCAACCCTAATCCAACCCTACCGAATCTGCAACTTCCGCATTGTCCTAGCAACCTCGTATCAGCATCAACCATTTCAGATCTCGTCGGCCTTCTCATCTCCGGCACCGGAAAATCTCCTCTCGTACCCTCTTTCCAATGTAAAGAACTTCAATGCCTCTCACCCGGGCGAATCGCAAGAAAATTACCCCCGTGGCTGCAACCTCTTAGGCCCTTGTTTCCACATGACATGGCTGTGGCATCCGACCATCCCAAATCGATGAGCAACCTTTTTTTTGTTGTTGTTGATGCTGCGAATATGGAGAAGAGGGAGGAAAGAAGAGCATTTGGAGAAGGATGTTTGTCGCAATATCCACAAAGCGCCGAAGGCGGGGTGATTATGGGATTCACTGAATCGCTCAAACCGTCTCGCCGCCATCAATTATCAGCAATGAAAAAGAGGTAAGGGTGATTGGAATTGACGCATCAGTGGATGGTTATCCTGAGAAGAACAAGTTGCAGGAGGAGGGGATGTGTACTGCAAATTTTGGCTTTTGCAGTGAGAAGAGAACGTATGAATGAAATTGGAAAAGAGAGAAATTGGAAGGAGCAACCTCTCCGCAAAGCAACGTTAGATTCAACAAAAAAAAAAAAGTGTGTTTACCATGGCAAGAGATTTGGGGCCATATGCACCGGCGAAGGAGTTAACGGCGGCCATGGTTGCCGGAGAAGCAAGCTGTTTTTTTTTTTGGGAAAAAGTTTTGGGTTTAGGGTTGTTACTATTAATTTTGTAACGTTACTACATTTTTTGATGTACTTTATCTATTTTATGGGCTGTTACTACTTGTTTATTGGCCGTTGTTACATTTTACGGGCTGTTACTACTTTTTTTAGGCTGTTACTACATTTTTATTGGTTATTGCTACTTTTTCATTGGATGTTACGACATTTTATGGGCTGTTACTACTTATTTCTGTTGGATGTAATATCGCCGGATGGATCTAGATCCGCCCGATTACGCAGCGGAATAAACAAGAGGTCACGATCATATAAAATTAAACTACATAATTTAACATCTACCTACAAGAAGGTGAGATCTACTTACCAATCAAAAGCGAGATCCAAAAGATTGATGAAGTCGAGATCCAATTTGAGATGCCACGATCTTCCTATGTGTATCTCCAAGCAACAACCGGTGGATGTTGATCCTCGATGCTTGACCTCCTTGATATGCTACCCGGAAAATCCCGAAGATTTTCCCAACTCTAAACCCTAAGCTTGGCCGAAATTCCTAGCTTATTTTGGTGTGTATATGTCGCGTATATTGATATATCAAAGGCTTAGGAGAACTCTCTTTATATATGAGAGAAATTCTTGTCCTCCAAGAATTTAATAATTAATACAAAATCAATTATAATAATCATTTTCCATAAAAGATACTCCTAGAATAATCTAGAATAAATCTAGAATATTTAAGGATCAATCTAATATATTTTCCATAATTAATTATTTAACAAATAAACAATTAATCACATGTCTTATAATTATCAAGAAAACTAATTCCTTGATAATTACCAAGACAAAAACACGCCCCCAATACTAGAAATCTAGGGTTCACACGAAATTTCACATAATGGGCCGAATCCACGAAAAATGTCTTTTCCATGTATTTTATTATTTAGTCCAATAAATAATAAATCGCACTTCAATTAAATAGTCTAACTACTTAATTATTATTTGGGGCAACGTCAAGAAACATATGCATGTTAGGAGCCACATCGGGGACCATGGACCTATAACCAGTAGCTACAATAAATTAAATAAAATTATTCATCGAACAGAACAATTCTTATTCGATCTATTAATTCCGGGATTACGCCATCATAAATCCGAAACTGAACTCTATCGATTATAGATATATACTACACTCTAATCACTGAGTCGATAAGCGTCCATTGATATAATCATTACATACGGATAAATCCTCCATAGACTGTTCGTTTTGATTCAGAATATTTCCGTAAACCCTTCTCAAAACATCTTATCCTTATTTACCATTAACCCCCTAGTGATCAATTTGTTCATAACAATATAATATGAATCGGGCCCATCGATCGCTTTAGGATTAACAAATAATGGAATCGCTACCTACTTCCTTCCGAGGAAGGAATGGATTCCATATCTGTGAAGTCACAAACTACTCACTCATTCCAGAATAGAGCCAACGAGAAGTGTTCAGATCACATGTATCCAAGTGATCCTTAACTAACACATCAAACCCTACTTTGAACCAAGCAGTAGACTGTGATCACATCAGGATTGAGATTAATCCATATATGATCATTTTGTGATTCGATAAGATTTCTCGATCACGGAATTATATCGAGAATTCAAATCAAATCGGTCCAGTCCTATACGATAGACATCATATATAAATGCCCCACTAGGTACCCTATACCGACGGTCCGGATAAGACGGTCACACCGTTAAGTGTTCTGGGCGCATTATTGGTATATTAATCATGAGACCCATACTCTGATTAAATTCACCACGGACTAACTAGTTTTAAGCATATCATCACTAACTCAATCCTCGTATGTATGCCATACACTGAGTTATGTGATTACATACCGATAAACTTAGGGTTTTCAGCAGTGTATTAATGTAAGCATAAATGCAAATAATAAAATGAATATATAATTCTGTCATTTATTTAAATAAAACAATTACATTATTGTCTTTCGGACACTACACCTACATGATTTCTTGGTGTTATTATTTGTTTTCTTGGTATTTACATTACACTTTATCTAGCGTTACTACGTGTTTAAGGTGTAAAAGGGTATTTTTGTCTATTTATTATGAATTTGTCCTTTTAAATCACATAACATGTAGTAACGTCCTTCTGGACCCATTTATGATTTTTTTTGTCCTTCTGCCCCCTTCCCCCAAATTCATTTATATATAGGGGATATATATGCCTATCGGACTATAAGAACAAACTCTCATCCCTTCCCGACTTTCAGGTCCTCTCCTACCTCACTCCCACAACACCTACTCATTGCAATATGTTTAACTCCATCACACCTAGAGCAACAACCTTTAAAACGAGAAGAATGATGGTGCATCACGTATTTTAGAGCGATATCAAATGTGAAGTTGTGATTAATTATATATTATTATGTCTATCACAAACAATATAGGTAGGTGTGATTTCATTGAATCACATCATTTCATTTGGTATCACCCTAAAATACCGTACAACAACTATTTTCAAAACACTATTTATATCCTTAATTTTCATTTTAGTGCTCTTTTTATTTCCTTCAAAAAGAAAACACTCCTAAGACATTGTGTGAAATGTTAGTATGCAACAATGGTGTTGGAACAAGACCGTCGAGGATCCAAAATGGATTGCAGTAATCAAGAATAACGAGAAAGCATAAATCACACAAAAACAATAACACAGGATTAAATGTGGTTTCCGGCAACATGCCGACTACTCCACGGGCAGAAAGCGGAGAATATATTATCACTGGAGATTTTACAGACTCTGCAATTGCCTAAGGCAATTGCTCAAAGATACTTCTACTTCTACTGTTGTTGCTGCAAATGTTCTAGGTTACAACAGACGTGTATTTATAGCCACAAAAAACTAGATCTAGCCGCCATAAAGACAGACTGTCATAATGACTAAAATACCCCATATGTAAACTCAGCTCAACTGACTTCACCAGACGTTACCAAACTGAGATTTTCCCAAAACTAATTTTCCCAAAGCTGACTTCTGCTAAAGCTAATTTCTGCCCAAAACTCACTTTTGCTCAGCTGACTTTGCTCAGCTTCGTACTCGGCTCTATACAAGATGTCAAGTCACATTTCCTAACAAATCTCCACCTTTGACTTGAACTTTCGTTCAAACAGATGTATAACCAGATGTACTGTAACAGATGCATTCGGCAATGCCAGATGAACTGTACAAGATTCCTCCTCTTCTTCAGACTTGTTTGAGTTGAGAACATATGTGATCAACTTGATCACCATACAAGATGTGATTACAAGATTCATATGTAATCACCTCAGCCGAGCACACTCAGCCGAGTTCTTCAGATTCAACTTCAACCAACAGATTGCAGATTCAACAAACTCCAAGTGAGACTTCTCCAGACGAGACTTAACTCCAGATGAGAACTCTACCTCAGACATGTTCACCAGATGCTTAGTTGACTTCACTCAGCCAAACATATCAGATTTGTCTTACTCAACTGACTTCACGCAGTTGAGGCTTCCAGACACAGATGCAGAACCAACGCAGACATGTTCAACATACTCAGCAGACGCCACTCCACTGACGGATGGACTCAGCTGACTCTTCATTCAGTTTACTTCCCAGACTTGAACACTCCACTCTACACAATTGACTTTCACTCAGCTGGTACTATATCAGCTGACCCTTACTCAGCCAATCCCATATTTTGGTTCCATTTAGTTTCAGCTCTTGATTCTTCAGGTTCAGATGCACAACTAAATGTCAGATTATTGGTGAATGTTCTCAGCTGAGTTATGCAAACTCAACTGAGTATGGACTTGAAGCTCCACTTGCTTGTCAACATTCCGCATTCGATTCGCACGTAATTGCATTAGGGTTTTGGAATCACCCTTTTTGAATGTCTTCTTTTCAGGATTTCCATTCCCTTTGCAACTGCTACTAGCAATTAAACCAATAGTCCGATTGTCTGTACCTGTGCCGGCTGCATTATGCCTTAGCTCTTGATTATGGAGAGATGCTCTAACATCCTCCAATGAAACTGTGTTTCTTCCAACAACAAAATACTGCACAAAATTCTCATATGATGCTGGCAGTGATACAAACAAAGCTAGAGCATCCTCATCTTCGATCTTAACACCAATACTCCGTAAATCAAGAAATATTGTGATCTCTGAGAGGCATTCCTTCATGCATCTTTAAACTGAACAGACATTGCTTCATTAGCAACTTGTTGGTCAATGACTATATCATATACATACTCTCAAGCTTCAGCCACACCCCTATTGCCAAATCCTCTTCAGCAACTTCAGTGATAACATCACCAGACAAGCACAACAAAATCATTGAATGTGCTTTCTCCTCCAGATTGGCCATCTCAGCGTTTCCGGCATCCACCGTCTTTGACAACGGAGCCGAGAGCCCAAGTTTCTTCAACAGAGCACGCACCTTTATTTGCCACAGATTGAAATTGTTCATTCCTGTGAATTTATCAATCTCTACATTTAACCTAGACATCTTGATCTCGCCAAAGAAAAGAACTTTCATCACAGAATCCTAGCACCGGTGAAGGTCTTGGTGAAGATAAAACTTTGTTCAAACAGATGATTCCAAAAGAACCTCTCGAATCCTCGATGATAACCTGAACGCCTAATACCGGTTTATTAGAACAGGACTGTCAGGGATCCAAAACGGTTTGCAATAATCAAGAATAAACGAGAAAGCATAATCACACAAGAACAATAACACAAGATTTAACGTGGTTTCCGGCAACATGCCGACTACTCCACATGCAAAAAGCGGAGAATATATTATCACTGGAGATTTTACAGACTGTGCAATTGCCTAAATCAATTGCTCAAAGCTATCTCTTTTCTACTAAATTCTTCGCAAATGTTCTAGGTTACAACAGACGTGTATTTATAGCCACAAAATACCCCATATGTGAACTCAGCTCAACTGACTTCACCAAACGTAACCAAACTGAGATTTGCCCAAACAGAGATTTTCCCAAAACTGACTTTCCGGTCGACTTCGCTAAAGTCGACTTCCCAAAATCGACTTACGCTAAAGTTGAATTCCCAAAGTCGATTCGCTTTGCTCACTTAGCACTCGCTTCAAAGATCGTACTCATCTCTGTATAAGAGGTCAAGTCACATTTCCTAACAAATGGTTTTAAAAGTGATACCGAATGAAGGGGTGACATGTGATTTTACACACTGTATCATAAAACATAAGTGCATAATGATGAATTGAATATATCTTACCCTTCTGCTTAGTATTCACCATTTGAGTTGGCAATACCAATAATAATCATGGCAATACTGTGAGCCCCACATTATGAAAAATGTCGTGGCAATTACTAGGGGTGAATATGGTCCGGTTCGGCCGGTTTTTTTCGTTTTTTAAACCGAACCATTTTATATGGTTTTCAATTTTCGAAACCAAACCGTAACGGTTTTCAGACATAAACCATTTGTTCGGTCCAGTTTGGTTCAGTTTGGTTCCGATTTTTACGGTTTCTATAACAATTAAAATTATTGATAGGAAATCATAAATTGTCTCGTAACAACAAATGATAATACTAGTGAATGTGAGTGTTAACGGTGATTTTTACGATATATATGATATTATTTCGTAGCAATTTCCTTTGTGTTTTATTATTTTTTATAGAAAAGTAAGTGTTCAAAGGATTTATTGAGCAAATGAGTTTTAAAAGTATTTAAGTGTAAACTTGAGCTAATTACGTGGTTTTATTGGTGATTTTTGTATGGTTTTACACTTTGCACTTTTCTATCAACTTGTAGGTGCATTTGCATGGAAATGAATGATCTTAAAGGATGTCCAACTGAAGATTAAGTGGAGAGAAAGATGCATATTGAACATGGAGTGAAGATAAGGAAGCTTTGAAGAACTGGACGCACGTTTGAGGTCCCGTCCGGTGGACTGGCGTCCAGGAGGAGAAGTTGATTCAGGATGTTCAGATTTTCTGTGGACGAGCGTTCGGAATTGCATAGGACGGGCGTTTGAGAAGACTCAGCCCGACTCGAAGATTTCAAAGCAGCTGAACTGGCGTCCAGAGGCATTGGACGGGCGTTCACCCCTTTAAACGGGCGTCCAGAATCCTTGGACGGGCGTCCAGCCGCCGCCATTGCCTAAACCGACTTCAAAATCTATTTATAGTCGCGTTTTTTCCAACCCTAAACACCACAATTCGATCCCTGGCCGCCCCAGACCCCTTTGAGGGCGGCTCTGCTGCGATTTTTACCGCCTATAAACACAATTTCTTCTTCTTTTTATTTATATAATTTCTATAACAACGATGAGCTAAGGCTAGGCGATTAAACAAGCATGTGAAACCATCTCAACATCATCTTGCTTTCGACTTCGGACTTGTTTTTGTGAGTTTTTATAAAGTTTGTTTCTTTATTATGTGTTTATTTTGCTATGCAATTTATATCGAGAGATGATTGCTATTTGATGTTTAACGTTGATGAAAATCGTTGTTAGACTTAGATCACCATAATAAAGTTTAGATTTTTAACCTAAAAATAACGAGAGTTGCTAGGTTAAATTTCTAGGTTGCTAGATTGAGAAATCTTACACCTTTGTTATGGAAGCGTTAATCTTTAAGATCGAGAGATGAGAGATTAATAGGCGAATTATCTACGAGAGTAGAAATTCATACCTTTGATAGGTGAACCACATCTTTATTAAATCTTCACAAAACGATCTAGGGAAGAAATTGAGAGTTGCGAGATGGGTGGATCATTGCTTGTTCCTCGTTAACTTAATTGAAAGAATCATTGTGCCTTGTTCTTCGTTGCTAGCTTAGAATTTTATTTTCGTTTTAGTTTTTAGAATAGATTTTATTTTCATTAGTTAAGTTCGTAACTTTCCTTCCTGGCTTTGGACTGACAATCCTCTGTCGCTTTATTTTCCGCTTTAGTTTAGGTTTAGTAATAAATAGTAGTGACAATTTTAGAAGAATTAATAAGAACTAGATTAAACAACCTCGATTCCCTGAGATCGACTCCGGTATTAATCGCTATACTACGATCCCTACACTTGGGGAATACCGGATTTATAAATTTTATTACTTGTTGTTTTCATTAGATAAATCCGTGACAAGTTTTTGGCGCCGTTGCCGGGAATCGAATACGGTTGTCCGATTCATTATTAATTTTTCTAAGGTAGTATAGTGGTGAGTATTCGCATAACGGAACCAAAAACAAGTTTTTTGGCGCCGTTGTCGGGAATCGCACGTTGTCTAGTTTATTAATTTTTCTCGATTTTCGTTATAAGTTTGGATAAAAGGGATCGTTAGGGCACATGGTAGTATTTTGGCCGTAACTTTCGGCTCGAGTGTCCGTTTGCGCGCGGGACCCCAATTCGAGCTTCGCCCGACGCCGATTTACACGAGGAGTAGCCGAAGGCCGTTCGACGCCGCTTTTGAGGTCAAAATATGTTGTTTTCCCTTCCATTTTGGGCTCAGAAGATTTCAACACGTTTTTCTCCCTTTTATCGTTTTCTTGTTTTCTGTTTTAAATTTTTCGTAGGTAGGTTTCTGTTTCTGTTTCCGTTTCTTTTTCTGTTTCTTTGTTTATATATAAAAAAATAAAAAAAGGCTTTCTAGGGTTTCTGAGGTTTCTAGGGTTTATGATTTTATCTAGGGTTTATGAGGTTGCTCAGGTGTCTCGTTTTATGCTTTATGCTAAGACCAGTCGGGGGTCTACTCTCTGTGAACGCCCGGCCACTCTTTGTGGTAACCAGACGTGCGTCCATAGAAGTGGGCGCCCGTCCATCCAACATGCACCTAATCTGTTAAGTCTTAGGGAAACTAGACGAGCTTCTGGCATAATCCAGACGCCCGTCCAGTTCATAAATTCCAGGCGAACGCCCGTTTGAAAGAAGGAACGCACGTTCAGGTTCCAATTTTTCTTGACTTGATTTTTAATGCTTTATTTGACGTGGATACTTTCATATGAGCCTCTGTGGCCTCTTTATATATGCGTAGATGTTCTGAACTTGCATGTTTATATCTTTCCATCTACTAATCCATGTTAAATAATTGATTAATTTTTATATACATGCTTCATTATTCGACTTGGATGTTTTAATGTGAGCCTTTGTGGCCGTTGTATATATGCGTAGATGTCCTGTTCTTTCACCGTTATGGTTTCTTTCCATCTATTGCAATCCATGTTGAGTAATTCACCTAGCTAGACGTGATTCCAAATTTGACTTATCTTTGTTCCATTTGTCGCTCATCTAGGTGTTAGGGTTGTTAAAGGCACGTCTACACTTCACATGGCAAGCTTTTGTGGCTTTGCATAATCGAATTTTGTTGCGTTTCTGTGGCGTTATTTAGTAGACGTTTATATATTTGACCTTCCTTTTGTATGTTGACATGTTTCGTAGCGTAATCTGAATTGTAGATTAGGGTGATATCTATGGAATTAGTTGGGCTAGCATTTTTCTTGATTTTCTTTTTGCCTTTTTAGTATAGTTGCATATCATTTAGTTGCATTGTATTTTATTTTGTTTTTTTTTAAAAATTATTTTCTTTTCTTTTTAGTGCACCTAGCTGATGGGTATAAATGATTCCCCCACCTCAACAGTAAGAGACAACCCACTGCGGCCACCCTCCGGCATGACAAGAGAGATCGCAAAAGGGGCGGCCACTGTCTCCCCTCGCCACGACCAAAGCATTTGCGGTCCCAGGAAAGTGCAACAGATCCTGTGAAACTCATCCAGGGGAGTCAAGAAAGGCTCGCTCCTTGCGACCTCAAAGAGATGGCCGCCGCTTGATCCAGATCTTTTCCCCACTTGTATCTTAGATATTTCGTCTTGCTTAGTATCTAAGTTAAACCTAGCTATTAGTGAAATATCTAATAAGATTACTTATTCCCTAAGTTACCCACCTCTATAAAAGGGGGGGTCATTGTAAACTAGAAGAGGATAAAAAAAATATATGAAACACACTATACTTGCAAGCCAAAGCTCTGTCCACTCTCATTCCTCCATGACACCACCCGTCGGAATAACACCACACCTACAATACAGCCAGATATCCACCGTCTATACACCGCAAGGACACCCGTGACGATTAAAACATCTTCAGTTGGCTCCGTTACCGGGAAAAGAAAGCTTCATCAGTTCATAAAAACCACACACAATCCGAAAACGGCGGTCCATCTGACCGACTCCATCATCTAAAGATCACATCAAAGTTGCTGTGAGGTCCGACCCAAGGCGTAAATCTAAGCACAAATAGTCAACCTATGGCGGGAAGCAAAGGACAACTGGACCCCCAAACCCCTGCGAGAGGCGTTGTACAAACGCATTTACAAGCTGATGTCGCGATAGAGAGACAGGAAATTGCGCAAGCAGGTGGGGAAGGATCACAAAGGGGAGTTTTGGCCCCTAGCGATGCCCGAAATTTGATAAATCAGAAGGCTAAATCAAGAGAGGTCGAATAAAGATTAGATGGGAAAATCAGAGAGCATCTCGATCGCAAAGAAAGCTGCAGAGATCAACCCCAGAAGGGCCGGATCTTCAAGAAGATCCGAGATTGCGGAAATAAGGAATACGCGAGATATGCGGAAACTATGTACCTAGCCAACTCCCGCCTGGTAGCAAGGGCCAAGCTCCAATGCCGATACGACCCCGAATCCCCTAGAGATGAAATCGCTATCGCGGGCGGCGTAAAAAGTGGTCGGCAGAGTCGACTCACGGGTCGAGATAAGAAAGTGTACGCCTCAGCCGCAAAGCGACCCAGAAAAAACGTGGTGTGACACCGGTTCTCCCAGATCGCGATCACCAGGAGGAAAGATCACACGAAAAAGGCTCGGCTTTCAAAAGGGTGGGTGAGAAGGACAAGGCCTCGCCCCAAGTCGCTCTCGGCCTTTCCGAGGAGGATTACTCCCCGACGAGACAAGGACGCACCGGACGCCCGCATAATTATCCGTGAAAGAGAGCTCGCCGGGAGGAGTCGGAGGATCGCGGGGAGTCGAGCGCAGCGTAGAAGGCTAATACACAGCGTTATTGCGACCCAGCCACCCATTTTGGGCGTAATGATGGAGATAATGAAAATGAGCTCGCCGATTTGAAAAGTCAAGGCCGGCCGAGAGAACCGCCCCAATCTCGTGAATCGACGTGCTCGCCAAGCGGAATTACGTAAACATTGCCTACCGGTCGCGAAAAGGTTAGCTATCCCCGGCTATAATTACTACAACGGAAATTCTTGCCCAAACGACCGCTCACCGCTTTCAAGGTCGCATCACCTGGCGACACAAAAATAAGTCCGCTGGTGCATCGCCTTAGTCGGAAGCATGCAGGATAGGCCGCATCTTGATACGTGGACTCCCCGCTGCTCAAGAAAAGGTTGGGAGGATCTCTCCGAGAAATTCGCCTCTCGAGTTTGAATCGCGAGTAGACCAAAGAAAACTATAGAGGACCTATAATGAAATTCGCATGGGAGGACATGAGTCCGGAAAAGAATATTATGAACGTTTCATCGAGAATATACGACGGACAAGGAACATTCGGATGATGCGGTTGTCACATGTTTCCTCACAGGATCGCCAAGGACCAATGAAAATCGATTCAACCTACGACCCCTAAAGCGGGTCTCGTGGAAATGTTGGAAAGGGCTCGAATGATGGGAGTCGGGTGCGCCGCCCTGGGGCGTGGCAAAGCCAAAAGCAGAGCAGCCTTCACAAAAAGAGGAGCGACCGAGGAGAAGAAGAGGAAAAGGCGAGAGGCTAATCACGAGCGCGAGGTAAAAAGCCTTATAAATTCAATGAGGACAATTTTACCCCGCCAAAGACCAAAGCATCTCAAATATTGTTCGAAATCCGCGAGCACTTTGACAAGCCCAAACCTATGAGGGGCGATCCCGACAACCGCGACAAGTCCAAGTCATTTGTGACTATCACAAGGATCATGGTCACATCACGGATGAATGTTTCACGTTAAGCGAGAAATAGAAAGGTTAATCCCGCGAGGACCAAATGACTAAGTATAAGCGAGATGGGAATATCGGCACCACTACCAAGGTCGCCCCCGCGTTTATCGTAAAGAGGTCCAAGTTATCCATGGGGATATCCCCAAAGAAGCGATCGGTGAAATCTCGGATACACCAGATCAACGCGCGCGGCTTTGAAAAGGTGGTATTGGGGAAACGAGAAGGAATCATGTTCACTAAAAGCGATTGGCCTGGCGAGGCCCCATGGAGGTACCCCTTGTTCTCAAAATCGGAATAAACGACAAACATGGAGTCAGCAGAGCGATGATCGACACAGGGGCTGGTCGCGACGTCATCTATTTCGACTGTTTAAAACAGATCGGATTTGGAGAAGCTAAGTTGAAACCTTACCTCGGGGTGCTCGAGGGCTTTACCAACGACACCGTGCGGGTCAAGGGAACGGTCGACCTCAACGTCACTTTGGGCGACTATGAGCCATGCAGAACTGAGATAATCACGTTTTTAGTTATTGATCTTCCCTCATACTACAACATTATCTTTGGGATCCCGCCATGAAAAATTTCAAATGGTGGCGTCCGCTCTCACCAACGGGTCAAATTTCACGTAGGGAAGGAGTTGGGGTCGCCATCACCGACCGAGCTTTCCTCGACTATATGACCAAAAACAGGGTCGATTCAAAGCGACCCCGACTGGATGGTTTTAACACGGCTACGGATCAGATTGCTATGATGAAAGAAATCCCGGAAAAGGCAGTAGAAGTGGAAACATTGCAAGTTCGGGACGAGCCCGACTTCACTGCCGAGGACGAGTTGATCGAGGTTATAATAAACGACAAGTATCCCGATCAAAAGATAAAAATAGGATCGAGGACCACCGAGAAAGAGAGGGAAGAATTGATCGGGCTTCTAAAAGACAACTTAAGCGCCTTTGCATGGGAAGTAACAGATATGAGGGGCGTTGGATCAGAGGTCGCTTTGCACTATCTAAATGCCGACCCCAACTTCAGACCAATACAGCAAAGAGCACGCCAGTTCTCTCTGGAAAAAGAGATCGCAATAAAAGGCGAAGTCAAAAAACTTCTAGCGGCAGGCATTATCAAGGAGCTCCAATATCCCACATGGTCGGGCAAACGTAGTGATGGTAAAGAAACACAACAAAGCAAGTGGCGGATGTGTGTCGACTTCACTGAGACTTGAACAAAGCTTGCCCAAAGACCCTTATCGCTACGCCCGGATTGACAAAATGGTCGACGGATCGCAGGATTCGAGACATCGAAGTTTTCTCGACGATATTCCGGTTATCACCAAGTCAAAATGGTCGATGAAGACAAGGAAATGACGGCCTTCGTGAGCCGCAGTGGACTCTATTACTATGAGATGATGCCTTTCGCCTAAAGAACGCAGTGTTCGACATATCGAGAATGGTAAACCGAAGTTTTCAAAGACACAAATAGCGGTGAACATGGAAGCCTATATTGATGATATGGTCGTAAAGTCAAGTCGCCAGGGTCACCTGGTGGACCTTCGCGAAACCTTCGCCAATGTAAGGGCCACTCAATGAAACTAAACCCTACGAAATGTACTTTCGGGTCCAGCAGAAAATTTCTCGGGCTTTATGGTAAGTCAAGGGGATCAAGCAAATCCCGAGAAAATCGAGGCCCTGGTCAACATGAGCGAGCCCACCAAGTATTAAAGAAGTACACGCTTAACGGCGTAATCACGGCTTCTGGGTAGGTTTGTCTCGAAGTCCGCTGAAAGAAGTCTGCCTTTCTTCAAAATTCTGAAAAGGGCTAGTACCTTCTTTTGGACAGCAGAATGCTCCCAGGCATTTAAAGATCTCAAAGAATACTTGTCAAGACCGCCGTTGTTAACCAGCCCAAGGCTCGGGGATATTTTGTTTTTGTATTTGGCAGCCTCAGATAGGGCCGTAGCCGCAGCACTTGTAAAAGAGGAGGAGGGCTCGCAGAAGCCAGTTTTTTATGTTTCCAAAGCCCTAAGCCCCGTTGAAAGTCGTTATTTTAATATAGAAAAGTTGGCTTATTGTGTTGTTATAGCTGCCCGCAAATTAAGGGCTTACTTTTCATCGCACACCATCGTAGTCTTATCAAATGCATCGCTAAGACAGGTTCTTCACAAACCCGACCTATCCGGTCGACTGCTCCGATGGGCCATCGAGCTTACTGAGTTCGATATCCGATATGAGCCTCGGAAGGCTATAAAGGGCCAGGCTCTCCCAGATTTCATAGCGCGTAAACAAGCTTCAACGAAGAGGTGAAAAGAGCAGTCCGCTCCGAATGCGACCAGGATAAGGTCACCACAGCAGGACGAGCCTATCGTGCCAAGTCACCGCTGGCACTTCTACGCCGATGGCGCCGCTTAATCACAAAGCGGTGTGGCGCGGGAATAAATCTGTTAGAGCCGGGCACCTCGGAAGAAATTGAGCGGTGCTCGAGATTCGATTTCACCGCCTAATAACCAGGCAGAATACGAGGCCGTCATTGTTGGGTTGAAACTCGCCAAAGCCATGAAAGTCGAAAAATATACAAGTATTTTGCGACTCACGGTTGGTGGTGAATCAAATCAATGGGTCCTTTGGCATTCATTGCGTAAATTTTACAGAGGTATATTAACCTCGCCAAAAGACTCAAAGCAAGCCTTCAAGATATTGTCAATTCAAAAACATACCTCGAGAGGACAATCATAAAGGCGGACTACTTATCCAAATTAACCAAAGAAAGACGCATCGTGCGATCCAAAGATCATGGTCGAACACCTATCGGAGCCCGCCATCTCCTGTGTCGAGATCATGGATTTCCAACCCAAGAACACTTGTTGGGTCGACATCATGAAGTCTTATATTGAGTTGGGAGCTTCCTCAAATGATCCTTGCAAAGCTAAGGCCTTAGTAAAAAGGGCCGCAAGATATATGATTATGGACGATGTGCTTTACCGTCATTCATTCTCGAAACCCCCTTCGCGATGCATTCGACCTCGAGGAGGTAACGGGAATTCTAAAGAACTACACGAGGAATGTCGCGGCGCCATCCCTCCAATCGAACACTAGCACAAAAGGTACTTTAGCCGGATATTATTGGCCGAAATTAGCAGTAAGACGCCAAATCTTATACCCAAGCATGTGATACTTGCCGAGGTTCGCAAATATCCCCAGGCTACCTCGGTCGAACAAAGCATAGTGGTAGTATTGCCGCCTTTTCGACATGTGGGCGATCGACCTCATCGGACCTTTGAAGAAGTGGTCGCCAGTTGCGAATACGTGGTCGTCGCGGTGGATTATTTTACTAAGTGGTCGAGGCTAAGGCCTTGGTAAAACCAATACCAGGGACATAACATACTTTTGCTCGATCAAATATGGACAAGATTTGGTGTTCCGAGAGTGATGGTTTCCGATCACGGACCTCAATTCGTAGAGAGACGATTCGACAGATTTTGTGAAGAGAACAATGTTAAACATTGGCAATCATCCGTGTGCTACCCGCAGAAGAAACGGGCAAGCCGAAAATGCCAACAAACAGTCCTAAGTGTGTTAAAAAGAGCCTGGTGAGAAAGCAAAGCCATCGGGCCGGATCACCTTCCAGCCGCTCTACGGGCACTCAGGACGTCGCGAAAAAATCACAATGAGGGAAACTCCTTTTGCTTTAACATATGGATCTCGAGGCTATGGCGCTGTGTGGAAATGGCCTTACCAAGCCCTGTGGTCGTTTTTTACAATGAGGTCAATAATACGCGCCAGAACTCGAAAGCTTGATCTAGTAGAGAGCGGCGCATCCAGGCATACAAATCGTCTAGTCAATTATAAACAGCGGCAAAGCGTCATCACGACAAGCGTATTCGCAATCATCACCGCCGCCGGGATTACGTTCTACAAAAAGACAAGCCACGGGCCACGGCTTAAAAAAGGAAAGCTATCGGAAAATCGGGAGGCCTCTACGGATTTCGCGAGTTATCAAAAAGGGACGTACATGCTAAGTGACAAGGAGGGCCGCGAGTATAATAGGCCATGGCATGCAGATAATCTGAAAAAATACTATATGTAACAAGCCAATTCAAATAAAGTCGTTTCTTCCAAATTGTATTTACATTCTTGTCTTTTCGTCATCGTCAAAAACAAAAAAAAATGACGATGAGAAGTTTTTTCAAACATATCGATCAAGCCTAGACAAACTTCCATCAAGCTGCAGGATGGTTATCTTCCTCCGATCATGTGTGTGAGGTCCAAAACGACACCACGCTTGCAAGGGCTCCACCGGATAAGTTTTTCAAACATATCGGTCGAGTATGGAAGGGAACCCGCGCGCCATCGCATAATTTGGTTATCGACGCGAAAGGCATGCGGCGACGAACCTCGGCGATCTTGACCACCGAAAGCGCGATATCTTAGTGCCTCGCGATGGATCAACACTCCCGCCTATATCCACTCGATGGTCGCGAATGGCGGTGTGATGAGCGCGCCGCTCTCACTAACAACATCGGCCGGCAAAGATAAAGCGCGGGAATTTATAAACTTCTTCCACTCACGGTCGCCGCGAGAGAGGTCGGACGCTTGATCACTCCCAAAGACCAAACTCGCCGATGCTCGGGAACAGCTCACACATTGCAATACCTAGACGAACCGCCTATTTTCCTCATCCTGCAAGGTCCCAGCGATCTCATAATGGGAGGAGGGATTTATAGCGGGTATGTTAAAAACTTGATTAATTCTCTCCGAGTAAAGATAACGGGACACCCCCGAGAGAAATGCTACTCACCGTGTCCCGCCAGAGGCTACCTCAGACAAAGACGGAATAAAATTCCAGATCATGGTGACATTATCCACGCCCGAGGCTTAGCAATGAATTCCCACCACCAATAGGAGTTAACGCAAAGATGGAGCCATCTTCTATTCGTTGTTCATTTAAGCCCCTCTCCCTCATAGTATCACGCCACTTAAAATAATCCCAAAAATAATCCTTGGCTATGGGGGAGGCAGTGGTGAAAAAGGGAGAGACATCCCGGATAGGACGAGCTTTCCATATCCGAACCTGGCTGCTCTCCCCTGGATGAGACATAGAGTCAGGGGATAAACGGTAAAGAGGATAATGAACGATTGAGGAAGAAAGAAAGCAAATTCAATATGAGGCAAGAGGTAGAGTGAGTCCCAAAGTAACCCCCTTTTATACCAGAAAAAGGGACATAATCAACGGTTGGGATTAATTGGATCCTAGGGCCGATATACAAACGCGCCTCAAAACCAAGGCGGCAGGAGAGCGCGAGATCATGAAGAGATCAAATTTATGGCTACGATTATAATCGACGCCTAGTCATTGGGGTCATAACTCGCTTTAATGATAGCCAAAGGTCGCTCGAGAGGCTCGTTTTTCGGCAAAAGATCGCTCTCAATAAATGGCTGAAACTTTGAAAAATTAGCGTCGCATAGCGACTATGGTTAGAATGAGACGACGACGTTTCATGACTGTTTGACGTCGCCGAATTACTGAACAACCTCGCCTGAATCAAGAGGACAGCACACAGAAAATAAGATAACCTGTCACAGCCTCGCGAAAGGCCGCCAGAGCGAATCAGGGACAGGAAAAACCAAGTTTTATAAATTAAAAAATGCAGAAAGTAAATTGTCAAGATATTACAACTCAAGATTCAGCCAAATCGCAAAAATAAATAGTCAAAGTTACAAATCAAATTTTCAAGGGGCTCGCAGAAAAATCCAAGAAATCTAGAGAGCATTAGGGGTAGGCGGGGTGCTGATAAACTCGTCGCCTTGCTCAGGGGGCGGCGGCTTCTTCAACGTCTCAAAGTTTAAAGGATTAACAGGAGCAGGATCCCAAACAGGCTCGCCACGACAAAGCTGCTCTGTCTGAATCGAGGTAATAAGCTCACCGGCATAAGGGATTTCCGGGTGAAAGACCACCAGATCGGGATGACCTTGGTGCGTGTTCACCCACCGCAAAGATATCTTCCAGAGTAATGTGCTCCCCGCCTCGATCGCCCAGATACAAATGAGCTAGGTGACTAAAGCCCTGGTCAAAGCTATGCTCCATAAGGTCGAAGAAGTCATCCGAATTCTTGTAAGCGGCGACGGCCCCAGACTTGGCCTCCTCGACAGCCTCAGCCGTTTTCTTCGCAGCCTTCCTCAATAGCTTTCTCAAGCCTCTTTGGCGGCCTGTCTCCGCTCAAAGAAGTTTAACCTCAACGTGGCGATCTCCTCCTGCGCCCCAAGATAATCCTTTGTCAAAGATGCAACTTTCTCATTGATCTCAAAGATCCAATTTAGCGTGCTCCTCCATGATTGATTTCATCTTTTCCACTCGCCACCGCGTGCCTAGCTTTCTTTCGGCAAGAACCCTCGCCTTATCGGCCGCTCCCGGTGCGCGCCGTCACTTTTCTCACCTCTCGCCTCGCGCCTCGCCGTGGCCTCAAGTACCCTATTTAAGCGAGCACCGAAATGTGGGAAACAGAGAGGGACGCTTAGCGACCAAAAAAAAAAAAAAAAAAAAAAAAAAAAACTGGTCTTACCAGAGAAGTCGCAATCCCAAATCGCCGCTCAAATCTCGATTTCAAAGAATCTCATCTTGAGGCGGAGAGTTGTCTTGAGCCGCAAAGCGGGCTAATATGCCCCGCCAATCTCCACTTGAACATGATCAGATAGCCGAAAGGATCGCCCAAGAGGAATCACATCGCAATTGCTTCACCAACCCGGCGAGCTTTGGATAGGTCAAGATCCTGGTAAAGCTCGGATCCAACCATAGGGCCTCTTTCCCGAATAACCTCGAGGCAAAGTTTTTTGTGGCGCTGCCTCAAAGAAAGCGCTCTTCTCCACCGGAGTTTCAACCTCTTCAAGATGCGCCGGACGGGAGCGGACCGTTTGGGTGGGCGATCATCCTTCGCTTTCTTCTCGATTGAGGTCGCTTCATTCCGCGCGACTCTTTAGTAGGGGATGAGTCTTTGTTGAGGCACCACCGACTGGGCTCGCAACAAGCGGCGAGGAAGTCGCAACAAGCGGCGTAAGAGGTCACAGCCTTCCGGCTAAGTGTCTCTTCGACAATCGAGGCGCCCACAGATCGGGCACTCTCCCCAGAGCTTTCTTGAGCCTCCCGCCGAGCATTGGCTGCCTTGTCCGCCTCCGCATTAAGCTTGTTTCGAGAGCCCGCGAGCATTTGGATCCATATCTACAAAAAGAAAACGGTTTAGAGCCCAAAGAAACAAAATGAGCATTTACAAATAAATACAAGTGGACAAAGAAAGTTACAAAGCGGCCTAAGTATAGGATCGCCCCACATTCCGGACACTCGGGGAAACATTTATTGATATGACAACCCCAATCCGGTCCGGATCGCAGCTCTCAGACCCATTCGTACCAAGGGCGCGGCATTCCCCCTGCCCACTAGGCCCGCCATACATACAAAAGGCTCGGCCAGATCAAGAAGTTCAACCCAGGAAACATTTCTCCGAGATGGCGCCGCCCGTCCGATCAATTAACGTCATCGCCCCTTTACATAGCGCGCGCCACTCACTGTGGGGGTCAAGGATTAAAAGCGTGGATTTGCCTCGCGGATTGCCGCCCCAGAAAAGGCCAACCTACCTTCGACTCGACTTTCGCATTCCGCTGCCCCCACTTGTGAAACTTATTGAGAAGCGGGAATAGTAGGCGGGAGTCTTCGCCCTCAGGGAGACTTGTCCAGGAATAGACGTCCCACAGAAAGAATAAAATTGCCCCAGTAAAGTTAACGTCGGCTCGATCTTCAGAATCCGGCACATAACGGTGAAGGCCATCAACTGGATAATAGCCCCGACGGCAAAATCAGAGGGAAGCGCCTCCAACTCCTTGCAGATCTTCACGAAGAAAGGATCGAAAGGCGGTCTCAGACCCGCACACAAATGATGGAAGTGGAGGATAAGGGTGTCCTCGGAGCGACGCGCACTTACGTAATCCTTATGGTCCCCGGGTTTAAATTTATCGGACTCCTTCTTATAATCGAAAAAAGAAAACCGATACACACTGGTGTCGATTCCGAATATGCTATTAATGGTCTTGTTGAGATCGTTGCTCTTGCACAGTCGGGACCATTTCTTATCAACGTCCTTCTCATACGCCGCCATGATCGCAAACTCTCGCATAGCTTCAGGATTTTTAGGACGAGAGCTCTTCGGCTGGGTATCGGCCGCGGCGGCCTCACCAACTGTCATGGTTTGGCTCGCAATTTTCCTCTTCTTCTTCTTTGCGTGCCTCCGAGATATCCTTCCGAGGCGATTCAGCATTTTCATCCTCATCGACCCCATTAACTCATGAAGCGCGGCCCCGAACATAAGCTTTGTCGTGGTCGGAGCGCCGCTAGTACTCGGGACCGCAGATTTGTCCTTCGGCCGGGACGCGATCTTTCCAAAGCCCGTGAGCAGCTTGGAAACTTTTGAGCCCGCGCTTCTCCTTGAGGCTCACTCACTACGCGGGCGGATTTCTAGCGCAGAGACAAAGGCCTCCAACTCAAAAGGGTCGGCATCCATAGTAGCGACTCATCGGGCCGTAATCTCGCCAATATCTACGCGAGCACTTTCCACTTCAACCTCGTCCAGTAGATCGCCAACCGAGGCGCGCAGATAATATGGGGTCATCTCAAGATAATCGTAAATCTCCTTCTCCTCGTAATCATCGCCGAATGATCATTCCCGACATCCGCAAAAACAAGGGAGGAAAAAGGTGGAGCTTTGGACTGGTATAATAATGAATTAGCCTGGAAGGTGATCGCACCCACTTCAATACCGCCTCCTCCGTTTTTGCAAGAGATCGCAAATAAAATTACAGAGGATAGCAGGGAGCGGGTGAAACCCCAATTTTCCCAGAAAGCTATAATCTCTCCCAGGAAAAACCCCGTTATTAATCGGAAACAAGGCAATGTTGCATCTCCGTAGCAAAAAGAATGACAAAATTGATATGTATGAAAAACAAGGCAGGATGGATGAATAAACGAGTTAATGAAAGGATTTCTAACCTGATTCATTGAAAGATGGAAAACCACGTAAAAGCGGGAAATACTCAAGGAGGTGGCGGAATCTTCAAAAGAACCGCCGTGAAATCCTAGAACCACCGCAGAACGCCGTTGAACCTTCAAAGCTCGCCAAAAACTTGAGAATTCTAAATCAACAAACAACGGAGAAAATAAGGAACGCTAAAAGTGTGAGGAGGTTGAGGGTGAAAACCTTATATAGGCAAAGGGGCCACGATCGAACGGTTGGGAACCCTTCATCCGACGGTTCGAGATTGGGGCGGCGATTATCGGTTCGAAATTCAAGAGGCGCCCCATCAATGCTCACACGCAATCGCTTAGGCGATTCTGAAAGCGCCGATTACTCGGCAGAGTGATACCGTAGGATTGACGCCACCACGATTGACGATCTCGCCCGCAAAAACAGCCCAGAGTTACTTCAAGGTCGCGATGCTTTGAAAGCACGGCCCTTAGAGAACAAGTCGCATCCAGGACGACAAGGTCGCAAAACAGGCCAGAGTTACTTCGAAGGTCGCGATGCTTTGAAAGCACGGCCCCCAGAGAACAAGTCGCATCAGGACGACAAGGTCGCAAAACAGCCCAGAGTTACTTGAAGGTCGCGATGCTTTGAAAGCACGGCCCCAGAGAACAAGTCGCATCGACGACAAGGTCGCAAAAAAATAGGTACGATTACTTTGAGGTCGCTTGCTTTGAAGGCACGGCCCTTAGAGAACAAGTCGCATCAGACGACAAGGTCGCAAAAACAGGCCCAGAGTTACTTTGAGGTCGCTTGCTTTGAAAGCACGGCCCTTAGAGAACAAGTCGCATCAGACGACAAGGTCATAAAAAGCGTTGATAATTACTCCATCCTTTATATCCTCAGGGAATATCATTAAAGCACGGAGTAGGGGGTCATTGATGGGTATAAATGATTCCCCCACCTCAACAGTAAGAGACAACCCACTGCGGCCACCCTCCGGCATGACAAGAGAGATCGCAAAAGGGGCGGCCACTGTCTCCCCTCGCCACGACCAAAGCATTTGCGGTCCCAGGCAAGTGCAACAGATCCTGTGAAACTCATCCAGGGGAGTCAAGAAAGGCTCGCTCCTTGCGACCTCAAAGAGATGGCCGCCGCTTGATCCAGATCTTTTCCCCACTTGTATCTTAGATATTTCGTCTTGCTTAGTATCTAAGTTAAACCTAGCTATTAGTGAAATATCTAATAAGATTACTTATTCCCTAAGTTACCCACCTCTATAAAAGGGGGGGTCATTGTAAACTAGAAGAGGATAAAAAAAATATATGAAACACACTATACTTGCAAGCCAAAGCTCTGTCCACTCTCATTCCTCCATGACACCACCCGCCGGAATAACACCACACCTACAATACAGCCAGATATCCACCGTCTATACACCGCAAGGACACCCGTGACGATTAAAACATCTTCACTAGCCCTACTACTTTGTAGTGTCCTCTATCATTATTTCTTTTTGATAAATCTTGTAAGGCGCATTTACACTTTCAGTTGGAGTTTGATATTTCTGTATGCACATGTGGTCCATATTTGTATTGTAAGCTTCTGTGGCTTATTTGACGCTTAGATGTCCTGTGTTTTCCTCGTGTGGTGATTTTTCCATCTGAGCAATTATTTCATGTGCTTATATCAAACTTTTCTGCGCCATATGTTATGTGCCCCTATTCCCCGAGGTACGTTTTGTTTTGTTTTTCAAGTGTGCAGGATATTTGCGATAGCGCTTGTGAGCTTTTAGATGAAGCCAGTTTTCCGGTGGATGGTCCACAGTTTACTGCTTTCTTCAGGCATTTCTGGATATGACTTGCTACCACTTCCAGACTTGCACCTTCGAACTACAATCAGCTAAGTGCTTTATCTTTTCTTTAATTCTGCACAACCCGAGGACATGTTGTGGTTTAAGTGTGGGGGAGGGGAATGGTTTATGTGTCGATCATTTGCTTATATTATGTTTCTATGCAAAATGAGCTAAATTTTTCAAAATTTTTGTTTTTGTTCTGTCCCGAGTAAGCAACGCACATCTTTGTTCGTTATTTTTGTAGTCATTGATGCTGTATACTGTATGTCTAGTAAGTTAGTTGTTTCACCCGATATATATTTTTCACGAGCCATAGTGAATGATGAGCTATAATGTAAAGCTATACCCCTTTTGATTAGTGATTTTTGTTATCTTATAAGTCATGTGCTTAGTGCTAATGTGCATATCGTGGGAATTATAATAGTTTGTATTTATAGACAGAGTATGATATACTGTGAATATCTGAGGTCTGAATGTGATAAGTGAAACGTAACTATTGTTCTTTAAAAAGTATGTTCAAAAACAAATATGATGAATAAATTGGGTGTGTCGGAAGCTGGCCGATGATTTGAGTGCGGTAGGTCATATCTCGAAATGTCCTATACCACTATATGACCAAAAGCTCACGACAGTCAGAAGAAGCTGCCTTATGATTTGAGTAAGGTAGGGTATATCACGAATATCCTATTCTGCTATGACAGGGCAAGAGCTCATTCTGATGTGCGTTTAAAAGTGAAAATAGTTAAATCAACTTAAATAAGGAAGTGGTATTAATAAGTGAAAGACTTAGTTATCGTCTACCTTATCCCCAGTATAAACTGACAGATATGTTGTAGGGATTGTCCTCTGAGTATATCAGAAAGGTCCTAAATGTATTCTATCATCTTTTTCGGGATATGTCACGTTTTGTAGGGTGCATCTTATAAGTATCAGTCATTTCTAGTTTGAAGGGGGTATTAGCTAGTTTGCTTTGATATTTTCAAGTTTGGACTTAGTGGAAGTTTGTTATGGCTCTGCACACACACCGGGGTGAACCTCTAAGTTATTGCATATGTAGTATATTTGCTGAGATGTCTATCTTTCTTCCGAGCCTTGGTTTCGTTTTATCTTGCTCGAGACGAGCAAGGTTTAAGTGTGGGGGAGTTGTTAAGGGTGATTTTATACGATTTGTAACGTTATATTTTATAATGATTTCCTCCATATTTGTATAATTTGCATAGAAAATGAGCGTTTAATTGGTTTATTGAGCAAATGATGTTTTAAACGGTTTAATTGCAAAAATAGTTGAATTATATGTTTTTATCGATGTTTTCTATTTATTTGAATGCTACTCCATTTTTGCAATATTTTGATTGCTTGTAGATACATATTTCGGCCAGAAGAGGATTAGAAGATGAGTTAATTAAAGATTTATATGGAAGGAAAAGAGATAAAATTGGAATTTGATAAAGGATAAAGAAGGAAGATGAAGATAAGAGATAAAGATGAAGCAAAATAGACTTTAGAGCATTTTGAACGTGCGTTCAAGGCCCGTCCAGAGTGGACGGGCGTCTGAAGAATGAACGGGCGTCCTGAAGAAGGAAATCAGTACAGAGTCTTTACAAATTTGATGAATCAAGGCCCGAGACCTTTCGAACGAGCGTCCAAGAGATAAAAATCGATTCAGAGAGTTCAGCAGATTCCTGGACGGGCGTTCACCAGACTAAACGGGCGTCCAGATAACCGACTTAGAGCAGCCGACTTTATTTTCTATAAATACCAGCGCTATTTTCAACCCTAATCATACATTATTGAGACCTATTGATACACAATCATTAGGAGAAAACCCTAAGCGCGCCCAAATTTCAGAGGAGATTTGGGGTTGCGATTTTTCTTGTTTTTATATTCGCTTTTTTTCTATTTCTGTTTTGTCGCCATCTGCGATGTCAAGCTCGCAACATGAAACGACTGTGAGATCGTTTATTTCAAACTTTCTTTTATTTCTTTTCCTTTGAATAATTTTATGAATGATTTCAATTTAAAGCTTGTTTCTTTTCCATGTTTATATGTTTATGCAACGTATATCGAGAGATTGTTGTTATTGATGTTTACCGTATGACGAGAGTCTGTGTAAACGCTAGATCACCATAGGAAAGAATAGATCTTTTTAACCTAAAATACGAGAGTTGATAGGTTAGAATATCTAGATTGTTAGATCTAATAAATCTTGCACTTTGGTTTGAAAACGTTAATCTTTAAGATCGAGAGATAAAAGATTGATAGGCGAATTATCTACGAGAGTAGGAATTCATACCTCCGTTAGGTGGACCACATCTTTAATTAAATCATCACAAGATAACTTTAGAGAGAAATTAAGGGTTGCGGGATGGTGGATCATGGTTTGTTCTATGTTGAGTTGCTTCAGTCATTATCATGTTCGTTAGTTTTATTGTTTTCCTAGTTATAGTTTTATTTACTTTTGTTCGCAACGATGTTTTCCTGGCTTTGACCGACAATCCTCTCATTCAGCTTTATCTTTCTGCTTTTGTTTTTGTTTAGAGTTAGAAGAATTAATATGAACTAGATACCTCGATTCCCTGTGATCGACTCCGGTATTAATCGCTATACTACGATCCCTACACTTGGGGAATACCGGATTTATAAATTTTATTACTTGTTGTTTTCATTAGATAAATCCGTGACAGTGAGACATGCAAGGCACGGCGGGCTCAACATAAATCGTTACCAACGATAATACCAAAGAATAGATCCCCAATGTGAAATAAATCGCGTAAGCTTAAACCGTAACAAATTCAAGGCACAAGACAAAGAGAGCAACATAAAAATATCACATTCTATGCAAGAGATAGCTCTTTCTTAGAGATGTAAAGATTGTGAATCACTTCTCTTCCAGCCCTATCAAGAGTTTTCACCTACAAAAAAAACCACAATATGATGTATCGGAAACAATGTCATAAAGTTGATCCTTCTAGCTTCGACTTTACGTAATGAAACATTATAGAAAAATAATAAGCGGACCATAACTATACGGTCAAATCTCCCGGGACGCCTTAGCTTCCAGATCATTAATATGTTTGAAAATGCGTTTCACTCATTTTATATACGGCATTTCTCTTTCTTATCATTAATGAATACGTCATTGATCTCGTGTTCATTCATTTGGTGGAAAAAAAACCACGTGTCAAACAGTCTAAAGAATATAAAAAGTGATTTGGTATTCCAACGTCAAATTTAGTGACGCTCGTCCTGCAGACGGCCGTCGGTTCCACCGATGTTATGTTGTTCAAAATAATAAACACATTTAATGTGGTGTCAAGTTTTGATTTATAAGGCTCCGTGAGTAATCGTGGCGCCGTGAGTAATTTCGTGGTGCCGATAGAAGCAACATAAATACATCATAATTTCTTACACGATCAATAAGTTTAATATAGCTAGTCAGAGCAAATATGAAAAATGATTCTTCAAGTAAATTCAGAATAAATAGAGACGGGCTCTATTGGCACTATCATTTTACTATTTGCACTATTTTTTAATTAATTTTCATTTAATTTTACACACCACCAAATAACTTTTTTGGTAGCACGTTACGTGCGTTAGAGCTACCGGTGATTTATAGGGTGCCGACAGTATTCACCGTGCCGTGACTATTTTTGTGACGTGGATATTTGTTCTGCTACTTTTTTTGTTGTATTTTATTCCTAAACTTGACTCATTTTCCATCGTATACTACACGGGCACAACGTGAAATCCGTCGGTCATTCCTTCTTTTTTTTTTTCCCTTTTCAGCACGAACTACTAATAGCACACAGTTGATCTCAAAAAAAAAAAAAAGAGCTACAAAGGTTTGATAAAATAAAATAAAATAAAAACGAGAGTAATCGTGGCGCTGTGACTATTTTCGTGGCGCGGATATTTCTTTGGCCATATTTTGTTGTTGTATTTTATAACTAAACTTGACTCATCTTCATTCGTACACTACACGGCAGAACTTCAAATCCATTGGTCTTTCCTTTATTTTCTTTTTTGCACAAACTACTAACGGTACACAATTGATTAAAAAAAACACCAAGGTTAAAAAAAATTACCATGTGTCAAGCCAAGAATGTGTCCACGTGGCCACATGTGTGCACACCTTCTTGGCTCACCATCTTGGTTTGACACG
This sequence comes from Gentiana macrophylla, assembly GCA_026214975.1. Taxonomy (NCBI): domain Eukaryota; kingdom Viridiplantae; phylum Streptophyta; class Magnoliopsida; order Gentianales; family Gentianaceae; genus Gentiana; species Gentiana macrophylla. The sequence goes on along the minus strand of CM047806.1, from coordinate 15,197,529 downwards.
TGCCAAGTTTTTTTCTTATATCTATAAGAAGCCAAGAGGTGTACGCATTGGCACACGCGTTAAGAAGGTGTCTCCAATTGGCCACGCGTGCCAATAATGAGCACACCTTCTTGGCTTATTATGGATATATAATAATATACTATAAGATATGTAATAGATTAGTATAATTATGTTAGTAAATCCACTGAGATGATTTAATAAATGTTTTATATTTAACTAAGTCTACAAATGCGAATCTTAATGATAAAAAACCAACCATACACCACAACGAACTCGACACCTACCATTGAATTTTCAGGTTTGGGACAAATAAGATAATAAAAAAGTCATCTCTTACTCATTTCAATTCATCAATAAATCATTAACTTTAAAAAATACCAATAATGAACTAATCGTAATATTATTAAATACTATATATAAATCTCAAAATCAATTAGACAAGATAATATTTTGAGGATGATCCAGAAAAAAAAAAGAATGAAGTAAGCGATAAACAAATTAAAGATACCTAATTTTCATAAAATTTTAGTTCAAAAAAAAAACAAAAACAAAAAAAAAAGTGACGCGAAATTTGAAGAATGAAAATAAGATATAAAATAGAAAGAGAAAAAAAAAAAAAGATAGTGGTTGAGAAGAAACGCGTCTGCATTCTTATATATCTTCTACAACCACATGTAGTAACACGTGTAAGAATATGCGTTTTATTCTTTTCAACCACTATCTATTTTTTCGCATATTTTTTCTATTTTAGATTAAAAAAACGATCATCCACAACCTTTAACTTAAAAAAAAAACTTTCACACATTTGTTTCATAAGATATTTTGCTTGGTTTGCGGTTTTTTTTTCCACCCCTAGCAATTGAGAGATTTTATGGTGCAACGGTTGTAGGAAGTTATACCAAGTGGCATGTATTAGAGCCTCATATTTTTACTCTCTTTAACATAATACACTTTTATCGTGTGTGAGATGCTAGAAATTAGTAGTTATAATGTGTGCCACTTGATAAAAGCTTACTTACAACTGTTCTATTTTAAAATTTCACCGAGGGATTACAGCAATGCGGATTCGTGTCGAGCTATGGGAGGGCGCTGGGTTCAAGACAACAGAAGAAAACCCCTACGTGTTAAGTAAACACGAGATACGTGTCAGCTAATTGCAGCTCCATCTTTCTCTTGTTTTGCCACACGGCACCATACTTCTGAATTAATCCCACAAAACATAACATGGACGTCGGTGACTTGTTTTCTCTTCTAGCTGTATAAATAGGAGTCGACCTAAGTGCAGATCCCACATTCCAATAACAACGATTTATCCAATTAAAAAAGAACAGAAGGAAAGTAATAGCAAAAAAGAGAAAGAAAGAAAGATTAATCAAATTAATCAAGAATGGCAGCAGCAATGTCTGTAGTAACCAAAGGCATTTTCTTCAACATTTCTAAAGCATTCCCTCATACTCCTCCTCCTTCTCTGTTTACTCGTTCCAAAGTTTCCAGGGTTTGTTTTGCTTCTGACTCCAGACATTATCAGGTATATCATATATAATATATATGTCCCTTTTTCTTTTTTTTAATCCTATTGTTCTTTTGCTGAATTAATTCTGGTATATTCTTACGAAATGACGAATGGTTGTTGTTGAATTGGTTTTTTAAAGGCACAACAAGCCAATGATGACTGGCGGAAAGGTGTGAAAGAAGCAGAGAGAAAGACATCAAACGTTGCAGATAGGGCTAAAGAGGGAATGTCTAGAGCTACGGATAGAGCCGATGATTTTAACGGGGAAGCTAAAGAAAAATCACAAGAAATGAAGGATAAAGCAAGTGATTCCATGGAGACGGCCAAGAACAAGGCTAACTCCATAGCTGGACAAGCCGGTGATAAGGCAAATGAAGCTAAAGAGAATGCTAAAGATAAAGCCGATGAATTGAAGGGAAAATCAAAGGAGAATGCAAGTTGGATGGCTGATAAAGCTGATGAAGCCAAAGAGAATGTAAAGGAATCAAGCGAGTCCCTTGCCCAAAAGGCGAAAAATGCAGCAAGTAGTATAGGGGAGAAGGCTAAGGAGACTGCTCAGGGTACTTGGGAAGGCGCAAAAGAGACCACCCAAAGGGTCAAAGAAACGGTGGTCGGTAGGTCTGATGGTGATGATCATCATGATACCCACAACAAGGTGAAAGAGACGGTGGCTGGTAGTAGGACTGATCATTTTGACTGAAGAACATAGATTATGGCGGCACTGCGGTGGCGGTGGTGGTGTGGCGGAGCTGAAGAAGAATGAAGTAAAAGTAGTAGTAGTGCATTTCATCTGTTTGAAACTTGGCCTAGTCCACTGTACTGTAGATGGGAGGCTGAGTTGTTCAAATTGATTAATGTATCCACCAAGAGCAATAAAATCTCTTTTTATTTCTTTTACCAATGCTAAGTACAGCATTTTAATTTATAACACAAGTTTATGCCAATGTAACTATTGTTTTCAAAATAACCATAACTATTAAGGATAAACGGGATGTAAACCGCATATATATATATAGCTTGTCAAAGATCCCGCTAAACATGTGAAATCGTGTAATTAAGCAAGTAAGTGTTAAAAGTGATATAAGGAAATATAGTTGCGCCTTTACTAACACTAATTGGTTTTAGTACAACGGTAAGCGCTTGATCCTAATATGGTATCGAAGGCGCTTATCGTCAGATTAAATTAATCGGTGTTAATAAAGCGCAATTATATTTCTTATATCACTTTAACACGCGCGCCTTCAGTGTGCTTAACATCACGCCGCCAATAACATGGCATCAAAGGCATATAAATGGCGCACGAGCGCCACAACAAAGAGCCGAACACTTGCACAATATAATTGGGAAAACAATGTTGTACCAATTGGTTTTAATAAACGGTAGCGCTTGATTTAATATGGTATCGGAGCGGGAGGTCATGGGATCAATCCTTGCATCCAACATTGTTTCCCCAATTATATTGTGCAAGTGTTGGGCTCTTCTTTGTTGGCTTGTGTGCCATTTATATGCCTTTTGTGTGCCATGTTGGCCCGAGCCATTATAAGCCACACACTGAGGCGTGTTAAAAGTGATATAAGGAAATATAGTTGCGCTTTACTAACACCAATTGGTTTTAAGACAACTGATAGTCATTGATCCTAATAGTAAGCACTAAAAACCAGACATATTAGCATATTTGATCAGATTTGGAGCATTCGGATATATAAGACATTTTCAGATCAAGAATGCGCGTGTATGTTAAGGATATCACTCATAACTACGATTCACAAAGAGGCAACATTTTAAATGCACTTTTTAAGATTTTCCAAAGTAGATTTGAGGCAAAGTTTTCCTAAAGATACCAGTTATCACTTCCACTGTATATACAAACTCAATTGAAATGTTGCCATTTTAAAAACTATCATTTCTTTGAATGATTAATTAAGCGAGCTTGTGTTGTCACAAAAGATACAAAGTTAAAGTCATTGAGTTATAGTTTAAGCCTTGGAATCTGTGCACAATTGCTCAATGTCACACACTCACCTGTCTCTTGTTAATTATAATTAACTAGTGGCCGCCCTTGCCGTGTACAACTTATTGCATCATTTCGTATTTACATATCATTATTGACTCAAAATTAATGAACTTGAAGATGATTATTATTTGGTGCGCTTTGTTTCAAAGGACGGCTATGACCGTGTACTTCAATACGGTCTCAGGTCAATCCAGAACTATTATATCAGTCCAAATGGCGGCCCTCTTTTCATCCTTCAAAGGAAGAGATTCATGTAACTATGGTGTGGGTGTGTTCTCAAGGGTTCGATCATGTAGAGTATTTTGAGGATACGGCTCTAATGGAATTAGAGGGTTGTTTCGGCAAAGCCTGTTAAGTGGATGATATCCTCTCTTGTAGCCACTCGGAAGAAGTATGCAAGGGTTTGTGTTGAAACTGATCTTAAAAAACTTCTCGCGTCTTCTGTTATTCTCAATGATTTGATGTATAAAGTAGAATATGAGTGTTTTCATATGATTTGTTTTGACTGTGGGCTGATTTTATAGGCAAAAAACTGAGTTATGTACTCACAATGACATGGTGATAGAGCAACCCCAAACGCATCAAGACCGATGGGAATGCTCTGCTTCATCTAACCTTTTGGGTTTTGGATGTTGGCCAATAATCGAAGAAGATGTCCTAATCCATCGAAACAACCAACCAGCTGCACATCATGTAATTAGGAGAGGATGTTAGTGGCAATCCACAAGTGGCGACTGTGAGGGATAAGGTAAAGAAAAGGAATAATATGAGCAACAATGGGTCTAGATTCTCGTAAGAGAGGATGTTAGTGGTAATCCACAAGAGGCAACCGTGAGGGTAAACAAAAGGAATAATATGAGCAACAATACTGGATCTAGATTCTCATTTTTTATTATGCGGTATGAATTTGAGACAGAATGGTGCATTGCACACACACACACACACACACACACACACACACACACACACACACACACACATATATATATATATATATATATATATACTGAATCAGGTGCGGATTCTGACGGGTATAAAATAAACATACATACCCTAACCTACCCATTGCAAGTATGCTTCACACCAGCTAAATCAGGTAAGGAATAAGCACCCAATCCGAGCCACCTCTACTATTTGTCTCACATGCGGACCTCTATACTCACCTAGGCCGGCTAAAACTAAAGTTCCATTAAAGAGCGTTTCCACGTGGTAGAACCTCCTCAGGGAATATAAGGTTTTCATGAGGCTGATCTTGAGCCGCCATCCAAGCGCAGAGTGGATCGAAATTAACATCGCTACTTCTGTCCATAACGAGTACTTTTTTTTTGTTCTTTTCAAAAAGGGGATCTTAGGGCCTGTTTGGATTGAAAGAAAATGAAGGAGAAGAAAAGAAAAGGCTTGAACTGATTTTAATTGAGGATGTTTGGTACGTCAATAGTAGAAGGAAAAGAAATGTGATGGTGGAGACCAAAGGAAATGATGTAATAGAAATTAGGTTGTCTGCTTTCCGTCCACTTTCAGCAAGATTTGAAAGGAAATGATATTTTTTATAAATAATTTATATAATTACCCCTTAAAAAAATATTTTATACAATTATTTAAATAACCTTAAAATTAATGCTAATCTCTTACTAACCTAATGTCTAAAATTGTAAAATTATTTATAATCTTGTAATTTCTTTTCATTTCTATTGATATTCTAAACACACCTTTAAACCTTCATTTCTTTTCCGTTTATTCTATCCAAACACTCAAAATAAATTTTACAATCCCTCATTCCCCTCTCATTTCTTACTGCTGCCATTCTTGATTAATTTGATTATTCTTTCTTTCTTTCTTTCTTTCTTTTTTTGCTATTGATTTCTTTCTGTTCTTTTCTTTTGCTATTGGATGAAACGTTGATATATACTGGAATGTGGATCTGCACTTTGGTCGTCTCCTATTTATAATTTTATAATGCCAAGAAGAGAAACTTAAACAAGTCACCGTCCATGCTGTGGGATTCAGAAGTATGGTGCTGTGTGGCAAAACATGAGAAAGATGGAGCTGTAATCTGCTGACACGTATCATTTTTTTATGAGTAATGATACGGGCACAACGGTTGTGTCACAACAATTGCCACAACGATGATCTACACCATTAATTATATAACTCTAAATTGATCATGATGTAATCTAAACATGATCCACGGTAGAGATCAACGTTGTGTCATAACCGTTGTACACGTATCATTACTCTTTTCTTATGTTGTCTTGAACACAGCGTCCTTCCATAGTTCGACACGAATCAGCATTGCTGTAAAGGTAAAGTAAAAAGTCAACATTACATCTTATCTTATCTTATTACTGGTGAACGTGAGCCGTGCAAGGTACGACGAGTCGAATATAAATCGTTACCAACGATAATACCAAATAATATATCTTCAATGTGAAATAAATCGCGTAAGCTTAACCCCGCCACGTGTTTTACTAATTTTCTATACGACATTTCTATTTCTTATCATTAATGAATACGTCATTGATCTCGTGTTCATTCATTTGGTGGGAAAAAACCACGTGTCAAACGGTATGAAGAATATAAAAAATGATTTTGTAATCGAACGTCAATTTTATTACTTCAGATCGCAAACGGCCGTCGGTTCAACCGACGTTATGTTGTTCAAAATAATAAAAACATTTAATGTGGTGTCATCCGTCGGTCTTGTTTTTTTTTTTTTTTTTTCTGCACAAACTACTAACGGTACACGTTTGATTAAAAAAAACACAAAGGTTAAAATTAAAAAAAAAAAAAAAAAAAAAAAAAGGAATGTCGGCCAAGGATGGTGGCCACGTGGCCTCCTGAGGCTCACGAAAATGTGTTTCACTCATTAATATGCTTGAAAATATGTTTCACTCGTTTTCTATACAACATTTCTATAATGAATACGTCATTGATTTCGTGTTCATTCATTTGGTGGGGAAAAAAAAACCACGCGTCAAACGGTCTGAAAATTATGAATAGTGATTTGGTATTCCAACGTCATTTTGGTGGACTTCAGATTATAAACGACCGTCGGTTCCAACGTCAAACGGTCTGAAGAATATAAAAAGTGATTTGGTATTCCAACGTCAATTTTAGTGACATCCGTATTGCAAACGGACGTCGGTTCCACCGACGTTATGTTGTTTAAAATAATAAAAATATTTAATGTGGTATGAAGAGTGATTTATAATCCGTCGGTCTTGCCTTTTTTTTTTTTTCCATTTTCTTCACAAACTACTAACGGTACACGTTTGATAAAAAAAAAAAATGTCATGTGTCAACCCAAGAGGGTGGCCATGTGGCTAATTGTGGACAAACCCTCTTGTCTTCTTATAGATATAAGATATATAAGATAAGATTACTAGAATGGTTTGGGCTTTGCAGACTGCTAGGCCCTGGACTTATGAGAAGTGTGTTTATATGTGGTTGATGAATGATGATAAAACAGCAACTGGACAGATAGTGTAAGCATAGTGATATAAGAGAATGAAGGTATGACTGGTTTAAACATGTAAAGAAGCTAATCAAGGAAGCATTACAGAATATGAGAGAAGAAAAAGCAAATACAACATTTAAAAACATTTTGGAAAGTCATATTACATTTACTAATAACATATTAAAGAAACAACTGAACTGATAATTATGTAAGTATTGTTATCATATTTCCATCAACACCTTAAGGTGAAGAGTGCGATGAATGCAAAAGAGCAAAATAAAGCAGGACATGCACTGCAGTAGCTAGAATAATTACAAACCAAAGCCTCCACAGCTAGTCAAAAGTAATTATGCGGCTGTTTTAAACATTCTTTCCTTCCCCTTTGTTTTTCTTTTTTGGTGTTTCGACAATGCCAGGAAGCTCTGAATTAATGCGTTCTAAGCCAGCATCTCCTAAATCCTCAGCAGTTATAGTACCAAAGTTAATGCTTCTCTTGGCATTTGGTGAATCAGAGCTGGTGGATGGTGCATGGGCACATTGTTGGCTGACTTCCTCAAGAATTTTTTTAGTTGTTGGTGTAAAGAATTGAGTATGGGAGTCCGCGGGTATGTTTGAAACCGGTGATAAGAGGCTAGTTTCAACAGACACAATAGAAGCGCCTTCTGAATGAAGGTTCACAAGTTCAGGTGTTACCAATGTTTTGTTTTGAAGCACCGCTTCTAGTTCATCAACTGTATATGTCTTCAATATGACATATCTTCGAAGCATTGCAGAATCAACTTGCTTATCATAGTATTTGACAAAGCAGACAACCTCTTTGTTATCTATTGCAATGGAAATATCATCGAGAACTGACTGACCCTGCGAAGAAGATTGTTTGCTTTGCTGCAAATATTATTAGAGTGGAATGCCCCTCTAATTACAACTATCCATGATGGAGAAATATCAACAGCAGCAACATAAAGCACTTTTTTTTCGAAACTGAGAAATCAATATATAGAAAACACTTAGTAGATGTATATAGCATAAGGCAATCCTTGCTTTACATTCATTTCATACCAAAAGCATTACAAGAAAAGACCATGCACATCCTTCCTAACAGAACATGAAGTCCGCACCAATAGACACCCCAAAAAGAAAAACAGAGTTATGTGACAAACTGAAGACCGACAACTTCTGAAGACCACATAAGCCTCTACCATTCTTAATTAATAAATCATCCATATTTAGTGTTATAACCGACATGTCAAACAAGCACATAGATCTGAAATTGAATCAAGAGACAAAGAATTCACGGCATGCGAAAATGAAAGAGGCATGTAAGCTATCATTCATAGATATTCAAACTGAATTCTACAGAAAACATAATCCATATTGATTTGAACCGCAAAAGGCCGATAGAGCTCATTTTTAAACCCACAAATAGAAGAACTAATACATGTGCATTTTGAAGTTTGATTAGAACGACGTGAAGTTTTAGTAAATGCAAGCATGGAAGGAAGCAATGTAGACATCACATGTATGTTGTTAGTTTATTAAGGTTTTCTAGTCATTGGCGATGCTTGATGATCATCAAAATGAATTGTGTATGAGCTTACAATTGTGTATGAGGCTGCAATTCATGAGTTATGTTTTTATTTGCAAATATCACCTATATTTTCACTACAGATATGTTGTATTCTGGTGTAAACAAATAAGTTTTGATGTGTTTCTTTAATTTATTTGAAACAATCTACTTTAAGGTAATAAAAAAAGCAAAGCATTCTGTCTGAATTGTATGTGAATAACACCAAATGAAGAAATTGTGAAGTGAGTACCTTTTCTTTTAGTTTCATTATTTCAGCTCCAGTGAATGGAACCAGCTTCTCAGCATATGGGGATTTAATTGTGCTTATCATGTTTGTGTTTTCATCGTTCAAAGTAACAGGAAGTCTGATTCTATGAACGTTAGCGTAAATCAAAAGGTAAACACATCAGAGCGGCAGCCTTAATATTGTGAATACATTTACGAAGAGAAGTATTGTAAGAAATTAGTTTATTTCCATTGGTGACAGCACTCCACATCTGGAGCATTCAACATCCTAATCCAAACCAGCCACGACTTCTATTCCACAGCTTCCACAAACAATGTAGTGCAGAGAATTACACTTGACGGATAAGCGAAGAGTGCCTTTTATCCAGCATTTTTTGCCTACACATTAAGTAAAAGTAAGCAGGGAAGTTTATTTTTAAAGAAACAACAAGTGTGTGATATTGCTGTAGTGACTGACATTCTAGAAAGTCGACATTGCAGCTGTCAAATCCAAGATGCTCTTTCATTCTAGAGGACAAAGAAGCGGCTGATATTCTCATAAGCCTTGTTTTTCAGCCAATCAGCAACTTTTTCGGTGTTCTCAGCATACCTGTTAAACAGAAACAGGAAACGTCAAAGTTGAACATTGTATTGGAGTGCATACGATAAAACGTAAAAAGAAGCACATTACCATTTGTTTAAGCTTAGATTTTCTGGCAGTGGTGGATTTTCAATTATGTAAGTGTTGTCTCTTATGGAAAGGGACAGACCTGCAAGTGCAACGGCTTGATTGGCTGGAACAGTAGTGTAAGCATTTATTTGTAGTTAAAATGATAAAGCAAACATACCATGGAACGTCTTCATATGAAGATTTGAGGCAATTATAGTTACTGGTCCCTTGTGGAAGCTGTCAATGTTTGGATCATAAGTAGCCAACAGGTCCTTCCAAAATCGTATGACAATTGAGATTTCTCTATCATAGACAACATGTTTGTAAATTCTTTTGTACACTGGATAAATGAATAACGGAAAAATATAGAAATAATCTCACTCTTCATTACCAGAACATATACCTTAGCACACTTCGTATTTGAAATGTCCAGAATTGGAAATTGGTGGACTATTAATCCTTTGATTGCTGTAAATACGAACATATTCACTTTTTGTTAGTAAACAAAATAAAAGGCAATGTTTATCGGTGAAAGAACGATTGGTTAAAAAGGCTGTGTAAATATGTTTGTTTTATTACTACATCATGACGTATAAGCTATGAAGCACGGACACGGACACGGGAACGGCGCACGACACGACACGGACACGGTGACACGGCTAATTTCAGAATTTGAGGGCACGACACACCGGCGACACGTTTTAATATATATATATATATATATATATATATATATATATATATATATATATAAAAAACCATAGACGTAGGTAGATGATGTCTTCATAATGAACGACATAGGCTATGCTTTCCAAATGAATAAGGCAGCAGTAACACCAACATGAATTAACAATTTAACATACAAGCTAGACGGTGTGTTCCAAAATCAAAGCAATTTACCGTTGGATTCAAATAGGGATGGGTATATCAACTATCACCTAATTTATATAAAATCAACCCATATCTGTTTTTGTGGAGACCCAGATCTGTTTTGTGGAGACCCAGATCTGTTTTTGAAGGTTTTAATTTTTTCATATCTAAAAAATGAAAAAGCCGTGTCCCGCCGTGTCGCTTTCGTGTCCCCGGTGTGTTGCTTTCGTGTCCCCGGCGTGTCGGGCCGTGTCCGAATTCAAAAATTGAATTTAACATTATTTTAATCGAGCGACACGTATCCGACACGTGTCGGGAGCGTGTCGGGCTGAAAATGTGTCCGACACAGCGCACGGCATCCTAATTGAAGTGTCGGTGCTTCATAGCGTATAAGTGTATGGATGGAATAGATGTGAATTTTATGCTTACCTATATTTGCATCTGGTTATGCAAACTTGTGCAGGTCAGCGAACTTACAGACGTCAAAGTTGCACGGCAAAGGATACGGCTTAACGTCAGCAATTGGTTCCACCGGTATCTTTGCGGTAATAATCCACGAGTATTTGTAACCATCCAGCTGATACCTTTCTGGAGGTAAAGTGACAGCTGCATTAGAGATCTTATATCTTTGAAGTGGCTGTAAAGAGCGTTCGAAGAAGTTGATGTCGTTATCGAACATCACGGCTTTGATTTTTGTTCCCTGTTTTTATGTACAAATAGACCAGGAGTTGGTATGCTTATGAATTGTTTTGTTGGACAAGACTGAAAGTAATCATAGGCCCGTCTAACCTTTATATCAGTAAGTAGATAGTGCCTATATCGCTTTTGGAAGGGGTAGGTGTTGAAATAGTGTCCTAAACCCAATCGGGTTGGACCGGATCTGACCGGGTTGGACCCAATCGGGTTGGACCGGTCGTTTTGTTATTTCAAATTAAACAAGGCCTTAACTCAGTTTTCTACTCTTCTTCAAAACTGAGTACCTTATATACATGACATATGGCTTTAATTGACTAAGTCAGGGTACACCATTCAGTTTCTTCTTTTCTTGGTAACCGATAATCTTTGTCCTTAAGATTATTCAGCTTTACATGATCTATAGTTCAGTTTCAGGTCACCACAGACTTGTCTGAATCCTGACTTATAGTCATGACTTAATCAGCTTCTAAATGAGTTGCCACCTCAGTTCTTCAATCTTCAATAACTGAGTCTGTGTCCCTCAGTTCTTCAGTCTTCTAGATAAGCCAACCGAGTTTGTGTCCCTCAACGAACTTATCTTCTTCAGTTCTTTCATAACTGAGTCTGATCCCTCAGTTCTTCATATGTATACTCAGTTTGCTTGCTATGACTCAGCTGTTTGCGTAGTTCCAATCTATTACAATGGTTGTCTGAAACAACCTATACAAAGTTCAGACTCTAGATAAAACTTATACATTTTTCTCTAGACTATTTCTTGCTTCTTCTTTCATTATGCACTATAACAGTTAGCTATGACTTCATCATCATGGGTTGTAAGTGATCTTACTAAATACGTGACAAATCATCATCAAAACACAGATATTATTTCCAACATTTACAGAACTCGTTTATCTAATTTTCTATTGGTTTAGGTACATACTTGTATCAGGATAATCTTAAAATTTGCACTCATCTAGTATTAAATAAAGAGTAAAATAGTAATATGAACAATAAATATTGTTTTGAGAAAATGTCAAATAAATATAAACAAATACAGTATATTAAAGAAAAAAAGGGAAAAAAATGAAATTGAGGGCAAAAGAGTCTATGCAAGTGAGAGAGCTGCAACAAGGAAAGCAACGGTGAAGTACACAAAGGGTAGGCGAAGAAAATGATGAGAGGGCGGTTATTCCAAGGTTTCAAGGAAGAAACCAACGCTTCCAACCACTCTTTAGCTGCAAATTTTCAGCTCACACTTTCCGCATCCAGGATTTATATACATTTATTATTTCTCCACTAGCATTCTCCACATTTTACTTCCTTTTTTTTCCTTCCAGCTTCTATCTCTAATTTCCTGCGATCTCTGCTGCATCTGGATTGCTTCTGCAATGGAGTCCGTTGCTCTTCTGCGATCCTTCAGCTGTAATTCTCTCTTTTTTGCTTTTTCCATGTTTTTATTATTGTATTTAATGCCGAGGATTTCGTTTGAAAATAATGCAGGCTGGTGATTGATTGATCATTGATTTAGCTCCTGTCTTAGTTATTATTAATTTCACACGAACGTTATTTGTGAATCATATCTGTATTTGCATTACATTGCTTTTAATAAACAGAGTGAGCTGGGGACTATAGATTGATTGCAGTTGCAGAACTATGAAGTTTCTAATAGATAGTTTATTCAAAATGATGTATCTAATACACGAACCAAATGGTAGTCTGTGAGAACATTTAGCTTTGTCCCAAGCCTTAAGAGCTTCAGATTAGTCGTGTTTGTGTTCACTCGCGTCCTTAAAAATTTATAATAATGTTTATTGTATGAAGCTGATAAAGAGGCATTATTACATCTTGGTGTGTAATTGATTTTACGTCTGTTGGATTTGGTTTTGGCATCTGAATGAGAATTGTAATATGCTTGATTCCTTTAATCGTGTTTCATCTCCAGGTTGTTTCATTATAGCGTCTAGGTTTGAGCAAGTTTTTTATTTCAACTACTGTGCTGGCTTCTTCTTCTTTTCCTTCAGGTGTTGAAGTGTTTCATTTCCCCCAAAACGTAGGAATGGATTGCAGTGCTCTTTTGTTATCTGGATTTTTCGTTTCTTTTATATTTTTTATCCTGGATTTCTTTTACTCCACTGTTACCCAGTGATGTTCTTTTCCTCGATACAACTACGTTGTTGAATGGAAGTACTAGCCAAAAAATATGTGAATTTTTCTGCAATATTGTTCTAATTCTGTCTGTATAACTGCAATCCCTTAGGTGCCACTTCTCCTTTGAAGCCTGTAGTTGAAAAAACTGGATTTATTCCCGTCAGTATTGCTGCCTTGCCCAGCTTCTCTGGTAAATTTACCACTCTGGGGTTCACATCTACGGGGAAGCTCTTTTCTTCCACGAATAAGTTTGGAGCGATGGTTGTCTCCTCTGCGAAAACTGCAGAAGCTACCATGGCAGCTAAAGTTGGTGGTAAGTTTACTTTATTACTAGCATGATTGTCTTGTTGTCCTTTCTGTGTATCTAGGATAAAAATACCCAATTCATGTTATTAATCTTTTACGAAGACTTTTCCTAATCTCCAGGAAAGACTACTTTATCTTGTATATTAGATATTAGCATCCTCTGTTTGGGCCTTCACATGTCAATGTTTCTCTGATAAGCGTAGGGATCTTAAGATATTCATTACTTCCTCCGGTACTGTGTGATATGGCACTCTCCATGGGACAGTTAATGATGGTAATACGAAGGGAGTGGAAGAACGATTGACTTGAATCATTGAGCATCTCTTACCACAAACTGTAAAAGCAGTGAAACCTTTGTTCATGCCAAACATCTTTTATATGACTACAGGCTTCCCTTCAACAAATTTAGTAGCTATTCATTTGCCTTTTTCCTATGGAGTTTAACGTTGTCGTTTCTGTTGTCATGTTCTTCTATGCCATGGGACATCAATGGATGATTCAGTAGCATCAAAACTTTCATATCAATCTTTTGAATTCGTGCCATGCGATTTTCAGCTTCTGTTATTTGTGTTTTACTGCCAATCGTATATGTAGGTGACTCTAATGGAGCTGTTATGCCAGATAGTAGCAAAAAAGGGTCAGATGTAAAGACTTCACTGCCGTCGGCAACGTTTCCTGATGGCATTGAGGTATTATCTTTTTTTTCGTTCGTTTGTTCCTTCCAGGCCCCTATATTTGTAAGGTCCTTTTTTAAAATGCTAAAAATCTCAAGAAATAATTACTCAGTTTTATTTATGTTGGCTTGAATCTTAGCATTGCATGATATAGGGAAGCATTGGTTACAGTTACACAGTTACTGTGCTTTACTTTTTTTTTTTTCTTTTTCTTGATAGTGTTTACTTCTTCTTGTTAGGCACTGGTGCACGAATTCGATGAGACCGACATTGCAGAGCTGAAACTCAAGGTAAATTCCTTGACACCTTCATCTGTTTTTTTTTTTGGAAAAAAAGGAAATAGCTATCAGCAATACAAGTTGTTCTTACACACACATGGAGCTTTTGAGGAAATATGCACACATTGAGCTTTTACCTTTTGAATTCCTGAAGATTGGAGATTTCGAAATGCTCATCAAAGGAAAGGTTGAAGCACCCATTATGTCATCGCCTGCTCCTCCTCCTATTCTAAGTGCACCAGTGAACGAATCAGCTTCTGCTGCCCCGATACCTTCACCAAAATCTTCTGCAGCAAAAAGCAAGTCTTATACACATGTTGACGCTAAGATATCTGCCCAATTAGCAGCCTTAGAGGCTTCTGGGGCTAGCAGCTATGCTCTGGTCCCCTCCCCAATAGTATGTCCTAAATTACATGTCATTTGAATATATGATACATATGACCTTATCAAATATCCTTCACAATGTTAAATTGTTCTGTTTATCATTAGGTTGGTGCCTTCCGAAGGGGCAGGACTTTGAAGGGTAAAAAGCAACCTCCAGCTGTCAAAGAGGTATCTGTTCCCTTCGTTTTTGTTTATTTTTGGGAATATTTTTGGGTTGTCGAGGCATTACAATAGATCCTAGACCATCTTAAACTTCAGAATAAATATGTTGATTGGTCTGGACAGTTGCAAGTGTTCTACCGCGCTCTTAATTGAATTGTCAGCATCATGCATTGAGAAGCTGCTCTATCTATTGCTGATCAGCATGATAATGACTGATGCGGTTTGAATAGCTTACATTCATTAGCAATTTGGCTTTTTAATGTGCATAGTTGTATTTTACATTTGCTATGATTTTAGGGAAAAAAAACATTTTACTTAAGTTTTCGCAGATGGCACTCTTAGCTGTTATCACTGTTGTTTAAATCTGTTTATGTTTCAAATACTTAGGGTGATGTAATCAAGGAGGGACAAACTATTGGCTTTGTGGATCAGCTTGGCACTGAACTTCCGGTCAAAGTAAACATTTAGTTGCATCCATCTTTGTCAGATTTTTAGTTCCTTGATTGATTCTTTCTCTTCCTCTAATGTTGGTATTCTTGTGTGATAATGATGAAATAGTCGGATGTAGCTGGTGAAGTACTGAAGGTTCTTTATGATGATGGAGGTACGATACTTGTACTTAATGAAAGTACACATACACATGCATCGGAAAATTTTGTTGTGGGATCTCCATTGTAAGGAGACCCCATATTAGCCCATAAAATCCATACTCCTAGGTCTTTTATGTGTTAATATGGGATTGGTGCAGAACGGAGATCCCACGACAGAATTTTCCCTCACACCTGTTTTCCTTATAAGTCATATAAACTTTGTAACTTGTACAGGATCTGTGGGTTATGGCGATGCTCTTATTGCTGTTAGACAATAAATTCCAGGAATCAGGTGAAGTTTACCTATCAAGAAATGTGTTGTGCATCAGTCGAAAAGCATTATATGAAGTATTTTTTATTGCACATGTAGTACTTTTCTTTACAAACAATCAGTAGTACAAAAATGCATATTATCTTGCACCAAAAAGAGTTTATGCACTACTACCATTTTAGGAACATTGAATGTCGAAGATGTCATAGAGCAAGTGTCACCTGTAGTTTCAGACTTTCAGTTACATTAGAGGGCTTGCGGCAACATCTCTGAGGAATCTTTGTATCAGAACTTGTTGACTTTGCTTCCATTTCATTCCCAATTGCTGATGCTGCTTGATTGCGTTGTTGTTGGCTTTTTTTTTTGTTTTTTGGCCAATACTACAGATCTTCAATTCTTCAAAACCTGGTGGAATGGGCATTTCAACATCTGCAAGTACCACTACAATTTCAAGGATGTAAACATAATTGTGGTAAAATTTTGAGGATGTAAACATGATCATCGTATTCAGGCACAAATGTTTTTTTTTTTTCCTTTCTAAATTTAGAAAAGTTTTTCCGGATTCTTTTGGATTTGGTTTTTAAACTGGTACATTTCCGGCGTATGTTTTCAGCATTCATTTCTGAACTCTATAGGGCGTAATTCTGTCTATGTAGTTCTTACGTGTGGCACTGACTGCAGGTGGGATCATTTCCCTACCTTTAAGCCATTCTGTAGTCCGCTTCACGCCCGTACAAGGCAGGCAGCGGTTCTACTAAAACAAAGCTGAGAATTTGAAAAGCAAACTCACATTCTAAAGTTCCATTGAACAAAACACATAACCAATGGACATGGGCTTCACGTGTGCTTATCCACCTCTCATGTACAATGGACAAGAGGAAACTGAAGAAATATATGCACCCAATACCTGTAAATGAGCAAATCAACCAAAAAAGACATAGTCAACGTAGGACAAATGAGCAAGTAGTACGTACCATTGCCAACGGGACATGTTAGAGACGCATCCCTCACAAGCTAAATGAAGAAATCAGATCTGCAAGAGCCCTATATTAGGACACAACAAAATGTTTCCACCCCACCCCTTGGCCATAAAACTCCCTTTTGGGATAGCTTCCCACTTGCAAGGTCGACTTGTCATCCTATGCATCACATTGGAGGTATATGACTAAACTTTTCAATGTATATTTTCACCAATAATCTTTACAAGAACAAGAACCCTCGGTGAATTTGTGAAACCGGGTTCTATCACGAACAACAATTTCCCGATGGTAAATCTTTGAGATAAGCTTAATCATTACATGACAGTCGCCACATATTCTAAGGTTCTTGTTCACGCTAATTGTACTTTCACCACTAGTACTAATCAAGCCAAAAGCAACAGCCAACTTTTCACTATGATAAGACAATGCATTCTCCTTCTCCTCTTCACCTATATCATGCAAAACATAATTAGTCTCCGGCATATACCCGTATTCCCTTATCTTGACTTCGATTTCATCAAGTTTCTGATGTATCTCCTTCAATTTCGGATGACACTGATCACCGTTTATAAATTTATAGATCACACCATCAACTTCCGTGATAGCTAAAACCGGGTACCTTCTTCACTGTCCTCCTATTTCTCATGGCCTCCCTAACTCTTTCGACGTCATTCCACCTTTTGTGGGCTGCATAAAGGTTTGACAACAACAACACTAAATCTCCACAATGATTAGATCCTATCTCCACAAGCTTCCTCGATGCCCTCTCTGCCATCTCCACGTTTCCATGTGTTTTAGATGCCCCGAGTAAAGTTTGCCAAAGAACAACATCTGGCAATGCAGACATTGATTCTATAATATTATATGCTTCTTCTAACCGTCCAGCCCGAGCTAACAAATCCACTGTGCTACCGTAATGCTTCACGTTTTTATACACCCCAATTTCATCCATTAACTCAAACAGTCTCAAACCTTCACTCACCATTCCAGCATGGTTACAAGCACACAATGCAGCCAGAAAGGTAACCGGATCAGCCACCATGCCAGACTTCCTCATTTCCTCGAAAATGTCAAGTGCTTTAGTCCCTTCACCATGCATTCCAAATGCCATGATCATTGTATTCCATGTAACGATATCCTTTTTGCACTCCATTCTGCTAAAAACCGTATACGCCTTCTCAACAAATCCACATTTAGCAAACATATCGATCATGGCATTGCAAACAGTCACATTTGCATCAAGATTACAAGATCTAATGTAATTATAAATCTCTTCCCCTTCCTTAATCGCTCCCAACTGCGAACAAGCAGAAAGTGCCCCCAATACCGTAACCTCATTCGGATGCACCTTACTACTCTCTTTCATTTCCTTAAAAATACGCAAAGCTTCGTTAGGTCGATTCCCTTGAGCCAATCCAGCAATCAAAGCATTCCAACTAGCTACATCAGTCACAAGCATTTCATCAAACACCATACGTGCACAATCCAAATCACTACATTTTGCATACACATCAAGCAATGTAGTCTGCAATAACACATCAGATTTAACCCCAAACTTAACTACATGCGAATGCACCTGTTTAGTTTCCATAATCGCTAAAGCACGAGCACAAGCCTTGAGAACGAACGAACAAGTTAAAGCATCAGGTTTACATGAGGCACGCTGCATGGAAACATAAGAAATGACGGCATTGATGGGTTCATGACTTTGAGCAAGGCCGCGGATGATGGCGTTCCAATCGTTGGCGGAAGGCTGAGGTAAGTTGTTGAATATGAAAGATGCGTAAGGAAAGCTGCCGGAGGATGAGGTGGCGCAGAAATCGAGCAGGCGAGAGCGGTTGATGTAGGAGTTGAAGAGGCCGGTGGCTATGAGGTGGGCTTGAAGTTGCTTGATATGGAGAAGAGAGGTGCATTTTGGTAGAAATCTTTCAACATATGCCATTGCTATGGACAAATTTCAGCATAGCTTTTCTGCTGTGCGTATACATCTACGATTTTTCTTTCTTTCTTTTTCTTTGATTTTATTCGCACATCTACCCGTTTTGTACGATTTTCACGAAATTGATTCCGAAAATTTGAATGTATAGACAACATCCGATCTTTTTAATGTTAATTCTAAATATCGGAAAAGTTGAATATTTCCTATACATTCAACTTTCACATATTCAATTTTATTGTGATATACATATAGTATAGTGTACGGAACATCAATTGTAATTCAAATAAAGACACTCAATTGTTTGTTATGTTTTGATTTTGATTTTGACAACTTGTTATTTGCTTAAATATTTATGTTGTAACGACTTAGAAACAACGTACAATATAAAATATTTTCACATCTGAGTCTATATAAAGATGGGCCAATTATTTAAAAGGACTGATTTTCAACTTATTAGGGGTAATAGGACACTCCGAAATCTTATTTAGTTATAAGGACATTCTAATTTCAAGTGGATAAAGAGGAAGAAAGAAAATAAAAAAGTTTTCAAAGTAATAAAAATAAAAAAATAAAAAATAAAACATAACAAAACAAAACAAAAAATTACTGTGCGTAGGTTTTTTTTTTTTTTTTTAATTTAATTTTTTTTTATTTATTTATAATTCACCATATTTCTAAAGGTCATATATTTTGATCTAAAACTCGGATCATCATAATTTTTCACTAAAATTCATATTTTTCGTCTTCTTTATTTTAAAATTAAATTTGATATTTTTCCGAATAAATTTCATAAAATCAATTTTTTCTTCATAAAATCGACGTGACGTATTGATCACCGTTATGCATTGACCACCTACCCGGATGCATTGGCCACCGGGATCCATTAACCACCCCGATGCATTCACCGCCGCGATTCATTGGCTACCATGATGTATTGACCGCCGCGATCCATTGACAACCTTGATCAGTGACATCTCATTGTAGCGATTTATGCAATGACGTCTCATTGTAGCGATTTATGCAGTGACTTCTTATTGTAGCGATCTATGCAGTGATGTCTTATTGTATCGAATTATACAGTGACGTGTTATTGTAACGATTTATGCAGTGACGTGTTATTGTAACAATTTATGCATACCTTTGGTTGTAAAAATATGCATTTAAACAAAAAAAAACAAAAGAAATACAGTTATTTTACAAAGTTATCGAAAATTTAAACCAACACTAATCAAATAAACCAACATCAATCAAATATTTAAAGATAACAAAGAAATAAAGTTACTTTACAAAGTTATCAAATGTGTGTATCAAGTTGTATATGCGGTGACATCAATACCATTGCATCAATTATCTAATTGTAAATACAGTCATCAATGTCACTGCAAAAGTCATCAATGTCCCTGCATCAGACATCAATGTCATTGCATAAGTCGTCAATGTCACTGCATAAAACCTAACAATTGCATGAGTCAACTCTGCTCTTGTTTTGCATTTCTCCAAATGTGGAGCTTTTAATATGGATAGAATTACAAGTTTGGTGAAACTACAAAGACTCTTCACTATGACTCTTGTAATGGCCACACGTTGTTTGTGCCTTCCTGATAATTGGATTCATTGTAGAATCCCTCAATTCTTTAACACGATCTTGAATCATTTGACGATCTTGTTTAGCTTAATGTCCTGCATCATTCATCAATGTCGCTGCGATCGGACATCAATGTCCTACATCGACATCAATGTCCATGCATCAAACATCAATGTCACCGCATAAGTCATCAATGTCCTTGTATCGGACATCAATGTCACTGCATAAGTCATCAATGTCCCTACATCGCATATCATCGCCACCGCATAAGTCATCAACGCCACCGCTTGACATCAATGTCACCGCTAAAATCATCAATATCATCGCCCAGACATCAATGTCATGCATCTTAAAAAACAAACAAACAAACAAACATCACTCAGCCGGGCTTTCATCTTTTTTTTTTTTTTCTTCCCGTTTTTTTTTTCTTTTCTTCTAGCGTTTTTTTTTTCTAGCGCTTCATCTTTTCTTTCTTCTTCTTCTTCCTTCCTTTTTCTTCTTTATCCACTTGAAATTAGAATGTCCTTATAACTAAATAAGTTTCCTTCTTAAAATTAGAATGTCCTTATAACTAAATAAGATTTCGGAGTGTCCTAAATGATCATTAATTCTCTAACGACGGCCTTATAACTAATTTGCACTATAAAGATCATGCTATATTATAAACCATGACCATGATAAGTTTTTTGAATGATTAATAATATAATAATGTATTGTGTTACTCGGTATTTATGAATGATTGTAACATCAACATTACTCCTAACGGGGTTGATGTGTCACACAAACTAGAATTTAAGACATTTTGCTTAAACGATCAGATTTACTTTCACATTAACCAACATCCGTTAGTTTCGTGCACAGATATTTTTGAATTATATTATTGTTAAGTCTAATAGATTAAATCTTCAAGTAACCGGGTGTAATCTCACGTTATTGGAAGCGGATTTGGATTATGCAAGGACCTTAAAAGGCGTAATCTCTTTCTTTATGAAACAAGATAAGACATTCTCAATACATGCTTTGTTGGGCAGACGAATATGAATGTGTGGTAATATGTAGAGTCCGGATCCTCTGCTGTGTGTATTACACAACAATGGTTTGTGTGACATTAAAACGATGCCGTATTGAGTCCAAACGACGCCGTTTGGTTCCGTGCTTTATAAAAATAAAAATAAAAAAAACCTCAAAACGACGTCACTTTAAGTATAAACTACACCGTTTTGGGGTCACAGAAACGCACAGCAGGTCACAACACAGTAGACGATCCGGACTCGTAATATGTACTCCTCCGTCCCAATATACAGATCATCATAGCTTTTCCATTTTATTCCATAATATTATTAGTTTCGACACAAGTTACTCCCCCGCACAGGTTTAAGTCTCTATCTACGATCAGATCTTTCTGAACTCCCCTATGACCGCTATCAAAGATGCTAAGAGAGTACTTATTACCAAGGTAGTAACATTTTCCCTCATTTTACATCTAATTTATATCATCTAAACACTTTACAATTGTTCCATTTATGATAGTCAAATGATGTATTAGGCATTTAGTCATACATTAATGATTTTTAACCATTTTTTTAATATGTGTGAAAATTCTAATGGCTCGTTTGGATTGATGGAATGTAAAAAATGAATCTGTTGGAATGGAATGGAATGATATCATTCCATTACTGCGTTTGGTAGACAGTGGAATGAAATCGAATCTTATTGCATGATTTATTTTTTCATTCCATTCCCGCCATTCCATTGGATTTTGGATGGAATGAAAATCATCCATTTTCATTCCGATCCGTTGGAATGAAAACATATTCCATTCTTCCGTTGCCAAACACGCTAAATGATGGAATGAAATGGAAAAAAAACATTCCATTTCATTCCATTACCGCAATCCAAACGCGCCATAAGATGATTTATATTTTAAACCGATAAAATATGAAACGAACTTACATTCTTTGAGAGATTGCCCTTGAACACACTAGTTTTGGCGTTTACATTCTACACTCAAAATGGCATTTTAGTTTATTTGGATTTGATCAAGTGGATACTTGGGTGGAAATCAACCTTTATCGCGAGATTTTTTGGGTCCTTATGAATGTCTATTATGTTAGAAAAAATGAGATAAAACAAACAGATAGAAAAATTCTCCAAGGCACGTAATCGTTTTTTAAAAGAAATGTTTTAGATCTCTCTCAGGATTCAATGGAGTACAACTTAGAGTCACAATACGTTTTTTGTGCTGATGATGCTTATGACAAATTTGAACATTTTCGAATGCATCTGATGTCTATAAATAGACAACGAAAAAACACACTATACATCTTCATGAAAGAACAAACCAGTTCGTCTTCAAAGGATGTGTCCCAATGAACATGCACCACCGAAATGGTGTGTCCCAATGAAAAATCCCTTCTACGAAATGGTGTGTCATTCGCATATGTTCGTTTAGGTTTTGGGGGCGTTGCCCCCTCGGCCCACCGCGACCTGACCGGGCAGGTCGAATCCCGTTTCTTTTCGGCGACACCTGTCGTACTCAATGTACAACAACACATTCAAAATAAAAAATAAGGGGCCAGAGGGACAAAATAAGATACAAAATGGGAAAAAAAGCACAAGAAAAAAATAATGGTTGAGAAGGACAAAAGCAGCGCGTATTATTATGTGTGTTACTACATTTGGTTGTAGCAACATGTAGTAACACATGTAGTAAATACGCGCGTTTTGTCTTCTCACCACTATATTTTTTTGTCATTTTTCCTCATTTTAGATAAAAAAACAGTCATTTACAACCTTTAACAAAAAAAAATAAAACAGATTTTGTGAATAAAATATGCCAAAGATGCCATTTCATGTAATTGGCATTGACGTAATCAATTTATGTTTTAATAGCCTAGATACTTTGTCGGTTACCAGATTTCTTGTATGCATCATTTTTGCGAGGGTTAAATTTTTGGGCAGTGTTAATGACATCACACCCAATATACTTGGACACCACACCTGTATAAAATTCGACTTTTTAGAGGTTGAAATAACACATTTCGACTTTTCGAGAGTTGAAACAACACATTTCGACCTCTAAAAAGTCGAATTATATACATATGTGGTGTCCGAGTATATTGAGTGTGGTGCTATTAACAATGCCCTGAATTTTTTTATCCATTATTATGGAAGGACAAATTAGTTTTTGGGTTGGTGTTGTCATCTTAAGCTTTGTAAAATGAAAAAAATTTATGGTGCCAGATGGTTGTATGAAGGTTATCAAGATATCTTACCACCTTTCATTTCTAACCTCTCACACACGCCAAAAGTGTATTACATGAAAGAGAGTTAAAATGAATGGCTCTAAAGTATGCCACTTGGTACAACCTTCCTACAACCGTTGCACCATAAAATCACTCTTTGTAAAATACGTTTTTGTATAGATTTTTATATATATACATATATATCGAAGTGTCCTTTTTTTAGACAAAAATTAACGGATTAAATCACTTTCATAATAATATAATATAATTAGTTATTAAATAAAAACGGATGAAATAAAAGATTTTGACTAACGATACATGCACAATATTTATAACTCGAAGATTAAATAATACTCTATACCAAGGGACGGACGCGGGGATTGGAGTTCTTTTCCGTGATTCTCAAGGGACAGTCCTTCATTCCTTCGCCTACCATTTTGATCCTGGAGACCCGGTGGAGTACATGGAGCTTAATGCTATCTCCTTGGCTTAAGAGGAAGCACAACAGTTGGGGATCCAGCGGCTCGTGGTAGAGAGTGATTGCTTGGCGTGTGTCTCGCGACTCCGCAGACCCGTAGAAGACCTAACGGCCCACGACTGTTTAGTAAATGATTGTTTGGCTTTACTCTCTACCTTTGTATCTGTTTCTTTTATTTTATTCGGCGTAGGAGAATGCTTGCAAGATCTCCTGTGAGCATCTTTCTACTTAGTTTCGACCGAACATCTTGGGGTCGCTCACCCTCGTGACGCTTTACAATTTGCTGTTTGATGGATCTTGATTAATAAATGTTTTTTTTTTCTTTTCCAGAAAAAAATACTCTATACCATTAATTATGATGATAAGTCTATGTTAATAATTTATTATCAACGGTGAATATTATTGTTGTGATAAATATTGTGTCCCTCTCAATCAAAAAAAAAAAAAAAAGATAAATATTGTGTCCGTATCGTTCATAAAAGATTTTGTCAATAGGCCAAGTCGGAATTGGGATTGGCCATTGAGGGGTAAATTAGAGTCCAACTGCATCCTATTCAAAGTCGTCATTTTTTTTTCCTTTTTTTTTTTTTCTCAGGAAAAATTCAACGCTTCACGTTCTCATTTAGAAAAAAAAAAAAAAAAAAAAAAAGGAGATAGAGAGAATGGCATCACCACCGACGCTTCCGATCTCAAATCCTCAATCTGCCGCCACCACCGGCGGAGTCGCAGGCGATCCACCAATCGCCACGCCAGCCTTCCGATCCTTCATCAATCGCCTCTCTTCATCCATTCGTCAAGGCTTCTCTCAACGCCGCCCTTGGACGGAGCTTCTCGACCGCACTTCCTTCTCCCGTCCCGAAACCCTAACCGAAGCAGCCTCTCGCATCCGGAGGAATTTCACTTATTTCCGTGTGAACTATGTCTCCCTGATCTTTTTGGTTCTAGGTGTTTCGCTCGTTTCTCACCCTTTCTCTCTCCTTGTCCTATTGGCATTACTCGCTTCCTGGTGCTTCCTTTATCTGTTTAGATCATCAGATCAGCCTTTGGTGTTGTTAGGTCGCACGTTTTCTAGCCGCGAAACCCTAGGAATACTGGTTGTTTCCACCATTGTTGTGGTGTTCCTTACGAGCGTTGGATCGCTTCTTATTTCAGCTTTATTAGTTGGATTGGCCATCGTATGCACGCACGGCGCTTTCAGAGCTCCGGAGGACTTGTTTTTGGATGAGCAAGAGCCTGCTAATACTGGTTTCCTCTCCTTCCTCGGCGGTGCCACCTCTTCCGCCGCCGTCGCTGCTGCTTCCCCTGCTATTTTTGGTCGAGTTTAAACAGATCATGTCCTGATAACACGATCCTGATTGACAAGGTTTGTTGTGGATCGAGTTCAATATGCGAATCTTGTGATCTATCTTCGGTGGGACATTGAGTAATTTTCTCATATTTTGCAGAAATCGCTTAGGTTCTCGTAATTTTTATTGGATCTGCGTCCTGTAATTTTGGATTTATATTTCAAATTGATTACTTATTATGTATTTTGGTCTCCATTCAATCAAAATGGTTGGCCTTACTATTAGCTGCTCATCAATTGTTATGTTGGCTTGATATTAGCAAAATATTCAAATTGGAATTGTGTTTTCTTCCAGAACCTGATATTCTTGATCTTAACCTTAGAATGTAGTCCTCCTCAGGCTTTGAATGTTTGAGTCCTTGCTTGTTTATCAATCATTGACTTAACAATCACTCTTTTATGTGTTGAATTATTCCTTTTTTTTTTCCCCTTCTTCTTCTTATATTTGTATGCTGTTATTCATGTGCATGATTTTAGAATGTTGAAGTTGGTTTTACTTGAGAACATTGGTGAATGATTATGCATTTGTATATACTTAGATTTAAATTCTAGCTACGAGTAGTAGGAGGTTGGATAACTGATTGCTGAATATTGTCAGGCATCCAAGCTGTTGGTTGAGATATTTCGGGAAATAAAGCCCGATGTATTAGGAATTGAGATCATCTCCTCCGGTGCAAAGGGTGTACAAAAGGCAGCATTGTTTTTTAGTTTCACTGGAGAAAAAAACATGCGGTTGAATCTTCCTCACCATTCAAATGTGGATTTGGATCGTCTTCATAGGAAGAATCACAACACCTGTAATGAAGAGATGGATTTGATCCTCTCTTTTTTAGTGGTTTCATATGTCTAATATCATAGGATTGCCAGATGAACACTTTTCCTATCTTATGTGTCAACGCGCATTACTTTGTGTTACGTGTTGTTTGAATTTGATACATTAACCCTACACCTTGAACCATTAGCATATAATATAATCAAACTACAGTAGCTAATCATCTCTTCTGAAGATTCTTATGATCCACACTGCATTTTGCTCACACTTCATAGTTCAATATTGTCGTCTCTAGTTTCCTTGAATTGCCTTACATACAGCCTGGTGTTGTTCCCTATAGCATTAAGCTTTGCTACAATTTCTATACATTCATTCATCTAAGGGCGGTCGTAATGGCTCTTTTTTTTTTTTGGGTCCTTTAATAATAAATCCAAAAAGTAGAAACCCTTTAATAAAAAAAGTTTGGGTAATAGCTTTTCGTCATTGCACTTCATGCTCCAAGCCGTCACCCAACCAGTCCTTTTCTGGAAGTGCAAAAGGACGCCCCAACCCTCTTCTTTTCATTAAAAAATTCGCATAACCCTACACCAAAAATTGTGTGCAAAAACTCTCCCGTTCTTCCCTGTTCTGCTATTCACTCTTATATCTTCTTATGCAATTATTTCTATCAAAAAGATAGAGCTTTGGAAGGTCTGATGCCGGATGATTCATACCTTTCTGCAATTTCTTCTTTTGATTTTGGTTGGATGATTCAAGATTTGCAGAGGTAACTAATTTTGGAAAGTTATTGTGTGGTGACGGAATTTGTGATGAAATGACGGGTGAAACGATCCGAACCACACAGTTTTAATACAGAATGAATGTGTGTCATGTGTGGTGTGCCATCAATTTCTTTGTTCTGCAATTAGTTTGGGTATTGATAATTTAAATGAAAATCCAATCTTGACCTAATTTTCTACCTAATTTAGAGACTAGTTCTGTACTCGATTTCCCCTTTCCCCAAGTGAGCCATTACGGGATAAAAAATAGACTCAGTCCATTTGCTCCAGTCAATTTCATTTGCCATCAATTTTGTGGGGCAATAATCAATTTTCCAATAGGCCATTGGAAAATGATACATACACAATACATTTGTGTATAACATGTGTCACTACACATGATCTTACCATTAATAATGTGTAGGACATATCAATTGATTTAAATCCCATCATAATCAATGGTGGGATCATGTGTAGTGCACATGTTGCATAAAAGTGTTGTGCATGTATCACTACCGATAGTCCGTTACGTCCACCCTAAGGATACATATAAAAAAATAAAATAACTGGTCAAGGGTCTTAAAAATTTGGACAGGTATGTGAGATTGCATAATACATCCAAACATAAACAAACAAATGAGAACCTGCAATATTTTTTAATTATAGAGCAAGAAAAGTGGACATTTTCTCTGCTTAAAGTCGCAAGTCCCTACTAATTGGGTACATTAATGGGCTTTATTTTTTTTCTTCTTCTTCTTCTTCAACTTCCAGTCAAGGACAAATTACCAACTTCTTAAATCTAAATTTAGAAAGGATTCAAAATGTCAAAGCAGTTCGCTAAAGCTTATTGTTAAATTAATTATACATAAAATAACCCCTCAAAAAAGAATTATACATAAAATAATTACCATATTAGGATTCTTAGTTGGTGTTGGATTTTAGGGATATAAAACCTGTTAAGCCCGGCTTTTGGTCAGTAGTCTAGTCCTTAATATATCGTTTTGTTTATATGACGAAAACCTGTTAAAGTATATAATATGTTAATTATCTATCTGCTTAAGTCTTGTATTAGACACGTCCGGCAATATCCACTTGAAATCAATCATATTCCGTTGAGAGCTCGTATTTCATGATCCCATTATAGACTTTTTGGTAAGTTATATATACTTTAAAGAAAAATATGTTAGGGCCAGATCAATCTAAAACAGAGTAATCCTCTTTTCTATGAAGCAAACGATGAATGCAAAGCTGAAATCACTTTCCACGATCAATCTAGAAAACTCCAATTTCGATGCTTTCACCAAGCCTTGGTAAATCAACTCCACCCAAAATTCGAGGAAATCTGAATGGTATAAGATGTAAGCACTTCACCACTTTCGTTCGGAAGAAAATTCTAATTGCAGCCACGTTACCCTTAACAATTTGGAATGTTTATTAGAATGAATACTGGAATTGTCCTTATTCCTTATTTGATGTCAAACATTTGTGATACATTATATCAGAATATTCTTTTTTATTGCAAAATCGATACTAGATAAGTTGGAAATTAATTATAAATTTGACACGGAAATTGGTTTTATTGTAATAAGGTGCACATATAATTACATGAATCGGCGTTGGTCTCTTTTTTCCAAGTTTGTGGACGGAATAGGATCCTCTCAAGTACTTGAGGAAATATTCTCTCAAGTAATAGTGATCTAACCGTAGATTTATGTTTTCAAAACTACATCGTTTTGATAATAATGTGTAAAAATAAATCCACTTGACCCTTAAGTATTTGGGAGGATCCACTCCCATTTGTGGACCAAAAGAAGTTCTCCAACCTCTTTTGCACTAATAACAAAAACTAAATAAACAATTTACATTTACACTACTATTTCAAAGAATTCATCGTCTTTCTCACCTTTTGACTTTTTTTCCATGTACTTTCTGTTACTTATCTCCATTAACAACCCCTCACACAACGGAAGAAAAATAAATAAACAAATTTTCTATTCAAAAGAAAAAGAATCTAATTATCATGGTTTGAATTAAGTCAATTATCTCTATTTGAAATCTATTGCTGTGTTATGTATTTATTTTAATAGAAAAGACTAATCTTAGTCTTTTTTTTTTTTTTTTTAAACCGATCGAACTTTATTCATTCAACAAAATGCCAAGCATTTACAATCTTTCGAATTGTCACGGGACTATTAACAAAGAATTATTGTTCTTCTAACCCCTGCATTGTCGATATTTTGAGCTTTTTCCACCATTTGAGCAACAAAGACATGCGGCGGAGGGCAACAAGAATACTCTTCAAAAATCCGTTTATTGCGCCAGGACCAAATACCATAGATAAGCTCTCCTCCAGGATGTATTTGCATTTTGGTGAGGCTACGACAAGCAGAAACGTTATGTAATGACAAAGCAACCCATTCTTTGGTCGTCTCGGCGTAAGAAAGCATTCTTGTGTGCAGGATCAAGAAATTTCTCCCAAATTGCTTTAGGCCAGTAACAATCGCGTAGTGCATGAAGAGAGGTCTCTTCCGCAACACCGCAAAAACCACATATACCGGAGTCCACAGTTTGGCAGCGATAAAGACGTGCATTAACAGGTAAAGCATCATGACACAGCATCCAAACGAAGTGATTACCTCGACTTGGTCCTTTGAGCTCCCAAATTGCCTTCCATATGGGATCGATACTCTGTTGAACTCTCACATATATTTGAGAACAGTACCCTGAGTTAACCGTGTACTGCCCTTTTGAGTCATCCCGCCAAACAAGAACGCCATCTATTAACTCAGCTCCACCATCAATAATCGCAATACTACTTTTAATACTCCTCCAAACTGCTGAGCTACCTTGTTTTAACGGTTGGTGAATGTCCCCGTATTTTTCTCTTAAAACATCAACCCAAAGAGATTTCTTACCCTTTATATATTGCCACGCAAGTTTTGCCAGGAAGGCCTGATTCATATGTGCAAGATTTTTAAAGCCTAGTCCGCCTAATCTTAGTCTTTTCATGTGAGGAAAAAATGGTTATCATTAGATGATAAACTAATAGGTTGTTATATATGTAAACCATTATTGCATTTACATAAATGAGAATGGATGATTATCATTAGACAAAAAGATGTGAGATGAAAAAAAATAAACTTGGTTGATGTTCAACGATATAATATCTATAAAAAAAAATTAATGTACAATATTTTCATTTTGATTTTTACCCTTAATTTTTTTTAGTTCATTGAATCTAACCCAATTTTTATTTTTATTTTTTGTTTGGGAAGTAATCTAACCCAATTTTAATGAGAATGTTGATAATTTTACTGATTTAGTCATTCCCCTAAATAAATAAATAAAATAGTCAGAATGTACCAAATGTTTTTTAACCGTTATTAGTTATAGAAATTCATTAACATCTTACTCAAATTATGACAGTATAAGTATTATTTTTTAACTCATATTTAGTCCGAAGAAAGATTCTCCTATTTTTAACCATTTTATCAAATAGATGAGGAAAAACATACTTAGTAAATACTTGCTTACTTTTCTTGATATGACTACTCCTATGTTACAAACACTAACCATACCTAAAGACTGTATTCATTTACACGCGCAATGGTTTCTTGGCTAAGGCGTATGATGATAGTTAAGTCTTTAGGTATGATTTTTTTTTTCTTTTTCGAAATGAAATAAACACACACCCATCATAAACTAAAGACTAAACCAATCAGAATATGCCTCCTTTGCCTTGAAAATATATTAGTTCAACAAATGGAGATTGAACATGTAGTGGAATAAATGTTGTAATGACATCTTAACTAAACTTGTCTTAATCAATCTAAATCCTTTGATGTTTGTTTCTTAACGGATTTTTGTTAGAACTACTCGATACTCTACCTAATATATGTTTTTGGCAATTTTTTTTTATTGATGATGTTAATTTATCCGTGTTTATTCGGTGATGCTACTGTTATAATGGTTATGGCACAAATGAAACAACATTTTACATCATTGATATGATAGACCTACATTATAATTAATTATCAATGATGTAAAATAGTGTTGTGTTACTCGTTATGACACAACCAAACTCAGACTAAGGGCTTTGAAAAGCCAAAAAAAAATTAGGCCCGGTTTATTACATACGGGTTCAATTAGTTTATTAGTCTAAAATATAATCATTGATGGAGTCAGGAATTGAAGTTCTAGTGGGCTAGTAGACTATATTCCCACAATCAGATGCACTTAAGTAAGATGTTTTGATGCATGTGTTGAGTTGGATTATATAAGTATTTTGTTATAGAAATATTTTTCTCCGGGTATGCTTAGCCCCTTTCTCCATATTCTGCTCTGTTCATTTATACATTAAAGTGAATAAGTGGGCCAAATTATTTAGTTCTATTTAAGTTGACGATACAGGGTTTCACCCCTCCACGTGTCGTCTTTCAGTTGGTCTCCATGATATGAATAAGAATCAAGGTCTACACGTCGATGCCTGGACTCGGGGCTACGACGATCGACATCCAAGCAGTGTAGGACGAGAGCCCCATCTCGACAACCGTGAGTCGGTTAAGTCGGTTTGGAGGACAGCGTCCGCACCAGCTACGAAGGCCCATTATCAGCGTGATAACTTAGGTGAGGGGCAAGGCCCATTAAGGATAAATATGACAATAACTTAAACCGACCTAATATTAAGGTTAGGGGCATGCATTGTCCTTATAAATACCATGTTCCAGGAACTACGTAAGGCTTGATTCCTGGACAAATACATGATACGTAGGCAATCTAAGACAAGTTCTTAGACTCAGCCGCAAATATCAAAATCTACAAACACGTTCTTAAGGCAATAAGGTTCTGCGTATACATCATTAGATTCATCAGGCACGGATTAACTAGGTGACAGAATTTGTCATCATCAATCATCATTGGCGCTAGAAGGAGGGTCTTCTACTGTTGAGTATACCAAGATCACGATGCCTCCTAAGGACAAAAACGCCAAAAAAGCTAATTCCAAAACCACAGATCAACAGGGTTCGCAGATCAATGAGCAAGTGGATCTGGATGAGCAAGAGACAAGGGATCCGTTGCTGGATCCTATCCATAAAGATCCCTCAAAGGAGAAACAAGGCCTCGGTCCAGAATATCAAGTTATCGTAGATCAGTTGGCAACGGCTGATCGCGAATTGATGGCTAGAATCATAGCGGAGGCTTTCATGGCTCAAAATCGTGAGAATAACGGTAAGAAAGACGCCGCAGAAAACGTCAAGCAAGTCCTTAGGGAAGGAATCAGTGGATCGTCCAGCTCTGTGGAGAAAAAGAGACGCGAGATCCAACAGAAACATCAAAGGTTTGATGAGGACAGCACTAGGCAGGAGCTGAACGCTATTTTAGGCAAAAATACGGTCTCACTGTGGTTGGAATCGCCCTTCACAAAGGAAATTGAAGATTTTCCCAAACCCAAGGGGTTTAAAATACCAAAAATAGAACCTTATGATGGCACTACCGATCCAGAAGACCATCTACATAGGTATCTGTCTCAGATGAGGTTAGACGGCGTGCATGATGCATTGAGGTGTCGGGCCTTCGAGACGTTGCTCGTCGGTCGAGCCATAGAATGGTTCACCAAGCTACGACCAGGCTCGATCTTGATTTTTGCTGTGTTAGCCCGCAAATTTCGAGATGCGTTTATCATGAATAAAAAGTTTCATCTAAGCGCTACGCACCTCATGAATATGAAGCAACAAAAAGACGAAACAGTGATAAACTATTTGAAGAGATTTAATCTTGAAGCCATGCAAGTCAAGGACGCAGATGATCGACTTCAGATCACGTCGCTTGTGGGAGGGCTGCGTAATACAAGGTTATATATGAAATTGAGCAGAGATGTCCCTCGTACCATGGACGAATGTGTTAATGTGGTGCATAGATTTTGTCAAGGGGAAGAGGCAGTGCATAGGCACACCCAATCCGACTGGATGGATTCAAAGAAGGACACTCGAGGTCCAAATAGGAATCAATCCAAAGGATAGAGCACCGAAAGCAAGTCGACAGTCTGGGATCGCATCACGGCACCCATCTCGGACCGTTTGGGAAAGAAATGAGCCCTACATGATAAGGATTTCATCCCCCTCAATCGGTCTCGGGGGGAAGTGTTGTCTATTATGATCTCGAAAGGCATAGCGAAGACACCCAGACCACTGAAAAAGCCCCGAGAAAAGAGAAATCCAAGAAAGTATTGTGAGAATCACACTGATATAGGTCATACAACAGACGATTGTAATTACTTGAAAAGAGACATCGACGCATGTATTCAAGAGGGCAAGCTGGATGAAGTGGTCGATAGGTCTCAGTGCAATGAGCCCAAAGGGCGCCGAGAGTATAAAAGAAAAAATTCTGATCAAGATCGAGACTGAGGTCGTTGTTAGGAAATCTACGCGGGAACGCAGCGGAATTCAAAATTTATTTCCTATCGACCCAAGATCGACTTCGTTTAAGCAATAAACAATTAAGCTAGTAGACGGTGGTTACCTTGGTTGATCTAAAAGATCGACGCTTTGACCGTCTAGGGAGAGTAGTTCAGCATAGAGCCGCCCAAGTGTTCGGCCTCTACCGCTAGTCCACACGAACGACCCGCGGAATCCCATCATGGATTGCTCTTTGGAAAACTCCGGTTGCTAGACCGGCCTTTTTCCCCTCTCTCCAACTCTCCAAAAGATGCTCTCTATTTTATACAAGAACTATGAGCTCTTGCAATTGTGATGTACAAAAGAGCTTGACACCCACCTCTTATTTATAGTATAGGTGGCGCCATCTACTAGAGTGGAGGAGAAGAAAACCTTTTCTCAATAAAATAAGGAAAATATAATTGATTGATTTATCTCATTTATTATAATATCTCATATTAAATAAATCTAGGGTATTGTCAATATCTTATATTGAATATTTCCAAGATATTGTCAATATCTTTTATATATATATATATATATATATATATATATATATATATATATATATATATATATATATATATATATATATATATATATATATATATATATATATATATATTATTTTATTTATTAATATCTAATATTAATAATAGTAATACCATTAATTAAATTTGCACAATCTAAGTGTATCTTATACACATTAAATGTGGCGCCCCTTTGACCAACAAATTGGCTTCGGAATATTCTTTAATTAATATAATATTATTAATATCTTGTATTTAATTTATTCATAATAAATAAATACCACCATATTAATTTACCACTATAACCTTTATAGTCTCGAGATAAACTTTCCTTATTTGGTTATCATCTATAACCATATTTTAATCCGCTAGATGTTCTTATGTGTGTGACCCGATAGGCTTCGAATATGTTGGCCGTAGACACAAAGTGCAAATTACTTAAAATGCCCTTCATGCCTAACGATCACGGGATAGCGTCAGCAACACACCGTGACCTCAATCATCGGAAGAGTCAAATGCAATGACTACTACCTTTCATGTGAAAAGCTTGATTACCGTGTAACTTACAATCTATATCGCCGTAATAATATCCATACGGTCGTTAGTTGAGTGTCAAAACATCAACGACCGTATCTTATAATCTGGATATCATGCTCTCTCGAAGTAACTCGTTTACTCCCACTTTGCAAAGATTCACGAGAGTAAGACATTCCTTATAAGAAGGCCATTTCGGATATTCGATCCCAATCATAGGATACGCGATTCCCGGATGATCAATCATGTATACTCCGTGATGCTTGAAGATCATACCCAATCACTACCGCATGATCGCCCGTGGCTGTGGGAAACCTCAATAGTGTCAAAGCATGACAATCCACACCGTGATTCCATGACGACTCGGTCAAAAGGATAATTACACAACCGTCACATAGTGTGACACTTATCCGTGTAAGTGGGTCGGATCTAACGACGCATTCTCTAATACACGCCCACGCATACCCAAGTGTCTCTACACTTCGATAGACGAGATCTATCCACGCCTCTTAAAGACAGAAGACATCTAATACGTGCTAGTCCGTTTTATACTATCAATGCCCTGTTTAATAGTACATCGACTGAGAGACATTTAAGTATCAAACTTATTAAAGTGATTAGAGATCTCATCAACCATAATCGCTATCATGGTTTCTCTATCACGATTTAATACTAAGGACGTTATCATATAACAATTCATAATTGGTTCTTTAAAAGAACAGATATATGACAACATAAAAGCCATTTTATATATGTATAAACATAAAGAAATAGTAGAAATGATCCGACCCGGTCGGATCCGGTCCAACCCGATTTGGTTTAGGACACTATTCCAACAGTCGTGACACTCAGAGATGCAGAGATCGATCAACACGTCACGAGCGATCTCCATGTCGAGAAAGAAACAGCAGATGTGACCAAGATCGAGACAGATATGACGATAATCGACCCAATAACTACATTAATACGATCTTTGGGCCATCTGAAAATGATAAAGACCGAGCCAGTCGAGAGCCAACGGACAGCTCGAGGGAGAAGAAGAGACTGAGATTTACAACAGAAGTCGGGTATGGACCCAAAGATGACATACCTGATTCTCGGAGTCACAGTGAGGGGCTGGTAATTGAGGCGGTGATTAGCCGAGCTCGGGTATCGAGAGTCTGCGTCGATAACGGCAGCGTGGTGAATATCTTGTACTACTCTGCTTTTAAGGCGATGAAACTGAGAGATGAGGACATAGCTCATTTAGCATCTCCTTTGTTTGGATTCACTGGACAAGCGGTCCATCCCGGTTCGATAAGGTTGCTAACGACGGTCGGCGATGGTGAGAGATGAAGGACCCTTAAATTAAACTATGTAGTAGTCAAGGCCCCTTCGGCATACAATGTCATTTTAGGTCGACCTGCCCTTTTCGACCTGCTCGCTATCATCTCCATAGTCCATAATAGCATGAAATTCTTTACCAGGAACGGCTCGCATAAAGTAAGAGGAGACATTCAAGCGGCTCGGAGCTGTAACTCCATCGTCATGGATGGGAAAATAGCTATGCAACAAGTCCTGATTGAAGAGTTGATTCTGGAGGAAGAAGATGAGAAGAGTTGGGTCTCGGTTGATCCTGTCGAGGATGTTCGTTTGTGGGAAGACGAAAAAGATCAGTGCGTGCAAGTCAGAATTTGGATCCCGACTAGAGAAAAACAATTGCTGGTCGAGCTACTAATTTAGTTCAGAGATATTTTTGCATGGAAGGCTGACGACATGCCAGGATTATCCACAGATACAGCAGTCCACAAGCTTGAAATAGATCAAGGCCGGAGGCCAGTCAGACAAAAAAATAGGAGTTTCGCACCTGAACGAAACCAAGCTATCGAGAAGGAAGTCGGGAAGCTGTTAATGGCCAAAATAGTGAGGGAAGTGCTCTATCCGGAATGGCTGGCTAACCCGGTGTTAGTCAAGAAGCCCGACGGCAGCTGGCGTATGTGCGTGGACTTCACCGACTTGAATAAAGCATGTCCGAAAGACTCATATCCGTTGCCAAAAATTGACAGGTTAGTAGACTCTACCATCGACTTCGAAGTGTTTGGTTTTTTAGATGCGTATAAGGGATACCATCAGATCGTAATGGATCCCGAGATGCTGAAAAGAAAGCTTTCATCACGGAATTTGGCACTTTCTACTATGTAACCATGCCATTCGGGTTGAAAAACGCTGGGGCTACATACAAGAGGGCAGTCAACAAGATTTTCGCCAAACAAATCGGTAGGTGTATGGAAGTGTACGTCGATGACTTGCTCATCAATAGTCGATCGATGAAGCAGTACTTGGTAGATGCTCGGGAAGTATTTGAGGTTTTGAGAGAAACAAAGATGAAGTTAAATCCGAAGAAGTGCACGTTTGGGGTCAGGTCGGGGAAGTTTTTGGGATACATGATCTCGAAAGACGGGATTCGAGCGAACCCGGATAAAATCGACCCGCTGAAGAACATGCCTGCGCCTCGAAATATAAAGGAAGTACAGAGACTCACTAGTTGAATGGCCGCCCTCAATAGGTTTCTATCGAGATCCGCCCAACGAGCTCTACCGTTTTTCAAGACTATCCGTAAAGCTAGTCATTTCCATTGGGGCGAAGAGTGTCAGAATGCCTTCGAGGATTTAAAAGCATATTTGTCGGAGTTACCCACTCTCACTTCACCTCGGGAAAGAGAAAAATTGTTGGTCTATCTCGCAGTATATGAAGAAGCAGTGAGTACGGTTCTGATTCGGGAAGGGGCCCATGGCCATGTGCCGATTTATTTTGTTAGTTAAGCATTGCATGGACCCGAGACCCGATACTCACCAGCAGAAAAACTAGCATTATGTTTGGTACATGCCTCGAGAAAACCGAGGCCTTATTTCCAGGCCCATCCTATTACGGTGGTCACTGATCAACCGCTGAAGTAGATTTTAGCGAAGCCCGACATGTCGGGTCGACTGGCAAAATGGGTAGTGGAGATGGCAGCGTACGACATCGAGTTCGTGCCTCAGACTGCGGTTAAGGCCCAAGCCTTGAAAGATATTTTAGCTGAAGGAATATCCATCCAACTCAAGCAAGAGAAACAAACCACAAAAGAACAGTGGACGCTCCAAGTCGATGGAGCATCAAGCAAAGAGGGAGCAGGAGTTGGACTCCTTCCAATTAGCCCAAAAGGCGAAGAATTCCCCTAGGCCCTTCCATTCGACTTCAAAGCGACAAACAACGAGGCGGAATATGAGGCTATGATCACAGGTCTGAAACTTGCTCTGAAGTTGGGAGTCGAGAATCTACTAGTTTACAGCGACTCGCAGTTGGTGGTGAATCATATCAGGGGGGAGTATGAAGTCAAGGAAGAAACCATGAAAAATTACTTAACAGTGGTACAAGGCCTCATACCAAAGTTCAAGTCGGTTCAGATCGAGCAGGTCCCCCGAAGTCAGAATAAGAGAGCCGATGCGTTATCAAAGCTCGCTTCGAACTTCGTCTCGAACAAGAAGGTTCTGGTTGAGCTATTGACCGATAGGAGCTACATGGAACCAGAAATGCAGCTGATCACTCAACAGGCAACATGGATGGATCCAATCGCCCTTTACCTTAAGGACGGAATTCTACCGTCCGACAAGGTACAAGCACGAAAAGTCCGACTTCAGTCAGCACGGTATGCGTTCTTCGGTTCCGTCCTTTATCGTAAGTCTTTTGTAACGCCATGGTTAAGATGTGCATCAGAAGAAGAGGGTGAATACCTTCTCGAAGAAATTCAAAGAGGAGCTTGTGGAAATCATTGCGGGGCTAGGATGCTTGCCCGAAAATGCAAGCTAGCCGGGTACTTTTGGCCATCAATGCAACAAGATGCGAACCGCCTGGTTCAGAGGTGTAGGACTTGTCAAATCCATGATAATATCACCCATCAACAGGCCCAAGAAATGAACGTCATCTCGTTAGCCTGGCCTTTTAATCAATGGGGTGTCGACATAGTCGGACCCTTACCCCGAGTCCCGGGTAACAATAGATATGTGGTCGTCGCAGTGGACTACTTCACGAAATGGGTCGAGGCCAAGGCTTTGACTGACATCAGAGCTTCGACCATCAAAAAATTCTTGTGGGTCGATATTCTATGCAGGTATGGAATTCCCAAGGCTCTGATCTCAGATAACGGTACTCAGTTCGAAGGCCGAAGAGTTAGAGAATGGTGCAACGAATATCATATCAGTCAGCACTTCACCTCGGTAGCTCACCCACAAGCAAGTGGTCAGGTCGAGCAGAAAAATCGACAGATCAAGCTAGGGTTGAAAAAAGGCTAGAAGCCGAAGGTCGGGACTGGACAACACAACTTTCGAGCATCCTATGGTCGTATAGGACAGCTCCAAATTCTTCGACAGGGGAAACACATTTCTCTCTTGTCTACGGATGCGAAGCAGTAATTCCCGCAGAAATCGGTCTTCCCTCCCCTCGAGTTCTAGCATACAATGTTGAAACCAACGATCCTGATCTTCAACAAGAAAAAGATAGCGTTGAGGAATGAAGAGAAATAGCTTCCGCTCGAATGGCGAGATATAAGCAGAAGATCTCGCAGTATTACAATTCAAGGGTCAAGTACAAATACTTCAAAGTCGGAGATTTGGTCCTCAGGAAAAATGAGGCGAGTCGACAGGAAGCAACCGGCAAGTTAGATCCGAATTGGGAAGGCCCGTATCAGATCCTAAAGGTTCATCCCAAAGGATCCTACCAACTCGGGCGGGCAGATGGGACTACGGTTCCTCGACAGTGGCACGTCAACAATCTGAGGAAGTATTACGTTTGATTGAACTTTATCTCGAGTTATTTATATTTTTACTCTTTGTAATAAGTCTGTGTGACAATTTTATGGATATTTTAATAAATATATCTTTTCTCGAGATGCTTTTATGTTTTTCAGGATCTACAGCCCCAACATTATAAGTATAACACTATATAAAATGTCAAAGGCAATGCAATCGACTACGAAAAAGGAAAATCCGCAAGTCGGATCCCTCGATATAGCCTAAAGCAAAACGATCCTACAAGGCAAAAAAATGCTAAGGCGAAGGGAGAGTTCGCAAAGTCGGACCAAACGCCTATAAAATCGACCAGCCAAAAGCAAAAACAAGCCCAAGAGGCAAAAAATGCCAAGGTCGGTTCGCAAAGTCGGACCAAACACCCAGAGCATCGACCTGCCCATAGCAAAACTAGTCTGAGAGACAAAAAATGCTAAGGCAACTAGGTCGATCTCAACTAGACTCGCAAGTGCAATAAGAACCAAAGGTTCATAATACACTTGGGGGGCAACACGACTTCGATAAAGCAAACAGAGCCAGAGGCCCGACAAACGAATAGCTAAAAGACATCGAGATATGAAAGATAGATAATAAAAAGAAGAGGAAACAAAATACTACAAAAATGAAAGCAAATTCAAGTTATACAAATTGAAGTTCAAGAGATCGGATAAAAATTCGACAAATGAAACATTCAAAAGAACAACTATAAGGTAGCACCAGGAGTTGGCTCAGAGATAGTGGGGGTCGGCTAGGCATCAGGGGCAGAAGTTGATGGACCATACTTCTGGGCTAGAGATTCCCCTCGTTGGAACTCCTCGTCATATTGGTCGTACAGCTTCTCCACCTCGGGTTCATAGAATTGTGGTGCGGCGAGCTTAGCCACGTCAAATTCAGGATAAACATCCATAGCCTGGTTCACCGTCAGTGTGAAGCCGCCCATCATAGCCATACGCATCATCACAGTCATGTCTTCATCAAGCTCTTTCGACTGTCGATACTCGAGGACCGTGTCTTTTTTGGCCGCCTCGACATGGGAAGGAACCTTCTCCAGATCGACCCTCAGGGCATCCGTTCCTTCTCGAGCCTGCGAGGCCTCACCCAAAAAAGTGTTGTGCGCCTTCTGCAGCTTCTCGAAGTCCACCGCCAGATCGGCCAGCTTTTTCTCCAGGACTTGCGAGTCACTTTGTGTCCTGGTCAGGTCCGCCTTCAACTCCTTAATCTCGATGCTCGCCTCCCTCGCATGAGTCTCTAATTGGGACTCTAATCCGACAATGGCGGCACTCTTCTTGGCGCCCTCTTCGATCAACTTACGGATCTGCCTTCTCAGATCCTCTTCCGTCTCGACTGGCGTAGCCAATCTCTTAGCAGCCTTCTTGCCTAGGAAGTTTGCCTGTCGAGAAAAAGAGACGGGTCATTCTACAGAAGTAAAAGACAAGTCGTGGTAAAAGTAGGAAAAATGAAGTGACATACCGTACGACACAGCTTCCGAAGCGCAGAAGATAGAACCTTGTTCTACATAGTTGCGCTATCTTCAGCAACCCGGTTCGTGTCGATCTCAGGTTCGGCGGGGGTCTCACCGACTTTGGCCTTTTTCCACTGATCTCTCACCAAGTCGGGCAACGTTGACCTCTTTCTCGGTTGTCGAGCGACATTCTCGACCCCCTCACCGGCCAGATGTGTCACCTCGACTAGGGCCTCGTCATATTCATCTCGCAGTGAGCCATAGCGAGAAAGTGGAAAATTCGAGTGAGGGGGGCGGGGGAGTGAGCGGGAATCGTCGGCTCAACATTAGCAGTACGTCTTTCGGACGGCTGTGCCGGAATAGCCTCAAGCCGGGAAGAGCTCCCACCTCCAGTACTAAGAGTAAGGTACCCTTCGGCTTGGGGACCTGAGTCGGATCAGTGATAAGGGAGAACTTTCCCACTACAAAAAGAAAAGAAAGAAAAAACAAACAAGGTTAATATCATCAATAATGCTAAGTCATGAATCTCGACAGAAACACAAAACAACAATAGAAAAATATCCTACAGGTTTCTTGATATACTGCATGGAGTGTCGAGTAGGGCATCGGGCCCGCATTCTCCAATCTAGGCAACCCGTACAAAAGGCTTAGATCTTGGGTGGATACCTCGAAACCGAGGTT
Organism: Gentiana macrophylla; assembly: GCA_026214975.1. Lineage (NCBI taxonomy): Eukaryota > Viridiplantae > Streptophyta > Magnoliopsida > Gentianales > Gentianaceae > Gentiana > Gentiana macrophylla. The sequence goes on along the minus strand of CM047806.1, from coordinate 15,156,180 downwards.
ATCCATCGTACGGGCCTCTCAAGGGACGGGAGCATCACCCTGTTTATCCGTCTTCTTACCCCTCAACCTCCATTGCCCTATGTAGGGGTTGTCTGAGCCGTGGCGAAGAAAGAAGAATTGCGGTTTCCAGTCACCGTGTGATGAAGGCCCCTTGGATGCAAATTCGTGTCGGTTTGCCCTCCGTTGGAAGGTATACCACATTTTATCTAGCATACCCGTAATCTTGTAGTAATAGCGGAAGAGGGGGACCGAGAAGCAAACTCCTGCCACTCGACAGGCAACTACAAACCCCATTAGGATCCTAATAGCGTTGGGGGCTAACTGAGATACGCTTATCTCATAATGATTCATACTTACTGTGACGGCCGGGTAATATGGAAATCTCAACCCACTTAAAAGTTGGGCCTCGTAGACTGAGCAAAACCCTTCGGGGGGCTCATCTGCGTATTGGTGTTGCCCCGATGGAAGTCGAAGTTCAAGTTGAGGCCCCACAATACCAAATTTACGGCAGATTCTGGTAGCATCATCTAAGGAAAGGGCTGTGAGACAGCCTTTTGGGCCTTTTCCATCCATCCTAGTGTCTAATTTCCTAGGTTTACTAGGGACGGGAAGGGATGGGCTTACAGATTTTCCGGGAAGTGGCTGGAGAGGATGATCAGAGTGGGTGGCTGACGAATCTTGACTGTTATAAGGCGATTCACTACCCCTATCAGATTCAGTTGTACTACTTGTTGAGGGTGAATTTATGCGATTTATAACGCTATATTTTATGTTATTTTCTCTCATATTTGTATGAATTTGTATAAGAAACGAGCGCGTTTAATGGATTTATCGAGCAAATGGTATTTCAAATAAGTTATTCGCAAAGATAGAATTAATTTGTGTGTTTTAAGTATGTTTTTATGATTATTCGAGCGATATTACATTTTGCGTTATTTTTATGTGTCATGAAGCACAAATTCGAGCTCAAGAGGTGATTCAAAGATGATCAAGTCGGATTTGATTAAAGAGGAAGAGATAATGATGATTTACATTGAATTAAAGGAGATAAAGATAAAGAAATCGAAAATCGACCATATTGGGTGGCGTCGAGTCCCGTCCGGTGGGACGGGCGTCGATGAAATTGAACGAAGGCCCCGCATATGGGAAGTTGATTCAGGATGTTTGACGCTGGAAGTGGACGCCGCCTGGACGAAGCGTTTGGTCATGACTCGCCCGATTTGAAGTTCATATGAAGAATGGACGTGCGCCCCAAGAACCAGGACGGGCATCCGTGGCCGACTTAGCAGAACCGACTTTGAAATCTATATATAGTATTTGTTTTCTCCACAAAAGATCATCATACTCTCATTATTCAAAACCCTAAACCTAGGGGCGGCTTTTAGGCTGCGTTTTCATCTTTTATTCTGTTTTATGCTCTTAGTTTAGATTAAACACTAGTTACTTTTTATCTTATTGCTTTTCGCAAATTTGAGTTCTTGAGGATGTTCATAGGCTAAAAGCTTCATCAAACGAGTATTGTGAAGCCGTCCAACAATTGTTGATTTCGTTTTCTTCGATTATACTGTGAGTTTTTAATAAAGGTTGTTTCTTATTCATGCTTATTCATGTTTAATTTGCTCTTATATCGGAAGATATGCATGTGTTGATTGTTTATTGTTGATGGAAGTCTTAATGAACCCTAGATCACTATGAATAAGAATAGTAATTCGAATCTATCATAACGGAAGTTAATGGGTCTGATTACTAGATTATAAACACAAAGTTTGCACCTTTGGTTATTAAACGCGTTAATCTTACATCGGAAGATAATAGATTGATAGATGAACTTTCTAAGGAATTAGGGTTCATGTTTAGGTGAGGTGAATCACAACCTGAATAAAAACTGCAATATAATCGAGATAGGAAATCAATGCTTGTTGGATAGGTGGATCAATCCTCGTTTGCTCGTTATAAATTTGATTTAAATCCTTAAAAGCTTGAATTTGTCTAGTTAGTTTACTTTTATATCGCATCTTAGATTAGTTAGTTTAAATTGGTTCGCAGCCCGTATCCTTCACGGCTTTAGATCATCTCTTCTGTCAGTTTTACGCTTCGATTAAGTTTAATTCTGATATTCGTTTAGTTTTATCCGCTATTTAGCTTAGTAATCGTGACATAGGTTAGTTAGATAAAACTAGAAATCACAATCGTTTAGTTCCCCGTAAGATCGACCGGCATTAACCGCTATTACTACGATCCTTATACTTGAGGTTAACCGGATTATTACTTGTTTATTTCGTGTTGATAAAATCCGTGACAAGTTTTTGGCGCCGTTGCCGGGAACCGGACGGTTGTCTAGTTTTGTTTTCGTTTTCTATTTTTCTCGCTTTTTTTTTATTTCGCTCTTCTCTGTTTTATTCCGTTTTGAATTCCTGTTTTTAGTTGATAATTGTTTTAGGTAGTTGTTAAGTAGATAATTAGGGTTTAAAACTCTCCCTTAGTAGTAGTTTTCTTGAAGTTAGATCTTCTGTCTTTCTGTTTTTTCTGACGTTCTTTCTTCCCTTCTTGTTTTCTCTGCAAAATCCTGCTTTTGTTCTAAGTTTTCCCGTGAGCAAATGGGCGTCTGGGATATTGGACGCCCGTCCGCTGGGAAATTATCAATTCTGTTCTGGTTTTATTCACTTAGACGAAAGGCCCATAAGTTTTGGACGCCCGTTCGAGTATTCCGTCATCGACGAGCGTTTAAATTACTAAACGCCCGTCCGATCTCAATTTCATCTGGACGCCCGTCCAATCTTTTGGACGTCCGTCCGGTATTGTTTTCCTTAACACTTTTGTTTCCTTTTCTTCTTTCCCTTTCCTCTCTTTAGGTTTTTAATTTTTAGTTTAGGCTTTTACTTTCTTAGTTTTTAGGTTTTGTTCCACTTGTTTTTGGTCCGGTTTATGCAAACTCGAGTCATAAGGACCGTTAATATACACCTCGACCCGAAGCGAACCATAGTCCGCCAAACAGCGGAATTTCCGTTCATGATTCGCGCATGAGCCGGCGAGATCTTGAAGAACAACTAGCAAGAGAAATCACCGATTTTGTGATAATGGCCACGATAATAGGCGTACATTGGCAGACTACGCCATGCCAGGCGAAGTCAAGGTCAACCCGGCTATTGTTATTCCAGCCATTACTGCACAAACCTTTGAGCTGAAGCCAGGACTTATCCAGATGATGCAGCACGCATCAATTTTTCACGGCTACCAATCAGAGAATCCGCATACCCACTTACACACATTCTTGGAGATATGCGGTACTACACGCATCCAGGGAGTAAGTGAGGATGCTATTAAACTTAAACTATTTCCATTTTCGTTGAAAGGGGAGGCCAAAGAGTGGTACACCTCTCTCCCGTCTGAATCTATCACCACCTGGGCAGAACTCGAAAAGGAGTTCTTGAGTCAATATTTTCCACCTTCAAAGACGGCCCAGTGCTTAAATGACATTTTCACATTCTATCAGAAAGAGAATGAATCTTTCTTCGAGTGTTGGAAGAGATTCAAGTCCCTTCTTAGAAAGTGCCCCCACCATGGCTTGCCATTGGAAAGGCAAGTCAATACATTCTTCAGTGGATTGACCGAGCTTACAAAAGGCATGGTCAATAGTTCTTCTGGCGGGGCATTTCTGAAGAAAACGCCTGATGAGGGATGGGCATTGTTTGAGGACATTGCCAAATATAACTATGCCCCCTCTTATCAAGCAATTCAAGCACCTCCTCCTCCCAAGGTTGAGGAAGTCAATTTACAAAGTTTGATTGCCATCTGCCGCAAAAGCGGATGGTCCCACCTCAAGTTTCCAATCCTATAAATCAAACTTCCTTCTCTTTTCCACGTAACCCTCGGTGTTCTCAGATTGCGTAAAATTGTTGTCGACCGGCCATATGAATGGCCAATGTCAATTTAATCCCTCGCACCTTATCAAGTAAATGTCGTTTCATGACTATGGACGGTACAATCAAGTCACATGTCAAAATTGTGACGAGGTGGGGCACACTTCTAAATTCTCGCCTATGAACGGACGAGAACGCGGAAGTGAATGCATTCTATGGCGAGAACAATCAAAGGTTCAATCGGTTTCTGTGCCAGGGCAATTTTCAAAACCAAGGGTTTAATCCATCTTCAAATTTCAATCCCAACTCGAATTTTAATTGAATCGAATTTCAACGAAACCCTGGTTTAATCAAAATCAAAACTCGAATTTTTCCAATCCTACTTAAAAATTCAATCGTAATTGGCCTTCCAATTCAAATTCTCAATTTCAAAGTCGGCCCACCAATTTATGCTCCAAATCTCCAAAACTCTCAAGGCCCCTCCCAACCTACAAATCTTGAGGCTAAGTTGGAAGAGCAAAGTAGATCGATGAAGAATCTTGAGAGACAAATTGGGCAACTGGCTGAGCAGTTGGCTTCTAGACCCCAGGCGCTTGCCCGGGGCCACCGAGAAGAATCCAAAGGGTGGTCAAGTTGCTCAGCCGATTTGAACAAAGGCCCGTATACGGACCTCGTGCCATCAATTCAATACGGTAAGGAGGAGGCCAAGGTGCAATGAATCTAAGGAGCGGTACTCAAGTTAGTGGTCCTTCCCATCCGGGAAACCACTAGCCCCTCCTGCCATTGATAAGGCAGGAGGGGAAGCTGAGCACCTACACTCCCCTCAACTGCAAGAGAAAACTCAGGTGGCCGATCCACGAGAGGTGAAGAATTTGGTGATCCTCAAGTGGGTGATCCTTTGAGGACCGAAAAAAGCAAGCTTAAAGTCGAGGCCGATCCCCGACTACTAAGAAATCTGAAAAAACTGTTCGTTGGAAGGATCTGGAAGACAGAGCTGTTAGTGCATCCTCGAAAAAGGTTTTCTCTGAGGATGACCTTAAGAAACTTCCATTTCCACCGAGAAAGAGCAACATTCCTTGATTGAGGATAAGAAGTACGAAAAGGTGCTAAACCTTTTGAAAAATACTCAGGTGAATCTTCCATTGTCGGATGTCTTAGTCGAGATGCCTAAGTATACAAAATTTATCAAGGATGTTGTGTCTTCGAAAAAGAAATTAGCAGGCATGGAAAGGCAGATTGGTGAGGATTGTTCCATGATTAATTATGAAAACTTACCAATTAAAAGAGGTGACCCTGGCAAATTTGTACTTACAGTTTTGATGGGAGGTCTAGTCTTCCCAAATTCTTTGTGTGATCTAGGTGCCTCTATAAGCCTTATGCCAATGTCCGTATGCAAACAGCTCGGTTTACAAAGCCTTCAGAACCCACTACTATGAGTTTACAATTCGCGGATAGATCCTCTAAGAAAGCTTCAGAATCCTAAAAGACGTTTTGGTTCAGATTGATCGATTTACCTTTCCAGTTGATTGGTATGTTTTAGATATGAGAAGGGACTAAAACGTTCCGTTGATTCTAGGAAGACCTTTCTTATCTATACTAGAGCCCTCATCGATCGCGATGGTGGGCAAGTGACTATCCGAGTTGGTGATCAAGAGGTGAGTTACAATGTCTTAAAGTCCATTCAAGTACCCTCCGGCCCTCCAACCGGTTTTTCCATTGATTATATGATGGATGATTTCACCGACTATCCGGATAAGCAAGTCATGGTGTAGAAGCGAGAATATGAGCGATTAGTTGATAATCTGAATACTCATGGTAGGGTGAATCTGGATCAACTAGCGGTGATTTTGTGGAAGATTTGTTGGAAGGAGAAGCTTTGGCGGTGGGACTGAGTAAACTCAATGATATTGAGTTGAAAAGTGGAGATCTCAAGTCTAGTTTAGAAGACCCCGCTGGATTTGGTGTTGAAGCCGTTACCTCAAACATCTTAAGTATGTGTTCTTAAGAGAAGGCGACAAGCTTCCTTTAATCATATCCGCCAAGCTTTCCCGTATAGAGGAAATGGCGATCAACGTCTTGAAGAAGAATGAAAAAGCTTTTGGTTGGCAAGTAGGAGATATCAGGGGAATATCTCCTGACATCTGCATGCACAAGATCAAGACGAATGAGGGCGCCAAGTGTGTCAGACAGCCCCAGCGAAGGCTCAACCCTCATATGCAAGAAGTCGTTAAAAAAGAAATCATTAAACTTCTAGATATGGGTATCATATACGCCATTGCTGATAGTGAGTGGGTGTCCCCGACTCAGGTAGTCCCCAAAAAGGGGAATTACAATTGAGAAGAATGAGAAGGAGAGGAAATTGCATTGAGGCTTGTTATGGTTACTGAGTCTCGTGATCGATTATCGAAAGCTCAATGAGGTAACCATGAAAGATCACTTTCCCCTTCCATTCATTGACCGGATGCTCGAGCGTCTGGCGGGACACGATTTTATCTTGTTTCTAGATGGATATTCGGATATTTCCAGATACCCATTGATCCGGTGACCAAGAAAAGACCACCTTCACGCCCTTATGGTACATTCGCCTACAGACGAATGCCGTTCGGTCTCTGCAATGCCCCAGCTACATTTCAGCGATGTATGCTAGCCATCTTTGACGGGCTTGTAGAAAAGTGTATGGAGATTTTTATGGACGATTTTTCGGTTTTGGTCGATCTTTTGATGATTGCCTTGACAATCTTGATCAGGTGCTATCTAGATGTGTGGAAAAGAACCTAGTACTTAATTGGGAAAAATGCCATTTCATGGTAGATGAAGGAATAGTTCTTGGCCACAAGATCTCCGCCAAAGGTATGAAGTTGACAGGCAAAAGTAGAAGCTATCGAGAAGATGAACTATCCTAAAAATGTATGTGAAGTGAGAGGCTTTCTTGGACACGCCGAAACCTACGGAAGGTTCATTCAAGATTTCTCCAAGATAGCCAAGCCCCCCGCCCACTTTACTAAAGGAAGACGTTGAGTTTAATTTTGATGAGAGCTGCAAGCAAGCGTTTGAGGAGCTTAAGGATCGTTTAATATCCGCTCCGATTCTTATATCGCTCGATTGGAACCTACCATTTGAGCTTATGTGCGACGATCAAACTATCTTTGTTGAGTGCTTTGTTTCTAGGCAAAAGATCAAGGAAAGTTCCAATTATCTATTATGCAAGTCACACATTTGAACCCTCTCAAGTTAACTATACTACTATCGGAAAAGGAACTACCGGCCGTAGTCTTTGCTATGGACAAGTTTCGTAGTTACTTGTTAGGAGCTCAAGTGATCGTGTGTGGGTGATCACGCCGCTTTGCGTTATCGATGACTAAGAAAGAGGCTAAACGCGCTTACTACGTTGGATATTGACCTACAAGAGTTTGACGTTCAAATTAAGGACAAAAAAGGGCGTTGAAAATGTAGTGGCGGATCACGTCTCTAGAATGTTAAGTGAGGAAAAGGATGAACCGGATGATATAGATCTTTACTTTCCTCAGAGAACATTATGTTGATCGACGGTTGTCCCACGATGTTCCATGGTATTCTTCCATTGTAAACTACCTTCATGGCCGTTATCTCGATCCAGAGATGTCTTAATGGAGAAGAAAAGTTCTTCTCGGATTTAAAATATTTCGTTTGGGATGAACCTTATCTTTTCAAGATCTCAGTAAAGATGGTTTGCTTAGAAGATGTATTCCGTAACCGAGCAACGTGACATCATTGAGCAAGTGCCACAGTGGACCCACAGGAGGTCACTTTGGTCCTTGGAAAACCGTTGCTAAGATCTTTCAATCCGGTTTCTATTGGCCTACGATCTTTAAAGATACGGAAGCTTTTCAGTAAAGCTTGTGATAGGTGCCAAAGAACCGGTACTCTCGACAAGGCGTTTTGACATGCCTTTAAAACCCATCCTCGAATGCGAAGTCTTTGATGTATGGGGTATCGATTTATGGGACCATTCCCATCATCTTGCGGTAATAAATACATCCTAGTCTGCGTGAGACTACGTGTCCAAATGGGTGGAGGCTCAAGCCACTCCTCACAATGATCATAAAACGGTAATGAAATTTTTAAAGAAAAATATCTTTGTGCGGTTTGGATGTCCACGCGCTTGATCGATGATGAAGGGACGCATTTACGCAACCGACCCTAGAGAAAGTTCTCGAAAAATATGGTGTCCGGCATAAAATTGGCACACCATACCATCCTATGACTAGTGGTCGTTGAAAGAAGCAACCAAAGTTTAAAGAAGATCTGGAGAAAGCTGTTATGATCATAGAAAGACTCGAGTCCGAAGTTGGATGATGTTGTGGGCATATCGAATCGCCTATAAGACCCCATGGGTACATCACCATATCAAATGGTCTACGGAAACCATGTCATCTGCTGTCGAAAGTTGAGAGCATAGAGCTTCTTGGGCTACAAAGTTTCGAACTTTGATTCCCAATCTTGTAGGAAGCATCGACTGGCAGTAGCTACATGAGTGGACGATTCGGACTCCAGGCCTATGAAAGTGCCAGGATTAGTAAAGATAAGATGAAGCTACTCCACGATGCTAAGATTAAGAAAAGAGAATTTAATGTCGGCGAACAAGTTCTTCTATACAATTCTAGGTTACATTTGTTTCTGGAAAGTTAAGGACACGTTGGTCCGCCCTTTCGAGATTCTCCAAATCATTCCGGAGGCGTTAGAACTTCGTGGTTATAGTGGTGACCCGTTTGAGTCAACGGTCGAGGTGCAAACACTATATTGGTGAACCTAAAGAGACATCTTTGATTGTTAAATTTCTCGATATTCTCGGATGTGGTGTTCCGCGAGTCGAAGACTTTAGCGAGTTATCACCCGACTTGTTCTCCGAGGATGACGGAAGTGACCCTTCGAAGAAGTTCTAGCAGTAGTCTTTTGATATGAAAGAGTTTGAAAGGGAGCGTCAGTTGAGCGTCATCGAGAGGGCTCGGAGGATGAGAGGTCACCCGTAGGGAAGTTCAAGCGTATGTGGAAAGCTATTAAAGATTTCACCCCATGTGTGAGATGTTGCTTCGCAGCCCACACCTCTTGATCGAGCTTACACGAGGTAGTGGCTGGCAGAAAAGTCAAATGGCCTGATCCAGGCTGAGTTTTAAACGGTGTCGAGCTAACGACATTAACCAAAAGCGCCACTAGGGGGCAACCTAGATATCGTTCTTTTAGTTGTTTTTGTTTTATGCTTTGATAGTGTTAGTATTTAAGTTTAGTTTATTCAGTTTTAGCCTTATTAAGTTTTTGTTTTTATCTGTCAGTTAGTTGTGCTTTCTAGATATGGATTTCGGTGTTCAGCCAGAGGAGTTACCTTTCCTTAGGAGGATTCCACTCATTACTGTAGATGACGGACCGGGAGGAACCATCGTTTTGCACGTAGATTTTGACATTAGTACCCGCGTCAAGACGGTCACCTATGTTCTCATTGTTCCCCGTTGTTCGGGAGGTGGAGACTTTACTACTGAGGAGTTACAGGTGACTCTAGGGACGTCTTACACAATCCTCAATGATCCGATCTTGTGATTTAGCGATAGTGCGCAAGTCGAGCACACTTTTGAGGTGTTGATGTGGTGGTGAGGACTGGGGTTTACAAGATGAGTATGACTTCCCCGGCGATTGACATGCTCCGCCGCCTCATTCGAGTGATCGATTGGTCGGACATTTATGATGACTAGCGTTCTTAGGATGTTTCGTCGAGCAAACGACGTAAAACAAAAGCGCTGAGTGGGAGGCAACCCACTGTTTTCCATCTGTTTTTATTTATTTTCTAGTAATTTTATGTACTTCGTTTGATTTTTATTTGTATTTTTGAAGTTTTATATAAGTTTAATAAGAAAGTGCAATTTTGCATTTGATTTGTACTAAAATTTTATAATTTTTGCACTTATATCGCTTGGACGCCCGTCGTAACTCTGGGACGCCCGTCCGCCTTGACCAATTTTAGGACGAAGCGCCCACTAAGCCTGGACGCCCGCCCGCTTTATTCCTCCAATCTCGTATGTGATTTAAACTCTTGGACGAATACGTCTAATAAATCGAACGCCCGCCCCGGTTCATCCGTCTTTCCAGTGGACGCCCGTCCACCGAAAGTTGACGAAAGCGCCCAACCTCTCGTCTATATATACCCTTCTTCTTCGAGTGAACCTTCACTTTTCAGAATTTTTCAAAGCAAAAACGGTTTCTCTCCCTCCTTTTGCCCCAAAGTCGTCAATTCTAAACCGTTTTGAGCGATTCAAAGTGCTACAGGCCGCCCTTGATACCCTCTCTTTTATTTTCATAACCAAATCCCCCAAAACACGATATTTTTGGAGAATCAGACCCCATTGCAGTCCGACTTTTTGGAAGAAAAATTTGATTTTGGAGGTCATTTTTGTGTTGTTTGGACTCGTTTTCACCTCAATCAACATCTACTCACCCTACTCGGTAAGTTCGTAACAACTTTTCTAGATTTCATTCACGTTTTTGTGAGTTCGATCTTTGGGTCGGCTCGTTTTCTTGAATGTTACCTTAATTTGTTTTTTTTTCTGGTTTTGGTGTTTCTTTCTGCTCTGTTTTGGTGATGTGGTGTTGTGATGGGTGATGAATGGGTTGTTTGGTGATGGTTGTGGTGGTGGTTGTGGTTTGGTTGTTTTGAAATCCCGCTTTGGATGTTAAACGGGTATCTTTTGTGCACATTAGGATTGTTTGGTTTAGACTAGGCGTGGAAATGGTTCATAAGAAGGCAGTCGTGAAGAGGCATGGTAAGGAAGTGGCCCGGGAGGCGGGGAAAAAGCGTAAAGAGATTGACCCCACCTTAGTTGATCCTAACCGGGTGTGAGTATTCGTGAGCAACCCCTGAGAGCCACCCAAACTAGGCGACCTTAAGAGATGAGCCAACCTCGGAGTCCGAGACGGATGATGATGATGTTTAGTACGGATGCCCAGAGTTTCGAAAGGTGGAGGTTCGCTCAGTGGTCGAGAGAAACTGCCGATGCTACCCGGGAAGAGGAACCGATTGTACTGTGGCAGCCCCTCCTAGAAAGAAATCTAAAACGTTGCCCGATGCCATTGCCTCGTCGATTCGTGAACCCTAGAGCCCATGAAGTTTATACTAAACATTACTTTTAGAAACATGTTGGTTGAGAGGGCTATTTTGAAGGCGAAGGTCGATCCGGGGTTCGTTAAGTTGCTTAAGGATAGGAAATGGGAAGCCTTGATGACAATCCCGACTACCCGGTGAATAGCTCCTAGTTCGGGAATTTTATGCAAACTGTTCGGGAAACCGACTTTGGGACAAAGGTAGTCGTGGTTCGAGGGTAGAAGTTCCTTTACACCGGAGGTGATTAATCGTAAATACAACTTAGCGGCTTTCGAGGTCGGGATTATAAGGAGGAGATTGTGCATGAGCGAGTTTGGGACAGGATCCTTTGGAGGAGTTGAGATTGAGAGTTTGCCCGGATGTGGCACGGACGCGTTGAGACCGGAGGAGACCGGAAGGAGTTGGTTACCACGACACTGGACGGAGGATTGGAAGGTCCAAAGGTGTCGATTCATTCAGAGTCGGTTGTTGCCTAAGAACAACTTGACACATTTTCATATAGGTGACCTGGCATGTTGTATGCGTTGACGTTTGGCTTGCATGTGGATGTGGGGCCAGGCATTGTATGACGAGATCTCGATCAATCGAAGGTTTATACACGGAGCTTGATCGTCCCTCACTTGATCCACGTTTGTGTCTCGATGCCGGTGTGCCCGAGTTTGGGGCGGATCATAAGCCGAAGAACCCGAGGCCTTTACAAAGGAAAAGAGTAAGCCCTCGGGACATTTCGAGCCGGAGGCACCTCGGGAGCCTGGTTCATCGGCAACGCCCGTGCATCCTCCTTCCTCCTTTATCTCCCGCTGTCAGGATGCGGTTAAGCATGGCAAATAGTTTCCGGGAATGGCTCGGTGATATTCGGGATACACAGAACAACATTTTGTCAATTCTTCAGTGCATCTGTGAGGGCCGGCGGCCGAGGGACGACAGAACCTTCAATCCGAGCTCCGTTGATTATCTCTTTCTCGATGAGATTGAGCAGGTCATTGCGGATGTTCTACACACGACTGAGTCATCTTCAGATGAGGAGCACCGACTCGGCGGCTATGGGCTACGGCACCACCTTCCGGACCCTCCTCCGCTCCTCCAGCTGATGATTCTGCGGCACCGAGCCAACCTTGATCTTATTTGTCTATTTTCACGTTGGTTGTTTTGTATTGACATTTTTACTTATAAGGTTCGTTGTAATTTTGATATTGCTACTATTTATTTTCGATGGATCATGTAAGCCATAAGGCACGCGTACTTTCATTTCAACTGTGTTTCAACTTTCTGGATGTATTGCATGCTATCACTTTGCTTTATCTTCATTTTTGATATCTCTTTTCATGTTGGTATGACTTCGCTTTTCCCGAGATGGTTCCATGTTTGTCTAAGACGTGCGGTATCTACATTGTCCAGTTACGCATTCTTGATGTCATTATGAAGGCTCGGCCCGACCACCGATTCGAGTTTCAATTTAAATCGGCTAAGTCTTTTCCTTTTCTTTCGTTTTGCACAACATGAGGACATGTTGATTTTAAAGTGTGGGGGGGAATGTTTCGATATGTATCTACACATTTGCTTAATTCGTAATGTTTCTATGCAAATGAGCTAAAATTTTGAAATTTTCCGACCTTCGTTGTTTTTGTTTTGTCCCGAGTAGGCGATTCGATTAAATGTATCATATATTTGGTAAGTTAGATGTTTCACCTGACACTATTTTTCACGAGCCATAGTGAATGATGAGCTATTTATAAAGTTATACCCCTTTTGGATTAGTGGTTTCTGATTCTCTTATAAGTCATGTGCTTAGTGCTACGTATATATCGTGAGATTTATGATAGTTTGTATTTAGATCCAAGTATGATATAATTGTGAATATCTAAGGTTTGAATGTGATAAGTAACACGTAACTTATTGTCAAATGAAAAAGTTGAAAAGTAAAATATGAAGAATTATTGGGTGTGTCGAAAGCTAGTCGATGATTTGAGTGAGGTAGGGTATACCACGTATGTCCTATACCACTATGATGACTAAAAGCTCACGACGATCGAAGAAGTCGCCTTATGATTGGAGTAAGGTAGGGTATTATCTCGAAATGTCCTATTCGCTGCTATGACAGGCAAGAGCTCATTCGATGTGTGTTTTAAGTGAAAAGTTAAATCAAGCGATAAAGTGTTATGAAATGTATATAAGACTAAGTTATAAATCATTTTATCCCCAGAGAAACTCGATGAGATATGTTGTAGGGATTATCCTCTCGAGTATTTCAGAAAGGCCCTAGATATATTCGATCATTCTTTTCGGGATATATCACGTTTGTAGGGTGCATCTTATGAGTGTCCTTTATTACTAGTCTACAAGGGGGTATTAGCTAGTTTTGCTTTGAGTTTCTCGAGTTTGGATATAGTGGAAGTTTATTATGGCTATGCACGCGCACAAGGGTGAACTTCTGATTTATTAGATATGTGTTATGCACGTTTAGATGCCTGTTCTTCTCTCGAGCCTAACTTTTGTTTTGTTTTGCTCGGGACGAGCAAAAGCTTAAGTGTGGGGGAGTTGTTGAGGGTGAATTTATGCGATTTATAACGCTATATTTTATGTTATTTTCTCTCATATTTGTATGAATTTGTATAAGAAACGAGCGTTTAATGGATTTATCGAGCAAATGGTATTTCAAATAAGTTATTCGCAGCATAGAATTAATTTGTGTGTTTTAAGTATGTTTTTATGATTATTCGAGCGATATTACATTTTGCGTTATTTTTATGTGTCATAGAAGCACAAATTCGAGCTCAAGAGGTGATTCAAAGATGATCAAGTCGGATTTGATTAAAGAGGAAGAGATAATGATGATTTACATTGAATTAAAGGAGATAAAGATAAAGAAATCGAAAATCGGCCATATTGGGTGGCGTCGTGTCCCGTCCAGTGGACGGGCGTCTGATGAAATTGAACGAGCGTCCGCATATGGGAAGTTGATTCAGGATGTTTGGACGCTGAAGTGGACGCCGTCTGGACGAGCGTTTGGTCATGACTCGGCCCGATTTGAAGTTCATATGAAGAATGGACGTGCGCCCCAAGAACTGCACAGGCGTCCGGTGGCGACTTTAGCGAGAACCGACTTTGAAATCTATATATAGTCGGCTGTTTTCTCCACAAAAGATCATCATACTCTCATTATTCAAAACCCTAAACCTAGGGGCGGCTTTAGGCTGCGTTTTTCATCTTTTTATTCCTGTTTTTATGCTCTTAGTTTAGATTAAACACTAGTTACTTTTTATCTTATTGTTTCGCAAATTTAAGTTGCTGAGGATGTTCAGAGGCTAAAAGCTTCATCAAACGAGTATTGTGAAGCCGTCCAACAATTGTTGATTTCGTTTTCTTCGATTATACTGTGAGTTTTTAATAAAGGTTGTTTCTTATTCATGCTTATTCATGTTTAATTTGCTCTTATATCGGAAGATATGCATGTGTTGATTGTTTATTGTTGATGGAAGTCTTAATGAAACCTAGATCACTATGAATAAGAATAGTAATTCGAATCTATCATAACGGAAGTTAATGGGTGCGACATTAGATTATAAACACAAAGTTTGCACCTTTGGTTATTAAACGCGTTAATCTTACATCGGAAGATAATAGATTGATAGATGAACTTTCTAAGGAATTAGGGTTCATGTTTAGGTGAGGTGAATCACAACTTTGAATAAAAGCGCAATATAATCGAGATAGGAAATCAATGCTTGTTGGATAGGTGGATCAATCCTCGTTTGCTCGTTATAAATTTGATTTAAATCCTTAAAAGCTTGAATTTGTCTAGTTAGTTTACTTTTATCTGCATCTTAGATTAGTTAGTTTAAATTGGTTCGCAGCCCGTATCCTTCACGGCTTTAGATCATCTCTTACGCCCGATTTTACGTTTGATTAAGTTTAATTTACGATATTCGTTTAGTTTTATCCGCTATTTAGCTTAGTAATCGTGACATAGGTTAGTTAGATAAAAACTAGAAATCACAATCGTTTAGTTCCCCGTAAGATCGACCCGGCATTAACCGCTATTACTACGATCCTTATACTTGAGGTTAACCGGATTATTACTTGTTTATTTCGTGTTGATAAAATCCGTGACACTACTTGGCATGGGTAAATACAGAAAGAGGAAGGAGAACACAAGAAAATGCTTACTTGGTGTTTTGAGATTATGAAGATGAAATGGCAGAATGAACTCTTCTCCGACTTTGTCTCTCCTTTTATGCTTGCGAAGATTGTGAAATGATTTGAAGAGACGTGATTTGAGGGGGTTATAACCCCCCACAAATCACGAAAATCAAGGTAATGGCGTTACGGTTAACACGAAAGGACGCCTCGTTCCTTGTGCTAAAGATACGACGTTAGTGCGCCATGACGTCATGCTGCGATACAACGATTGGCTAGGGTTATAAGTGGCGGGCTTTTTCCCGCCCAAACAATGGCCCAACTCGAAGACAATTCAAAGGGCAGATTTGACCTCGGAAGACGGGAGTCTCCTCTCTCAAGTCTGGGGGGCTTATGACGATACATGGTTTCACCCCTCCACGTGTCGTCTTCCAGTTGGTCTCCATGATATAATAAGAATCAAGGTCTACATGTCGATGCCCGGACTCAGGGCTACGACGATCGACATCCAAGTAGTGTAGGACGAGAGCCCCATCTCGACAACCGTGAGTCGGTTTGGAGGACAGAGTCCGCACCAGCTACGAAGGCCCATTATCAGCGTGATAACTTAGGTGAGGGGCAAGGCCCATTAAGGATAAATATGACAATAGCTTAAACCGACCTAATATTAGGGTTAGGGGCATGCATTGTCCTTATAAATACCATGTTCCAGGAACTACGTAAGGCTTGATTCCTGGACAAATACAGGATACGTAGGCAATCTAAGACAAGCTCTTAGACTCAGCCGCAACTATCAAAATCTACAAACACGTTCTTAAAGCATTAGGGTTCTGGGTATTCATCATTAGATTCATCAGGCCCGGATTAACTAGGTGACATAATTTGTCATCGTCATAAGTGTTAGAGAACATTTTCCAAAACATCATTTATTATCAATCTAATTACTTTACCCATTGTTGAAATGTATAAGAAATATAGTAGCACCTTTACTGCCACCAATTGGTTTTAGTACAACGGTAAGCGCTTGATGTTAACATGGTATCGGAGCGCTTACCCTTGTACTAAAACCAATTTGTGGTAGTAAATGTGCTACTATATTTTTATACATTTCAACACGCCCTCTCAAGTGTGGACTCATATCAAGGCTATGCCAACTAGGCACACAACAAACCTGAGCCACCTAGGCTCACAAAGGCCAACTAGGCCAGCCCAACACTTGCACATTATAAATGGGGGAAATTAATGTTTGCAGCAGGGTTTGAACACAAGACCTTCTCGCTCTGATATCATGTTAAACACAACACAATTGGAGGAAAAGATGATTTGTCTATTCACAATAGCCAAGTATTTATAGTACAACACATGACCAAAACCCTAAACACAATATATCGTAATGTACAAATATACCATGTACTATAAATACATGGCTATTGTGAATATATAAATCATATTTTCCTTCCTCCAATTGTGTTGTATTTAACATCCGTAGTGATAGGTAAAGAAAGCACGAATGCACTAATGAGAGCATATCGTCTGCCGTAAAAAGGAAACACAGCAAACTGCAGTGGTAGGATAGTTCGATAAAAAACGACACCGAAATGACCAAAGCTAAAATAAAATACACCATCAAAACGACGTTGTTTTGATGTCTTTACATAATCATAGCATGGCACAGCAAAATAGGACAAGTAGGGGATCTCAATTCTACATTAATGATATCCAAAGGTTTTTTTTTTTTTTTTTTTTCTGAAAGGTAGTTATTTTACTTCTAAGGACATGTTATTAACTCTCTTTGTTAACAACGGTTTTTTTGTTTTAACTCTTGTTAATTAGGATCATACAAGAGGTATATTTTAAAAACAATTCCTTTCTTTCATAAGGCTCCGTTTTTATTGTGAATAATGAAATGAACCTATTCTCTTTTGGTTTCACCCGGGGAGCATATGTATATTAATTTTAAATGAGATCTGAGGAGATAGATGAAACGAGAATAAAGTTATATCAACTATTTTTAAATTACACGGATAAAATTGAGAGTAGTATGAGTATCTATTATTTTCAAAATTATTTTTCGATGTATCTTATTTTCAAAATAATAAATGAACCGAATTCTTTATTTTTTTATTTTTAAATGGACCGAAAATTGAGATATAGATATCCAAAAAGTAGCCCGAATTGGTAAATTCTTATGAAGAATTCACTGTCTCCCACCTGCTCTTTGCTGATGATTGCATGGTCTTTTTTGAGTTATCGGATGGGGTAGCGGAGACGTTGGTGGATTTGTTTACCAGGTATGAGGTCCTTTCTGGACAGGCCATCAACTTTCATAAATCGAGTTTGTATTTTTCGGAAGCAATCTCTATGGAGCTCTGAGAGGCGGTTTCTGCTATGCTTCAGATTCCTTTGGGAGATGGATCTGGCAAGTATTTGGGGCTGCCATTTGTGATCGGTCGCAATAAACGTCAGGTGTTTGAGTTTTTGAGGATATGATTAGTAAGAAGGTGGCGGGGGTGGAAGGATAAAGCGCTTTCTCCGGTGGGAAGGAGGTCTTCATCAAATCAAGACTTCTGAGGCCATTCCCACATATGTTATGCAATGTTTCAAGGTCCCAAAGACACCAGTACGAGAATTGGAAAAGGCGATCGGGAGGTTTTTCTGGGGCGACACGGAGTCGAGGCGACGGATTCATTGGAAAAATTGGGAGGCATGTTGTCTGCCTAAGAATCAGGCGATGCAGGATTGAGAGACTTAGAGTGTTTTAAAGCGGCTTTGCTTGGCCAAGCATCATGGAGGATCATGTCCTCTCCGGAAGCGTATTGGCGGCCAGTGCTCCATGCAAAGTACTTTGAATAGGGCACCATCTTGTCAGCTAGACTGGGATCCCGGCCGTCGTTTATGTGGCGTGGCATTTTGGACGGGAGAGATCTGCTTCTCAGTGGGATGCGATGGAGGGTAGGCGATGGGGAGTCTGTACTTGTGTTTTATGACGCGTGGACGGAGCGGCGACCGTACTTTCGAATACCTCATACCGGTCACTCTCTCCCGGTTAACGCAAAGGTTTCTTCTTTGTTTATCCCACACACGCGTCTTTGGGATGCCCCTCGCATCCGGGAGCTATTCTACCCTTGGGAATCAGTTGCTAGTCTTGCCACATCGATTGCCTCAGGGGCTCACTCAGATCGGCAAATTTGGGATTATGACCATAAAGGAGTTTACATGGTTAAGTCTGGGTACTTCTTGGCGCTCTCGCTTTATCGGCCTACATTAGTGGCAGGGTCGGGGACTTCGGATAGGGTTGACCGGGTTTGGCGACGGTGTTGGCAGCTTCCGGTCCAGCCTCGTATTCAGCATTTTTTATGGAGGTACCTTCATGACTGTCTGGCAATTGGTCAGGGCCTTATGCGGCGTAATCTAGGGACAGATACTTGCTTGGCGTGTGGAGAGACTTTGGAGACCCTACGGCATGTTTTGTTTGAGTGTGAGATGGCGGATCGGATTTGGCGGGCCTCTCCCTATTATGAGGTTTTGGGGTATCTCCGTACCTCTTCCATTGCGGATTTTTTCTTGCGCCTCTTAGCTGAGCAGGGGGTATCGGACAGTGTGCGGGTGGTTGGTTTGATGTGGGGGATATGGAAAGCTCGTTGTTCGGTAGTGTTTGATGGACAAGCAATTTATGTGTCGGCTGTGTGTGCTCGCTCTTTGGCAGTGACTGCTGAGTACACTGAGGCTTTGGTCACTTATCGAGTACAGGGGGTGCCCCAGCATCTAGCGGCTTCTTGGGTTCGCCCACCACAGGGGGTAGTAAAATGTAATGTTGATCTTTGTGATACGTGATGATCGTGCGGTGTTGGGGTGATCTTCCGAATCTCTTTGGGATCGTTTGCACTCTGTGGGCTTTCCTTTTTGATGGAGGGTCGGCCGGAGTATATGGAGTTGCGAGGTATTCACTGGCGATGGAGGCGCAGCGATTGCATTTCTGCGGGTGGAGGTGGAAAGTGATTTATTTGGCTTGTGTGCGGCCGCCGCGACTGTGGAGGACATCATCGCTCAGGGTCGTTTCTTACAAGATTGCTTAGCTTGCTCCCTAGTTTTGATTCCATTTCTTTCTTTCTCTTTTGTTCGCGTCTTGGCAAATGTCTGCGCATCTTCTTGTAACTCTCTGAGGCGGTTTGCCTCTCGATGATGTTCAGCCGCATGTTATGCGGACGTTAATTAATAAAACCGTTTCTTTTTCAAAAAAAAAAATAGTGTAAAAGAAAAAATGGGATTTGAAGTGATTTATTTTTGCAATGTTTGGCATACTTTCCGATGAAAGAAAGAAATGGAGGGAGGAAAGGGGAAGACCCAATACAATCCAAACAACTCCTTTTCCTTTTAAAATAAGTCGGGAAACCATTATTTTTTTTATTTAAATAGACTTCACAATCTTTCATTTTTATCCGATTCATTCAAAACATCTTAAGTAGACTTCTCAATATCCCATTCTCCTTTCATTTTTTTTCCTATTATTATCTTCTCTATTCTTTTCTATCTATTTCCTTCGATTCAAACAAATGATAGACAGTCCTCGACACTATGAATCTATGATAATAACATTTCTCGTTCTATTTCATCGGTAGCTTGTCTGAAACATTGGAGAAGTTAATTAAGGTCGCTTATTTTGATTCGTAATTCTTACATATACTCTTTATGTAATATCCCACCATACAGCAGTAGATTCTCAACCTTATTTAAGTGTGAGACATAAATATTTTGTCAACTCGGTTTAGTCCTTTTAAACCAAACGAATACGATGGTCTAAATAGTTGACCGGACTCATTTAGCGGTATCTGAACCGAGTTTTTGTGGGCATTATTACATCCTAAAACACAATATTTTGGGTAACGTCAACACCGGGAATATAACCCTAAAAAAACATCAGGAATATTTAGTACTCCCTCCGTTTCAATTTATGTGAGGCACGCCAAAATAACTTGTTCCATTTTATGAGAGGCAGTTGCATTTCGATGCAACATTTATGATACTTTTCCTTGTTTTTATCCTATTTATTGCAATATGATAGATAAAATAGAATGTCACATTAATTAGTCATTTCATTTTAAAGTCAATGCATTAACTCATTATCTTAGTATGCGTGATTTTGACAACTGTCTCAGATGAATTGAAACGGAGGGAGTATTCTGAAAAAACAATATGCTAAGTATGGAAAAAATGATAAATGTTGTTCACCAATCAGGTGTTATACAGTTTTTCATATGAGTGCATTCAGCGTATGACGAGTGCATCAAATAACTTCCCATCTTTCACTATGTTTATATATGAGAACTCTAGTCTAACAGCGTTACCCAGTTTAATGAGGGATACATCTTATAAGCCACACTTTGTTTTCTCTCCTAAAAATGCTTAAATGAAATGTTAGCAAAAAAATAAATTAATAATAAAAAATGGCTCAGTCCTTCGTTTGAATTTGATCAGAAGAGTATCTAATAAGTTAATAACCAATCTGAACACATGCAGAACTTTTATCAAAAGTCTTACTTACATCATGATATCAGGGCAAACTTGAAAAAATATGTTTGAAAAGATTTTTTTTTTGAAATATATGTCTCGTATGAGATGTTTGAAAATTATGTCTGCGACATATGGCATAATGCGCGTGCATGAGCCACGCGAGAGGCGTAGCGGCGCGACGAAGCGACCCATGCGCGACGCACAACCGAATGAAGCATAGTTTTCCAATGTTAACTTTTGGAGCATATTTTCAGGAATATTATTCTTTTCGAGCATATTTTTTCAAAGTTTCCCTGATATTAGTTAATCGAGTAATATGAATGACACATCGATCATTCAGCCACAACTTGATTTTACGGTATTAATTGATCAACGTATATGACTCAATATTCATAATTTCATATCATAGGCCCAGGTTGATCTATGATGTCAAATCACGTTGTGTCATTCGTTATAATAAATGATTGTGTCAGTAGAATTACTTTAATTAATCAGAAGAAGTCACGTAAAAAGAACGTTCTTCATAATTTCTCTGAAAATAAATATTACACATCCATCATGCAAGACCTTAATTAATTTTATAAATTCCTAAGTCAAAAAGCAAACTATTAATATGATATAATCCGGTGATTATAGAAAAGGAAATTAAGAAGACGTAAGACCTAAGAATCAATAAATAAATTTAAAATTAAAAAAAAAAAAAAGTTAATTAAGTTTGATTGATCAACCAGCAGGTACACCAAACCCACAACATATTTTATTTGACTTTTGTTGTTGAAATTTTACAAACCTAATCTGCCAAACATCAAACCACCTTATTTTTTGTTGTTACATTATCAACTTTTTTCTACTATAAAACCACATTGTGGCTCATTCTATTTCTCACACTTAAGCTTCACTTTTATAACTAATTTTCTTACATCATCATACTTATCAAAAAAAAATATGAAGATCAACAGTCACTTGTGTGCATTGTTCCTCTACTTGTTTTTGCTTGTCTTAGCAAATGGATCATATTTTGCTACGGCTAAAATTCAATCATATAAGTTTACCGTACGTACATTCTCTCTCTTACCTTTTGTTTTATAACTTCAAATTTATCGCAGTAAATGTGTATGAACGTTCTAACATGTCTAGCTATTAGTAGGGAAGGATGATTTTCGTACAATATATATATATATATATATATATATATATATATATATTCCGTGTTTTTCATGTGAAATTGTGTTTACATGAAATAAGGTACAAGAGGCGCCGATGACAAGGCTGTGCAAAACCCACAACATCATTACGGTGAATGGGTTATACCCGGGTCCGACCGTAGAGGTTAATAACGGAGACACTCTTGAAGTCAGTGTCGTGAACAAAGCTCAATACAACGTTACAATTCACTGGTATGATATCGAACCGAACGCATACTACAATTGACTATTGCATGTAAAATTGCATGAAAATGATGTTTGATATTCTTATGATTATTGATTTTGTGTGTAGGCATGGGGTAAGGCAAATGAGAACAGCATGGTCAGATGGACCAGAATTCGTGACCCAATGCCCGATTAAACCAGGTGGAAGCTACACATATCGGTTCTTTATTCAAGGACAAGAGGGAACTCTCTGGTGGCATGCACATAGTTCGTGGCTCAGAGCTACTGTCTATGGAGCTATAATAATTCACCCTAAAGAAGGAGACTTATATCCCTTCACCAAACCAAATCGCGAGACACCTATTCTTCTAGGTAAAAAGAAAAAACAATTTTGTTATAATTATAACACTAAGTTATAGTATATACTTTCATGCACATAATCTACCAAAAAGTGTGTTACAAATATATATGATTACATTCACATTCTTTACATTTTCTTGTCTAAGTATCTTCTAACCTCAAATTAATGTGGTTCATTTTACATTAATGAACAATGATCAACAGGACAATGGTGGGATGCAAATCCAATCGATGTAGTGAGACAGGCAACCGCCACGGGAGCAGCCCCGAATGTATCAGATGCGTATACCATCAACGGTCAACCCGGTGACCTCTACAAATGCTCTAGCCAAGGTTTGCTTTTTATGCCGATGATACATACACACACACACAAAACGCCGCACATGATACGGTTTGAGACGCTCGTTTACCTATATGCATTGATTGCAATACTCGTTTTTTGCTTTGTTGTGCAGACACTGTAATCGTCCCTATGGACTCTGGTGAGACAAACCTCTTAAGAGTAATCAACGCTGCACTCAATCAACAACTTTTCTTTATGATAGCCAATCATAAGTTCACAGTTGTCGGAGCAGACGGCTCGTACCTTAAACCCTTCACCACCTCCGTCATCATGTTAGGACCAGGCCAAACTACCGACGTCCTAATCACAGCCAATCAACCACCAGCACGATACTACATTGCAGCACGCGCTTACGCGAGTGCTCAAGGCGCACCCTTCGACAATACTACCACAACCGCAATCCTTCAATACAACAAAACATCTTCTTCTTCCTCTTCTCCTCTAAACGTCAAACCGATTCTCCCAAACCTACCCGCATATAATGACACTCCCACCGCAACCGCCTTTACTACAAGCCTAAAAAGTCCAAAACAGGTCAACGTACCTAAAATTATTGATGAAAGTCTCTTCATAACAGTTGGTTTAGGACTTCAAAACTGCCCTTCTGGTGCTAGTTCACAATCCTGTCAAGGTCCTAACGGGACACGATTCACCGCGAGTATGAACAATGTCTCTTTCGTACTACCTTCAAACTTCTCGGTGCTTCAAGCACACAGACAAGGCATTCCCGGAGTTTTCACAACCGATTTTCCGGCTGCTCCTCCAGTGAAATTCGATTACACTGGTAACGTGAGCCGATCGCTTTGGAACCCGAATCGCGGGACTAAGGTTTATAGGCTGAAATTTGGGGACAGAGTACAAGTTGTTTTGCAGGGGACAAGCATTTTTACTGCTGAGAATCATCCAATTCATCTTCATGGATATGATTTCTATATTGTTGCAGAGGGTTTTGGGAATTTTAATCCTAAAACTGATACATCTAAGTTTAACCTTGTGAATCCTCCTCTAAGAAATACAGCTAGTGTTCCTGTTAATGGATGGGCTGTCATAAGATTTGTAGCTGATAATCCAGGTAACTATAAATAAGTTTGACAAAAATTGAACATTTAAATACACCACGCTGAAACTATTGTGACATCGACCATTCACATATTCAATATTCTAAAAAGTCGATTATAAAGTGTATAATCGAATTTTAGAAAATCGAGTGTGTGGTGTCGTAGTGGAATGCCACACTTTTAGTGACCCACACATTCAATTTTTTTAACAGTCGAGTATAGACCATATAACTGGTTTTAACAGATTGAATGTGTAGAGCTGTAGTATTAAATTGGCACCACACTACTTACTCCAACACCTTATGAAAATCGATTATAGGTTTTTTTTTATTTATTATTTTTAAATTACTGTTGCACCACATTACATATTTTAAACCCTCTTTTAATATATGCATTGTTTTATGTGATACAATATATGACTTATCATTTTTTGTATGATGCAAAAAACAGGTGTATGGCTAATGCATTGTCACTTGGATGTTCACATCACATGGGGTTTGGCCATGGTATTTGTTGTAGATGATGGAGTTGGTGTATTGGAGACATTAGAGGCTCCTCCTAAAGATTTACCAATCTGTTAAAACAATTACTACCAAATACTACTTTTTTTTATTTTTATTTTTATTTTTATTCATGTTGTACCAATTTTATTTTTTCTCCAAGTTTTTCATTGTTGTAACCCCACATCAGGGTTTAATTTGCTCCAAGTTTTTCTACTTTTTTTATTTTGTGAGAAGTTGAAGGAAAAATAGTTGAGGATCATATATGTGTATGAGACACAACTAAATTCCACTTGTATTGTTCAAGACATTTATTGGAAATTAATTTGTGATTTCGGAATGTTGTGTTTTCTCTTTAGTGCACTGTGTTGATTAATGAATGATATATGTCTTATAATCATTGGGGTCTGCCGGAGCTGACCGGCGTCTGTAATATATGTCTGTTTTATGTTTTTGTGTGTTGGGTAATAGATTCTTATTAGAGGATCCATGTGTCTGGACGTCCTTTTCATTTAGAGAATTTTTTCTCGTTTAGTTTCAAAGACTCTGTCAATCTATTACTTGGTTTCGTTAATGTTCTTTGTAGTTAGTAGCAATTTAGTAGTAGTGTTATATAATCGGCGTTAAATTTGCGTTTTTGTTTAGCAATTTTAGCTTTTGTTTTAAATCTGTTTTCGTTAATAAAATCTTTCGCTTTTTTGAGGAAAAGAAAATTCATCGGGGCCAACCCAACTTATTTATGTCTGCTAATTAGAAAATTCTCATAGACCAAACTCAATCGCCGATCAAGGCTCTCTGCGTGAGCAACCAATTCATCTATTGAATCATATTGTTAGATGAGAGTACCATTTATGGAGAAAAAATAAAATAAAATAAAATAAAATAATTATATTGAATACTTATTGCAAGGGACATTTTATAAAACAGTATTGCTTTGGTGAGACCAATATTTCCGGCAATACCAGCCACACAATAACTTGTCGAAGAATAGATTGGAACCGTATTTATTTCCTCTTCTTTCCATCAACTCCCAAGAAAAGGATGTTATGATAAAAGTAAAAGTAATTAGTATATGCAACTTGGAAGGAGTAAATTAATGCAGCTAGCTGAAAACTCTTTCCTTGAATCAATATGTATAGATATTCATCTTTTAATTGGACCAAGCATATTATATACTACAATACAATGTGTATATATTTTCATATAATGTAACATATGGTCCATTTATATGTTATCATATCATCTTTTTTTCACATTTTGATAGATACGTCCTGTAATAACTTAACACAGAAAAACTTTGTCATAGTTCAAAGTCTGATATATAGACTCCAGGGCGCTAGTGTATCACGTTATATATATATATTAATTAATGATACGAGAAATAAAACAAGCACAACGAAAATACATAATCAATTGACACAACAATGATCTACACCATTAATTTTTATAACATTTATATTGATTGATCTAGGTCACATAATAATTAATGATGTAGATCATTGTTGTGTCAATTGATTGTGTATTTTCGTTGTGCATGTATCATTGCTCTAATGATAATTAATTAAGATCAACATAATGTATTTTTCGGGATTGAACGCTGGACTTCAAAGCAGAAGGCAGGTTAATTAAACCAGTGGATTACTGCAGAGGGTATGTACTGAGTACATATCAACATAATGTATGATGATTACACATTTATTTCACTTTATAATCAATACAATATCATATTTATCAAATGTGTTAATGTCGTTTTAAAGTAAGTCAAGTTGTTCTCATTGCTCAAAAAAGTAAGTCATGTTAATGCTTCATTGGCATTTGTATTACACACTTAATAGCACATAGATATAACAAATAAGAACATATTTATGAAAAAGTAAAGGGGGAATGATGGAGAATGATAGAAATATTTTATCAATTGAGTAGAAGACAGTCTTTTGAAACTTTTGCATAAAGGACAAAATTATTTATCCACTGTCGAAATTCACTTGTATTCGAAATTCACTGTTTAAATTCACTGTCGAAATTCACTAATTTTCAAAATTCATTGTCGAAAGTCATTTGATTTTAGGATTATTATCGAAATTCACTAGGAGATTCACTTATTTTTGAATTCATTGTTTGTCTTTTCCATTATAAAAATTACGCAATTTATTCTTCTCCATATAAAAATATATAATCGATACATTCTTAAAAATATTCCAGATTGTGTCATTATCCCTAATTTCCCATAAAGTAAATTCTTTCACACCTAAACAAATCTTAACACACATAACTTTTAATTTTTAATTTTGCCTTTTATTTTTCTCACTAATTGATATGGACTTTTTAGACAGGATGTTGGCTAGTATACGGATCAAATTTCAATCAGAAAATATCAAGTATGCTTACTGACTGATATTAAGTCTAGAAAAAACAAACATCCTTACTCAAATTGAATATGAAAAAAATTATTTCTTGATTTAAATAATGATATATTGATTACAATAAATTATAAATTAAATCAAAAGAAAGATGCAAGTTGATTAAAAAGAAGGTGGGAAGAAATGGAGAAAAGGAGACAAGTGACAGAGAAGCACCGTTTGTGTAAGCATGAATCTCATGTTAAAGTTTGTACGA
Source organism: Gentiana macrophylla (assembly GCA_026214975.1). NCBI lineage: Eukaryota > Viridiplantae > Streptophyta > Magnoliopsida > Gentianales > Gentianaceae > Gentiana > Gentiana macrophylla. Next base: position 15,129,299 of record CM047806.1, on the reverse strand, counting down.
AGAGTTTGATTACATACCAGTTGCACTTGCATCTTGCAAGTTGATATATATATATTATTTATTAAGGGAAACTTGAAAAAATATGCTGAAAATATAGGGAAACTTGAAAATTTATGCTGAAAATATATTATGTCTAGAAATATACTCTTAAGTCTTAAACATAACATTTGAAAACTATATGTCCCAAAGATATTTAATAAAAGGAATTATTATAAACTATATGTTCCAAAAAAGGTATTTAATAAAAGGTAATCATTATTTGACCGCACATTAAACAAAAGCCCATGTTATACCTGAAATGTAAAATTAGAATAATACTTGGTTTATAATAAGAAAATATATTTTTTAAAATCTATGGCGCGTATACATACAAGTTGTGGAGTTAAGTTCATTTCAAATAAAGTAGTTAGCCGCTCCAGGTTTCTCTGGCTCCAGAGTGGGAGGTCCAGGGTTCGAATCCCCCACCCCTCCTTTCGTAGCTGAAAAAAAAAAAAAAAAAAAAAAAAAAAATACATGCAAGTTGTGAAACGGAACATTTTCCCACTTTTCCCACTAATTTCATCTCACACACACCCAACCCCCCACACCCTCCCCTCTTCCCCTCTAATATGTATATATAATTTAATTTTTTCTTTCAAAAGTTATCTCAAGATTGTCTGAGACCATATGTGGAGTCATCTACTCAAACTTGAGACCTCTTGTTTAAGCGATCGGAGTCTCTTTCACTCCGAACAACGTTTGTTTGTCTTTCCCTCTAATATTAAAAGATAGGTTTAGACCTAAACTTCTATGTGATGTACATATTCTGTATACCCATCCTTTCATCACATATTCTGACCTAAACGTTTGTTTGTTTGTCTTTCATTAAAATCGCAGCTTTTAAATGAAGATATATCTCTTAAATGAAAAAAGCGTTGATGAGGCATTCTTTTAAATGGCTCTCCTTTTTGGAAAATTCATTTATTAGAAGGAAAAAAAGGAGAAACACTTAAAAGCAGGCTTTTTATCGATGATTTTGCATAATTTAAACATTTTGCTAATTGAATATATCATGTTAAAAGCATAACTATATGATCCAAAATTAGGGTTAATTTTAACAACCAGTAAATTATTTATTAGAACACCGGAGTAGACCATATTTTAAAAGCAATATTCTGTTGGAAAATTTATATTTGTTAGGTTAAATTATTATTCCAGTACACAATAAAATAAAGATCTTTTGACAAGTTGTATGGATTTTTATTTTTTTTGAATGGCAAGTTGTATGAATTAGGGCGGTGGGTTGCAGGTGGACTTTGATTTAAGTTTCCAATTATAAATGTACCACGCTTGACTAGTAGTTTTATATCAGCATTGCTTTAATGTGTAAAAAAATAGAAAAAAACTGAAAATAGATGGGTTTTTTCTACACAAATAGAAGCCACAATAAATTCATAGATTTTATGGAACCGGACCATAAAATCATACTTACTAATGAGGACAAGATAAAATTCTTGTCATGCGAGACATTAGCTGAAAAATTATTGGCAAATATATATAGAAAATAGATATACGAGTATATAATATTTTTTTTTCCTGTTATACAAAGATATATATTCAAAATTTTATGTCAGGATGGTTTAATGTAACAGTTCTTTTTCGCTTCAAAATATATTGTACATACATTGCTTTTTTGCATTATTCGATAATAGTATTTTGAAATTGCTATGTTATTTTAAGTTGCAATATTTTTGTGGGTGAATATGATGGAATTGAAATGAGAAATGGACCATATAACAACCGCATTAATTGTAATTGGCTGAGTTTGTAGCTCTATTGTTTTTTGAACTCAAAGTCATTTAAAAGAAACTATCAAAAATAACAGTGAAATAAAATGATTGATAATAATTTGGATTACGATAAGATATTTATTTATTTCGGGAATAAGATAATATATATTACTTTAGTTTATTGAATTGCTAAGTAATAAATAAATATTTACATGCCTATGACACTTATCTAAATAATTTTTTCTTATTTTGAGAAAATTAGCTAACTAATTAACTATTTCCTTTCTTACCAATGACTCATTCTTACATGGATTTGTTGCTTAGTCTATTCAGGTTTGACTTACACAAACGGTATCAAATAAACTTGAAATTTTGATTACATTAACGATCTGCATATTTGTTTTCATATATATATATATATATATATAATGAGAATGAGCATGGGATTCAAGCTCAAAGGGTGGGTAATAGATTATATCGAGTTAAATCGAATGGATTTGAATTAAGAATATTTTATGGATCCATTAGATTACACATATTTTTAGTGTAATATTTTTTTTTCCAGGGTGAGCTTTTAAATTTCTACCTTTCTATACTACCTCCGTCCTTGTATATATCTTTGTGAATTCGTTGGATGAAATGGCATATATGTGTAAGAATATTAATTAGTATTTTATCTTATCAGTATACAAATTTAGTCTTGATATTGAACGGGAATTGAAAGGAAGTGATTGAAGGAATTGTTTTCAAGTGAAAATGAGGAGAATGTAATGCTGACTCGATTATATGGTTGTTGAGGGTTGGGTGATTGTTGAAAATCGATCAAAATTGTATGGGAAGATGCAAAATGAAGGATGCAACTTTCGGCGCCACCACCTCTCCAGTGGAAAGTTGGCCTTAAAGGGTGGCCACCAGACTTGTGGGGTAACCCTAGTGCATTCTAAGGCCAATTACAATGACATCAAAATAGAGAACGTGAATGTGCACTTTTGCATAATTGACATTGTGACTTTTTAAAGAAGTAAAGCTATCCACAATGGGAGTATTTATCCTCTCCCTAAATGTGATAAGGAGGCTTGATCCACTCCCAAAGCCCACAATGAAACTCCAATCCAACTCTCTTTCCCTATATAAAACTACATGATTCCCTAATTTAGAAGAACCACTTAGCATGAATAGTTCTCACGTTTAGGGATATTGCATGTTTTTCTTTCTTCAAAGCTGCAGATTAACACACATGCAAGAGACAAAAATAAAATAAAATGTATTGGTAGTTAAATTAGTTAGTTGAGAAGTGATATAAAAGTAAATTTGAGGAAATGTATTGGGAGTGTTATTGGAGTATGTTGTTTTATAAGGTGTTGAAAAATTGAATCTAGAACGAAAAATAAGATAAATTCGGAGTGGAATAGGGTGCTTGCAGGTGTGGTCACTCTAACAATGGCTTTATGTGACAATAGAAAGCTTTTGGACGGGAGGATGAGTGTGGTTCTACTTTTGTCATCTGTATTCACATCTTAAAAACAAAACAAAAAAAGGAAACAAAATAGTACATCACATGTCAGGACTTCCAGAAATTGGAAAATGATGTCGTGTCAGTCCTGACACTTGAAAATCAGGTCGTGACTTTTCTGACATGGAAAATCAGGTAAACGTAAGGATCCTTAAGTTTAAACGTAAGGAATTCACATATCCGTCTAACACAACCTCATAAGCGTAGAAGCGTAGGTTCTTTGCGTTTAAGCGTAAGGAACCTACATTTAAACGTAGAGTTCTTGATCCTTACGCTTAAAGCGTAAAGGAATTCACATATCCGTCTAACACAACCTCATAGTGCGTAGCGTAGGTTCTTTACGTTTAAGCGTAAGGAACCTACATTTAAACGTAGGGTTACTGATCCTTACGTTTAAACGTAAGGAATTCACATATCCGTCTGACACAACCTCATAGCTGTAAACGTAGGGTTACTGATTCAGTAACCTTACTGATCTAAACAGGTCTGCTGAAGACTGAAGGATCCTTACGTTTAAACGTAAGGAACCTACATTTAAACGTAGGGTATTTCGATAAATTAGGAAGTTACCATAAATGTGTATTTCTTTACGTTTAAACGTAGTTTAGAACGCATTTCTCTACGTTTAAACGTACTGTTTCTACGTTTAAATAGCTATTATCAACGTTTGGAAGTGGTAGATGGCAATTAATGTTGTTGTAAGGTACTTGTTCAATATACACCACATTAACGGGCTATTTTTCTCATTTCTTCTGAGTATTTCATGTTAATATAAATTTTCTAACCACTTCTTCATCTTTCAAGTCCATTTATTCATCATTCAAGTGCTCAAATGAGTAAGTTTTTGCTATGTAATTTGTCTTAATTCAAGTGCTCAATGTGATTATGTTATTTATGCTAGTAATGAAATGTACTTAAACGAAATGTGTGTTTTTAGTAGGTTGTTTATGTAATGTTTATACATCTAAGTAGTGTGTTTAAGTCTTTTCTTAGTGTTATTGTTTAGGGTTTAATTACTAGGGTTTAGTGTAAGTAATGATATGTATTTAACCGAAATGTGTGTTTTAAGTAGTGATTATGTTATTTATATTGTAGTGATGATGTGTATTTATCTAAATGTGTGTTTTAAGTAGTGATTATGTTTTATTATATTGTAGTAATGATATGTATTTAACCTAAATGTGTGTTTTAAGTAGGTTGTTTATGTAATGTTTATACATCTAAGTAGTATGTTTAAGTCTTTGGTATTGTTCGATTGTAGTAAACTTTGGTATTGTTGATTTGGTATTGTAGTTTTGAGAAGTTGGGAAATTTATTGTTGGTAGTAATGTAATTGTCCATATTGATGGTTTGATCGTGCATAAGAGTGCTACCCAAAATGGTAATTGAAAATGGCAATTGCTTTTGAGACCATTGTTATTGGAAATATTGATCACACTTAAACTTAGAGTGAAAGAGTTTTAAGTGTTAAAAGTCTTTGTTTCCTTGTTTGAAATATCTTAAAAGGGGAAAATAGTCTTTGGGGCCGTTTATTAAATCTGAAATCTGAAATCTGAATTCTGAAGACTGAAATCTGAATAAATTAAGTAACTGAATGATTTAAATGCTGAAATTGATTAAACTGTTTGGTAATACTAAAGTCTGAAATCATACAACTTTATTTTCACTATATATATATATATATATATATATATATATATATATATATGTATGTATGTGTTTCACATAAAATAAATTCATAAGAAATATATAAATACTTTAGTCAAAGTAATTAAAATGAAAAACAAACAGGTAAAACTAAATAATAATAAAAAAATCATTTGCTTGAGAGAAGGAACACTAGATAATGGTGTCAAACATGGTTGCAACATGCGCCACTTTTTATTTCAGCGATAAGCAAGAGGAGAAGTACTGAATTTTTTAGCATTTTTACATGGGAAATTAAGTGACACTTAATTAATTAAGATATGTTAAAAATATTACCAAACACTTCTAATTATAACCACCACTTAATTTTATAAGAATAAGTACTTATTTGGTTTACCAAACAGACCCTTTGTTTCCTTGTTGGGGTTTAATTAGTAGGCTTTAGTGTAAGTATGTTTTGTTTTCTATTTGTGATAAATTTGCTTAGGTAGGGTTTGAATGTCTATATTGCATTTTAAGTTGTTATCTAAGTTGATATTGAATGATTTAATAATGACTTGAATTGTTTTATAAAAAAAAGCGGATAATCGTAACACTATGATTGTTGTCTCGTTCAATGGAGAATTTGCATGACGATCCTCTCTATAACCGGTGGAATCATGTAAATGGATCGATGTTTCCATTATTTGTCGAAAGAACATAAGATTGAATCGTTGTTGGATAAATTGCATGTGAGGCTTGGTATTGATTGGTGCGATTCAAAGCTCGGCGTAAAAGCTTTGTTTACTTATGGTAGTGTGGGAATATACCACTGATGATATCTTAGACGACGAGACACTAAATGGTTACATCAAGCGGCCTCGACGGCGGTAAAAATGTAATTTTTTGCGTGAATGCTACACCAGTGGAGGCAAACAATGAACCGATATTTGAGGATGATGGCATTGATTTAAATCAAGATTGCAATGCCCCGGATGATAACAATAATTCGGATTATAGTCTTGGTAATTTCCCTTCTCCGGTACAAGAACTTGCTACAGATCCAAATTTTAATCCATTCGAGCAACAATATGGATGTAGTGGGTTTGAAAACCATGTTTCTACACAAAGGCTTGGTGAAGCTTCGGACCAACAGTTTCAGTATCAACCAGTCAGACCAAGTCATAATCTTTCAAATCAACCTTCAAGTAGTCATGTTCGTGTTGAAATGGTTGGTGAATACACTGCTCCGTTTGAATTCGGTCCTCCAAGTTATAATGTTATAAATAGCCAATCACATAATCCGTTTCAGTATCCTCCTAACCAACCTTCAAGTAGTCGTGCTCAACCTATCCAACAGCCATATAATTTGTTTGGTGGATCACTCACTAGTTTTTTGGCTTCTCCGTTTGCACCTCATATTCAAACCGATCAAACGTAGAGAAATGCAAGTCTCTACATCCAAACGTAGAAAATACGTTCTTAAAAAAAAAACCTTCTTAAACCCAGAAAACGAAAAATCAGGCTAAACCAACAAAATCATGCTAAACAATATCAGGCCAACATAACTAAACCACTACAAACCACTAAAAATTGGGAAATACATATCAGATAAAGGGAAATAAAAATTACGATCAAACGTTGTAAATAGAAGATTATGGGAAATACATACGCTTTCTGTATTGAGTTGATCCATTGAACCTAAGAGATTGTGGCAAATGTAAACTTTTCTTGCTAAATCGCCTTTTAAATGTAGGGAACTACCTAATAATGAACGTTTGAAAGAAGATAGAAGAGAGGGACAGAAGGAATTCAAAACTTTATAGATTCCTTACGTTTAAACGTAGAAACAGTACGTTTAAATGTAGAGAAATACACATTTATGGCAACTTCCTAATTTATTGAAATACCCTAAGTTTAAACATAGGTTCCTTACGTTTAAACGTAAGGATCCTTCAGTCTTCAGTCTTCAGCAGACTTGTTTAGATCAGTAAGGTTATGATGCGTACAAATGATATCGCCACCGTTGAGTCCCGGAAATAGCCTCTCTGACTCATCAAACCAGATAAAGGCCCGTGACCTCGGCGTCGGCGACGTCAATCAACCAAATCGAGGTCATTTGTTGTCGAACCTCGCCTGTAAAGCGTCGCTAAGACCGAGTGCCGGATCGCAACCTTGGACAAAAGGTCCTCAAAAGGCCACACAAGACTTGAGAGGCAGCGGGGAGCAAGAGCAAGACAGGACAACAGAGATGGCGGTCTATGCGACCCTAAGAAGTCGCCGCCGAGATATTCTATCCACTTGCAGTCCAGATATTTAGTTTGCTTAGCTACTAAGTTTACTTAATCACTAAGCTAGCATGTAACATCTATCCTTTACTTAGCTCCTAGGTTTCCTCTTCCTATAAAAGGATGGCTTGTGTAACCTGAATGACATATATACATTCAAAAAGAAAAGCATGCCAAAGCTCTGCAAAAACACCATCTCTCTCACCCTCCACCTATCGCCGCCGATCACCGCCGGCCAGCTTACATTTTAACATACACCAATAAGCAGATATCCACTAAAATTACACCGTTGAGCTACTGTGATGATTTCCACCTCATCAGTTGGCTCAGTTACCGGGAAGAATGCTACAACACGCTCTCTATCTTAGGCGTAAGAGTCGTCCAAAGGTGCTAACATACAGCAGGTCAAAGGAATCTCACCTCCTCCGGCCTGAAGTATCCGGCCGCCCTCTCACTTGCGTTCACTTTGAAAGAAAGAGGTAATCTTACCAAGAAAACCCCCAAACTGCCTTTGCTTTCTTCCCATAGTGAAGAGAACTGTAAAAAGGTGACATTTTCTACCTCAAAAGCCGGCTTACCAAAAAAACCCTCACCCATATAAAGAACGCCACTGGAAAAGGGCCATACATGTTTCGGGATTATTTCGTATGCGAATCATCACCACTTTTCCTTGAAAAACCATATTTCCAGATGCCACGTCACCCGATCTATCACTACCAAAAATATCTCGATTTAAACCACAGCAAATCTTATTTCCCACCAAATCGATTCGTCACCACCGACAATGGCAGAAGCAAGGGGATCGGCCGACGCCTCAAACACTGCAAAGGGGGCACGCAGATGTCGAGGCTCGCGGAGAGGTTGTAGGGAAGCAATCGACAACCTTCCCGTTGAGGAAAAAGGTCACGAGAGAGGGCCCACCCCAGCGACGCCGGGCGTCATCAATCAAAAAACTAAATCAAAGGAGGCTATCGGCGCTCTGGATAGGGATCGCAAAGAGCCGGCCGGTCGCGACAAAGCCGAAGGTCGATTTCGAAACAAGACCAGGTTTTTAGGAAGACCACGAGGTCGCGGAAATGAGGGAGTACGCGAGGTATGCTGAAACCATGTACCTGACTAACTCTCGCCTGGTGGCAAAGGTCAAGCCCCAATGTTGATCCGACCCCCGAATCCTCCCGGAAATGAAATCACCCCTGCGGCCCTAGACAAGGGCCGCTAGAGTCAGATCCAGGGGGTTGAGGTTGAAGAAAGTGTACAGTCATCGGGTCGCAAGGGATAGAGGAAAGAAATCGCACAAGCCTCGGTCCCCCCAGATCGTGATCGTCAGAAAGGAAAGACGATCGAACGAGGATCAGCTTTTAAAAGGTTAGGTGAGAAGGACAAGGCCCGGCCCTAAGTCGTCTCGACCTTCCGGAGGAGAAATTCCCGCCTCCCCGCGAAAGAAAGACGCGCGGGGACGGTCGCGTGATTATAAGGAAAAAATAGCCCGTCAAGAGGATCGCAGGATCATAGGGAACCAGAGCGCGAGTTGGACCGAGCCGACGACACGCAAACACTTATCGCGACCAGGTTCGACCATTCCTTTGGCCGGAGCAGATGGAGATAATGAAGAAAGAGCTCGCAGAGCTAAAAAAAGTCGAGGTCCGCCGAGAAAGTCGCCTAATCTCGAGGATCGACGTGCTCGCCAAAAGAATCACCGAAACATTACCCACTAGCAAGGAAAATGTTAGCTACCCTAGTTATAATTATTACAATGGTAACTCTTGTCCAAACGACTGGCTCACCGCCTTCCAAGGCCGCATCACCTTAGCAACTCAAAATAAGTCCGCCTGGTGCATCGCCTTAGTCGGTAGCTTGCAGGACATGGCTGCTTCCTGGGTACGCGGGCTTCATCGTGGCTCAGTTGAAAGTTGTGAAGATCTATCGGAAAAGTTCGTCAAAGAGTTTGAATCGGTGAGCAGGCCGAAGAAAACCATCGAGGATCTGTACGAGGTTCGCATGGGAGGATATGAGTCCGGAAAGGAATATTATGAGCGATTCATCAGAGTATATGATCAGACTAGAAACATCCCAGACGATGCGGTCATAACATGTTTTCTCACCGGGATCGCTAAGGGTCCGATTAAGACAGAATTTAACCTACGACCCCCAAAGCGGGCCTTAGGGAAATGCTGGAAAGGTCCAGAATGATGGGAGTTAGCGAAGCACCGTCTCTGGAAGAGCAAAACCAAAAACGGAGCAGCATTCTCAGAAAGAGGATCGCGTGGACGATCGCAAGAAAGAAAAGGGCCGAGACGCGAACCATGACCGCGAGGTCAAGAAACCATACAAATTCAGCGAGGATAACTTCATGCCGCTTAACACAAAAGCATCCCAGATACTTTTTGAGATCCGCGAGCATTTCGATAAACCCAAGCCCATGACGGGCGATCCCGACAGTCGTTATAAGTCAAAATACTGTGACTATCATAAGGACCATGGTCACATTACGGATGAATGCTTCACCCTAAGGATGGAAATAGTGAGGTTAATCCGTGAAGGACCAGCGACCAAGTATAAGCGCGAGGGAAACACCGGCCCCAACCCCGCGTCTATCAGAAAGAGGTTCAAGTTATCCACGGGAATATTCCCAGCAACAGCTAGCTGAAATCCCAGATACATCAGATCAACACACGCGGCTTCAAAAAATAGATAGTGTTGGGGGAAAATGAGAAAGGAATCATGTTTACAAAAAGCGAGCTAACCACAGTTGACGGCCCTATGGAAATACCCCTTATTCTAAATGTCGGGGTGAACGATAAGCATGGCGTCAACAGAGTGATGGTCGACACCGGGGCTGGCCGCGACGTCATTTATTTCGACTGTTTGAAACGGATCGGATTCGGAGAGGCCAAGTTAAAACCTTACCTCGGAGTGCTCGACGGCTTTACCAACGATACAGTGCGGGTCAAAGGTACAATCGACCTCAACATCACTTTGGGCGACTATGAGCCCTGCCGAACTGAGATAGTCACTTTCTTAGTCATCGACCTCCCCTCCTACTATAACATGATTTTGGGGATTCCGGCTATGAGAAAATTTCAGATGGTGGCGTATGTTCCACACCAACGGGTCAAGTTCCATGTAGGAAACGAGATTGGGGTCGCCACTAGTCGACCCTGATTTTTTCTTGAATATATGATGAGCGACAAATTGTCAATCATTATTATGACATTTTACCCTAATATTGATAACACTTTGAGCATTATTGTATCAATTCAAGTCATAATTACTAAGTTTTAACCAAATGTGTTAGTAGTAATTATTATATAAATTATCGTATTTTTATAAGTTTTGTACCGGTTTTGTAACCGGAGTGTAAATGTCGGTTTTACTTGGTATTTTGGTAATTTATTGCGGGATTATAGGTTGACCAAAATTCCAAGTGGCGACACTTGTTGAGCCTAAAAGATGTATTTTTAAGGATAGAAGAAGTTTCCATAAGCTAACGAGTTCAAACGGATCAATTGTCCTGAATGCTTCTACCGTAAAATATCTACGATAGACATTTGACCCAACTTAAAGGCATTTTCTGGGGAAGACATCTTCATGAGATTTTTATTTCTTCAAATGAGCTTTTCAACGCATTTTTAATCACGTCAATCGGAGGTCTACAACTCAAGTTATGGTCGTTTTACCGAAAAGCTGATATTCCGGTCCGAACCTGAAGAAACCGGTTCGAACCGAGCAAGTTTCAGTTCGAACGGTGTATGAAAAATGTAGATTTTGTGAGGAAATCAGATTTTTTTGGCTAAATTTGGTGCACATGGGATGTAATGATGGCAATGATGATTCATAACAAACTCTCACATGCTAATTACCTTCCCATATACAACATTTCCATATACAACCTCTCCATATAAACCTCCCCATATACACCCTTCCCCTATATATACCCAATCCATTCCATTACAACCTTTGCCCTCTCTTCTCATCTCCTTCCCATTTCCTCCATTTCCCTCTTCTTCCATCTCCTTTCTTCTCTTTTCTTGTTTTCATCATTTTGGGCCCATATATATATATATATATATATATATATATATATATATATATATATATATATATATATATATATATATATATATATATATATATATATCTATGTTTTATATATATATAAATAAAGTAGTTATAGTATCGTTGTAATGATGGAATAATTATCGAAGATTGTTGATTTCGAAGCTTTGTTATGCTCTATCCGGTGAAAACAACCCCGATTCAACAGTTGTAATCAGTAATATATTCTAATGTTATTATGTTTATTATTTCTATCTATTTATATATATATATTAGTATTAGTAATATTAGCCAAAATATGTAATTGAACTATTTTAATCTTGTTGGTAAAATGGATGATTGACTATGTTAAAAATGATTAAAATTGAATATGATGAATCTTTTTCTACTTGAGCTTAATGAAACGTTAATATTGACATAGCTAATCAATATAAACAGAATCGTAACCTAATGACGAACTAAACGGAGAAGTTAGGATATGAGAAAAAAGGTAGAAAAACCGGAGGGTAACAATGGCGAGTGAAAGCGTGACAACGGAATCCTATTTCCTACTTGTAAGCGATTTGTTTTGAGAGAAACAAATCTTATTAAAATTGTGCTCGAGATCTAATTACGTTAATTTACATTGCTCGATCGAGATCCTTGACATTAACCGCATGACAAAACGGAGTACCCAATCTTTTGGATGACATTGACGATTGATGAGACATATGGCGATTTAAAGACGCTCGTATGAGAGGAATCTGTTGAGTGAGGAGTGCACCGCTTCACATAAATCACACCTTGAAAAAGGAAGATCTCATCTCATCTATTAACTAAAAAGGGATCATGGTTCAATAACATTATCTTGGCTAGTTTCTATATATTATATTAGTATTTATATTATATATATCTATATATCTATATATATATTTATGTCTATGTATCTATATATGTATTTATATATTTATATATATATCTATATATTATATAAGTATTTATTTACTGTTTTACTAACATCTAACTCTAACAATCTAACACTATAAAAGGTAAAAACTGCGACTTAGATCGAGTTAATAATAGCTTCTTGGTGTTTAACCACACTTTGAGTTAGATTTTCATTTCCCTGAGGATACGACCTGACTCACCAGACTAGAACTACAATTTGACCCGGTACACTGCCGGTAAGGATTGTATAGCCTAGAAAAAGTTCGTCAGCTTTTTGGGAGTCGTGGTTGGTCTAGCAATGGCATTAGTGCTTATTTTGTATCAATAAATCCCTTAGTTTTTTTTATCTTTTTCGAACATTATTTAGTTGATTAAAATAAATTGTACAAGGCATATATTTCATGGATTTGAAGATGTAATGATCAATTTGGATGTGTATAACCAACGTGAACCGTAAGTGCATTTTAACCCCAAATTTATTTGTGTAACATGAATTCCTTCACGTAAGCCTTCGATATTGAAGCGAAAATTTTAAAAGCACTCCATTCAAGATCCTAGTGGTTTATCCTAGAGAGACTTGTGCTTAATAAAGCAAAGAACTTAGTACCTAACTTCGAACGTGTAATCGTGAATATCTCAAGGTTTGAATGTGATAGGAAGGATATAAGTTAAGTTTATTGGGAAAGAGGAATGAAAGGAAGAATACCAAACTAAGATAAACTATTTATATGTCGGATGTAGCTACCAATGATTTGAGTGCGGTAGGGCGTTATCACTAAACGCCCTATACCACTATGAGGCTTAAAAGCTCCCGATCGCTCGATGATAGTAGTCCACTAGGGTGTTATCATAAACGCCCTATTCTTTGGGAATGAAGGCATATGCTACACATGTGAAATTAAGTAAAAATTGGCAAATGACAATGTGGAAAGTTGGTTAAGCATGGTTGAAAACTTAGTTATCTTTCGACTATCTCCAAAGATAAATGAATGAATGATATGCATTAGGGATTATCCTAATAAGTACATGGGAGAACTTTGTGTGGAAGCTCATATCGCTATACCTAGGAAAGTCATTAGGGACTATCTGAATGGTTACTTGTGCGTTTGCTTGAATTATTCAAGAGAGGATAGTGGAAATTGAAAAGGACATCACACACACACTGTTATACATTTATATTAAGGTTAACACACGGTTGTAATTCGAATGGTTGCAACATCCGGTTGTCCCTTACATCTTATATCTTCATGAATTTGTCCCTCATTCAATTTTTATCGCTTGTTTTGCTCGAGGACGACCAAAAGCTAAGTGAGGAGTTGTGATGACCGACAAATTGTCAATCATTATTATGACATTTTACCCTAATATTGATAACACTTTGAGCATTATTGTACCAATTCAAGTCATAATTACTAAGTTTTATCCAAATGAGTAAGTAGTAATTATTATATAAATTATCGTATTTTTATAAGTTTTTATAAGTTTTGTACCGGTTTAGTAACCGGAGTGTCGTGTCGGATTTACGTTTGGTATTTTGGTAATTTATTGCAGGATTATAGGTTGACCAAAATTCTAAGTGACGACACTTTTTGAGCCTAAAAGATGTATTTTTAAGGATAGAAGAAGTTGCCATAAGCTAACGAGTTCAAACGGATCAATTGTCCTGAATGCTTCTACCGTAAAATATCTACGACAGACATTTGACCCAACTTAAATGCATTTTCTGGGGAAGACTTCTTCATGAGAGTTTTAGATCTTCAAATGATCTTTTCAACGCATTTTGAATCACGTCAATCGGAGGTCTACAACTCAAGTTATGGTCGTTTTACCGAACAGCTGATATTCCGGTCCGAACCTGAAGAAACCGGTTCGAACCGGAGCAAGCTCGGTTCGAACCGGTGTATGAAAAAATGTAGATTTTTGTGATGAAATCAGATTTTTTTGGCTAAATTTGGTGCACATGGGATGTAATTATGGCAATGATGATTCATAACAAACTCCCACATGCTAATTACCTTCCCATATACAACATTTCCATATACAACATCTCCATATAAACCTCCCCATATACACCCTTCCCCTATATATACCCAATCCATTCCATTACAACCTTTGCCCCTCTCTTCTCATCTCCTTCCCATTTCCTCCATTTCCCCTCTTCTTCCATCTCCTTTCTTCTCTTTTATTGTTTTCATCATTTTGGGCCCATATATATATATATATATATATATATATATAAAAGTAGTTATAAGATCGCCAGAATGATGGAATAATTATCAAGATTGTTGATTTCAAACTTTGTTATGCTCTATCCGGTGAAACAACCCGATTCAACAGATTGTAATCAAGTAATATATTCTAATGTTATTATGTTTATTATTTTTATCTATTTATATATATATATATATATATATATTAGTATTAGTAATATTAGCCAAAATATGTAATTGAACTATTTTAATCTTTTGGTAAAATGGATGATTGACTATGTTAAAAATGATTAAAATTGAATATGATGAATCTTTTTCTACTTGAGCTTAATGAAACGTTAATATTGACATAGCTAATCAATATAAGCAGTAATCATAACCTAATGACGAACTAAACGGTGAAGTTAGGATATGAGAAAAAAGGTAGAAAAACGGAGGGTAAAATGGCCGAGTGAAAACGTGACAACGGAATCCTATTTCCTACCCGGGGGCCGATTTGTTTTGAGAGAAACAAATCTTATTAAAATTGTGCTCGAGATCTAATTACGTTAATTTACCTGCTCGATCGAGATCCTTGACATTAACCGCATGATGAAAACGGAGTACCCAATCTTTTGGATGACATTGGGATGATTGATGAGACATATGGCAGTTTTCAGACGCCGTATTTGAGGGAACTGTTGAGCTGAGGAGTGCACCGTTTCACATAAATTACACCTTGTAAAAGGAAGATCTGTCTCATCTATTAACTAAAAAGGGATCATGGTCAATAACATTATCTTGGCTAGTTTCTATATATTATATTAGTATTTATATTATATATATCTATATATCTATATATATATTTATGTCTATGTATCTATATATGTATTTATATATTTATATATATATATCTATATATTATATAAGTATTTATTTACTGTTTTACTAACATCTAACTCTAACAATCTAACCCTATAAAAGGTAAAACTCATGACTTAGATCGAGTTAATAATAGCTTCTGGTGTTTAACCACACTTTGAGTTAGATTTTCATTTCCTCGAGGATACGACTGGACTCACCTGACTAGAACTACAATTTGACCCGGCACACGCCGTAAGGATTGTATAGCCTAGAAAAAGTCCGTCAATATATGACCAAGAACAGCCCGACTCCAAACGGCCCAGAGTATAGGTGTTCAATATGGCCGCGGACCAGATAGCCACGATAAAAGAAGTCCCAGAGAGGGCCGTGGAGGTTGAAACATTGCAAGTCCGGGATGAGCTCGACTTCACCGCCAAGACGAAATGGTCGAGGTCATCATAAATAGCAGTACCCGATCAAAAGATAAAGATAGGTCACAAACAACCGAGAAAGAAAGTGGAAGGATCTGACGAGCTTCTAAAAGAAAACTCGAAGCCTTCGGCTGGGAGGTAACCGATATGAGGCGTGGAGTCGGAGGTCGCATTACACTATCTAAGCGCCGACCCCATTTCAGGCCGATCCAACAAAGAGCGCCAATTTCTACAGAGAAGGAAGTCGCGATAAAAGCGAAGTCAAAAACTTTTTAAGCAGTGCATAATCAAGGAGCTTCAGTGTCCCACATGGTTAGCAAACGTGGTAATGGTGAAAAAACACAACGGCAAGTGGTGGATGTGCGTCGACGTCACTGATTTAAACAAGGCTTGCCCCAAAGATCCTTATGCGCTGCCACGCATCGATAAAATGGTAGATGGGATCGCATGATTTGAAACGCTGAGTTTTCTGGACGCCTATTCAGGATATCACCAGGTCAAGATGGCAGACAAAGATAAAGAGCTGACAGCCTTCAGGGCCGCCGGCGGACTCTATTACTATGAGATGATGCCATTCGGCCTAAAGAACGCGGGTTCAACATATCAAAGGATGGTGAACACAGTTTTTAACACGCAAATAGGCAAGAACATGGAGGCCTATATTGATGATATGGTCATGAAATCAAGTCGCCAAGGTCACCTGGTGGACCTTCGCGAAACCTTCACAAATGTAAAAAGCACTGATGAAGCTAAACCAAGCGTAATGCACTTTTGGGGTCCAGTAGGAAAATTTTGGGCTTCGTGGTAAGTCGAGAGAGGATCAAAGCGAACCTCGAGAAAATTGAAGCTCGATAAACATGAGCGAGCCGACAAGCATCAAGGAGGTACAAAGTCTAAATGGAAGCATAATAGCCACAGGAAGGTTTATCTCAAAATATGCCGAGAAAAGCCTACCCTTCTTCAAAATCCCGAAAGGAAACAAAACCTTCTCATGGATCTGGGAATGATCGCAGCTTTCAAAGAGCTCAAGGCCTACCTTCAAGCCCGCCGCTGCTCACTAGCCCAACGGTCGGAGATGTTTTGCTTTCAGACTTAGCGACTTCGGATAGTGGTCGCCACCGCAACACTTATCAAGGAAAAGGGCACCTCGCATAAGCCTGTTTATTATGTTTCTAAGGCTCTAAGCTTAGTAAAGAGTCGGTATTTTAATATTAAAAAATTAGCTTACTGCGTTGTCATAGCCGCCCGAAAATTAAGGGCTTACTTTTCATCGCATACCATTATAGTCTTATCAAACGCACCACTACGGCAGGTCCTCCACAAGCCGGACTTGTTAGGTCGTTTGCTGCGGTGGGCCATCGAGCTCACTGAATTCGACATCCGATACGAGCCTCGAAAAGCTATCAAAGCTTAGGCATTGCCCGACTTTATCGCAGAAACAAGCTTCAACGAAGAAATCCGGGAGCAGACCAACGTAAAACATGGCCACGACAAAATGACAACCACAGCGGACGAGCCTCGGCGGCCAAGTCACTGTTGGCAACTCTATGTCGATGGCGCTGCTAGCCTTAAAGGTTGCGGTGCGCAGGATTATCTTACTAGAGCCAGGCACCTCGGAAGAAATTGAGAAGGATCTAAGATTTGATTTTATTTGCGTCAAACAACCAAGCGAGAATACGAGGCGATCATCGCGGGACTTGAGCTCGCCAGGCCATGAAAGTCGAAAATGTGCAAAGTTATCTGCGATTCCCATTGGTGGTCAATCAAGTGACCGGTCGCTCGGCATCCATTGTGAAATCTTGCAAAAGTATATTAATCTCGTCAAAAAACTTGAGAGCGGCTTCAAACATCGCAAATTCACCAACATCCTCGAGAGGACAATCACAGAGCAGATTACTTGTCCAAACTAACTAGCGATTTATTTAAATAAGATATCCGTCGATCATGATGGAACATCCGTCAGACCCGCTATTGACAAGATCGAAGTAATGGACTTCCGACCCACTAACCCTTGTTGGATTGACATCATGAGGGCCTATATTAACTCTGGAGAACTCCCCAATGATCCTTTGGAGGCTAAGGCCCTGATCAGGAGAGCCGCCAGATACACAAATTTAGATAACATTTTGTATTGGCGATCGTTCACTAAGCCTTTACTAAGGTGCGTGCGACCTGAAGAAGTCGATGGAATCCTTGCAGAGCTACATGAAGGGATGTGTGGGGGCCACCCAGCTAGCCGCACTCTTGCTCAGAAAGTTTTATTGGTTGGGTACTACTGGCCGAAGCTCGCAGAAGACGCCAAGGCATACGCTAAGGCGTGCGACGTATGTCAGAAATTTGCGGATATTCCCAGGATACCATCAGTCGAGCAAAGCATTGTCTTCACCGCCTGGCCATTCGACATGTGGGCCATCGATCTCATTCGACCACTGAAAAAAGGACGTTCCGGATACGAATCCGTGGTGGTCGTTGTCGACTATTTCACCAAATGGATCGAAGCTAAAGCCCTGGTAAAGATAAACACCAGAGACATAATCTATTTTCTACTCAACCAAGTGTAGACTAGATTTGGCGTCCCCAGAGTGATAGTATCGGATCACGGGCCACAGTTCAGGGAAGAGTTCGACATATTCTGCAGAGAAAATAACGTAAAGCATTGGAAATCGTCAGTATGCTATCCGCAAGGCAATGGACAGGCCGAGAACGCAAACAAGCAGGTACTGAGCGTGCTAAAAATGAGCTTGGGAGAAAGGGCGGGCCATTGGCCAGATCATCCGCCGCTGGCCTTACGGGCGCTCGTAACGCCGTGAAAAACAACTACACGGAAACTCCTTTGCTTTGACCTATGGATCGGGTTATGGCCCCGTAGAAATGGCCCGCCCTACCTAAGGGTCACCCATTTCGGCCGAGGCCGACAACCCGCTAACTAGAGAGCTCGATCTCGATTTAAAGTAAGAAGCGGCGGATCGAATCCTATGGCCGATTGCTCAATTGCAAACAGGCTGCCAAACGTCACCACGACAAACACATTCGCAATCATCACTTCGCCGTGGGAGATGATGTTTTGCGAAAAAGACAGGCCGCTGGCCACGAGGCCAAGAAAGGAAACCTATCGGAAAGCAGGGAGGGCCCAGAAAGGATCGCTCGAGTAGTCAAGAAAGGGACTTATGTGTTAAATGATAATCAAGGTCGCGAATACAACCGGCCTTGGCACGCAGACAATTTGAAAAAATATTATATGTAAGTTGTCCATCTACTACGTACGAGCAGAGCATGCGAAAAATGGAATCAAAATAAAGACACATCTTCATTAATGAAGAGGGGTACAATTGTTTCTAGCAAAATCGCGCGCCTACAACGCCTTCGATTTAACCAAAAACAAGGGGGCCGTAGGGTGAAATTTTAAATACGGCTATATTCAGCAAACCCACAACGGTCCAACGAGTGCCTCGCTCCCTAGCTAAACTACACAGCCTAGCTATCGTGGAAGTAAAGGGATGCGACGATCAGATTCATTGAGATCGCAGTTAGTCGCCTCACGGTGAATCAGACCCCAATCAATGCCAACCTGGGGTCGCGAATAGCATGCAAAAGAAAGCTTCACCGCTTAACAACCCAAAATCCATGGACGGAGAGCACGTGAGTTGATAAGCCTTTTCCACTCGCGTTGCTCCGAGAGAGCGATTGACGCAGATCCTAGTATGCGTGGCCATTGAGAATCGGGAATAGCTCACGGATTGCCCGATGTAAGTTTAACTGTCTATTTGCCTCGTCACCAAGATTCCAGGCGACCTCATTATGAGCGGAGGGATCGATATCAGGTATGCAAAGAGCACCATTAATAGCCTCTCGGGTAAAGGAAACCGAGACACCCCGGAGGGTAAACACAACCTAGCAATTTCTTCCGGAGGAACCTCGATAAGACGGAATACAATTTTCTTACCATCGTAAGATCGGAGGGTGTCGAGGTGGCGAGACAAAATCTAACCACCCAAAACCGCACCAAGCAAAGAACCATCACCCTCAACCTTGCACTCATTCAAGCCCTCTCCCTTGCAAGCTTGATCACATCAAAGTAACGCTGTAGTGATCTTTGGCAATAGAGAAGCGAAGAAGAAAAGTGGAAACATCACGTACTGGACGGGCTTTAAACACTCGGACTCTACCCTCTCCGAATTGAAAAGACATGAATCTCACAATAAAGATTTACTCAAGAGAGGAATGAAATGAAGCCAGGTTTGCTCCCTCATTTTATAGCAGAAACAAGCAAGATAAACGGCCACGTTCAGCAGGATCCCACGGTCAGCATTCACGCGGTTTATCAAAAATTTGAAATTCAAGGAGCGCATTTAACGCTTGGCAGTTATCATCAACGTGAGATTTTAGGCTACATTGACCACGCATGCACTACTGGTCAACATAGCGCCAGTGAGCTGCCAAATCAATTCAGAGCCCTAGTTTCTCGGTGACACGACAGTCGAGAAAGGTTAGTCCAGCCAAATAAATTCAGCTTTTTAAGTTTCTGGCGAACCTCTGCTCCGCCTTAAACTTAGGGGGCCACATCCAGAAAATTTCAAACATCAACAAATCGAACATAATAGGCCCATCTCCAAAGAAAGGGCTGCATAAAGCCTTATAAAACCTCGCCCAAAAATCTCCAGCAAGCCTAGGGTGGAATTCTCAAAACATAATCACCATAAGATTATTTCCCACAAGTCCGCAGCCACCAAGGATTGTACGATGAGTAATAGTAAACTTGTTTCGCTCAAATCCTTCAGCCTCGCCCAAAACAAGGGGATAAGGAAATTTTAACGCTCCATATGCGATTTAATTAGGGAAATACAAACTAGTTCGCTGTTATCCTTGTTCCAAATAAAGGGGGCCGCAACATGTTTCAGCTCGTCCGGTTTAATTATTTTAGCGAGCGGGATAAACCTCGCCAAAATAAAGGGGGCCGCACACATACAAGATGCACAAGATACAGGAGATGAATCAAAAGAAAAATACGATGCATAAATCAAGGGGCCAAAAACGGCCACAAACCAAGTTTAACAAGCCAAACGCGGCCACAAGATCAGTGCGGAAAGTAAAAGTAAAAGTTATTACAATCATCAAAGGAAAACGTCGGAATAGTTCAAAAGCAGAAGCAAAGTTGAATTATTACAAGATGGCAGAAAAAGTTTTGAAACGAGCACAAAATCATTTAAGTAGAGCCGGGAGGAGTGTCAATATACTCATCGCCAAGTTGATCGTTCGCAGCAGCAGGAGGATTCTTCAAAATAGAAAAATTGACGGAATTAACTAGAGGAGGATCCCACACAGGCTCGCCATACTCGATCTGATTAGTTTGAATGGTGACGATGTGGTCCGCAGCATAAGGTATATATCTGGATGAAGGGCCAGCAGGTTGGGACTTCGCTGGGACATGTTAACCCACCGGAGCATTTCCTCAAAGGTAATGCTCTCTCTGCCATGATAAGCGCAAAGACAGCGAGCGAGGTGGTTGAAACCTTGGTCGAAGATCGCCCCGATAATCAAAACTCATCGAGCGCTTTAAAGGCATCAACGGCCGCCGGGCCCGCCTCAATGGCCTTATTTGCAACAGGACCTTCTCTTTAAACTCACAATGTCCTCTCTCTGCTGGCCGACAACCTCGCCAGATTTACGGGCTTCGTCCTTCAGAACCGACACCTTCTGCTTCAGCTCCACATCCAGTTTGGCGCTCTCAAGCATGGCTTTCTTCATCCGCTCTACCACGATCAAAGCCTCCGCGCTCTTATTTTCAGAACAACCGTGTCCTTATCCGAGGCCCCAAGAGCCACCGCTACTTTCTTAAGCTCACCTTTGCATTTCTCAAAGAGCCCACAATGGCCTTGTTTATGCGAGTTCCAAGATGAAAAGGGAGGAATATAAGCCCGTCGTAAAAGCAAAGTTTAAAAGAAAGAATGAAAAAATACAAGACAAATAAAAACTCACCATCGAGGCAGCGATCCCAAATTGACCCGAGAGATCTTTGAGTTCGGCGACTTCATCGCCGGCAGGGGCGTCATCATGAACCACGACGCGAGCCGTAATCCCCTTCCGATCTCCATCTGAACTCCCGGCGGCGAGTCCCATGCGAGGCGGCCCAAAGGAATGACATCAGCAATGGCCTCCCTAATCTGGCTCGCCTTGGTCATGTTAAGGCCTTGGGTGAAGTTAGCATCCAGCCACACGGCCTATCTTCCTTTATAACCGCGAGGCGGCGCCCCCTGGTGGGGCGGCCCCCATCTCCTCCGTGGCCTCCTCAACAATAACCTCGCCGCGCAGAGCCTTTGTGTCAGAGGTCGCTTGTCCGAGTGATCGAGCTTTGCCCGCCCGCTGCGCACCTTGGCCTTCTCGGTTCTCGATTGTTTTTGGCCCTGAGGCTCTTTGGCGGGTTCCTCAGCCTGCAAACTTTTTTGGGCCCCACCGACCTGGCTTGAGCTCGCACCTGTGGGCGCCGCCACTGGCTGAGTAGGGTCGAAAGTCTCATCGACAACAGAGGCGTCCACAGTGTGTGGTACTTCCCGTAACTGCTGTTTGTGGTCGCCTGTCGAGTTTTTGCATTCTCATCAGCGAGCCTCTGTCTTTGCGCCCGGCGTTCGGAAGCGTCCATACCTACAAAAGAGTTCTTTAAAAACAGGTACAAAGAAGGAACAAAATGATATAGCTTACAAAGTGAAGAAATAAAAGCGTAAAAATTACAAGGCGGTCTTCTACTGGGTTGCCCCCACACGCAAGCAAAGACACTCGTAAGGAAAACACTTGCCCAAGTGGTAATCTCCTATCCAATGTGGTCACATTCTTCCGGGGCCACGGCAACTAACGGCTCCGCTCTACCCGACCCGCGATACCACCATGCTCGCCAGGGAAGAGCTACATCAAGAAGATCAACCCAAGCCACATTTCTCTCGGGAAGCCTTAACACCGCCGGGATCAGTATAAGCACCATGAGCCCTTTGACAAGGCGACGTTCAGAACCAGGGGCTCGCCGATAGAAATGGTGGACTTTCCTTTGCGCCAGGTCGCTTAGGAATGGCCAACCAACTTTGACTCCACTTTAAGCACTCGCTTTGCCATTTATGAATCTTATTTGGTAACAAGAACAACAAGCGAGGTGTCATGGTCTCTCAGGATATCTCGTCCGGGAAGGGCCGTCGCGCAAAATAAGTGAAATTGACCCAACAGAGTAAGGGTGGGCTCTATCTTCATCGTCCGACACATCACAATGAAGGCCATAATCTGGATGACGGCCCCAACAGCAAAATCAGTAGGCAGAGCTCTCATCAGCCCGCAAATCTTAACAAAAAACGGGTCGAATGGAGGTCTGAGCCCCGCATAGAAGTGATCGAAGTGAAGAATCAGGGTATCATCCGGACGGCGGGCACAAACATAATCCTCGCGATCTCCGGGTTTAAACTTATCCTCCTCCTTCGAGTAGTCAAACAGAGAAAATCTATACACACTTGTATCTATCTTATATCGACGGCGGAGAATTTTGTTAAGGTCATCGCTGTCTCGAAGCATCACCCACTCTTCCTCCAGATCCTTCTCGTATGCGGTCAGAATGGTAAACTCCCTTAATGCTTCCGGATTATTGGGTTTCGGGTTTTTTGCTTTCGCCGCCGCTTCACCAACAATCATTGTTTTGAGATCTCTTTACTTTTGGTTTCTTTGGGAGTTCCTGCACAATCTTGCAAGGTAAGGGCGCATTCTCGTTCTCACTCGACCCCATAAGCTCGTGAAGAGCGGCGCCCTCGATATATGCCTCATCATGCGGGCCGCGCGCCACTAGTGGTCGGGTTCGGGCGGCCCGATCCTCAACGCCGACGCCTCCCTACCTCCGGCCTCACTAGTACTAGTTCCTTGAGCACGAGCCGCCTCTTTTCACTCTTTTTGCGCCGCGGGCTCGATCGGGAATAGAGTATCTAAAGCGAAGGGTCGCCACCGGGGCAGCCGCCCCTCTCCGGTTATCTCAACAAGGTGTCGTCCCAGCCGGACACATCGGGCTATAGGGGTTGTCATCCTCTACATCCAGCCAGATAGTCATATGCCTCCAGATCCCCTCGTGAGTCGCCTTGAATAGTACTTCCATCGGACATCCCCGCAAAAACAAGAGGAAAATGTGGAGCTTTTCAGACCTGGGATAATGAGAATTAAGCCAGGAAGGTAATCGCACCCATCTCGACGCCTTCCCCTCCGTTTTTACAGGAGAAATGGAAAGCAATTGCAAATAAAGGGAAATACACATGCGAACGAGCAAAGCAAGAGAGGAGGTTTTTGCTTCAAAAATGTCTTAAAGATGAATGCATCGGCTCACAACGAATCAAACTTGCTAAAAAGGATCGAAATATGGAAAGAAAAACAGAGAAAGAGGTCAAGGGAAGAGGAATCTACCTGTTTCTGAGAAGAGGCTAAAATCGGCGGCCGGAAGAACACGTCGGAATCCTCAAACTCTAGACCGGAATCTTCAAATCCTTTCTAAAACCTTCGCCGGAAAATCCTTGCACTCCTATAAAAAGAAAAAATATACAGAGAAAAGTTGAGGGAAAATAGAAGATCAAAAGGTATGAAGGTTAGGGGGATGAGGGTCTTATATAGGCATAGGAAATCTGATCGAACGGTCAAGGATCCAAACCATCCAACGCCCAGTTTGCGCTGGCTTTTTCGGTTTTCAAAATTCAAAACCACCGTCATTAGGGCACAATCATTAAATGCCCACGTAATCAATCACTCGCCGCCGCCCACGCATTGGGCATTTACCGAAGCAACCTCAGTACCCACGCCATTACGGTTACCAAGGGAGCTGGCGCCAGCCACGATCTGACTGTTAAACTGCCCCACTAACCCTTGGACGGATGGGCTGCCTCTCCAAGAATGAGGTCGCAAAACAGGCCCGAAGTTTCTTCGAGGCCGCTAGCTTCAAAAGCACGGTCCTTAGTGAACAAGTCGCATCAGACAACGAGGTCGCAAATACACGATATGTATCCTGAGCTCACTCTACTCCACGCCGACATTTTCACGAAAAAAATGATCAAGACATGGAGTAGGGGGCCATTGATGCGTACAAATGATGTCACCACCGCTGAGTCCCGGAAATAGCCTCTCTGACTCATCAAACCAGATAAAGGCCCGTGATCGCAAGCGCCGGCGACGTCAATCAACCAAATCGAGGTCATTTGTTGTCGAACCTCGCCTAGAACGTCGCTAAGACCAGGGTGCCGGATCGCAACCTTGGACAAAAGTCCTCAAAAGGCCACACAAGACTTGAGAGGCAACGGGGAGCAAGAGCAAGACAGGACAACGGAGATGGCGGTCTATGTGACCCTAAGAAGTCGCCGCCGAGATATTCTATCCACTTGCAGTCCGGATATTTAGTTTGCTTAGCTACTAAGTTTACTTAATCACTAAGCTAGCATGTAACATATGTCCTTTACTTAGCTCCTAGGTTTCCTCTTCCTATAAAAGGAAGGCTTGTGTAAATCTGAATGACATATATACATTCAAAAGAAAAGGTGCCAAAGCTCTGCAAAAACACCATCTCTCTCACCTCCACCTATCGCCGCGATCACCCATTGACGCCTTACATTTTAACATACACCAATAAGTCGATATCCACTAAAATTATACCACTGAGCTACCGTGATGATTTCCACCTCATCAAAGTTATCGAGTCAAGAACCCTACGCTTACATGCCTATGAGGTTGTGTCGATGATATGTGAATTCCTTACATTTAAACGTAGCGATCCTTACGCTTACGCTTACTGATTTTCCACGCCGTAAAACGACGCCGATTTTCGTCACGTGACCGATACAACCTCATTTTCCAATTAATGTCCCTCTCCTCACTTTTCGTAGCTATTTAATCATTTTTAAAGGCAAAAATAATGGTGCACTTTATTGAACAATTTTTACAGGAAAATCAAGGCTTTAAGTTTTAAGCCATTGTATTATACATTGTGAATGTGAAAGAGAATGTAATGCCATGTAGACTTTTTTGGTTCTTTCAAAGCAAAGTCGCAATGTGATAGAGGAAAGCCATTGTGGATGGCCTAAGGGCATTCCCAGCAAAAAAATTTAAATTTTATCTCTAAAATAATAAATCCTTATTTTACAACATCTCAATCCAAAAACTTTTACAACAGCATCCATATCCTTATCCCTATAACATTTCAAATAATATTAAATAATACATATTTTACCTCACAATTCTATTTATACACATTAAATATTTATTATTTCACTCCAGCAGCATCCCTATCCCTATAATTTTTATTAATTAAATATGTTTAGGGCGTGAATAGTGATCCCACAAGAGGATGACTGCTCATATCCCTAAAAATAAACGTGATAGAGACTCACGCTGAAACTATTTTGCAGAAACTCTATTTTTATCCTCATTTTAGTGAAAAACTGTCACAGGGAACGCCTGGCGATTAATGATACTTGATGTGATAACGAATATACTTATTGAATGTGACATTTTATGATGTCATGAGATAGCCACTCATTTTATTCTCTCACACAAGAGGTGTGTATTGTGTGAAATATAATAGAAAATAGATAATTATAATGTATGTCAGTTGACACGGCCTTACAGTAAAATCTCTGATGAATAAATGAATGGTGAGCTTTCAGTGAAAATGATACAAATAACTTTCACAAAATTTCCATATAATATATCAAACGAGTTTTTGTTGTGTGTAAAATAAACTTATGTGTTTTTTTTAGAGGGTCTTATGTATATTTTATGTATTTGAATTTTCTATGAAGGTTACAATTTGTCGCCAGGACTTGATCTATTTGTACCGGGATTGAGTTCCTTAAAATTACAATTTACAAGTGGACCATACGTGGTAAAAGATTTGTATGTTTGTGAAAAACAAAAAGGGTTTTATGCTTTAAAACGACAGTTAGATCTTAAACCTGAGCCAATGAATTGAATGCTCAATCATGTAAAATAAAATTTTCTTTTACTTTTTGATATAAAAGAAATTCACGATTCGAATTATTGTGTTATCTCATTAACGTTATCACTAATCCAATTAAACATGAGGAGTGAGTAGGCTCATGGTTAAGGTAACAATAAAGAAGGCTACAACTTGCGCTTGCCACTTGCAATGGTTATCATAAAGCCTTCCTTTCATATTGAATTGAGAAATGTTTTCAAATCATTCGTATTTTACTCTGCATTACCATGTTATTGATTGATTGAAATGTATATATATTAATTAATATCATTTTTATATGATCAATGGAAATAAAAGTTGAATGGATGAGACTCCATTAGAGTGGATGTATCGTTGTCTTTTTGACTTATTATTTTTCTCACTTTAATCTTCTTTTACTAAGGAAAAAAACTTTTCACAAAATTGAATACATAAAATTATATAAATTGATTCAATGATGTCTGAATGATTTATTGCATGTTTATTAGGCAAAAATGGAATAAAATGGAATCGTTTTTTAATTTTAATTTTTTTTTTTTTTAACACTAAACCTTTTATTAAGAATTAAAAGAAGATCTCAGACACGCCAGTATTCTACTCCCTTATACCAAAAGACGTTGACGAAACACTACCGCCTCTTTAAAACCTATGGATGTCAAACCCAGTGTGGGAAAATCCACGCCATAGTGAAAGAAAGACAAAGACTCCATGTTTCCAAAAGTTAAAAACTCCCCCGTAAAAATTAAGATTACAATAGGATGCGTGGAATAAAAAACTAAAACCGCAGCTTGATCCTTGGAGTCGTAAATGGTTGAAACGGCCTTCGAACAGTTTGCGGGTTGCCCGACTGTATTGCACCCTTCAAAATGTTGAAATTGAAGGGTGCGTCCAGAGATCCTCGCCAAGATTTAAACCACATTCCAAGAAGCAGTAGGAGATGCTGGGTTGCATGCCAAGGCCCTATGCAGAGTATGATGCGACAACCTGGTTTGCACCCATCAAAAGATTGATGGGTGCTTCCGTGATGATTATGGGTTGCGAAAAAGGTCGTATGAATGGGATTTCCGGTTGATCACCATGTAGGATGAGACGAAGAGTCGCAGGAGGCATCGTTTGTGGTGTAGAGAGACCATGATTCTCGCTGGATGAGGCACGAGTGGCAAGGAAATCGGCAGCTTTATTGGCTTCTCGGAAAATGTGAGTGATTTTCGTATGCGGTCGAGCAACAAGACTTTTAATGGATCGAATATCATCGCCGATCGCCCAGCGTGTGTCATACCTCCTCAAATAATGTTCACAAGGACCAACGAATCGATTCGACCAGACAGATGATGTAGGTTATGATCGTGAGCGATAAGTGAGACCGGGTGAGAAGAGCTTTCGCTTCCGCAATCACGCAGTACTTCATCATAAGGTTCATTGGCTCCGTAAATAAGATGACCATGCATGTTTCGGATAATAATACCACCGCCAGAGGACCGGGGTTACCTAACGAAGAGCCATCCGTGTTCATCTTAATAAAGGTAAAGTGGGGTTTGAGCCACTTAACCAGGGTATAGTGAGCAACCATCCGAGGGAAAAGGAGCTAATATAACGATTTTGAAGCAGGCATATGCGTCATCGCCGTCACCGAGTAAGCCCTCGGCTAGAAAGAGCATAGGATAGGTTGCGTGTGATATTGAAAATAGCATGGTGAACATTAGGCAGAGAGTTGTCAAAGAGAACCATATTTCTGCATTTCCAAATTTCCCAAAGAACCAAAGAGGGACCAATTGACAAGAAACTTTAATTGCGCCATGACGCTCAGGGTTCCACCAAGCTCGGATGTAAGACAAGAAGTTGGCCGCTAAAGGATGATACCGAGTCTGGTCTGAAAGTGATTCATAAATGAAAATTGACCATGATGAAATCGGATGGAATGAAATAAAATCGATAAAACACGTGGTGGTGTAAGAGGAAAGTGATGTTAGGTAGGTGGTGGGTGGGGTGGGTAGGGTTGGGGTGGTGGGAAGGGTAGGTATAGTAAGATGGGGTGGTGGGCACAATAGGATAGGGTGTTGTAGGGTAGAGTAGGATGGGTGGTGGGTAGGGTAGGGTGGGATGAGATAAAATACGGTGTAGTAGGCTTAGCCAGAGAGTGAATTAAGATGTAGGTGAGAGAGGTAAGGTTAAGGTAAGTAAGTGGGTAGAGAGGTAGGGTGCGGTGATGTGTGCTTAATGTAGTGAGGCGAGGTATGAGATGTAATGCGGTGATGTATAGTAGGAGTAGGATGATATGGTTGGATGATGTGGCATAATTAAAGTAAAGTTTGGTAGGTAGAATAAAAGACGTAAGATAGTGTAGTGTGGTAAGGAATATGCCAGAAGATAACGTGGTCAAGGGTGAGATAGGATTGCATAGGTAGGTGTTAAAAACGTTGGGATACATAGTGCAGTTGGGTGATTGATAATGTGAAAAGAAAGATAAGAAAGAGTGTGTAGACTAGAGTAGAGTTGTGTACAGAGTTGTCTACACAAGTATGGATACCCCACACCTCCTCATCTCACCCTATCTCATCGAACCATTCTCGTTCAACCCTATTATACATTATGCATCATATTCTATCAAATTTAATTCACTACCATGTCTTACTCAATGTTTCTACCTTTTATATTTAATACACCTTGATATAAGACTTGCCTAATCAAAAGTATAAATATGCATTACCTAATTTTGAATCGTGAATAAAATAGTGATGACAATAAAACACGTTAATGTGTACATGCAACAATTAACACAATATATTTTTATATTCTCGATTATTTGTGACACTTTGTTTGCACAACAATCAAGAGAAGTTTATGCATGACAACGGTGATTCGTTTCAGACTAAATAGAGGATTATGATGGATTGTTGTACACTCTCTCACACAGTAGTAGTGTGTATGGGTGACGTGGATATACCACCTGTTGTACCATAAGTTTTCTCCCACAACCCTCGTCCGTGCTCGTTGAGTTTCTCCCAAAAATATTTGCAAGTTGCAAGAGCTCCCATTACTTTCTCCTCTTCCTCTCTCTATTTGTAGACATATTTATATACACACACCCGTACGTACTCCACCCATTGTCATATCTTCGTCTTCTCCTTTAATTTCTTTCATTTCACAATTGAAGGAATCAAGAAACCTTGAAAAATGACCATGTCTTCATCTCTTCAGATCCAACGAATCACCCCTCCTTCCGCCGTCAACTTCCAAAACAAACATTGCCACGGCGGAGCCCATCCCCATCCCCACTCCCACTCCACAACATACGTCACCATTCCGGTACCCATTCCTCTTCCAGACGATTTATCGATTTATCATACTCATGTCGTCGAACCTAACCAAGGATGCTCCGCCGTAATCCAGACAATCAAATCTCCCGTTGACATTGTTTGGTCCGTCGTCCGCCGCTTTGACAACCCACAAGCATACAAGCACTTTCTGAAAAGCTGCCACGTAATCCTCGGCGACGGAAATGTGGGGACTCTCCGGGAAGTGAAAGTGATTTCCGGGCTTCCGGCGGCTACCAGTACAGAAAGGCTTGAGATTCTTGATGATGAAAGACACGTCATAAGCTTCCGTGTTGTGGGTGGTGAACACCGGCTAGATAATTACCGGTCGGTAACCACCCTCCATGCGACGGCGGATGGAAGTGGGACGGTGGTGGTTGAATCTTACGTGGTGGATATTCCACAAGGAAATACAAAAGAAGAAACTTGTGTTTTTGCTGATACGATTGTTAGATGCAACCTGCAATCATTAGCTCGGGTTGCCGAAAACTTGGAAAAAAACGATACTAGATCATCATCATCATCATAATAATCTTCATTTAATTTCCACATTGTTTTCATTTCTTCATTTAGTAGTTTCTTTCACAATGCACAAGGTTTACATTGTATATCGTAACCCTCGATCTATTGTAAAACAATTATTTTCCTAGTAGATTTTGAATCATTTTGGCGTTGGTTTTCAATCGTTTAGTTCGAGTGCTTTAAGGACACTCATTAAATCTATCGATCTAAGACAATGTAACAAAGTTTAAAAATAAGCTTGTGATAATGTCTTTAATAATAATAGATTTATTATGATGTTGTTAAAACATTTTAGTTTGACATTTAATGAGGTTACTGTTTTGTGTATTTCTCTGGGAGCCATGTAATCTGTATGTTTATTGTAATCCATTGTAACAGTTTGTTATTTTCTTTTTTGTCGGATACGAAAGGAGGGAATGAAGATTCGAACCCTGGTCCTCCCACTAAGGTCAGCAGAAACCTGCGCGACTAACCACCCTGATGAGCTTTTTATGAATATGAAGACTCCTCAGAAGAGTGATTTACGCGTGACGATTCCTGACCACACAGCTTATCATCACACAAAATCGTCTATATAAGTTCTATCTCCATGAGTTTTCATGGTAGAACTTCCCGAGCCTTATGCTCCATTGTAGCAGTTCATCTATTTGTCTTTTTTTTTTTTTTTTTTGAGGAAATCTATTGGTTTGTTTGATCATTATATATATAGCTAAGTATTTTTTTTATTAGAATATTATTCTTTTCTTTTTTGAAAATAATATTATTCTTAAGATCTAGCTAATTTTATGTACAAACGTTGTATAATTAATATACCCAAGCGGTATTCTTTCACCAAACATTATGTGAAATAAATTATGAATAAAAAGTATGATGATTGTGATTTGATATATGTCATTGTATTCTAAAAAAATTGTTTATTTTATGCTTGTGATGTGAGGAACTACCTTAATTGTAAACTTTTTTTATTTTTGAGAAAACCTTAAATGTAAACTTAATAGTAGCAAACATTAAATGAGAATGCATTGAGTAACAACATTTAAAATAATATTGGCCACATTAAATAACATTCAAAAATTAATAAGTTCTTATATTATTATTCAGAATCAGATTAATAAATAATAAAACGTAAGTAATACTGTATATTGTGTTGTTAATTAGAAACATGCATGTTGTATATTTCAATTTGATCAATGATACGAGCATAACTGTTGTGTTATTATCATTACTATTTGGATTATTATGACTTGGCCATTTCTCTACTTATGAAGTAACTTTTAATTATTCACATTCAGTACTCTTTTTGATGATATTAACTTTGAGGAATAATTATATTTAATTGATGGTAACTTGATCAATTGAAAGTCGGTGATTTGATTTATTAGTTTCATTTTCATATACGCTGTATATGGACAAGTACAGAAAGTACTCGTGCATGCACGCCTACAATTATATATATAGTTTTATATATACTATTTAGTAATGCAATTTGTATGAAAAGAAAATTATTGGTCAGGACCATTAAATAATTTAAGATACATAATTATCTGGTGAAGCTTCATCCATTTCATTTATTGGGTACCAAATATCATTGCCTGCCATTCTATGAAGTACAACAAATTAATATGGTATATGAATTATGAAGTACAACTAATTAATATGAAATTTAACTTAGAAATCTGTACAAATGTCACTCTTTAAGGTACTGATATACCCAACTGGTTTTGAAATGTATGCTTATCTCAGATTGAGTCTTACTCCACGCCCAACAACAAAGGTATGAGGCCTCTATCCTCTCAATCCAAGACACGTATGCCGGATCCTACCCGCTGCTCGTAAGCCGGGTCCAATCCGATCCGCTAACAAGAATCGGATCATGGCCACGGCCGGGTCGTAGTTCGGACCCTCTCCTCCGCATGCGATTTCTACCTATATCGCTGTTCGACATCAAGACAAGGCAAATATGAGTCTATTGTCCACGTCCGTCATATTTATCCGCACAGATGGTCGGTCCACTTGTATTTATCTATATGATTATCTCTAATTATATTTATTTAATTGTCTTCACGCTGAACAAATGAAACCGACTTAGTATTAATTTATAAATATGGGATCACAATGTAATAAAAACATCCAAGAATTAACAATGTAGCAGAATTACTTTCATTAATTTATCGATTCTCTTAAAGCGCTTACTCATTAGCATTATTCCGACTGCCTTGTTCTTATTCACTACCGTATCCTCTCCGGAGGAAACAATCATATATAGCCATATATCCAAGTATAATCACTATTACCGCAAACCTGGTATTCTACGCAATATCACGTATAAAGATATATATATATACATGAATGAAATTTTCATCATTTCATCTTAGATTTTATTGATAATTTTAAAGTATTTAATAAAAAAAATAACGTATGACTTGATAATTCATCATCAACGTGAGGTAAATAGAAATATGACACTTTCCTCTTGTTGATACATGGCAATTACCACCTGGCAACCATGATTACTGTGGGGAGAGGGAAGGCCACCGGTGGTCGGGAGCATAAGCATGCAAGTTCATCAGTATAATAATAGATGTGTCAGAATTACGTTCTATCTTTAAGTTGAATAATAGAAATGCATTTAATGATGGCTTAAACTATAACCCTCAGATTAAAACCAGGTGTCAACCCGTTAGAGATAAAAAAAAAAAAAAAAATAATAATAATAATAATAATAATAGAAAGTTGTAATTATAGTCTTATCTTTAAGTTTAGAGTGAGTTAGTAAATCCAATTCCCTCAAAAAAAAAAAAATTTGCGTGCAAATAAATTTTGCAAATTGAATCACTGATAATTCACGGAACTTTAAGACCAATGTGAAAATTTGATAATCTTCCTCAATTAGAAAATGCATGCAAATAAATTTTACAAATTAAACCGCTAATCATTTACTTAAACTTTAAGACAAAGGTGGTATGGTCCTTTTTTTTTTTTTTTTTTTTTTTTTTTTTTTTTTCTTTCAAAACGAAATTTACTCCGCTGCTGACGAAGCCGAACCTGTGACCACTCTGCCCCGAAATCTCCTCTCCCTAACCAACTCGGCTAGGAAGGACCTTATATGGTCCTTGGATTGAAGCTAACAAGTTATTATTATTATATATTATAAATAAGTAGATACTACTTAATTTAATAGGACTTACTCCTTGTGACTAGTCTAATCGTATGCTTTAATGCAGCTGTATGGAGGAATCAAATCGGAGGCCAAGTTGTCATTAATTTTTTATTTCTTTTGAATACAAGTTGTTCCATGGCCACCAATACCAACTTGTTATTCTTCTTTCCTTTCTTTCTATGTACAGTACCTTTTTCTTCTTTTTTTGTTTCTTTTACAATATAAAGTATGGGACTGAAATAGGGATTTTGCAAGTTGGTCTCCAAGTGGGAAAACAAGGGGGAAATTTATTTATTTATTTTTTTTTTTTTTGCTTCTTGTTCCTATGGCCTTCTTTGGTACAAGATGCAATTTATTTATTTATTGAATGGAATTAATGTTATCATTAACTTACCATTTTATTTATTTGGGGAAACGCGAGGAGAATGATGTAAATATTTCATCAATCGAAGTAGAATAAATATCTTTTCAAACTTTTTCATAAAAACAAAACTATTTATCCATCCGTCAAAATTCACTATTTCAATTCACCGTTAAATTCACTAATTTTCAAAATTCATCATTTAAATTCACCGATTTTCGTGATTCACCATTTAAATTCACCGATTTTGATTCACCTGCAGTTTCGGGATTCACCGTCATTCTTCGCTATAAAATTATGCATTGTTCTTCTCCCTATAAAAATATGAATCGTCTCCGTTACTTAAAAATATTTCAGATTGTGTCTTTATCCCTAATTTCCCATTATTTATGTATGGAGTAATTCATAATGTTTGGATATGTATTGTACAAACCGCGACTAGGTAGGATTTCGTCAATGTGCATTAAGGGATTGCAAGTGGTATAAGATGTTGCTGAACTTTTATTGTCTGTTTTGGTATACTTGCAAATAAGAATAAACGTCTAAAGGTTTGGAGAAGTTTCTCTGTATTCATTTCTCAATGCTTAAATCCATATACGGAACCAAGAATATAAGAAATCTTGGTTGTGAGATAGAAAGATGATAGATATACATGGTACGTATTGAGAAAAGTGTGTGGGTGTGCATACAAAACTGTCCATGTGGTCCATTGTGAATAGTGTTGTTGTTTTTTTTTTTTTTTTTGTGAATTTGTGGATAGTGATGTTAAGGAGCCGAGTTTCGGTGGTTTGAACTCGAAATTTCGCTTTAAATTTCACGAAATTGCTCAAAATCATTAGTTTATTAAACGAATAAAAAATTATGCTCAAATTCGGATCGTTTAGAATATGAATTGTTCAAGCTCATATTCGAGTTTAGTTCATTAAACATATTTTTACTCCAACTCGAGTTCACCTCGTAATCGATGGTTAAGCATGATAAAATATGAAGTGTGAATGCACAAATAAATAATTATAGATCAATATTACATAATTCATACAACAAAAATTTCTGAATATGTTATAAAGTCAATCTATTATCTCTATTTGAGGAATAAATAACATATCATCTTTCGAAAGTTAGTGGTTATTGTATAACCGAACTTTCGCGAACTAAACTCATGTTTATTCGTTCAAAAACGAGCCCGCAACGTGTTTGAGCTCAGCTGCAGTTTCTAAATAAACAAACGATTACTTAACACTAATGAGTTGAATATTTAAATTATTTACTTAACAACTCGTTTCGCTTAACAACACCCGTGTGGAATCCTCAAAGTTGTGTTTTTATTAGATGAGTTATATTGACACATCCTGATTACTTCCCTACCACATATAGACATAAAATAAAGGGACAATTATTGAAAAAGACGCATTTTCGACTTAATTAGGTAAAAAGGACATCCAAAACAAACACTTAGTTACAGGGGCGGACCCAGCCTTATAGGGGTGGTGTGCATGGACGAAGTTACTATTATACCCCTCTAGTAATATTAAAGTTGTGTATGTATATTATTTCAGACAATATCTAGTGTAAATATCCATTTAATTTCAATGGGTTGTAAGATTAATTACCTATCTTGCGCCACAAGTGCTCGAATCTTGCTTGCAGTTTTTTTTTTTCACGCTTTTATTTTTAATTTGGCCCCCACCTAAAATTTTTTCTCATCCATTAACGCTAGTTATAAGCGACAAAAATTGGTGACATGACTCAAATACCCTTAATGAAAGGAAAAAAAAAAGGCAAACAGGAGAACGCTGAATGTATATCTATTTTTTGACGTTGAATGTTTTGTGTCTTTCTTCTTTTTTTCTTTTTTTTAATTTATTTATATTTTTAATATTTATTTCATGGACGTTGAATGACTTTTTTTTTTTTTAATATAAATTTTACGGTGAAATTTTATTTTTTATTTTTTTTCATTGACTACCGTAATGCATTGACCATCTCAATGCATTGACCACCGCGATGCATTGATATCGGCAATCATATATGCACTGACATCAACAATTTATACAGTGACATCGGCAATCAGATATGCAGTGACATCAACATTTTATGCAGTGACATCAATAATTAATGTAGTTACATCGGCAATCATATATGCATCGCGATGAAGTGACACCGCGATGCAGTGGCCACCACCGATGTAGAGACACCGCGATGAAGTGGCCTCCCCCGATGCAGAGACCATCGGGATGCAGTGATCACCGGGATGCAGTGACATTTGATGAAGCAACATCGTGATGTCATTTGATATTTTTCCGACTTAATTTCATAAAATCGATTTTTTTCTTCATAAAACCGACTTCAAATAGCTATATCTTTTGATATAAAACTACGATCAACATAAATCTTTCACCTTAATTCATATTTTTATGCAGTGACATCGGCAATCATATATGCAGAGATATCAACATTTTATACAGTGACATCGGCAATCATATATGCAGAGATATCAACATTTTATGCAGTGACATCGGCAATCATATATGCGTGAAATCAACAATTTATGCAGTGACATCGGCAATCAGATATGCAAATGACATCAACATTTTATACAAATGACATCGGCATTTTATGCAGTGACATCAATAATTTATGCAGTGACATCGGCATTTTATGCAGTCACATCAACAATTTATGCAGTGACATCAACTAATACACAAAAGTTTAAGTTTCAGATTCAGCAAATGCAGTGATGTATTAATTCAGAAAAATACTCAGCAGGTTCCAAAAAAATGATACAAAGTAGAACAGTGCTAATACAAGATTATAGCAAACTCAGTACATTAAAAGATTACACATTGCAGCAGATTTATGAATATTACAGCAGGGATCAAATCTGATACAACACTTAAGACAGAGGATCAAGACTGAACTATCAGTGAAGATTCAAGAGAGATAATCGATTGAAACCAGATTATAAGACCTGAATCTTACTAACTGAATACAATGTTCAGTACTCTAAAACTAATGCCTATTGCTATTACAGAGCATTCAACAAAGATACAAAGCAGGTTATCAAGGATTCAAGGGCAATGCAGCAAGACTCAGAAGTAATCTAAAAGAGCAAGTGTGCAAAGAAACAATAGCAGGATTTGCAAGTAGTAGAGGACGACGCACCAATTCATGACTTGCAGACTAATACACCACAAATAAGGTCTTTCAATATGGCGACTAATTCTCCAACAAAGCAGTGCAATGTAGATTCAAGATACAACAAATGCAGATTTCACAAAAAAAGCAAGGATTAATGAACAACAAGTTTGATGCATAGATACTCAAGAAGAAATCGGAAATGAATGATCAAATCGCCATCAAATTAGCGGCAAGGTAACCCTTTCTTATTTGAACCTTTCACAAAGAAATTAACCACAAGATCACCAACTATTAAGTTCAAATCGTTGTAATCAAAACGATATTAACTCAAAAAAGAGATACTTTAAACTTCCCTTAAATACCGAGATTCAAGCAATAAAGATTCGATTTTGGTAACGCGGTCGAGGATGAGAACATGCCATTTCATCAACGGATAAGAGCCGTGAATCCACATCTTTAAGCATCAATTTCATACCACCGCCGCGCCGACACAAAAACATCATCTCGTGGATCGCGACCACCGTCGGAGCTTGAGTAAAGCAAAGATCCATGGTAGCAAATGAGAGCAACACTTGAGCCGAATCATCCAAATCCTTCAACTCGTGAGTGATTTCCGAGGAAAACCTTCACTCTCTTCCAAAAATCGCCTTTCCACGATTTCCCATCCCGTCTTCGATTATATTATAGTAATACAAATCAAAAGATGCAATAATTGTACCCAAATATGAGTCGGGCTTGTCTTTGAATTTCAATTAAGGAGACGGAGGAGCTATGTGTCGCTACAACCGAATGAAAGAGTGAGGTTTGCAAGTGAGCGGGTATAAGAGACAGGGGTAATTTTGTCGCTTTAGTGTTATTTTGTCTTTATAACTAATGATCTTTTTGAATGTCCTAAGTGCCTAATTAAGTCTCAAAACACGTCCATAATAAAACAAATAACACTAAAATAAATTATATAATTATGTTACCAAAAGCAACTAGGATGTCAATAAAACCTTTATTTAAATATTAATATAGGTAGATTCCAAGTTATCCTTCACAATTTAAGGTCTCTATGGACTCTTATTGGACTCTAGAAATACCCAAAATAAAGTAGTTAAAAGCCCGCTTTCCGAAAAATAAGTAATGAAACAAGCCCTTAAACAATGGAAAATCCAAATAACTAAAACAAGACAATGCGATGCCCATAATATAAGCCAAGGATAACCCTAGACACACACAGACACACAAAAAAAAAATTTAAAAACCTCATGGCTCCTCAAATGTAATAATTGAGTCCATCAAACTTTCTTGATATTAGACCTGGCCCAATAGATGAAAATATGTGGAAATTAGCCCACACGATGACTTCTTGGATTATAATGAATGCGATATTACTATCACAACAATAATGTCACAACGAGTTCACAACACATTTTTACACTTTTATATTATTATAGATAGATAATATTATGTACACAACAAAATAGATACAACACATCTTACACTATTTTTTATGATGTAGGCATTAATTAATGAGGGTCTCATCATAATCAAACGCTGTAAAGAGCATGTCATGGCCCATTTTGTTTGTTTATGGTGTAGGCATTGATAAATGAGGTGTCATCATAATCAAACGTGTAAGATATATTGTGTCCATTTTGTCAGTGTGTAATCATCCCAACACGCGCACATTTTTTAAAGGGACGATTATCCAAAAAGACACATATTGACTTAATTAGATAAAAATGACACCTAAAACAGACACTTAGTTATAATGACACTAATTAGATAGATAGAATAAAATACCCTTAATAAAAATAAAATAAAATAAAAAAAATGGGGGAACAGGCGGAGCGGAAATGGGTTAAATGTTTATTCTTTTTTTTTTTTTTTTTTTTTGAAAAACTAACATTGTTGTTGTGTTTTGCTTATTTTTTAAATTTATGTTCTTTTTCCTTGGCGTTGAAAGGTGTTTTTTCCCCCCCTTTTTTTTTCCTGAACGGTGAAAGTTTTTTTTTTTCATTGACCACCCCGACGATCGACCACCGCGACATAAAATGACTATCGCGACGCATCGACCACCGCTGATGTATTGATCGCCTAACGCAATGACCACCCGAAGAAGTGACCACCGCGATGTAGTGACCACCGCGATGGAGTCACCACTCCGATGCATCGACTTCCGTGATGCAACGACCACCCCGATGCATTCACCACCGTGAGGCATTTTTACCCCGACGCATTAACCACCGCTGACGCAGTCGCGACCACCGCATTCATTGACCACCGCAATGCAGTGACCATCTTGATACAAATGACCACCGCGATTCATTGACCACATCGACGCAGTTGACTACCACGGTGCATTAACCATCGCGATGCAAAGTGACCATCGGATGCCGTGACCACCGCGCGAGGCGATGACATTTGATGAAACGACACCGCCGACGATAGCGGTGACCACCGTGACACATAAACCACCGTGATGTAGTGACCACCGTGACGGACCACCCCGACGCAGAGCGACCATCCCGATACATTGACCACCTCGATCCATTCACCACCCCGATCCATCTACCACCCACCTTATACAACATTTTACGCGGTGACACCTTATGCAACGATTTATGCAAATGACAACAACATTTACAACAATTTATGCAAATGACACCTTATGCAACGATTTATGCAATCGATCGTTGAAATAAGTGTCCTAAACCCAATCGGTTTGGACCGGATCCGACCGGTCGGATCATTTCTACTATTTCTTTATGTTTATACATATATTAAATGGCTTTTATGTTGTCATATATATCATTTTTTTAAAGAACCAATTATGAATTGTTATATGATAACGCCCTTAGTATTAAATCGTGATAGAAACCATGATAAAGCGATTATGGTTGATGAGATCTCTAATCACTTTAACAAGTTTGATATTTAAATGTCTCAGTCGATGTACTATTAAACAGGGCATTGATAGATAAACAGATTCAGCACGATAGATGTCTTCGCTTTAAGGCGGCGTGGATAGATCTCGCTCATCGAAGTGTGTAGACACTTGGGACCGTATATGGACGTGTATTGTAGAACGCGCGTTGGGATCGACTCCACTTACACGGATAAGTGTCACACTATGTGGCGGTTGTGTAATTATCCTTGGACCGAGTCTTCATGA
This sequence comes from Gentiana macrophylla, assembly GCA_026214975.1. Taxonomy (NCBI): domain Eukaryota; kingdom Viridiplantae; phylum Streptophyta; class Magnoliopsida; order Gentianales; family Gentianaceae; genus Gentiana; species Gentiana macrophylla. The sequence goes on along the minus strand of CM047806.1, from coordinate 15,089,009 downwards.
CATCACGGTGTGGATTGTCATGCTTTGACACTATTGAGGTTTCCTCAGCCACGGGCGATCATGCGGTAGTGATTGGGTATGATATGAAGCACGCGGAGTATACATGATTGGTCGTCCGGGAATCGCAGATCCTATGATTGGGATCGAATATCGAAATGGCCTTCTTATAAGGAATGTCTTACTCTCGTGAATCTTTGCAAAGTGGGAGTAAACGAGTTACTTGAGAGAGAGCATGATATCCAGATTATAAGATACGGTCGTTAATGTTTGACACTCGACGCATTAACCGCATGGATATTATTACGTTGATAGGATTGTAAGTTACACGGTAATCGTTTCACATGAAAGGTAGTAGTCATTGCATTTGACTCTTCCGATGATCGGGGTCACGGCGCTATCCCGTGATCGTTAGGTATGGGCGGCATTTTCGTAATTTGCACTTTGTGTCTACGGCCAACATATTCGAAGCCTATCGGGTCACACACATAAGAACATCTAGCCGAATTAAAATGTGGTTATAGATGATAACCAAATAAGGAAAGTTTATCTCGCACTATAAAGGTTATAGCAGTAAATTAATATGGTGGTATTTATTTATTATGAATAAATTAAATACAAGATATTAATTATTTTATGTTAATTAAAGAATATTCCGAAGCCAATTTGTTGGTCAAAGGGGCGCCACATTTAATGTGTATAAGATACACTTTGATTGTGCAGTAATTTAATTAATAAGATTACTAAATATTAATATTAGATAATAATAATAATATATATATATATATAATATGTATGTAGCGTGTGGCACTGATGCAAATTAGTTATTAGCATGCGCACCACTATATATATATATATATATATATATATATATATATATATATAGATTTATTTGTGTATTATATATATGATATATACACATGCCAGTAAATTGATTTACAGTAATAAAATAAAGATAATAATATTAGATATTGACAATATCTTGGGAGTATTCAATATAAGATATCGACAATATCCTGATTTATTTAATATGAGATATCAGTAGTAAATGAGATAAATCAATCAATTGTATTTTCCTTATTTTATTGGGAAAATGTGTTTTTCTCCTCCACTCTAGAAGATGGCGCCACCTACACTATAAATAAGAGGTGGGTGTCAAGCTCTTTCAGACAACACAATCTCCAAGAACTAATAGTTCTTTGTGTAAAATAGAGAGCATCATATGAGAGTTGGAGAGAGGGGAAAAGGCCGGTCTAAAGAACCTGAGTTTTCCAATAAAGAATCCATGATGGGATTCGCGGGTTGTTCGTGTGGACTAATGCAGAGGCCGAACACTGGGCGGCTCTATGCGTAACTACTCTCCAGACGGTCAAAGCGCCGATCTATTAGATCAACCAAGTAACCACCGCCTACTACTTGTTTGTTTATTGCTTAAACGAAGTCGATCTTGGGTCGATAGGAAATAAATTTTTGAATTCCGCTGCGTTCCCGCGTAGATTTCCTAACACTGACACCCACCTCACGAGCCGATCTTGAGTTTTAAAATATAGTAATCGACAATAAAGGATCACCCGACGCAGTTGACCACCGCAATTTAAGACCACCCGACGCAAATGACCACCGCAATTCATTGGCTATCGCGACGCATTGACCACAACGATGCATTGACTACCGCGATGCAATTACCACCGCGATGCAGTGAACACCCTGTGGCAATGACCACCGCAATGCATTGACCACCTGGATGCAGTGACCATCCCGATTCATTGACCACCATGATGCAGTGACCAACCCTAATACGCTGACCACCCCAATGTATTGACCAAAGACGATTCATTGACCACACCGGCCGCGGATAATCCCGATGTAATGACCATCGCGATTCAAATGACCACCGCGATGCATTACTTCCACCCCTAACGCATTGACCATCGCAATGCATCGACCACCGCGCGATCGTGGACCGCCCCACGCGCTGACCATCGCAAATCAAGTGACCACCTCGACGCAGTTGACATTGTTATATTTTATTAAAAATTAATTGAATTCTAAGTAAATAATAGAGCTTATGTCGAGAGTCGAGCTATATCGAGTATTTAGTGAGTCGAGTTCGATCTTGTCTTTTATGGCTCAATTGAGCCCAAACGCTTTTAGTGTCGAGCTCGAGCCCTGGGAGTATCAACTCGACTCGGCTCAATAACACCCTAATGTGAATGACACTACACTTATTTTATAAAGTTACCAAATTTGTGTATGAAATTGCTTACGCAGTTGACATCAATGCCATCGCATCAATTTTCTAATTGTAAACGCAAATGACATCAATGTCATCAGATCAATTTTATTCCAAATCATACTCAAACCCACCATCAAATTAATGTCACCGCACCAACTGATGCCGATTTCTCTCAATCGCACCATCACTCAAGATACTCCATCAAATAATGATATAAAACTACGATCAACGTAATTTTTCACCATAATTCATATTTTTTGCCTCTTTATTCTCGATATCTCATTTGATATCTTTCCGACTTACTTTCTGAAATTCGGAATTTTCTTCAGAAAAATTGACGCGATGCAGTGATATTGCATTGCAGTGACATCTGAATATGAAGTGACATGTGAATATGCAATGACACCGCGATGCACTGACAATTGAAGTGATGACATAGAAATTTCCAGAATTTTTTTTACTGCCAACCGATGTTAACACAATCTTCATAATAGTAGCAAGCAAAAGCAAAACTACAGCTTAGGGCACTCACAGCAGAGTCCTCAAACTTTATCCCTAAAATAATATAAAATAATACATATCTCTATTTTATAACATCTCAATTCAAAAACCTCCACAACAACATCCTTATCTTTATCTCTATAACATTTCAAATAATATTAAATAATACATATTCTACCTCACAACCCTATTTATACACATTAAATATTTATTATTTCACTCCAGCAGCATCCCTATCCCTATCCCTATAATTTTTAATAATTAAATATTTTTAGTAAGATTTAATAATAAGATCCTCATTAAATAGTGACAAGATAGCTCATATCCCTAAAAATATATATGATGATATCTTTAATGGGGTTTATTTTATGATAAACTCTATTTTCTATTCATTTTTGAATAGTGACACCATATATGCTTCTTCATTTTAATACCCTTAAATGGTCCATAAAGCTACAGCACTATTTAAATCACTGTAGATAATAGAACATATGGCATATTCAGGGCCATCCTTTTTTTTGAGAGCACAGTTCAACTATCCTAGAGCCCTTCTTCCAAAACCAATAAAGCAATCAATTTTGTTAAACAAAAATTTTCAAAGGCCAAAACAGAAACCAATTTTGCTACCAACTCACTAACATTGGTTGCTGCTAACAGAGCTATCAGGACTCAGGAGAGTTCACCAAGTCAATAATTTTTCCATGACATCAGCATCATAATCAAGTTTAGGCCTATGAATAACCCAACCAAGGCCTATCAAAAGCCAACTACTTCATTTTCTTGTTTCCAGCTAATGCTAGGCAAGAATGCACAATGAACGCACAACCCACAGAAACAAGTTTGAAAGATAACATCTTTCAGTTTTTCAAAATGGCCAAGCAAATATCATCCACATTTTCATTGCTTTAATGTTTGCAGCAGTCCCCATTTTTTCAGTTGATCCTCGACCAGGCCCGGTTCTTGTAAGTACCTTTTCACCCCATCCATCAAGCGTAATTTTTGAAAGATTTTTTTTTTTAACAACTTGATTTTTGAAGTATTGAGCAAAACTCCGATCTCCGGCTCCCACTTGTACCTGAACCGATAGAAGCTATGGAAGCACCTTCTCATTTAAACTCTGTTCTCCGGCAGCTACTCTCACCGACACTTCTACAAAAAGAATTTGTGAAATAGAAGCCGAAAGTATCCAATTTTCTGAAAATCGAGGGATTAGATTTGTGGATATGGCATCCCCAATCTTCCCTGGCCGTCTCCGGACAGAGCGATGACAAAAGAGGATGCCGACAACAAGGAGGTGGGAGGCTAGCTGGCCATGGGTGTGATTTACTTTTTCCTGCAACGGTGCTAAGAAGGGAAATTGGTAAATCGAGGTGCATCAGATTGGCCTCGATATTTTTTCTGTTAAATATTTTCTGACGTTTTTTTTTTTTGAGAAATTTGTTTCTGTCTAAATTTGGACGATTTCGTCCCAAATATACCAAACCGTCCCATTCAGATTCCTTTTGTCTCAATCCATTCACTAACCAAAATGGATTAAATCCAAAATTGGACGCAACGACCAAATCATGATTTAATTCCGCCCAATTTGACGGCCACCAAATCGCGATTTAATTCCGCTCTAAATTTGGCCAAAACTGCTGGCAATTCGTTTCGGTTTATTCGAAGCATCGAAACTCTACTCCGGTGATGTAATTTTGGAGACTGATGCTCTTAACTGTGTTGCTAGAATCAACTATACTGATCCAGGTATCTCTGAGATGGGACTTGGGAGTAATTGCAGATGAAATTAGATCAATGGGGAAGAACTTTCGGTCTTGCATCTTCTCGCATGTAAACTCTGGAAACGAAGCAGCACGCCAGCTTCCCAGATTAGGGTTCAATTGCTTGTCTTTTTCAAATAATTTTTGTAACTGGGGTACAAATCCCCCCTCGTCTGTATTACTAGCAATCTATGCTGGCATTAATGTGTATTGACGATATTGATAATATCTTGGATTTATTTAATATAAGATATTAAATTAAATATGGCAAATCTAGAATATTTATTTTCCTTATTTTACTAAGAAATATTTTATTTCTTATTAATCTACTACTAAGAGTTCTTCTCCCAATCAATGTGAACACAACGCGCACTACACACCCCCTATATAAAGAAAGGGTGGTAAAGACTTTCATGACATCTCAATTAAGTGTTTCTAATTTACACAAAAACCGAGAGCTTCTGAGAGATATTTAGACAGAGAGAAAATGCCGGTTTAGCAACCGGATTTTTCTAGTAGCTATCCAAGAAGGATTCTGGCGAGGTGCTCGTGTGGATATCGATAGAGGCCGGACACGTGGACGGCTCACGCGCACTACTACCTTCTATTGACGGTCAAAGCGTCGATCTTATAGATCAACTGAGGTAATCACCGTCAATTACTTAACGTGTTTATTGTTTTAAACGGAGTCGATCTTGGGATCGGAAATCAATTTTTTAAATTCCGCTGCGTAGACTAGTTGATTTCCTAACAAACAGATCGTAGAGAACTTCAACTTAAGCAATAAGCACTAATTAAATTGGCGAGTAATTAATCAATAGTTGCAAGATCTAGATTCGTGAAACGAAAAAAAGAGGAGCCGATGTTGGGGCTCGGGTCGGGCCAAGCGGCACTCACCAGTTGTCGCCGGCGCCGCCGGGCAATGCCCTACGGCCGCTCCGCCGGTCGGCCATACGCGGTGGACCCCGATCTTCTTTTATCGTTTTGTGATATTTTATTGTGCATTGATATCTCTATGTTTAGTTTGCACATGCGCTAACTAATTGCTCAAATAATGGCTATCGACGCCACACAGATTAAATAATATTCGGTCTTTCCAAATTTTGTTGGAATACGCCAGCCATTTTTCAAAATATTTTGATTTTTGGAAAAGATGCGCCAAGTCCTTTTAAAATTTTGATTTTGTAAAGGTCGAGGTTGATGATTTTGGTTTTGAAACCAAAGGCTTTTTTTGATTAAGAATCAAAAGGAAAGAAATTAAAGAGACCTAATTTTAATTTTGATTTAAATTTAAATAGTTCTAATTAATTAAAATTAAAGTTGAAATCGTTTAAAATTAAAAGTTAATTTATTTCGATTGAAAATTAAATGTTAATTGATTATTTGATTTTATAAAACAAGGCGCAAGTAGTTAAATTTTAATTTGTCTTTTTCATAAGATATTATTGTATGGATTAGATTAAGATTATGTAGATATAATTTAATTATATTGATCCCGATTGATCATCGACTCGACCAATATGATAGATGTGTGTGATTTATTTTTATGTTGGTTTCAAAATTGTCTCTAGTCATATGGTTAACGTGACCTAGTTTAATTTCTGCATTTATCTCATTCTCGTTAGCTCCTCCCGTGTGCGGCGGGTGTATAAATTTATTAGATAGATATTATGTAACAAGAATAAAGAAGATGGAAACCAAAGAAAGATGAATAAAGATCCCATTGGAGATGGCGCATTAAAGATCCTATTGATGGTTGCAGCTACCCTTAGATTGTGACTCGCGATTTCGTCAGTTTGTATTCGAAACCGCACCTAGGAAAAGTCCATGATCATACCGGTTATTTTTGTGTGCGGAATGGTGTATGCTTTACTTTATTTTGATAACGTAGAAATATGCACGTTTAGATGAGACCGTAATTTAATTAAAATTAATTAAGTGAATTAATATAAAATTATTTCCATGACAAAAATCGAGTTAAATTTTGTCTCCCGATATATTATAATGACGGTGATGAGCCCCTATTCGATTCACCTGATCGACTCACGCCGAATTTGACCAACCTTGGGCATATTGTTATTATCGAGATATGAGATCTCGCGAATAGTTGGTTACGACTCAACTAAGAATCTTGCGGTGATTGTCCACGCCAAGACCGCTTGATTTTAGAGACAGTCAGTAACGCCCCTGCACTCGGCCCAGTAGCTTAATCGAGTCATAAATAGTCCGGTCAACCGCTTGGACCGCCGCCCTCGCTTGGTCTAAAAGCGGTTAACCCGAAGTTGACAAGATCTTTATGTCTCACCCTTATATGGGGTGAGCCGACTTTACTTTACCGATGTGAGATTTTACATTCTCCCCTTATAGTGGATTGGCGTCCTCGCCAGACGACCAAGACTTGTCCTGGATTCGTCCCTACTCTAGATTTAGAGGTGGCCCCCATCGCTCTCACAAGGTGGCACTCGGCTCCGTATGATAGTCGGCTCGAATACCATTCTCAGAACGCCCTAGACCCCGGTCCTGGTAGCGCTAATTGAGTCATAAATGTTCCGGTCAACTGCTCAGACCGCCGTCCTCGCTTGGTCTAAAAGGGCTAACCCGAGTTGACAAGATCTTTATGTCTCACCCTTATATGGGGGTGATCAGGACTTTACTTTACCGATGTGGGATATTACACAAGCGGTTGGCTATCACATAGAGATGTGAATTGTCAAGAATTGACTAGTCAACCAATGGAAGTCGAGAAGAGATACGACCGTAAGTGTACATTGACTGGTCGATCGCCCACGCCGGGATCGAGTCAACTAGATTGGATTCCATCCACTACAAAATTAATCGAATTCTTGAAAGCCAATTGGAAATAGTTGGTTAGTGGGAGCAACCTAATTAAAATTTTAAAGTGCAATTTAATGGTTTTTGATATTGCTGTGGATATCAGGTTTGCGGTAACAGTAATATAAGTATGATATATGGCTGTTTACGTATGATTTCTCAAGTAGTGAGTGGTGGACATCAAGAACAATGGTGGTCGGACAGATGCTTATGAAAGGAACACAAGTGAGTCGACAAATTGACAGAGTAGCTCTGTGTATATTAGTTCTTGGATCTTTTTCCTTTACAATGTGATCCCATATATATAGGCAATGACAAAGTATGTTTAGTCTAAATATGACAAGACACTAAAAGTATGTAATTATGATGATTAGCTATGAGTTGACTGCAAACCGTCCTGAGTGAGGGTGGCATGCAAGGATCGACAGAGGTCGGACTCATATCTTTCTATGTCTTGTTGTCATCGCTTGAAGTTCACCGGCCTGATTATATGGGTGGCATCCACCGTGTCCGAGATGTCGGAATGGGGATGAGTCCGGCTTATTGACCGCGGACTAACGGGATGGAGGCCCAAGACCTATTGTTGGGCTTGGATTCAAGCCCAATCCAGGTGCTTGGGTTTTAATCAGATCGTGCATATCGCTTTGTATGCATGAACTTTTACTTATATTATCTTTACTTTATTGTTGTAGAAATGTCGAACAAATTGAATCTTTGTTTTATCATTGAAAACAAACTTGATTTAATCAAACTTCCTTTATCGGGAAAGAAACCTCGTAATCATTCTCGAGACACATGAAGGCATTGGCTATGTTTTTGAAAAACCCTTAACTAAGGACCTCAAGATGCTACGAATGAGGAGTCGGTTAAGAAGCATGCAAAGCAATCGCTCGACAGCGGTGTGGAGGCTATTTGCATCATGCTTGCTTCTATGACACCGAACTCCAAAAACATCATGAGTCCATGGATGCTCATACCATTATAGTTTACCTGAAGGAGCTCTATGCTTCCCGGCCTCGCATTGAGATGTACGAGGTCTTCAAGGCACCGCTTGATTGCAAGATGGCTCCGGTACTCCAGGTTGGGTCACATGTGTGCCAAGATGATCGGTTACATAGAGGCTTGAGAAGCTTGGCCATAAGATGGGACGTGAGTTAAGTGTTGACTTGATTCTCGCAATCTCTACCGGACTCTTACTCGCAGCTTTGTGATGAACTATCACATGAACAAGATTGATTCCTCCTCTGCGGAGTTATTGAACATGCTCAAGATGTTGAAGGTGCATTGGCAAGCGGTAAGAAAGTGTTGCTCGTGACTTCTTCCAAAGGGCAAGAAAAAGGCCCAAAAGAATACTAATAAGGTGAGGAGGCTACCAAGCCAAAGCCTAAGATAGCTAAAGACAAATCCAAGGATGCTTTTTTCATTGTGGCCGATGGTCATTGGAGGAGAAATTGCAAGGCTTTCTTGAGCACCAAGAAGAACAAGCATAATGATGCTTCGACTTGTGTATGTTTATGATTGAGATCAATATTGCTTCTTCTAAGTCTAACCATTGAGTATCGATACTAGATGTGATTCTCATATTTGTAATGGATATGCAAGGACTGTAGATCCGAGGAAGGAGAAGTGGACTGCTTGGCGTTGGGAATGGAGCAAATGGTGTTGCCTTGAGCCGTATGATTTTATTTTCTTTTGTTGCCCAGTGGGCTAGTACTATAATTAAATAACTGTTATTTTGTTCCTGCTCTTACGAAAAGTATTATTTCTATTTCTACATTGGATGTTGAAGGATTTTCTGCTATGCTAAAGTCCATTAGAATTCTGCTTGCTATTGCAGCATACCATGATTATTAAATCTGGCAGATGGATGTGAAAACATCTTTCCTTAACGGGAATCTGTCTGAGGAAGTGTACATGACGATGACACAACCTAAGGGTTTCACAAACGATGATGCTAGGATGGTATGCAAGTTGCAAAGATCCATTTATGGATTGAAGCAAGCTTCTCGGAGTTGGAATATTCGTTTTGATGAGACTATCAAACAGTTTGAATTCATCAAGAACGAAGATGAGCCATGTGTTTATAAGAAGGTTAGTAGGAGTGTCGTAGTTTTCTTAGTGCTTTATGTGGATGACATGTTGCTCATAGGGAATGATATCGTGTGGTTCAATCTGAACAATTCAGTTTTATTATGGAATAGGAGTTGCTCTTTGTGACTAGTCTTGTCGTGTAAGCTTTAATGCAGCTGTATGGAGGAATCAAATCGAAAGAAAATCCCTAGACCCCATATTCAGTCCCGCCCCATTCTCCCTATATATACTATGAGACATGGCAAGTATTGATGCAAGACGAACAATTAAAAGAACTTCGACCGCTTCACAACCTCAAGAAGTTTTAATTTTCGAATCAAATTCGATTACTCATTCATTTTTACTCTACAGTTGAAGCAAATGGATATTCCAAGTTTCTTTAAAGTTCTTGGTGGCGGTTTCAACAAGTTTGGTATGTTATTATTAATTAACTTACATTTATATCACTTATATTATGATTGAACAAACATGATATGTTTTTTTTTCATAGACACTACCTCCAAAGATACTTTAATAGTGAAATGACACGATGAGGAACATAGATAGGGCCGTTCTCAAAAGCAGATCGGGGACATGGGAAGTGAGGATTGGAAGCGCAGACAATGGAATTCTTCGTTTCTTTCGGGAAGGTTGGGAGGAGTATGTGGCCGCTCATGACTTGAATGAGGGGGGAGTTTATAGTGTTTGAACACAGAGGGGCTTTCATTTTCGACACTATTGTGCTGGATCACATTTCTTGTGAGAAGACTTTTTCTGATTCCGATAGTGAAGAAGACGATGCAGATGATGATGCACGAGCAAGTAACCAAAATCTCCATTTTCAGATGACGCTGGCAAACTGGGCATTTTCACATGGTTATGTGGTGAGATATGTTAAAATATTTTTAGTTGTTTTCTTGTTTTATCTTTTTTCCTCATTGCACTTTGTAATAGTATTTAAAATTGTTTATGATTTGTAGAATATTCCAATGCCATTTGCTAGAACATACGACATGTTCATAAACAAGACCGTTGAATCGCGAATTGCCATGCAGGGAATTATTGCGTGCTAGAATTGTAGCTTCTGTTGCTAACTATCAACAAGTTCATTTTTACTGGGTTGAATGATTTCATTACGGACAATGACCTAAATGTTGGAGATGAATGCAGCTTTAAAGTCGATGATCAACTCACGTAAAATCACGCCGTGTTAAATGTGGTGATTACTAGACATTCAAGAGCATTTATTAAGGCGCCGCCCTATCCTATTTAAGCCAATGTGTCATTACTCTTTTTTTATGTTTGTAAGGCTCGATCCAAACGAACATGCACTGGTGTGGTGAATCCAAAAGCCTCGGCGGTCTGCATGCGAGGTGTTTGTTGATCAGGCTTCTGACGGGATGTGGGTGTTTGATTAGGCTGAGGCGGCTGTTGCAGATTTGATTGTGTGGGATGTGTCGAAGTAGACTGTGGCTGGTTGGCCTCTCCACGTTCCGTGTTGCCTTGTCCGGCGCCACCAAAAGGCCCCGTGTAATTGCCGCCACCACTAAAAGGCCCCGGCCAATCACTGCTTGGACCCTATAATTCAAACGACCGAATAAGTATTTCATTACGAACTTGTTGAAAATGTATTAAATAGCCCAATAAAATCATACCTGCCTAACCGTCGATGCAAGATAAATTTGATTCAGAATGGTGCTGTGATCATTTAACACATTGTCCTGAGCGTCGAGCCTTGCTTTAATGATAGCGAATTTAGCATTCATTGTGGACTGGATTTCCGTTATTGCCGTGATCGATCATCTTACCAACCGCATCAATTATCGTGTCTCCTCGAATGTTGTTCCTCCATCAACAACATGATCTCGTTCGTCATTGTCATTATCAAAATCCTCATCCCATAAATCGTCACGATCTTCTTCGCGTCACGGGTCTCCTCATCTCAGTAAAAACTCCACTCCCGGATGTCGGTCCATGTCTAAGAGTGGAAGGTGCATCATTATGGTCAACACGAGGAACATTGGATCGACTAGTCCCTGCAGTCGTGGCAATCTGAGAAGATTTATCCCCTTTACGTTTCCCACGAGCGGCCAAGGCCTTAGGCCGTGAGGGGAGTTCTTTGGGCTGGCCGTTGGGAGGTTTTGGAAATACACGTAGGGAGGTGCAATTTGGTCTTCAGATAGCCCGAGCCGACGTAGCAATACTACTTCTCCGTTCTCGGCCACCATACTCATATACATTCCGACCTATAGAAAAAAAAACAATCAACACATTTAAAAGAATCTTTAATCATTGACATAATCTTAAATACATGTTATTAAATGGAATACATGAATATTACCTCAGGCATAACTTTAGTTCCCATCGTGGGTCCACGCGGTAACTATTTGCGAGGTCCCATCTCAACATCCGAGGAATGGCATCGTGGCTTATACGTTTACAAAATGGAGGCACAGTCTGTTGCAAACGTGGGAAAAGTTCATAACCCCAGTAGGTAAACCCAGGTGCCCACCCCTCAACCGCTGGCTTGTGATTGTTTTTATCCTCCGGTTGTTGACTAAAACGTTTAACAATCACCATGAGATTGTTAGAAAATCTACGCGGGAACGCAGCGGAATTTAAAATTTTATTTCCTTTTAGCCAGGATCGACTTCGTTTAAGCAATAAACAAATAGATAGTAGACGGTGGTTACCTTGGTTGATCTAAAAGATCGACGCTTTGACCGTCTCAGGAGAGTAGTTCAGATAGAGCCGCCCAAGTGTTCGGCCTCTACCGCTAGTCCACACGAGCACCCCTCACGAATCCCATCATGGATTGCTATTGGAAAACTCCGGTTGCTAGACCGGTCTTTTTCCCTCTCTCCAACTCTCCATGTGATGCTTCTCTATTTTACACAAGCTAACTATTAGTTCTTAGAATCACACAGTACTAAAGAACTTGACACTCACCTCTTATTTATAGTAGAAGGTGGCGTTTCTAATAGAGTGGAAAGGAAGAAAACATTTTCCCAATAAAATAAGAAAAATATAATTGATTGATTTATCTCACTTATTATAATATCTTATATTAAATAAATCTAGGATATTGTCAATATCTTATATTGAATATTTCCAAGATATTGTCAATATCTAATATTGACTATATTTATTATATTACCATAAATCAATTTACACATGTGTATATATCACATATATATTACACAAATAAATCTATTAATATCATATATATATATATATATATATATATATATATATATATATATATATATATATATATATATATATATATATATATGCATACTTTTGGTGCGCATGCATGCAAATCCAATTTGCATTTTATGCACACACGCATGTATTGATAATATATCTATATTATTTTATTTTATTAATATCTAATATTAATAATAGGTAATTAATTAAATTGCGCAATCCAAGTGTATCTTATACACTCTAAAATTGCGCCACCTTTAGCCAATATTTTGGCATCCGGAATATTCTTTAATTAATATAATATTATTATTTAATTTATTCATAATAAATAAATATCACCATATTAATTTACCACTATAACCTTTATAGTACGAGATAAACTTTCCTTATTTGGTTATCATCTATAACCATATTTTAATCCGCTAGATGTTCATATATGTGTGTGACCCGATAGGCTTCGAATATGTTGGCCGTAGACACAAAGTGCAAATTACTTAAAATGCCCTTCATGCCTAACGATCACGGGATAGCGCCTAACAACACACCGTGACTCCCCAATCATCGGAAGAGTCAAATGCAATGACTACTACCTTTCATGTGAAACAGCTTACCGTGTAACTTACAATCCTATCGGCCAGTAATATCCATGCGATCGATCTCGAGTGTCGATACATTAACGATCGATCTTATAACTGATATCAAGCTCTCTCAAGTAACTCGTTTACTCCCACTTTGTAAAGATTCACGAGTAAGACATTCCTTATAAGAAGGCCATTTCGGATATTCGATCCCAATCATAGGATACGCGATTCCTGCACGACCAATCATGTATACTCCGTGACGCTTCAAAGATCATACCCAATCACTACCGCATGATCCCCCGTGGCTGTGGAAACCTCAATAGTGTCAAAGCATGACAATCCACACCGTGATGCCATGAAGACTCGGTCCAAAGGATAATTACACAACCGCCACATAGTGTGACACTTAATGTAAGTGGGTCAAGATAACGACGCATTCTCTAATACACGCCCACGCATACGGTCCAAGTGTCTCTACACTTCGATAGACGAGATCTATCCTCGCCTCTTAAAGATGTAAGACATCTAATACGTGCTAGTCTGTTTATACTATCAATGCCCTATTTAATAGTACATCAGCCTAGAGACATTTAAGTATCAAACTTATTAAAGTGATTAGAGATCTCATCAACCATAATCGCCTATCATGGTTTCTCTATCACAGTTTAATACTAAGGACGTTATCATATAACAATTCATAATTGGTTCTTTAAAAGAACATATATATGACAACATAAAAGCCATTTCATATATATATAAACATAAAGAAATAGTAGAAATGATCCGACCCGGTCGGATCCGGTCCAACCCGATTGGGTTTAGGACACTATTCCAACAAAGATGTGCTATCTTGTCGTAAGTAATTCGCCCCAAGTACTGCCCCCATGAAAAATCTTGTACAAGTTCCAAATCTTCAACGAGGTAGAATATATGTTTCGGGATTCCAAGATTTTCGTTCCAACCTAAAAGATATCCATAAATGAAATACACTAGCCCTAACCGGTATACAACCTCACCATTATGATGACCGTCTCCAACAGGATGACCAAATGCACGCTCCAAGTCTTTTATGGTAACTGCTCCATTTTGATACATTTCCATTTAACATCCATTTCCAAAGCACATAGAAGTGCTACCAACATCCACATCATCAATGCCGCCAGACTTTAATCCGGAAATCATTGCGAATTCTCTCCTGCCAAACACGGATGTCTCTCCCGAGTTTCCAAACCTAAAATGTAGCTCATCGGGCCTGTCGGGGTATATCATGTTGAATCCAATATATCGCATAAGCACTCCTGAGAACTTCCGATCTTTATTCGCCGTTACAAAATCCTTAAATATGGACTTTTTAAATCTGTCTACAAAATCTACACCACCCGGAAACGAGACCGCACTAAAATGATTTAAAACAGCTGTCATCTTAGCGCTCTCCCTTTTATAATTCCACTGTCCCTTGAAATGACGCGCAGGAACATATGTATATATATTTTATTTTATATATATATATATATATATATATATATATATATATACATATAATTATTATATATATCATATGCATATAAAATGTATATATGTGTATGTATAGAAAAAATAGATAATATGTATACATATGTGTGTGTATATATATATATATATACAACACACACACACACACACATATGTATATATATTATCTATTTTTTCTATACATATGTATATACATGTGAAGTTGGGACTTAATAGTCGTGTCGTGTTCATTTTCATATACACGACACGAATATTACGTAAAACTTGACATATATTTAAACATGTGTGTACACACGGATATACGTTGGATTCGTGTCGTCTCTCTTTTCATATCAAATGTTATCAGTCATTATAAAAAAACACGTCTAATACGTTTATAAGTTTTGTCATTTACTAACGATATATATGTATGTATGTATGTATACATGACACAAACAGACACACACAAAGTCCGAATCCATGTGCATATCCGTTTATGACAGTATACATATACATAAGATTGGAAATTAGTGTAGTCATTCATTATCCAAGTTACGGTGATGTTTTGTTTGTTTGGATCTAAGTGTGATTTTGTTGAATTTCCGGTTGTTAGATGTTTAAGGTATGACGGCGGTGCCACGACGGGAGGAGTGATGGAGATGCCGGACGAGTCCGCTAAACAAAGATCAAATACTTAATCTACAGGATGCCTCACTTCAGCCGAGGCTTTACCAAGTCAGCCGAGTGGAGAGATGAACAAGAGAACCTACAAATCCTCTACGAGTCGTTCTATAGACCTCATTTTTGCGTAATGAGGAAGGCCATAATCGTGAGAAGGAATGAGTGGAATCGAAAACAACCTGCACTCTACAAGAACCTCGCTCGGGTGGAGGCCTTCACCGTAGCGCGTAACGGAAGTCGCCGATGTTATTGACGCCGATATTAATGGCGAAATGGACTCGTTACGCCAATAATCAAATTCAAACATTTACGCTGTTATTAACATCGTTCATGCCATTTTACGCCGCTAGTATTGGCGTAAAATGGGTCTCGTTACGCCAATAATGAGTGGATGTGCAGATCACGGTTTAGGGTGGTTTTACGCCGATATTATCGACGTAAATATTGAATTTACGCTGATAATAGTGGCGTTTTACCTAAAACCGAATGTGGTCCCATTTGCAACTTTAATTCCGAGAGGGGGACAAAGCCTGATTTTCCAAAATCCCGCAAGGCCAACTTGGTTTCTTTTCCAAATTAAAGGATGGGACTGAAACAGGGGTTTTGCAAGTTGGACTCCAAGTGGGCAAACAAGAAAATACTGCATGGCTGCCTCTACAAATTTAAAGACATCGTTGTTGTTTCAATATGAATCACACATTTTCATTTTCAGATTTAAACCGTAATAAGTTTCGATCGCTTTTCCCGCTACTTCATTTCAAAATCTTCCTCTTCAAATAAATATTTCCTGCAAACAATGGGTACAAATTTTTTTGGTTGCTTGTTCCTGTGTCCTTATTTAGTATATAGTACAAGATGCAATTTGTTTATTGAATGGAATTATTGTTATCATTAACTTGTCATTTTCTTTATATATGGATTTTAATTCATTATGTTTGGAAATATATTGTATAAACCGCAACGAAGTTGGATTTCGTCAAAATGTATTAAGGGATTGCGGGCAAGGGCGGACGTAGGATCTCGCGAAAGGGGCAATAATTTTTTAAAGACAAATAAAAATTTGGCGAGGTGGGGCAAACTATATGTATCGCATAACTTTTAATGTTTTTTTTCTGATCATAGGGGGGGGCAATTCATTTCTCTATCAGATGTAGCCCGCCATCGATTGCAAAGTGGTATAAGTTGCCGATGTTGCTAAACTTTTATTGTCGGTTTTGGTATGCTTGCAAATAAGAATAATCGTCTAAGGCTCGGAGAGGTTTCTCTGGATTCATCCCTCAATGCTTAAATCCATATACAGAACCGAGAATATGAGAAATTCTGATCGTGAGAAAGAGTATGTATTAAGAAAAAGTGTGTGCATACAAAATCTGTCCATGTGGCCCGTTGTGGATAGTGTTGTTAACGAGCCGAGTTTCGTGGTTTGAACTCGAAGCTCGCTTAGCTCACGAGCTCTGCTCGTGATTATTTGTTTATTAAACGAACAAAATATATGTTCAAATTCGGATCGCTTAGAATATAAACTCGCTCGAGTTTTGTTCGTTAAACATATTTTTGTTTTCTCGACTGAGTTCGCTAAAAATCGCTTGGTTAAGGTATAGAATATGAAGTGTGAATGCAAAATAACAATTATAGATCAATATTACATAAATCATACAACAAAAATTATTAGAAAATTTCTAAATATTATATAAAATTAATCTATTATCTCTATTCGAGGAATAAATAACTTACCATCTTCCGAAAGTTAGAGTTATTGTATAATTGAACTTTCACTTAACTCTCATGTTCATTCTTTTAAAAACGAGCCCACCCCCGCCAAAAAAAAACGAGCCCACAATCATGTTTGAGATCACTCGTTAAGTTAAACGAACAAACGATCATGAACACAAATGAGTTGAATACTTAAATTGTTCCTAACAACTCGTTTCATTTAACAAAGACTAGTTGTGGAATCCTCTAAGCTGTGTTTTTAATAGGTGAGTTATATTGACACATCCTGATTACTTCTGATACCACATTTAGACTTAAAAAATATACTCTCTCCGTTCCTATTTAACTGTCGCACTCGCCAATTTTGTTTTATCCATTTTATATGTCGTAGTTACATTTCCAATACATATTTTAATATTTTTTTCGCTTTTCAATATTACTTTTCAATTTTCAATGCTCATTCAACCAATCAATCTTTCATATTCAATACACGACTACACTTTTCAATTTTTTTAGTATTTTATAATGAAAGTCTACACAATAAATGACTTTCTTAATCTATGTGTTTTTCTCAAACGCGACATATAAATAGGAATGGAGGGAGTATGTAATTATGTTACCAAAAGTAATTAGGAATGTCAATAAAACCTCTTGTATTAATAGGCAGATTCCAAGTTATTCTTCACAAAAGTACTTAAGGGTCAATTGTATTTGTTTTTACACATTATCACCAAAACGACGTAGTTTTGAAAAAATAAATACACAGTTAGATGGTTTTCACATTTGAGATGTGTGGTTAGATCATTCTATTTGAGAGAATACTTTCTCAAGTTACTTGATAAGATCATATTCTCAATATAAGTTCTCTGGGGACTCTTAGTTAAAAGCCCATTTTCCAAAAAAAGTTAAAAGCCCTTAAACAATGTCAAACCCAAATAACTAAATAAGAAAATGTGATGCCCATAAAGTAGTAGTAGTAAAAGATTTCTTAAGAGTAAAAGTCAGATTCTTGGCTAGGCTTTGTCCATGGGTAAAAGTCAGACTATGCAGACACAATCATGACCGAAGTCCGGATTAGTCGGACTAGTGAGTTCCGGATATATGAGGCTTTAAGCAAAAAAAATAGATTTCTTAAGCCAAGGATAACCCTAAACACACACACACAAATGACTTCTATCGGCATCACATACTTACTATTGACATCTTTTTTCTCATTATTACCTTTGTTCCAAAATATAAGTCATACTATATTTTTAGATTTGTCCCACAATATAATTCATTCTACATTACCAATACAACGTTTATTGCTCTTTCTCTTACCCATATTTTATTATCAATCCAACAACTTTTCATTACTTAACAACTATTATATTAATGATAGTCAACGGGTATTTTAGACATTAACCTTCTAATTAATGACATTCAATCACTTTCGTAATCTGTGTGAAAACTCCTAGGATGACTTATATTTTGGGACGGCGGTAGTATTAGTTTTCATTTACTTTCGTCACCACACATGTTTTTTTTTTTTTTACTTTCAGCACCACACTAAGAACATCACATTTTCGATAATAACGTCAATGGACTGACGTTTTTCACCTGCAATACTTTTATCACTATAACGTTAGTGCCGCTGACGTTATTACCAAAAACTAACGTCAGTATCGGTGGCGTTATTATCTAAAAACTAACGCCATCACATCGACGTTATTTAAGACAAAAATAATCGTTGTGCTTCAAAGTAATTTTTTGCCGATCGAAGAATCGTTACGCCTACAATGCTACAAAAAAAAAACCAAAAAACACAAGGTTCCTCAAATGAAGTAATCGAGTCCATCAAACTGTCTTGATATTAAACCGGGCCCAATAGATGAAAATATGTGGAAATTGGCCCAGATGATGACTTCTTGAATTATAACTATAATGATGTTAAGATTACACCATTCTCTCACTAGGAAAAAGTTTGCTCGCTTCTCTCTCTAAAAGATCGTCCCTTACGCTTTCTTTTTCCGACGCCGTGCCAAATTGGTCCATTTTATTTCTTTTGTTCTCATTCCTTTCTATTGTTCTTGTCTCTTTTTGTCTGTCCTTCTTCCTCCTATTTTTCAGATCTCAAGTCGTTGTTTTGCATCTCCGACCGGGTTGTCGGCCTTCTTCGCCGGAAGACGGCTACCCTCCGCTTTTGTTATGGATAGATGGTGCTTGGGTAGGGATCTTTTCCGCGCACGATTTCGTTGAATTGTTGGTCGGTGGCCGGAGATGGTGATCTTAAGATGGTTGGGCGCCTTGTGAAAACAGAGATCGGTTTCGTGCAAGGGATTGCTTTGCATGTCTATGAGGAAAGGTTGGGGCTTTTTTCTTTCATGATCACTTGTTCAGCCTCAATGCCGGATTTCGGGTTCTTTATCTCCGGCCTCGCTCATGGTCGATGGTGGGTTGGAAGAACGATTTTGACTTTCTCGATAGGCGGCGCTGGTGGTGGCAATGGTCTCGTAGTCTGCATGTCTTCTTTATTAAAGGCTGTTGGTGTTGTGGCTTTTTACCTTTGTTCTTGTTGTTTAGTGTTGTTTGTTTGTTCTATATGTTTTGGATCGGGTCGGTAATAGCTGGGTATTCCGGATTGTTGTTTAAGTTTGTAGATTTGTTTAAGTCGGTGTATGATATGGTCAAAAGATTGGCTATCGATTCTATTACCAAATCGCTCATCTTTAACGGCGTTAGACTTGGCCGATACTGTTTTTCCATGCCTTTTTTCGTTTATGGTGGTCCAAACTTTTAGCTTGGTGTTGATCCTGATTTGGCTTTGGCTTACGTCCCGCTGCGTTGGTCCGTGTTGTAAATTTCGTCATTGCTTTAATGAAACATTTCGCTTCTCGCAAAAATAAAAATAAAAATAAAAATTATAACTATAATAACAAAGGCGATATAACTATCACAACACTAATGTCACAACGAGTTCATAATAAACACAACACGCCTTTCATTATTGTTTACGCAGCATTTAACCCATCGATACATGGTAATCCCAATCATAATCAAAAGTTTCCAGATATGTCGTGTTTATTTTGTTATTGACATATCATTTACCATTATAAGATTCCTACGCTACGATCAATAATGCTAAAATGTGTCGCCATTTATTATATCACAAACCGTTGGGATAATAATATTTATCTTCAACTAAATAATTCAATTAAAGAAATATTAGTTAATATAATTCAAAGGGAATCTTATCATCCATGAGATAGTATGTGTTATATGCTCTTGTTGGGATTAACTTCTTGCACATGGATGTACATACTTTTGATGAATTAATTAATCAGAATAATATGACGGGTTGTATGATATTTTATTTGTTTATCTGGCAGATTGCATATGGTTTTACATATTATAAAGTCCGTGATATCCCTTAGGTGATTTAGTGTTTTGGAGTTTTTTTGCCCAAAAGTCTACACAATAGAGTACAAACTACAATCTGAGTCCAACTGTCCAAGCTGCCAAATGAATGGTTTAAATAGAGATTGACAAAAAGATAGAAAATTAAACAAATAATTACCCTATAATCTGCATCCGATTTGGATTAAATATTGGGGCCTTTATTTAAATCACTCAAACTATTTTCAGATCACTTCATATATACGATTACAAATAAATCGATTTTATAAAAATCTGTTCTAATGTTCTGCCCGACTTCACGAATAATTAATGGAGAACCGACTTTATCAAAGAATAGCGTTGCTTCAAAGAATTCATCTACTTAAAATCGATTTGCGCTCAGAACCGACTTCCACAAAATCAATTCTACAAACAGTACACATAAAGAATGTTTGAATAGATTAAAGTGCAGTAGAGAAGAAATAATAATGGCCAAGAAAATCTGCTCAGCGAACCCTTATTCGAGTCACATCATATGTATATGTAGATTGTGGTTTTATAAATAATGTAATTTCGCTTTTGCTACAAGAATAATAATAATTTAACTTTAATTAACTTTAATTTTAATTTACGTGACATCAAAAAATTCAAATTTCTTGTATGATACAATATTAAAACATTAAAAAAATTTACTTGCTCATCATTTTCCTTTCCCATAGAGGAGATCGTGAATTTTATAGTTATTTGAACCAAGATGATTCAGTGATCCGTGATCAATAAATTCAAAAACACACAGATTCAACCATGTAAACTATAAATAAGATTCTTTATAAATTTACTCTCTTTAAAAACTTATCATGACCAAACACGACATAAAAATTATTTTATACGATCCAGCAAACACGTGAATCTTCATGGCTGACCAAATTCTCCATACTCTCTTCTTCTTCATCGATGCTTCTTCCTTCTCCGCCTATATAAGGCGAACCTACAATCGCCATCGCCACCGTCAATCTCTACGTTATCTCAAATCCTTCTTCGATTCCTTCCTCACTTACCTCGCCGGAATGGACTCAACGACGGCAGCACCACCGCCTCCATCTCAAATTCAACAGCTCCAATCCGACGCAACTTTAAATCTGGATCCTCCACCTTTCAATCCAAAGGAGCCAGCAATTCCTGATTTCGTATCCACTTCAAACACTAGAGGAGCTGGAAAATAGGTCCTACTTTGATTCGTTCCATTTGGAGTTTAATAAGTCGAGTGTGAAATTGCAGAGTGGTGGTGGAGGGTCTTTGCCGCAACGGCCGAGGATTCTGGTTTGTCATGATATGGCGGGAGGGTATACTGATGATAAGTGGGTACAAGGAGGGAATAATCCTGATGCTTATGCTATTTGGCATTGGTATTTGATGGATGTGTTTGTCTATTTTTCGCATACTTTAGTTACTTTGCCGCCTCCTTGTTGGATTAATACTGGGCATAAGCATGGTGTTAAGGTAACTAATCAAAAGATTTCTCTTTAGTTACTTTCAACAAGAACAACAAAAATAATTCCCTCCTTTTCTGTGTACAAAATGATGAGATGGTCTTTTCTCTCTCTCTCCATAAAAGTTGGTACTTGAAAGAACAATAGATGTATGTTCTATGTTCAAGGTAACTCCATGGCTATGTCCTATTAGCATTTATGTATCCACAAAGCATTGTATCTATGGTATCTGTAAAGAAATCAGGAAATATTTATGTTAAGTATATAGAAACGTTAGTAGAAAAAGACAACAAAAAAATTTGTCTTTTGTACACATTTTAGAGTGTCTCATTGCTCCGGAAGGACAAAGACTCCTGGGTTGAAACTTCTTCAGAGATGTGCATATGATCTGTGGGATGTATAGGGCATCATTCATTGCAGAATATTGAGTCCCTAAGTATGCAGATTATAGTTGTTTGTCCTTGAAAAGCCAATATTTACTGACCTGACTCCATGTAGGGTGTTTTTTGGGGTTGTGTATGTGTATACATACTTGTGTCTGTGGAGCATTGACAGTTTCATTGGAACTTAGGTATTAGGAACTTTTATCATGGAGTGGGATGCCGGGAAGATCATGGCTTAATAAACTACTGTCTACAAAGGAGTCAGCTCACATGTATGCAGAGCGCCTTGCCGAGCTTGCTCTGGCTTTGGGTTTTGATGGATGGCTGGTATGTTTTTGTTGGTTGTCTAAATTCTGTGACATTCTACTGGGATCGGAATTAGTTAATTTAGTCTCATGAAACACGATGTCACTATGTATTCGATAAAGTTTTGGTCTTTGGAAAGGAATCACTGTATGAAGTTGACAAAAGAAGCAGATGTTAAAGTTGAATTAGTTGGTAATTGCTCAATCATCTTTTCTAGTTTCCTGAATTTCATATTGATATACAATCTATTGATTGGTAATGATAATTAAGAAACATAAACCATTATTTCCCGTTAACTTGTGTGTGTTTGATAAACAACACAAACTTATAGGTCGTTTCGTTGATCGATGGTCATCGGCGTTGATCTATCTTATTTTGGTATTGGCAGCTCAATATGGAGGTCACCTTGGATGTTGCTCAAATTCCAAATTTGAAAGAATTTGTGAATCATTTATCGCAAACTATGCACTCCTCAGTGCCTGGATCACTAGTCATATGGTGGGTGCTTAGAGTTTTTCCTTAAATAATGAGAGCCATGTTTTTGGCATTAAACGAACAACATCAAATTAAATATGCAGCGATTATGGTTCAGGTATGACAGTGTAACAGTGGATGGTGATCTTAACTGGCAAAATCAGTTAAACTCATTGAACAAACCATTCTTCGATTTATGTGATGGCATATTCGTGAATTACACGTGGGAGGTATTCCTTTTAACTTACACATACTGTAATCTGATTAACTCTTTGTTTTCTGTTTTGTTGGTGAGGCTGAAGTTGGTCCATTTCACAGGAAAGCTATCCTAAGGACTCCGCTAAAGTTGCCGGAGATAGAAAGCTTGATGTCTATATGGGTGTTGATGTCTTTGGAAGGAACACATACGGCGGTGGACAATGGACGGTATGACTGTATGAATCGCAATACTTATTGAGGCACATATTGATATTGATATCGATATCTTGTTCTTGTTGTTGTTATTATTATTAATATCGATTGATTCATTGATAAAATTACTTTAGATAGACATTGCACTTGATACAACAAAAAGATGATTTTTCCGAGTGAATATTCTCACAGACAAATGTTGCACTTGATTTAATAAAGAAGGATGATGTGTCAGCTGCCATTTTTGCTCCTGGATGGGTCTATGAAACTAAGCAACCTCCTAACTTTGAAACTGCTCAAACCGTAGGATATGTATTCATTTATGCTTTCTGAAAGTATCGATTTTATCACTCTATAAAATTGGGAATTATTTACGTTTTTGTTTGTTGCTGAATTCTCTTTCCATGTGACTTTAATCACATAATTCTTGTATGTATTCAACCTTAAGTTTCCAACTTTTGTGTACAGATGGTGGGGTCTAGTAGAAAATCATGGGGAATATCGCAAAAATATCCAAACACACTTCCGTTCTACACGAATTTTGATCAGGTATCAGCTTACGTGTGTTCATATGTTTTACTTTTTTCATACGTATCTGTAGTTTCTCCGTAGTCCGTATGCAAGATAAGTCTCTACCAATAATATTGAACTGTTTTTTTATGAAGGGTTTATTTTCATTTTGATATAATTTGGAAGAATATGGAACTTGTTCTACACATGCTCTATGAAGCCATACAATTTTATATGCATTGAAATTTCAAAGTGAAAATGATTTATTTGTTTATTCATTAAACTATTCCTGTGTAAAGTAACTAATGGAATTTTCCAGGGTCATGGCTATCACTTCAGTGTTGCAGGGGCACAAGTGTCAAATGCACCTTGGAACAACATCTCTTCCCAAAGTTTCCAGGTATGTTTGCATTGTTGTCACTCAATATTCTATATGTATATCATATCATATAATATGTATATACCATCTTTTATTTCTTCGGTGTTTATCTTTTCTTTTCAACAGCCTTTTCTCGAGTATAATGCAAATTCTGCTGTGGACACAATACAAGCCTCAATTGGGTAAGAAGGATTTCGCGTAAACTATAAACGGCGTGTTTCTGTTGATATTGAACAATGAGATTTTAGTCTTGAACTGAA
Organism: Gentiana macrophylla; assembly: GCA_026214975.1. Classification (NCBI taxonomy): domain Eukaryota; kingdom Viridiplantae; phylum Streptophyta; class Magnoliopsida; order Gentianales; family Gentianaceae; genus Gentiana; species Gentiana macrophylla. The sequence continues at coordinate 15,064,349 of CM047806.1, read as the reverse complement.
CATATATGTTTTGCAAATGGTAGGTTTGATGAAGCATCATATAATGGGGGAGGGAACATCACTTTTAAAGGAACTCTTGTTGGCAATGCCTATTTCACTTCAAGACTCTTTGTTGGAAACCTAGTTTTGGAAGACAAACCTCTTCATTTCATATATTCTGTAAGCCCACCTAAACTTATAACTAAGGATAACGACACTTTTACTCCCTTATCTTTTCTCATCGTCTCAAAACTACCCCATATCTTTCCTAATGACACCTTTCGTCCTTAATTATATATTTTTATTACACTTTTAGGACACCTAATGGATCTCATCCTTGACTAACATCTGACCCCAAGTGTTGGATCCGTTAAGTGCTCTAAAGATGTAACAAAAACTTATAGCAAGGGGTAAAAATTGCCACCATATAAACGATAAGGGCTAGTTCATAGAGGTCTCGTTATCCCTTATCAATAATTAGTCCTTTCTTGGGGGGCTTATATGGCTAATTCTTTTGTTATTGGTCAGGTGAAGTCAGAAAATGAGAACTCTCTTTTAGGTCTTTCACTTGAATTTTCTTCATCCACAAACAAATCCAAAAGGTCAGTACTCCTAGCATCATCCCATGGGAACACTTTGCTTACCATGAACCGCTTCTCGAATCATTACGATTCCATAATCATGCCACGCTCTATTACAAAGCTCACCAAGAACCAGGTTGGATCTTGCAAGAAAGCAGCATTCACATGTCTGACAACGTGTTAACTGCGATTCACGCTGTCTGCTACACGCCAGAATCAGAGATGTTTTGAAATCGGAATATCATGCAGTACTTGGCCATTTATTAGTCAAAACATCTTCCCAAAATCTGGTTTTTCCACCTTCTACATCATGGGTTGTAGAAGGTCAAAACATAAAATGGGGTACAGGTACAGGTACAGGTACAGGTACAGGTTCTGATGGATCAAAGAAACTGAGTATGAAGCTTTCATGGAAGTTAAAAGATAATAATGGGAATGTTTTTCCTTTGTTTCCAAATTATAACATTTATGTCCAGAAAATAGGTGGTGGAGGAAATCTTGAATATGTTGGGGAGGCTAAAGTGGAGGCTTATTATTTATCTGAGATAGTTGTTCCATCTGCTACTACAACAAGCCTGAAATTTGTGGTTCAAGTCTGCAATCTTGATGGTGCTAGCCAAAAGTTGGAGGAATCACCATTTTTTGAGCTCCAAGTTGAAGGTTCTTAAATTATTGTTTATATTTTTAAATTTATTTTATGTGGATTATTATATTATAAATAAAACGAACCAAATAAACATATAGTTAATGATTTTCTAAGGCTCAGTAACTTGAGGTTGTTTATTCTAAACCGTGGTTGTAATAAGAATTATAATAAGTGAAAGGGTTCTCCTAAAAAAAAAAAAAAAAAATGTTATCGATTTACATGTCTTTTGAATAACTTTTTTATTGTCGTTTTTTAAAGGCCGCGTAACTACTTCAACCATGAGAAGCTTGAACAACCGGGACACGAATACAAGTGAACTCGGATTCAATTACCAACATGTCCTTAGCATACAAGAACAAGAGGCATTTTTGAGCATTTTTGAATCTCATAAACCAACAAATAGGACATGGAAATGGTGCTCTCCAATTAGCAGCAGCAAAGGATTTGTTGGAAATATACCTTACAGAAACAGAATGGAAGCTACACAAAAGCTGATTTTTGAAAGCATAGGACACCTAAGATTGATAATTTCATGTTTTATGGGCCTCTTCTGTATGTGTTACTTGTTTTTACTATTACTCACTAAGAGTTGATTGTCACATATAATATACTAGTGTGGTTTGGGCCTTGCACCGCAAAGTTCGATAACGCTTTACATCAGATAAACAATGTTAAAAGAAATATTAAAATATATTGGGAACGGAGAGAATTACGTAAATATTTCATCAATCGAAATAGGCGACGCTTTTTTGAAACTTTTGTGATAAAGCGACAAAACTATTTATTCACTCGGTTTAAATTCCTGTGTTAGAAATTCAACGCTTAAATTCATCACTAAATTCACCGTTTAAATTCACTAATTTTCAAAATTCATTGTTTAGATTCACCGATTTTTGGATTCACCGCCAAAATTCATCGTTAAATTCACCGATTTTGGGATTCACCGGGAAGATTCACCGATTTCCGGATTCACTGTCATTCTTCTCGCTATAAAAATTACGCAATTGTCCTTCTCCCTATAAAAATATGTGAATGTCTCCGTTACTTAAAAATATTCCAGATTTTGTCTCATTCCTAATTTTCCATAAAATATAAGACATAAAACTTGGTTTGGGTAATACATTTTTGATATGACTTAACCACTGTATTGCTTTCATTTTTTCTCACGGATTTTAGAATATAACACATGCATATATTGGTCTTAGTTTGGTAAAGTTTTAAAAGTCACATACAACATAGTTTCTGCTTATATGTTTTGTGTTGGTTTTTTTGGCCATATTTTTTGATGACAAGCTTACAAACCATCTTACGCAACTATCCGCTTTTAAAATTGAAAGAGGCATCGCGAGGAACAAGAAACGGCATAGACACTTTATTATTATAATAAAAATTATAAATACAATATATTCATTTTATCAATATCATTTTGGCAGAAATTTAAATAATTAATTAGATTTTTAATTAGTTATTTTACCAATTTGTTTGGTAAATAATCTAATTAATTAATTTAATTATTCATCGACTTTTTATTATTGTTGGATCGAATGAAAGAAAAGTTCGATCTCGCCATTTTTTTATGAGGCCGTTGTTTACAAAAAGTCCCCTACCAACCTCTTAATAAATTTTTGACCCGTGTTTTTTTATTTTTATTTTAATTTTATCAAAATCCCCTAAACTTGATCCGATGACTCATTTCTTAGCTGAATTTTTATGGAAAACTCTGTTTTTCCATCTCATTGCCGTTTCATCCCCTTTTTCCCCACATTCAAAGCTTAATCCTTTCGATTCTCAAGAAAATCCAAATAGTTTGTCCATTTCCTTCCTTATTCCAGTGATTTCAAGCAATGAATGTTTGATTCGGAGTTCACTTTATCAATATCATTTTGGCAGGAATTTAAATAATTAATTAGATTTTTAATTAGTTATTTTACCAATTTGTTTGGTTAATAATCTAATTAATTAATTAAATTATTCATTGATTTTTTATCGATCGTTGGATCGAATTAAATAAAAATCGACCGCTATTTTTTTTTTGTGAGGCCGGGTTTCACAAAAGTCTCGCTCAACCCTCTTAACACCCTTTGACCCGAGTTTTTTTTTAATTTTATTTTTTATTTATTTATCAAAATCCCCTAAACTTGATCTGATTACTCATTTCTTAGGCGAATTTTCTGGAAAACTTTGCTTTACCATCTCATTGCCGCTTCATCCGCGCTTTTTCCCCACATTCAATGCTAATCCTTTCGATTCTCATTAAAACTCGTAGTTTGTCCATTTCCTTCCTATTCCAGTTGATTTTTGAGCAATGAATGTTCGATTCGACTTTACTTTATCAATATCATTTTGGTAGGAATTTAAATAATTAATTAGATTTTTAATTAGTTATTTTACCAATTTGTTTGGTTAATAATTTAATTAATTAATTTAATTATTCATTGACTTTTTATTGGTTGTTGGATTGAATGAAATAAAATCTGATCCGCCATCTTTTTTGAGGAGGTTGTTTCACAAAAGTTTGGTCCAACCTCTTAATAAACTTTCTTTGACCCGCGGTTTTTATTTTTTATTTTTATCAAAAGCCCTTAAACTTGATCCAATTACTCATTTCTTAGACGAATTTTATGGAAAACTTTGTTTTTCCATCTCATAGTCTGTTTCATCCGCTTTTTCCCGACATTCAATGCTAATCCTTTCGATTCTCAAGAAAATCCGGCGCTTGTCCATTTCCTTCCTTATTCCAAATGATTTGAGCAATGAATGTTTGATTCGAGTTCACTTTATCAATATCATTTTGCGCTAAACCATTTTAATTTCCTTTTCTGGACTGGGCCAATGAAAAGTTAAAAAAAATAAAAGAACCAATAAAACAATTTAAAAAAAATTTAAAAAATTTTTGACTGGGCTAAAAAAATAAAAGAACAAAAGAAAAATCTGACCGCCAATAAACAAGAAAAATATTAAAAAGTTTTTTCTGGGCCACCACATGGACAATATAATAAAAATAAAAATAAAAATAAACTCTGGCCACACTCTACTTAACAAGAAAAAGTGACAAAAAAACACTTGTCACCCTCCTCAACCCTTCTCTTCTTATATAATAGACTAGTTTGATTCTGGCCTTGCAGACCGCAAGACACCGATAACGATTCTCAGATAAAACATTACTGAAAGAAATATTTAAATATAAGAGATAAAACTTGGTTTGAAGAATACATTTGGATGACTTAACCATAAGATTGCTTTCATTTTTTTCTCATGATTTTAGAATATAACACATGCATATATGGCCTTAGTTTGATAAAGTTTTTAAAAGTTACATAACATATTTTTTATGCTTTCCGATTTTGTGTTGGGTTTTTGGCTACATTTTTGTGATGTTTACAATCATCTTATTCAACTATCTCTTTTAAATTGAAAGCGAAGATCATGAGGAAAAAACGGCATGCACTTTATTACTATAAAAAATTATAAATACAATATATTCACTTTATCAATATCATTTTGGCAGGAATTTAAATAATTAATTAGATTTTTAATTAGTTATTTTACCAATTTGTTTGGTTAATAATCTAATTAATTAATTTAATTATTTATTGACTTTTTATCATTATTGGATCGAATTTAAATAAAAATCGATTTGCCATTTTTTTAGTGAGGCCGTGTTTCACAAAAGTCTGGCCCAACCTCTTAACACCCTTTGACCCGAGTTTTTTTTTTAATCAAAATTCACTAAACTCGATCCGATTACTCATTTCTTAGCCGAATTTTCTGAAAACCCTGTTCTTCCATCTCATTGCCGTTTCATCCGCTTTTTCCCCACATTCAATGCGAATCCTTTCGATTCTCAGTAAAAACCGGCAGCTTGTCCATTTCCTTCCTTATTCTAGTGATTTCAAGGAATGAATGTTTGATTCGGAGTTGATTTGCTCACGTTTATTATATCGAATCATGAACAATAAAAAAAAAAAATAGAAGAACTAATCTTTTCTGGACTAGGCCAATAAACAGTTAAAAAAATAAAAGAGCCAATAAAAAGAATAAAAAAATAAAAAAAAAACTTTTCTGGAATGGGCGGGATTTTTTTTTTTGACTGGGCCGATAAACAGTAAAAACAAAAAAAGAAAAAACCAAACAAATCTGGGCTGGGCCGATGAACAGTAAAAAAAAGAGGAGCCAATCAAAAAAATACACTTGTCAGCCTCTCCTTCACCCTTCTCTTCTTATTAGATAGGTAGAAGATATACAAGTCACAATTTGCATCATTGTTTATTCTTACACTATTGATATCTTACACTCTTGATCATTTTATGAATGTGACTCATATATTGATATAAGTCTCGGTATATTAAATAGACTAATTAAAAGTATGTAATGACGTATTTTAGACTGTATATAGGAGGATATTGATGCGCCGTTTCAAAACATAGATTCGAATTTTTAAAGGCGACTCCAAACGCGCCTCCCCATCTTACGTACGTGAAGGTAAATTAATAAAATTTCTTGCATTGAGGGAAGGTCTAATCAATTAAAAGGATAAAAAAATGATTTGACATATAAAACATTTAACCTCACATATTTATTTATTATATGGTTTGTTATATTAGGGTTTGCCGCAAACCCTAAAACATAATTTTTATATAATCACGATATGTAAAATATTTCGTGTGAAAAAACCATAGGGGTAAACATTTTGTATGGAAAACTTTTTACCGAAAAATTATCTTTTTACATAAGAATTACTACGTAGGGTTTGCGGCAAACCTTAATGATGCCAACCATATAATAAAAACCCACAGAATCCTTATTTACGACCAAGACATTGCGAAATTCATTCTAGCTCACTTCAACTTTGGTATCAGCGCTGGGTCGGAGGAGATTGCAAAACATAAAAAACAAAATTTAAAAAAATAAAATAAAAATTAGCGGTTTTGTAAATAATTGCTTATTTAAAAAGGTGTTTGAAATATTAGGTTCAATTTTTAACGAATACACATATACTTTTGAAAAAGTGTTTGGAGTACTTTGACAGTTATAGATTATGGTAAGCATGTATTTTTGCCATATTGTGATTCCTTAAGTTTGTTGTTCTGATGGACTCTTTGACTGTGGTAATATTAGTTTAATTGATACGGATGTTCTTGAGGTATTAGTTTGTGCTTAAGCTTGGGAGAAAATAATTATCCTAATTTTCTAAGCTTGATGCATAAACTAATATCTAAATAACTTGAGCATCAATTAAAGTGATTCCAACACAAGCAAAGAGAGTCACCGAACAAAAAAAAAAAAAAAAAAAAAAAAAAAAATTATCACAACATAACCAAGCACTTACTATTATAGCTACCATAATCAAGTGTCTAATACTAAGAACACCATTTCAAAAAGTATATATGTATTCATCATAAAATAAATGAGTCTTTAATTAATACTTCAAGCCTCCATCAAGCATCTATTTACATCAACAAATTCCACTCACAAAACCTATATATGAACGATTTCGGCTGAATTATTTTATGAATTTTATTATTATCCTAAAAACTGTAAATTGTTTTAATTTCTTTATCTTCAAATGACTAATCAGAGCTTGAATGGTTCATCAACAAAGTGCAATATGTGGAAAGTCAAGAACTAGCTAGGTCACTTGTCCTATTCTTTAATTTATAGCTCTTTGTAATGATATATATCTCCTTTGTAGTACATTTGGTGTCTTTAATAACTATTACACACTCTTTTGTCTTTATAAAATATTACACAATATTTTTGTCTTTACGGAAATTTTACAATACAACTGTTGTATGAAGGTTATATCAAGTGATATATATATTAGAGCATTTCATTTCTATAATCTCTCTCTCTCTCACACACAACAAAAATGCATTATGTGAAATGGAGTAAAATTGAAAAACTTCAATGTATGCGACTTGGTACAACCTTCCGACGACCACGAAAATTTTACAATACAACCGTTATATCAAATGACATACATTATAGTCTTTTATTTCTAATCTCTCTCTCTCTCAAACACACACACACACACACACACACACACACACACACACTCAACAAAAGTATCGTGACATTATGTGAAAAGGAATAAAAATTAAAACAATAATGATGCTGACTTGCAGATAACCTTCATATGATTCACAGACCATATTGTTGTTATCACTAAAGACAATATTTCACTCCTGTTAAATCCCAAAAAAAACTCTCACTATTAATATGGAGTGTTTGTTGTCTTTCTTTTGAAGTTTTTGTTTCCTTTAATGAAGTTTATCATCTTAGAGTTATGACCCCTTAATGGAGGGAAAATTCTGATGCAGAGATTCACTATTAGAACGGACTGTCGAATGACTGCCACGTGTATAAAAAGATAAAACTGTTTTGTTTGTTTGTACACGTAATAATCATCTGATGGTCACTTCTAATAGGAGTCCCTACAACAGAGTTGAGCTCTTTCCCATTAATTTAATGAAGCCATCCTAATCACATGTAATTAGGATGTTTTCTTTCAATAAAGTTTCTATTTCTCTCAAGAAAAGAAAATACAAAAATAATCAAGCAAACACCCGATATACCTAGACCTGGCCAAACAAAACCGGATCGGCGGTTGGGAACCGGAACCGGCGGTTTTTGAACCGGCTTTTGGTCAACCGCCGGTTGGTGGAACCGTCGGTTGGGCGGCGGTTGGGGCTTTCTGGCAACCGGAACCGGCAGTTGGAACCGGAACCGGCGGTTCAACCGGCCCAACGGCTATTTTTTTTTCTTCCTCTTTTCTCCCAAACACCTCAAAAAAATCCTATAAATACTACCCCATTCCATTTCCAATTTCCTACACCAATCTTACATCTTCTTCCCTCATTCTTACATCTTCTACTCATTTCTTTGATTATCAAGTTTGTTTAGTTGTTAAAAACAACAATCAACTTTACTTTACAATACCGATTTTTGAAGTTGTTCTGATTTAATCGTTACTTCAAACGGTTTTAGTTATAAGTAAATTTGGTTTGTATTTCATTCAACTAATTTTTGTACAAGTGTAAAAAAATATTCAATTTTATAATCAAATTTACTTTACTAGACCGAAATTTGAAATTGTTCTGATTTAATCATTACTTCAATTCGGTTTTAGTTATAAGTAAAATTGGTTAGTTAAATTAATTTTTTTTATAACCGTTACATTTAATTTAGATTTTGTACAATGTAGAGGTGCATCATCACAAGACAATCGAAATGTTACTTTCCGTGATGACACGGTTGTGCCGGAATCGGGTGATCACTGGTGGCTATAGATCACAACATTTTACTGCACTCGCCACCTGTAGTCACATTTCGATTCCTCACTTCGATACACCTTTAGGTTACAATCCTGATGATTTTGATAGTCATTACGACGATATAATGTCTCAACTTGTAAATTTTAACATCAACCTTAACGAAGCTGAAGATAATGATGAAGTCGACGTTGATGATGATGATGATGTATTTTCAAATGCTTCCCATCCTAGACAAGGACGTGGTGGGAGTCGTGTGGCTGTAAGAACACCGCGTGGTGCTAGCGCTGATCCTACTCCTACTCCCGAGTCAGTATTTAGATGGTGATGAAAGTACCCGATCCAGAGCACAAAAAAAAGGTTAAAATCGAGAATTTTTACGGAATTTTTCACAAAGGTTCAATTCCTCGGACTGATGAAATAGCATTAGCTAACTCCGGAAAGTTTTTCTTCGGGGTGTGCAATTTCTGTGGCAAAAAATATCAATTTAAACATGCCGGTGGTTACTGATCGATGCAGGGTCACATGTTAAGTAAACACCCGGAAAAATTGGAAAACAGCGCGTCTCAAACCCAGCTAAACATGCCGAGATCCAGCGGAGGCAACACTAATCCACTCTTTATTTACACTCGTGATAACTATAGAGATCTAACCATGGATCTTGTTGCGGGGATGGGCCTTCCTTTTAGCTTTCCTGAGAATCCTATTTTCGAAACTTACGTACAAGGGGCTTTGCAGCCGGCTTTTACTCGTATCTCTCGTGCAACGGTTACTAGGGATTTCAAAAATAAATTTATTAAACGATAAAATATTATTAAAGAAAGTTTGAAGAACAATAAATTCCGAATATGTGTATGTGCCGATGTTTGGGAGGATAGGAGGACCAACAATTTTTATTTGGGCGTGTCGTCTCACTGGATTGACAACACTTGGATTGTCCAAAAAAGGTTACTTCCTTTTCGTTTATTTAACGAAACTCATAATGCTTCTAACATTGCATCTTTATTAGTTGATATTTTTGAGGAATACGATTTAAAAGATAAAGTTTTTTCTATTGCGTTTGACAATGCTTCAAACAACACTGCTTCTATTCCCGACTTATCCCGATATTGTGAACCTCTTTATAACGGTAAATTTTTTCATGTTAGATGTTTATGCCATATATTTAATTTATGTGTAAAAGATGGTCTAAAAGTTTTTGACCATAATATTAATGCGATAAAAACTGTGATTTCACATGTGTTAGGAAGAAATATTCTTGTTAATAAGTGGTATAAATTTCTAAAAGAGAAAGGTCATCGCCCCGTCAAACTGCCGCAAGATGTACCGCATAGGTGGAACAAAACTTATGATCTTTGGCAAAAAAACAAACAAAATTAAAAATGCCTTTTGTGAATTTTTAAGTGAACACTGTCCGAGCGAATATCGTTTGTATCCCTCTATTTGGACTGCATGCAAGACACTGATGGATGTTTTTGAAGTATTCAAAAAAATTACTGAATTGTTTTCAATATGTTATCAACCCACAACACATTTAGTCTTGCCTGCTAGTGTAGAAATAACTGCCGAGTTTAAAACAATGGAACACAACGCTACATTATTTCAATGTTTAGGGCCGATGAAGGAGAAATGGAATAAGTACATGTTGCATATTCCTGACACTTATCTCATTTCTTCTATTCTCGACCCCTCATTTAAGACTAGTAGGTGTGTCTAACATGTTAAGTGCTTACTATGATGCTTTGTCTGATACTCATAATGTGTCCCCGGTAGATTATACAGTTGAAGTAGATAGACTTGAAAATTTATTAAACGCTTTGTATGTTGAATATGAGCGTATGTATGGATTGAGAAATGACGCGGTTCCCAATCCATCCGCAAGTGCTTCTACTAACCCTGCAGGTCCTGTGGGGACTTAAAAAAGTTCTGGATAAAATGAATTCGAAACGACAGAAAGGAGTGACAGCGTCATCCGATCAACGTACAGAGATATCCAAATTTTTAAACACAACATTTGAAGGCTGTGAAACCGAATGCTATGATTTCGACTTCGACTTATTGAAGTGGTGGAAGAAACATGCTACATAATTTCTAGTGCTAGCAATGATAGCGGTCGAGTTTTTAAGTTGTCTTGTTTCGACCGTCACTGTTGAACGAGCTTTCAGCATGGCAGGATATGTGCTTACCAATAAAAGATATTCGCTTCACCCCACCACTTTAGAGGAGCAAATGTGTTGTCAAGATTGCAGCACTGAGCCGAGAATAGGGTGCAAGACATTGTGTCGTAAGATGATGAGTCACAGTCAAGCGGTGACACGAACTTCAGGAGAGCAAGTCGCCAAATACCGACATCGATTAAAGGTACGCAATTTATATCTTACTTATATATTTGTTACAATTTATAATACAACTATAAAAGACTAAAAAAGCTATTAGAAACTATTAACAACTATATATAAAAAACCCGATAAAAGACTAAAGACTACAAAAAACCGATAGACACTACAAAAACTTATTCAAAATAACTATAAGAACCTACTACTAAAAACCATAAAATAAATAAATAAATAAAACTATAGAAAACTATATATAAAAAAAAAAAAAAAAAAAAAACCATCATAACCATATACAAACCTAATTTATTTTATGAAACTATAAAATACAAACACATAAAAATACTATAAAAGACTACAATAAAACAAACAATTAAAAACCTTTCAATACTATAAAAACACTATAAAAGAATACAAAAAGAATAAAACCTATAAAAACCACAACACTATACAAAACTAAAAAAACTATAAGAAACTATAAAATACTATAAAAATGTATGAAAAAAACTATAAAAGACTAAAAAAAACAATAAGATAAAAGACTAAAAAAGACAATAAGATAAAAGACTCAAAAAAACAACATTTTTTATCAACGTATACTTAAAACCGACTAAAAAACCTATAATAAAAAAACTATAAAAACCTTTACAACAAACTATAAAAGACTAAAAACAATAAGTAAGACGTCATTTTGATTTTTTATATGCTGTCGTGTCTCCGACACGATTACATATAAAAGATACTTAAAAGAATCGAATTACTGGTGCATGTCGTTGAAAAATAACACAATTTACGATAAGAAAAATAACACAATATATCTCACGTAATATTTAATAAAACAACATTTTTAATCAACGTATACTTAAACCGACTAAAAAACCTATAAACAAAACTATAAAAGACTAAAAAAAACAATAATAAAAAAAACTATAAAAACTTATTAAAAAAACTATAAAAGACTAAAAAAAAACAATAAGAACTACGTTCGTTTTAATTTTTTTATATGTGCCGTGCCTCCGACATGATTACATATAAAAGATACGTATGCAACCGAATTACTTGTACAAGCGTTGAAAAAATAACATAATATACATATAAGAAAAATAACACAATATATCTCACGTAATATTTAATAAAACAACATTTTTAATCAACGTATACTTAAAAACGAAAAAAAACTATAAGAAACTATAAAATACTAAAAAATCTATAATAAAAAAACTATAAAAACCTATGAAAAAATTATAAAAGACTAAAAAAAACAATAAGAACCACGTTCGCTTTGATTTTTTTTTTATGTGTCGTGCCTCCGATACGATTACATATAAAAAATACATAGGCAACCGAATTTCCGGTACAAACTTTGAAAAAAACCATAATTTACATATAAATAAAATAACACAATATTGATATTATATTTAAAACCGAATAAAAAACTATTTATAAAAAAATATATATTACATTTGCTTTAGTAATTATAGTGAAAAGAATAGTAATTTGTTATATCAGAAATAAAATAATAAGATTATATTAAAATCTAAAAAAGAAATTATTAAATTTTAAAACCGCGACGCGAACCGCCAGAAACTGTGAATCTACTCGAAGAAGAACGGCTTAACCTTCAACCGCACTGCTTTTTTTCAACCGACAGTTCACTCCAAACGGTGGTTTCAAAACCAGCACCAACCGACCACCAAAAAAACCAACGGTTCCGGTTGAGGGGCGGTCCGGTTGGGCCATTTGGACGGGTCTAGATATACCCTTATCTTTTGCATTATTGCATAATGCCAACAATTGTCTTAAACCTATTTGCCTATTTGTCTTTATCTACACATGTTCCGAATCTTAATGTCCTTAGGAACTTGCCTCCCACTACATAATTAATTGCTCGTGTTTTGAATCAATAAATGACTACTACCTCCGTCTCATAAAAATTATATATTAAAAAATAATTAATATGTAGTATTTATATTTTAAATAGTAAATGACATATATATCCCTATCATATAATTAATGTTTCTATTGGAATGTGAATAAACACAAACATTAAATGCTAACATAAAGGGTGTGTTTGAAAAAATTGATTAAACGACGTATTGGCTTAATAAATAAACTTTTTTACGACAACTTATTTTCAAAAGTTTCGACACTTTTACGACTTTATGAATGCTTACAAATCATGATGATGATGAATTAGGTGTTGTTTGGAGAACAAAAGGGAATTTCTAGTGTAATTATTAGGACTAAAGTGTACTTTTTTGAATGCCGTAATATTTATGAGGCGCCTTAAGTGATTTTGTGGTGTTTTAAAGTAAATGAAAAATGATATAAAATATGGTGACGATAAGAATAAAGCACACCGATGAGGAAGTTCAAAGATATTCATATTGCAAGTGTCGAGCTCTTAATTTGGACCTGTTAAAATTGTCCCATATTGGACACTTAGTATTTTTTCACTCACCATATATATTAAGAGATGGATTTCCCTCAACTTATAGTATAGATTTTGAGGTTGATGGTGCCCTTCCTTTTATATGGGTTTGGACTTATTCACCATAAATGGTGAAAATTTTAAACCCTTAAGATCAATCGAAAATTTCAAACCCTTGAGATCTTTCGAAAAAATGCAAGTTCAACAGAATATATTGGTGGATGTCTCTATAATCCGCAAAATTTACGTCACGTGTAGTGTATTATTTCATATGGATCTGCGTAGTTTCAATTAAACTTTATAAGAAAAAATGATGTGAAAGATAGTGTATTTTTTCATATGGATCTACCTAGTTTCAATTAAATTTTATAAGAAAAGATGTCAAAAATAGTAGATTAGACAATTCGTTATAAGGTAGTGATTTGAATGCTTTATGGACTTATAGTAATGCATGTAAGGAGAAGTTGATAAAAATCTAAAATAACAAAAATTCCCTAATAAATTGCCTTAAAAATCCTAATAAACAAGCATTGCATCTGTATCTCAATCCCCTCTATTTTAAGTGATAGTACATTGCATCATTTTAATTCATTAATGAGTAGCGAGACAATTTTTCTTTACGGATACGAAATATACACAGTACGTTTTTTTCTTTCCAAGTAGCGTGAACATTTCCATACTTACACATAAAACGTTTATTTATTATGGAATGATTACTCTCGCTATCAATTTTCATAGCTGGAATTACATTTAATCTTTTATACAAATTACTAGGAAAATAAACAATCGTGCTCCGCACGAGCGTTGCCCCGATTTGTATTTAATTAACTCTGATACATTACGATGGCATGTCCGGCACGTGTCGGCTGATGAAATGAATATCCGACACATCTTCGACACCTCCTGACATCGTATGGATACTTTTCTACACTACTGAATTGTTTTTTTCAATTTCTACTTAAATCTACTTTAACCGAAAAAAATGAAGCTATCTTCGACATTATTTGCAACAACACGTGTTCTACCAAAAACACGACACGACACGCTCCGATACACCCCGACGCCATATCCAACAAGTGTCGGTTGATGAAATGAATATTAATTAAAAATTAATTAAAATCTAACACATCGTCAATACTCCACTTACACAAAAATCGACACCTTTCGACACTCATTGAACCTTTTTTGTATTATCGATCTAGGCTAATTTTTAACGGCTATGGTAAAATACACAATTCAATTTCCATAGAAATTAAATCAACAATACACTATAGCCAGCTTTAACAATAGTTGTACTAAATAATTTTTTTTTTTTTCGTGATATTTAATACTTTATATAAACGATATGTTTTTAACAAAAAAAAACTCATTTCAAGAATTTTAATATTTCATGAATCGTCGGACCCAATATTTTTAAACATGATATAAAGATCGCAGAAAGAATACGTCGCGCTTTATATCTTGAGAATACTATGTCGCGCAGACAAACGATATGTTTTTTTTTTATGAAATGAATTTATTTTAAGAAATTCATAATATTTCATATAAACGTCAAACACAATTTTTTTTGGCGATGATACAAAGATCGTGTATTTAAGAATAAATGGCTTTATATTTGAAAAAATATCATATATATTTGCTACATATATTCGCACATTAAAAGTTGATACAATTGAGTCCTCCAAAATGAAACAATTTAACTCAAACCATTCTTTTCCAAAAAAAAAAAAAAAAAAAAAAAAAAAAAATTGGACTAGGCCGATAAACAGTAAAAAAAAATTTAAAAAAAAAATAATTTTAGACTGGGTCGATAAACAGTAAAATAAAAAAAAGAAGGAGCAATGAAAAAAAAACAAGTGTCAACATAGGTTTGAACACTTGTTTTCTTATTAATAAGAGTAAGATAAGAAATACGTTAATTACCGTAATTTTTTCTTTAATTTTTGTTTTCGAAATAATTTTCAAATGACCACGTTGAAAAATAAGAAAGACCCGGTGGGAATCTTGTGCGTTCACACAATAAGTATCCCCGCTTCTTAGATATATTTGTCATATATATCTTTTGTAAGTCAGTTTGTTTTATCCATTAATCGAACAAACAAACCTCCAACTTGTGTTATTTTTATCAACTAACTAAAATAAATAAAAATTAAAGACATATTCGTGTAGGAGGAATTATTCATTCAAGAAACGAAATGAAAAAAAAATGAAGATGGGTGTAACTTGCACTCTCTTTAGCAAAATGTGTGAACTGAGGTTTATGTTTACAATGAAGGTATAGACAATAGACCAAAATGCCCTGACTAATACAATACAATATATATATATAAAAGAAACCTCAACGAATTTAAGAAACTAGATGAGAGAACAACTTTGGCTTATTCATGATTTTAGAGAATCGCTGTTGAGATTAAACTTAAGATTGGAATGAACTTTTAAGCATGATACCACTGAGTATACACTTTGAACTACCTACTTAAGAAAAATCGTGGATGGAAGTAAGAGCTGCACCGTCAAATGACCGTTGCACCGTCAAATGACCGTCTACGTATGCGTCAGAGAAGTCAAGGTGATGAAATTCATAGACCCACCCAACATGCAGTATGCAGTGCCCACAAATACTTGTTTTAATAAATAAATAAAATCTAATAGATCCAACTCAATTAGCTCATGTTTTTACTATCAACCAAATATTTTTATGTATTAAAAAAATTAGAATTTGTAATGATAAAAATATCTCAATAATAACTTACCAGTGACTCATGCCTCATATCGGCTTTGAATCTAGGACATCAACCTATAAACCTCCTAAGTCCCTGATTTACACGGCCCGCCTTGTACATGAGTGTACCTTGAGCATCTGTAAAATGAAGGTTTATGTAACATGAGAACGTAAGCATGATGTAATAGTTATTGTCAAATCATGAAGGTTATTGTATTTGTGCTGATGTAGCTTGCACGCTACATATGTGTGATTATACGCCTCATGCTGGAGCCGTGCTACATGCCTCAATGTAGATGTAAAATAAGATTTATCAAAAGCCAAATAGGTTGAGGCATTGAGACATGTCCCACTGGGTTAAGGATGTCCCCAACCTTGAGCCGGAAACCTCAAATAGCTGGCGCATTGAGAGCACGAAGCCGTAGCTAGCGTGTTTAGAGCATGAAACCCTGAAATCTCTCTCCACTCACTTAGGCCTCAAGCCCTAAGATGATAACATCCGTGAAACCACTCTTCACTTACTTAGGCCTCAAGCCCTAAGATGATAAGATTTCATCTAAAATTATCGACTCTCAACAGCTCAAAATATACACGATCTATCTAATTTTTATAAGTGTTTATAGTCTTAAGAGCAATTGTATGTACATTTAGAATTATGGAATCTATCTAGACGTTGAACCCACTAAATAGATGTGAATGATAAAATAAATCAAGTTAACCACCAGATGGTTCAAATCTAAAATTTGAAAAGAAAAATCATAAACAATTTTTTGTTGGTAGAAAATATAATATTTATGATTGATTCAAATTGCCAAAGATAAAACTAAATAAAAAATAAAAAATAAAAAATAATTCTTAAAGAAAAATTGTCGTTGAAAAATATTGCAGGAGATATACGAAACATGTGAAATAGAGAGAGAAATTTAGATAAAATATAAAAAATGGAGTCTAGATGCAAATCTATATTTAGATTGACATCTAGGTGGAGTCAAGTTTTTTTAAATTTATTTTAAAGCTATTAGTGCATAACAAAAATTTAGATCGCATCTAAAATGATTGACGATATAAGAGGGTTCTACCCTAGAGCTATTACAATTGCTCTAAAAGTTGTTTGAAACGATAGACTCCATCCACATGAACACCAATTTTTAGAGGTTAATCTAGATATTAATATTCTAAATAAAAAAATTAATTGGTTGATATTATGATGTTTCCATATAATTTTATTTTTTTTGGTTGTGATCCTTTATCCCAAGAAATTCATTTTCAAATTTCGAACTGATTTTTTTTAATAGACTCGTTAATTTAAATGACATCTATTTTTAATCATTAAAATGGTTACAGATAATGTTACCTTAAAAATAAAATAAAATAAAAAATGAACTCTTTCTACAATGACAACCAGAAGCCGCCGAAACATCCAATCAAGGCCACGAGGCCACCACGCGCCCTTTCATACCAATAAATCCTAGCCCTCCACTTGTCGCTTATCCAGCGGATCAATATCCACTGCCACACGCTTATAACCTCGCCTGCCTCCTTGCATTCTCTTCACCATTTTCACAGATCTTTGCTCTTCACATTTCCTCTCATTTTCTGCAGATTTATTCATCTTTTGCTCTCGAAATCCTTCATAAACTTCCTATAATCCTTCGTTCTTAATCATGATGAGTCTCAAAGCTGCTGGATCTTCTGCTTTTGCTGTTTTCAATGCAAACAGAGAGGGTGCTCTGTTTTCATCTTATGGTTCCGCATTGAAAGGTTTCCAGAGGAAAAACGGGAATGGTTTTGTGTCTATGGCTACAAAGGGCTCGAAGGAAACTACCCTTACGGGTGTCCTTTTTGAGCCATTTGAAGAGGTGAAGAAAGAGCTGAACCTGGTACCTTCTGCTCCTCAAGAATCTCTCGCTCGTCAGAAGTACGTCGACGAGTGCGAAGCTGCTATCAACGAGCAAATCAAGTGAGTCCCCTAATTTGTTTCCCCGTAAAATTGATATTTGTTTGAATTTGGCTTTTATTTGTAGTCTATTCTCTCTTTCTGGTAATTCGAACTATTTTATGGCTTTGTCTGGGTTTCGTTTGAATTGATTTTGGGGCTAATTTGTTTCAGTGTGGAGTACAACGTTTCGTACGTGTATCATGCTCTGTTCGCCTATTTCGACAGGGATAATGTTGCACTCAAGGGTTTTGCCAAGTAATTTCTTAAATTTTCTGATTTATTTAGCTTTTTCGTTTTCTTGAATCCTTTGCAAACAGCTTGTTAGATGCCGATCGTTTCTGTTTTTTTTCTCTCTAGATTTTTCAAGGAATCTAGCGATGAGGAAAGAGATCATGCTGAAAAACTGATGGAATACCAGGTGTTTGATGTTATGCCTCTGTTATTTCTCTATATGAAGTCGTGAAATTCAGTATATGCGGCTTTATCTTTACCAAATTCTAATCTGTAATCTATGTTGTAGAACAAACGTGGTGGCAAAGTGAAACTGCACTCCATAGTGACGCCTCCATCTGAGTTTGACCATGCTGAGAAAGGAGACGCTTTGTATGGTACGTATGCGTTTGTTTTGGTTTTCATCTCATTTGACTGCGATGATGATCGATTATATGTTTGTGGTAATTCTTATCTTGAAATTTTAAGTTTTTTGAATGCCCATTTGTTCTTAATAAGACAAGTTATTTTGTGATTTGTTTAGATTCTTGATTTGTGAGATTTAGGCGTCTTTAATGGCAACACCACATTTACAACCGATATGTCTAGTGTTGAGAATGGACTTTCCGTCGATCGATTCTGGTGAAAGTCGATTTTCAACTCTAGACTCGGCCAGGTGAAAGTCGATTAAAAACACTGTGGTGCCATTGTTTAGAGGAACACACCAGTTTTTGAGTGGATTCACATTTCACCTCTGTTTTCTTGGCTTTTGTCATGGTGGTTCTTAAGCTCATGTTTGTGTCACGGTTGTGATTAAGCCTGGCCACATGTTGCCAATTCATTAAAGAATCCTACACTTTATGTGCTTTTGTTTACATCAATTGAAAGCCCTCTTTTGTGATTGTTAAATAAACCGTTCTTATGTTTTTAATTTATGAATGTTTTACAGCAATGGAGCTTGCATTATCTCTAGAGAAGCTGGTGAATGAGAAGCTTCTTAATTTACATGCTGTAAGTCATATTTGATTCCTCATTACATACAAAAATGTGAATTGGTTGGGTTGATCACTACTTTTTCTTTGTATTGATATGTTGTCTTTATGGTTTGAACTCACAACCTCTGGTTACACGTGTGACTGCTTTTTATCGTTGTGTCAAGACTCGCTCCACTTTGGGCTTGATTCACGATGAATTGTTTCTTTTTATTTGAACTAAGTTGGTCTTAATTCTTTAACATTTAATTGCTTGGTATCTGCAGGTGGCTAATGAATACAACGATCCCCAGATGGCAGATTTTGTTGAAAGTGAATTCTTGTCTGAACAGGTTAAAGGCTATATATTCCAGCCAATATATTGTAGTCTTAAGATGTATAAGCATTCAACCCCTCTAAAATCTTATACTTTATGGAATAGGTGGAAGCAATTAAGAAGATTTCGGAGTATGTGGCTCAGCTGAGAAGGGTTGGCAAAGGACACGGTATGATTGTGAATACAAAATTCTCATTTGATATTCCATAAGATTTGGGGGGGGGGGGGGGTGTTGGGCGGTTTTCTGAAATGTTATTGCTTCTTTTTTGACTGATTTGTAAGCTATTTTCTTGATGAACTTACTTTCAGGTGTGTGGCACTTTGACCAACAACTTTTGCATGAAGCCGCATAGACTTGAAGCCGTGCGGTTGTTCATTTCGATTCTAGAATGTTTATTATGTTTAAGTACTACTGTAATCTTGAAAGAAGCTAGTATTATTAAGTCATGAAACAGAAATTTCTTAGGTTACTCTCTGTATGGTGTACCTTAATGGCTCAAACTTGATAATGCATTCGGCAATGCTTTGCTATATAAAAGCGGATGTGGGAATTATTAAGCTTTGATCAACACGTTAAATTTGCGTCTTTTACGTATTATTACAATATGCATAAAAACTTTAACGATTCAAAATGTTAAATTATGAACTCTTCGACGAGGGAGACTCCACATCAGAATTTTCCTTCCAAAAGCCTAAACATGCTATTTTAAACTGTTTGGAATCAAGTGGTAATAATTGTCTTAAGTTTATTATGGTAATTGACGGAAACAAATAACCTAATATCTATTCAGGCTGTTAAACATCCAAAGAAGCCGTAAAAAAGGAGATTGATGCTCTTATTGCAACTAACACATAGGAAGTTGTAGATATATACCTTCTAACAAAGTTGTCTTAAGTTTATTATGGCAATTGACACAAACAAATAACCTAATACCTATTCAGGCTGTTAAACATCCAAAGAAACCGTGAAAAAGGAGATTGATGCTCTAATTGCGACTAACACATGGGAAGTTGTAGACATACCTTCTAACAAAAAACCTATAGGTAGCAAATGGATGTATAAAATCAAATATAATGTTGATAGTTCTATAGAAAGGTACAAAAGCAAATTTGTGGCAAATGATGTACTCAAACTTTTGGAATTGATTATGAATAGACTTGTGAATACTATCAGAACTATATTAGCAATTGCAGCAACCAAAGAAATGCATTTACATCAGCTTGATGTAAATAATGCATTCTTACATGAAGATCTTCATGAAGAAATTTATATGAAACCATCATCAGGTTTCTCGGTGGATAAGAACAATGTCTGCAGATTGATAAGATCCTTATATGATTTAAAACAAGCAGCAGGCAATGGAAGAACAAACAGACTACATCCTTGAAAATATTGTGTACACCCAGTCTAAGAATGATTAAAGTTTGTTCACCAAAGGAAATGGTTGTCTTTATTGCCTTGTTGGTTTATGTTAATGACATTATCCTAACCAGTTCCAACCTTGCTCTCGCAGAAGAAGTCAAGAATACCTACATGAATTGTTTCAGATCAAAGATCTTGGTGAGTTAAAATATTTCCTTTGGCTTAGAAGTGGCAAGAAGTAAGCAAGGAATTGTAGTTTGTCAACGAAAATGTGCTTTAGAACTGTCGGAAAAATGACTTTATGGGTTGCAAACCAGTCAAAATGTAACACACCAAAATCATGGGTTGTTAACGAGACATACCTTATACTATTATATTGGTTTTATAAGATCTAGTGGCGAATATTATTAAAGGAAAATGTGTATTTAATGGAAACATATTATTGTTAATATTATTACTATTATTATTATTTTGTTATTTTATGACTGCATAAATATAAATGTAATATATTTTTTTTATGAGTATTTATTTATCCATATAATATGAAACAATGGAGATAATGTTTTCAAGTGGTGA
Source organism: Gentiana macrophylla (assembly GCA_026214975.1). Taxonomy (NCBI): domain Eukaryota; kingdom Viridiplantae; phylum Streptophyta; class Magnoliopsida; order Gentianales; family Gentianaceae; genus Gentiana; species Gentiana macrophylla. Next base: position 15,042,990 of record CM047806.1, on the reverse strand, counting down.
TATGATAAGCACCAAGCCGTACCCAAGTAGTCGAGATTTTTAGGATATGATATCTTACCATCTTATATCTATAAATTAGGTGATTAGATATAGGTTGTTGCAACAATATTTTAAAAGTTTAAATTTCAAACTGTGTTTTTGGCACTATAAATAGAATAGGGGTATGAGTCTTAAATCACTAATTCAGAAAGAAGGGATTAAGAACGGAGTTTTACGATAGTTAATATCAAAGGCGTAGCACTGTGAGTTCCATTTAATGTTGTTCTTTTTCTCTCGCTGTGTCCTATTCTTCTTGCTTTATATGCTACTTGACATTATCTGCTACGTGTCAAACCTCAAAATCCTAAGTATTATATATATCTCTATATATGTATATTAGGAAGAAAAGAATTCGTGCTCTGCACTATTGGTGCTCCGATTTATTTTTATAATCGAAAATCAAAAGTGAATCAGCAAATGTAATAATCATAGAGGACTGAAATAATAAACCCGAGTAAACTATAAAAAGGTATACGATACGTGTCCGACAACCAACACGACATGATATGCTCTGATACATTACGATGACATGTCCGGCACGTGTCGGTTGATGAAATGAATATCCGACACATCTTCGACACCTCCCGACATCGTATGGATATTTTTCGACACTACTAAACAATTTTTTGTTCAATTTCTACTTAAATTTATTTTAACAGAAAAAATAAAGCTATCTTCGACATTATTTGCAACAACACGTGTTCTACCAAAAACACGACACGTCACGCTCCGATACACCCCGACGCCATATCCAACAGCTGTCGGTTGATGAAATGAATATTAATTAAAATCTAACACACTCTCAACACTCCACGACACAAAACCGACACCTTTCGACACTACTGACCCTTTTTTGTATTCTCAGATCTAGGCTAATTTTAACGGCCATGGTAATATACACAATCAAATTTCATAGAACTTAAATCAACAATACACTATAGTCAGTTTAACAATATTTGTGGCCGAAATAAATTTTTTTTTCAGGATATTTAATATTTTATATAAACAATATGTTTTTTTACGTAAAAAATTCATTTCAAGAAATTTAATATTTCATGTAATCATCAAACCCAAATTTTTTTTTGCATGATATAAAGATCGCAGAAATGAATGTCGTGGCGCTTTATATCTTCAAAATAATCATATCATCGCAGACAAACAATAATATTTTTTTATGAAATGAATTTATTTTAATAAATTTATAATATTTCATGTAAACATCAAACACAATTTTTTGGCGTGATGACACGAAGATCGTTATTTAAGCAATAAATCGTCACATACTTATATTTTGAAAATAGTCATACATTTCTGCTACATATATTCGCACATTAAAAGGTGATACAATTGAGTCTCCAAAATGGAACAATTTAACTCAAACCCTTAAAAAAAAAAAAAAAAAAAAAATCTGGACTGAGCCGATAAACAGTTAAAAAAACTGGAATGGGCCGATGAACAGTAAAAAAAATGGACTGGCCCGATAAACAGTAAAAAAAAAAAAGAGTGAACCAATGGATAACAAACAAGTGTCATCTTCTTATTAATAAGAGATGGATATACCCTTAGTTTTGGTCATTTTTGGTATGGTAGCAGCAGGTTTTCAACTTGTCAATATTTTAAAAATATTATGAAATGTAAGCTGTGTGTGTAAACTGGTTTTTTTTATTAAATTTCTTCCTATCCTGACCGAAACACAGTGTTTGTATAACCTTTACGTGATTCAACTTATTTATTTATTTTATGAGAAATTTATTAGCTTGATATGGTATTATCTAAATACAATTTGAACAAATACCACCTGTTGCCTTTTGATCATAAATAAAATTCATGGTGATTCTTCCTGTTAGTTCCTTACAATATTAGTTGTTATTATATTTCAAGAATACTGTGTTAACTGTTAGTTTTGTGACTTGATTTCTAAAACTGGTAGAACTAATTAATCTGAAAGCTGAAACTAAGTTTTGTGTAGTGAAACTTGAGTTTTGGGAAAAGTTGAAAATCGAGTTTTAAAGGCGAGTTTTAGCTAAACTGAGTTTCTTTGAGTTCTACATCTGAGTTTGTTGATTACAAGTGAGTTTTGTGAGAAAGTCAGTTTGAGTGATTTTCGCCCCGGTGGATAACAATTTGGAGTTGGGGTCACATCCTGATTTATGACAATTCCGACAAAGATCTTTTGGCGGTTAGGGTTCAGTGGATTTGTGCTTATAATACCGAAGTTGTAATCAATGAAAAGTATGTCTTTCAAAGTGTTATTCACACACACTTGTAAAACATTGTAATTTCAATGCATAATAAAATATCTCATTTTTTTGTCAGTGGAGTAGTCAAGACAACGCGGAAACTACGTTAAATCACCGTGTTCTCTTTGTTTCTATGTTTTATCAATTTCCGCCATTTTTACTGTTAGATTGCATCTGTTTTATCTTTCTTTAAGTGCAAAATTATCGGCTGTCTTTCAACATTAACCACTAAGGCTTTTGGTCTAGAATCCTCTTATATAATTTTAATTTTTTAACTCCTACTAATATTGCAACAGTGCGCTTCCAAATTTTAAGATCAAATCAACGTTAACTACGCTTAGGCAATAATTGAAATGACAATCATTTTTGTTCTAATGCATCGATCATTAAAAAATAACGAAAGTAAATAATGCTCATGTCTTGATCCTGCTCGAGTGCATGGTGTATTCGGTGTAAACTCTACGAGACTAGTTGAGTTAGGGTTATTGCACCACAGAACGGCTAGTCACCGGTCTCGGAGCCTCTTGACCTTGGCTCATCGACAGTCCTAGAATGATGGTACCAAGATTCCCCGATGTTCCATGTGCATGGCTGGGAAAGCAAGGGCCGACGGCTGTGTTATGGTTCGGAGGGCAATGGGGTTGGCTGAAGCCCTTTGGGAGGTTCACTGGGCAGATGTCTGAATCCTTTTCCCTGACAATCGGCCGGAGTTGTCAGGCAATAGCTTGCTTGCTTGTGAAGTGCGGTTGAGAAACATGTTGGAGTTGGGTTGGTAATGACTCATCGACTAAGCCAAGTCGGTGTCAAGCAAATCAATAGTCTTGAATTCAAGAAAATTACTTGAAATTTACATTTTTGCAAAGTGTCATATTTTTGCCATGTACTAACTACTATTATATGCAGGGTAAGGAAAAGCCTTCTATTGTAACATTTTAACGGTTTTGTAACTATTATTTTTGTATATAAAGATTCACTGGCACACACCGGAACTCACTGGCTATTTTTAGCTCACACGTTTGTGAAATCTCTTTCTTAGGTATGGAAGAAGGACACCCGAGTAGTGAGGTAAGTGGAGTAACCTTGGAGGCTGTGTTGGGAGTTGATGAAGAGTTCAATGTTGATATGACAGCTTAGTTGTCAAGTTTTGGTTTTAGCTTGTTTTGATTTTTGGTTGTTCCGACGTAATAAAAAATAAATGATGTTGTTTTCTTTTGTTTTGGTGGCGTTTGAGTAAAGTATTAGTTCCCTTAGTGTTTTCTTTTGGAGTTTTAGTGTTTGGGCGGTGGATCGCCAGGGTCATTCCTTATTAGATTTCCCAATGGACCCTAGGCGCTTGTTTGTTTGGGATCAGGTTGATCCATTCTGATCCCAAACCAATATTTTATTCACCCCACTAACTTATTTATTATTATTTTATTAATTTATTATTTTATTATAAATTCTTTCATCAATCAATCAACATCAACAAATAAAATAATATTAATCCATCACTTTATACACTCATTACACTATTTAACCATTACTTTTTCAATATAATATTTCAAATCAACAATCATTACTTTAACTACACAAATTTCAATACAACTTTTCAACTTTATCATCATTACTTCACTATATTTTATAATTCTTTCTCTTTCTTGGATCCAAATGGATCCAGTCAGTCCGAAACCAAACGGAGCCTAATGGGTCAACTCCTACATCTAAACAAGTCTTACGACAAAGAGATTCAGACCTATTATCAGACAACACTATATACAAAAGCCTAATGGGTCAACTCCTACATCTCACAAGACCAAATTTATGTTATATTGTCGATCAATTGAGCCAAAACTGCATGCAGATTGCTCAGATATATAAGGATAGCGTCAGGTCAAGGTTTATTCCTCCGTACAAAAAGAAATCTTCAATTAACAGCTTATATAGATTCTAAATGGGATTGGTGTCTAGCCACGACGAGGAAATCCATAACCTGTTATTGTGTTTTCCTAGGTAATGCTTTCATTTCTTGGAAGTCCAAAAAAAGATCCAACAATTTTCAGAAGTTTAATTGTAGCAGAATATAAAGCAATGACTCTAGGTGTTTGTGAATTTCAATGGCTTGTATATCTACTCAAAAACCTACAAATCCAGGTCCAATATCTCATTCAGATGTTTTGTGATAGTGCAGGGGTGCAATGCTCATATCACACACTTCTGTTTTCATGAGAGGATCAAACACATTGAGATAAATAGTCATGCAGTTCGAGAAAACGTACAATCGGGACCGGTTAAATTGCTACCAGTATGATCACAAGATCAATTAACTGACATTCTCCCCTGAAAAAACCTCTGGATAAACTAGCTTTCCTAAGACTACTATCTAAAGCTAACAATATCCTTGAACATCTACAGCAAGCCCAATCGACTCAAGAACAGATTAATACGATCATTATGTATTTATTTATCCAATACCTCTTTTTTTTTGTTAATTGATTCATTACATTTTTTTTCTTCTTCTTTCAAATCAATATACCACATTCGTTATATAACATGTTTCTTTGTACAAATTTTCTTATTCGTCGATCTGGAATTGATTATTCACATGATCATGATTCGGGTTTGCATTTACAAATCATTTAATTATCTTTTTAATTTAGAAATCTACTTAAACCAATTTTGTGTCCAAACTTCCTAACATCATCTTGGACTTGTTGTCTGTAGTCTTTAAAGCTGAATCTTGTGTACACACAAGGCTCCACACAACCACTCACCACGGTTTCTATAGAAGGGCACATGAAAAACGCTATCGAGAACCTTTCTTTCTGCGTGTTTGTAACAACCCGATGTTCCACGCTCCTATATACTCCATTGCTCCATGCCTGCATAATGTTGAAATCTCTAAAATACGGTTTTTTAAGAATTTACAGTATCTACAATAAGTGCTCAACACTTCCGTACCTGAAATAAATCTCCAATAATAATTATTAGAGCGTCGGGACGAGGTTTAACTGGAAACCATTTGCCATCTTTGAATAATTGCAAGCCCCCGATTTCGTTATCTTGATGCAATACGGTGATGAAGTCGCTATCGGTATGTGGCATTAGTCCGAATATCTGATGAGGAGAAATGGTTGAGCATGGCGGATAACGATTCATTCGCAGATAGCAAGTGCTTGGTAAGCATGTTTCTTTGAAGAACAAGGTTTTCTTGTGAAACAATCTTTCTGCTAATACTTCTGCTACCTTATGTGCTAACCCACCCATTTCTTCACCAAAATGTTCCATGGTTGACCTGAAACAGGTGGCCAACTAGCCATTAATATGTTGTTGTTATATATATATATATATATATATATATATATTAAGCAATTATATTTCTATGATATAAGAGAATAAAAGTAAAAAATTCGATCCAATCCGCCTTATAAAGTGAAGTCTAGCTAGGAAGCTTCAATATACCTATATATATAACGTTGTTTCGTTAAATATTTACTTTATGGCTATTCAATTACAGATTCTGTAATTTTTACTTTATGGCTATTCAATTATTTAAAATAAAAAATATGATGAATTTCATATTGAATAAAAATTCTGTAAACTAGAAAAATATGTGATTAAAACTGTAAAATAGATAATTCTTTAAGAGTATCTAATACGAGTGTTTAATGCATTTTAACAGTGAAAAACACCGAATTTTAGGCCAAAAAAACACAATAACACAACAAAAAAATTTAAAGGGTAAATGAAACACATCATGTATATAGTAATATTTTTCTCGGATTAAAGGCGGACTTCGCTTTACGTGTGTCTGTCTATGATCATCTTGAATAGGTAATGAGGTGTATAAAAGTGATGAAAGAATAATACGATCATAATATATCGATTGATGTAGTAAGCGTTATAACATAAAGTTGATGTATTACTCATACAACATTTTATTGTTTGATAATCATAATATGTCAATGTTTATATCATATTTATGGTATATACTTAATTATAATGCTAATACAGTTGTTATGGTTTGATTTTCCAAGGGAATGGAAACAAGACAATTAACAAAACTTGCATGCGAAGGCATGTACGGGGCACATGGGAACAAAAAAGGAATATCCTATATTGGAACATAGCTAAAAGTTGTCACATATTATGCAGCAAGAAATTTAAATACTACGGCTATTTACATAACAAATTGTCATAAAAAAATTGATATAACACGTTTTTACATGTTTAATAAAATAATAGTGTATAATCTATTAATTATATATACTATGATTTTTAGAACTTCAATGAATTGTTATGATACTTATTATCGAATTAACATGTACCTAAATTAAATTCGAAACCTTATTTTATAAAAAAATTGAATGTAAAATTAAATTTTATTAATAAAAACAACAAGATACTGCGATACTACGGCCAAGTGACCCTGATAGGATATATAAGGGAATGCGACGTATAAAAAATACTACTTATATCTTATCAAGTACATGGAAATTTCCTCTAAGAAAAGGACCCAATGCATCTTTCGTTTTGTTTTGAATTTTTTTTAATTCTATTTTATTTTAATTCTTTGTGTTTGCTTATATAATGGATTCTAGGTAAATTACAATTTACAAGAATGAACGACAAGCCCCTTGTGGTACTATCAAAATGGTCTTTCATGAGTAGTACAATTTAAATTTGCAGGCCTTCTTTTCTTTTTTTTTTTCTTTTTCTTTTTTTTAAGTTCAGAAGGCGTGCCTATTTTTAATTTGGAAAATGACACTACCATTTGTGTCATAATATTATGGATTTAAAATTAAAAACCAAGAAACAAGGGGAGCCCCGAAGTTTGAGGAGAGTTTTATATATTATCCATAATTATCTCGGCAGTTTTATAGTGATATTATCCATAATTATCTCGGCTGTTTTATAGTGATTCGGATATATCATGTCATACATGTTCCATCAATAATATTTTCTAAAATAGAGGTAATATGGTAAATATCATGTTTAAAACATGGGACTTATCAAATTATTCTGCATTCTATTGGTCCACGATCATCAAGTCATACTTGGTCCTGGACCATATTAAAATTTATGTATCTAAATGATACTACCTCCGTTCTGTGTCTACGTACTTTTAAAAATGCATTGTTCCATAAAAAGTGTCAATTTAGAATACTAATATATCATTTAATGTACTTTTACCAAACATACCCCTAGGATAACATTTAATGCTTACCTATTCCTTTCATATTCCAAAAAAAACATTTATTATCCGTTGGGGATATATATATCCATTAGCACTTAAAATACATCATATTAATTATTTTCTTAATATGTATACACCATAAAAAAATAGACACTTTTCATTGGACGGAGATAGTAGCCTGTATGCATTTGACTGTAAATTTCCACATGATTTGATGAATAGAGGAACAAAGGAATAAAATTGCAAAAGTCTAGAGCATTTTTTTTTTGTTTTGAAAAGAACATTCTGATGCATTTGATTGTAAATTTTCATAAGACTTCATGAAAATAGGAACACAGGAATTTCTTAGTATAATAAGGGGATTTCAATCTCCACTTAAGAAAATGAGAAAAAACAAAAAAAAAGATGAAAAGAAAAACAGAGGAATAGGGGAATTATTATGTAAAAATAGAGGAATTACTCTATATAAGGAGAATTCAACAGTGGAATTCAATAGTGGAAGAAAGAACAATGAAATTCGAATGTTATGAGAAAGGATTTCAACCGAGTGAAGCAAAAGGAGTGAAATTCAATTGTAGAAGGATGGTTGAGGGTTTTGATGAAGGAGATGAAGGTAGAGGATAAAAGCACAAGAAACGTAAGGATCATCTACGTTTAAACGTAAGGAACCTTACGTTTACCTTATTTTCTATGTCAGAAAAGAGATGATCTGATTTGCAAAGTGTCGCGCCTGGTACACAAATACGATTCTCCAATTTCTGCTTCCATATTAACCACGAGTATCTTATTCACTTAAAAATATTCTAAAACAAGTCAATTTTCTTAATTCTCCATAATATTTAACCGGGCGTGAAAACATAGTGGTGGTTTACAAAATTTGAGAAAATGAAAAGCCGTACGCACCTGAGAGTGTTTGGTGTTCCGGTAGTAGTAGCATTAATAGTAAGGGGAACGTGGAAAGCTTCAGACCAAGCCACCTGCTTCAAGCATGTCGCCGGCGGCGTCCCCCACCGGTAGCTTCCGGCCAATATCTTATCTATATTTATCCCATTCGCCTTTTCTTTAAACGGCTTCCGGTGAAGTTTCACCTGTTCAAATCTCATTTTATCCATTAATTCTCTTGATATCCCATGGTTCACCACTTGGAAGAAACCCCATTCTCTTGCTGCTTTTTCTATCTCTTTCTTGCACTTATTATTCTCTCCTTCTTGATCTAGCTCCTTTAGATCTATCAATGGCAGCTCGCAATCGTCTTCAATATTAACTATGCCTTCTTCTTCTTCGTCTTCTTCTTCTTCTGCTGTTGTCGTCTCTCTGTGATATTCCTTCATGATGAAGCTTTTATACCTATCTACAAATGGTGGATCAACTGATTCATCCATGCTTAATTAATTATCAGCTTGCTGCAGGTTTAATTTCTTAAAAGTAGTTGATTTAATTAGCTAGCTAGGGCTTCATGGAGAATAATAATTCAAAGTAATTAAAAGCATGCAAACACATGAAAAATAGATCGAGACAAGAAGAGATGGATGCTTTATATATATGTATTGCTCTGCAACTGCAAGTGAAACATGTCTCATGAATCATGATGAGTGTTCACCAATTAAGCTAAAGGGGAAGGCTTAATATATATATATATATGGAAGGCTCATTAATATAGCAACAATTTATATTCATGATGAGTTAAAAACGACAGGAAAAAAAAAAGGTATTTGGCTTATTATATGCATTAGGGATTTGTTTTTCTTATATACTTTTGTCGTGTCGTTTAGATGCTTACATAAATTTTTCACTATAGTTTTGTCTAAAACAATATATCTGATATCTCTAACAGTTTGACATTTTCAGTTTCTTATCTTAAGCTGATAAATACACAGATAATTAACATCTTATATATACTTTAACAACAACAAACATTGACCAAATGGCCATTAATTATGTGCTATGGTTCTTAATCCGAGAGTTCGAGTTCGAGTCAAAGTGAAGAGGCGGTGTATGCGCGTGTGTGTCGACTTTACGATTCGGCACGTGATTTAATTTTTCTTAATGTTCAACTCTTCGTTTTTTTTATTAAAATATTAAATTACATGAACAATATGTTGGAAAAATTTAGTACTTAGGATCAGACAGAAAAGTTGAAACTCCAAGGCACGTTAAGAACGTTGTCTTTTAAGAGATGTTTCGTCCCACTCGTATGTCACTTAGGGATCAATCAAAAATCTCTCTCAGGATATATACAGTTAATGGAAGTGTTTGATTCAAACAGTGATTTGTTTGAATCAAACCCGATGACACTCTGCAAAATTCTGATGATGTTGCGTATTGTGTGTGTGTCTTCGTTTGCATATGTTGTGCCTTTTGTAGGCTGCAAGTACCTCATAAACGAATGGAGGTACTCCTTGCACGAAAGGGTAGGGTTGTCACTGTTCATCGGATGCATGCATTCATGTAAAGGTGCATCAGTTCGGAAATGATGCATGAATTTGAAAAAAATTCATGAATCCAATCCGAAAATGCATAAAACCCTTCATGATAACATTAATTCATACGACAATTCGTATGCTATTTACTTTATGAAAAAAATATTAAACACAATATGTATAAATGGATTCCCAAAAATGTTAATTAGCAAACTACGAAAACGTCATTTTGCTTATATATAACCCTTTTAATTAACGGCATTTCTTCAATTATTTAGGAAACAAACCGTATACTAATACAACGATGAGAAGAGTTATTACTATTTAATCTCATACAACGATATTTGTGTTGTGTTGGGTTTTTTTTTTTCAGATACGAAAGGTTCTCACACACACACTTGCCTCAAGCAGGGCTCGAAACCTAGTCTTCAACCAGGGTATGACTTAGTGAAACCACTATGCGAATGCGCGCCTTGTTAGCGTGTTGTGTTGGTTCTGGTTGTTTCATTTTGTATCTTGAATGTTTGAGGGGTGAGTTATCGTATACTAGTTGTTAAAATTACACGTTACTAATTAATAAGGAAGTGGTAATGCATTGAGCCATTGATTTAATAAATTTTAAAATATATGATAAAAAAATCCTTAGATATGATTATTGCTTTCTTATTTTTAACTTCTCATCTAGAAATAAATAAGGGTAAGATGAAAAAATACATAATTGCTATTTTGAAAATGTAACTACATCAAATAAAAATAAACGTAATATTTTTAGCAATCGTACGTATGTTAATAAGAAACTAAAGGAGTACTTTTCAACATCTTATTAATGTTTGTTTTAATAAAATAAAATATTTTTCTCGTTAAATAAAATGTATACGTCTTTTTTTTTTTTTGAAGGATGTATATATATGTCATTCAAAAACATATATGTGTGTGTGTTAATAATGATTTTTACCATCAAAGTAGATAACTACTTTGTTCTTTGGTTTGTCTGGCCGGTAATCTTCTAAAATTTTAAATTAAACAATGAATTAATTTGAATAAAAAATGAACAGCCCTTTAAATTGAATCAGTTAATGTCACAACTACAATAAATTAGGTGTTATGTGTACTCCCATTATTAGACCCCTTTGTATTTACTGTGAAAAGGTATTAATCGTGACAGAGAATATGATATCATGACCATTAATTTGTCATAACATTCTGTATTTTTTATTTTTATTTTGTCTCCTAAATTCTGTGATTAGTTTAATTCCTCAAAAAAACATTCTGTGATTAGACATGTTATAACACGATATCATGACACAATATTGATGGTTATATAATTTTATTTTATTGATTTAAAAAATGCATATGTCCTTACTATAGGTATGTCCTCCCGTTTGCTTTCTTTCTACTCAAGACCTTTAAAATACAGCCGACACATAATATTAGCTAGGGCCACATTTGATAATATTTTCGTATGATAGAATCACAGGGAGATAAAATTGAGTTTAAGGAATAGATACAACGCTGGTTGAATATGAACATAAAAAGAAAGGGAAAAAATTTACTCTATTTTATTCTTTTGAGAAACATATCACATATGTATATTATACATGTCCTTTCCGTAATAAGGCATTACGTTGGAATATCCCCTAGCTGTTCCTCTCAAAGGATATATATTTCACTAGCAATCGGCCTTTTGTCATATGGGAAATAGCTCACACATTACATGGGGAACGGATAAAATGCGATGCATATACGCGTGGTGAAAGTCTGAGTCTTTGTCACAAGATTATTTAAATCCAATTTTTCGCGGATCCGTCGAAAATTTGGGACGAAATGATCTGTAATGACTCAGACTCACCATATCATCGTAGGGGATCCGCGTCCCATTACATGATATATATATATATCTTGGCATTTGTGATTTATTACAATCTCTTGAAATAGAAAGGTCGACACGTGACTTTTAGATAAAACTATAAAATTCACGTAAGTCTAACATCATATCAAAATAATAAAGAATGCGTGGAAAAAAAATAACATGCTGAGATTCAGAAGACATATGTTAAGGGTCTTCATTAAAAAAACTACACACCGGGAGTATCCTGTTGTCAAACAAATGTCATAAACACTGAATTAACTACAACCATACCCAACTTACAGGAACCTACTAAAGCCATAGCAACAACAAACTTTCATCCTCTCTCCACTACTCGTAACCCAAACTTTAAAACAACCTATAGAAATGTATTCAAAACAATTGAATAATGCTTTAGCAACATTGTGTACCGTTAAGTTACTAGAATACATCGCGGGCGTCCTTGTCTAGAATTTAATTCAGCCGCCAAAAAGAATTTTATGCCCGCTCGCCTTCGAAAAAAAAAGAACTAAAATATATATAAAAAAATAAAACAAAAAGTTTGTGTGAGATAGTAAATGGGTTTGGAAGGAAAAACCGAGAGTCTCATGTCTAATATACTGAGTTCTAACCATTAAGGTAATACATTCTTGTATTCATATAAATACGATATATATATAATATTAGGCCGAAATTTTGTGGTAGCCTTAAATTCATTGATTTTCGGGTGGCTCCTGCAAGGCCCTGGAATACATAACAATGTTTCATAATCATTGTTTGTGATTACCGGCAACACATAAGTATGTCTAGTTTAAATGCGCTTTAACATAAACAATATTCAAACAACTTAACAAAAAATTTAAACTAAAAATGGAACCTTTTGATAAGAATAACTCCTTACCTTAAAAACGAGCCGAACTACGAACCGAACAACATCTTACTTCCAAATCTTCCACAAATCTATCAACCAACAACATATCTAACAACGATTCCCCTTTTTCGAGCATCCGTCAATTCTAAATAAACCCTAATTATTAAAAACACAATCTTTAACCTCAAATCTAAAACTAAAGCTATCAGGGTGGCCGCCCTATGCTAAGGCCAGCGAGACCTTGTCTTAAGCCCAATTACATCGGGGACCCAACTGATACATGATTCGCTTAAAAAAAAAAAATCGTGTAGATTTAATCCGATTCAACCTAATATAATATGTTAATTTTCTTTTTTGATAAAGGCCCAATTTTTTTTTTACTCTAATTGATAAAGGCTCAAAAAAAAATTTACTTGACCAAAAAATAGATATATACAAACAAGTTTTATTATTTTTTGCATTTACGGATGTTAAAACGCGATAAGTGTTGGTAAAAATGTAGTACTTTAGGATTTGTGAGAGAATTAAACTCAAGGCGCGTTAATAACGTTGTCTTTTAAGAGATGTTTTGTCCCACACGATTTGTCACTAAGGGATCAAATGAAAATCTCTTTCGAGGATATGATGGGGTGTTTGATTCAAACAAATGACTTGTTTGAATCAAACCCGAAACACTCAAAGTTTTTCTAATGATGTTGTCAAATTTATGGATTTTCGCCTTCATACTTATGCTTTTTTATAGGTTGTAAGTACTCATAAACGAATGGATGTACTTTCGCACGAAGCAGGTAGGGTTGTCATCTTGTTCGCGGATGAAAGCGTCTGCAACCCTTATACGAAAAAGGTAAGTACATATCCGTTCAAAAATGCGTGTTTACGAAAATGCATATCCTTCATGAATCGACGATGCATTAACGTGAATCGTATGACAACTCGTATGCAAAAGATAACCAAAATATTTATTAATGAAAAAATATCTAACAATAAGTATGTTTTTAAAAAAAAAAACAATTTCAACTAAAATGCCCAATTCGGAGACTTGGTCTTAGGCCCAATAAAATCGAGGGCTGGCCCTGAAATCTATTAAGAGACAATAATATCATAACTTAAATTTATCCGCAAACCACTTGCAAATCGGATTGAAAAACGATATACCGAATTGTGACCGGAGCATCTTATTTTTTTCTCTTCTTTTTCTCCCCTCTTATTTCCTGTACAAAGCCGTCGTACTTTTGCTCCTCTTTGTAATTGTCGAAGACCTTATCGTCGACTTCTCCCTTTTTTTTATTTTTATTTTATGTGTTGACATAAAAATACCTACACAACACATTTATTTATATTGCGTTAAACTTCTTCTCCAAGTAATCTATTAATTACCAAAATTAATCCAAAATCAATCAAATCCTAATTTTTAGCTAATTACCTTAATTATCGGGTCCCAATAACATCTCCACATAATTATCTCTTTAAAAAAATATATATATATCACAATCCTGTTCAAACGCGTCTTTTATGGCGATTTATTAAATTCTTAAAAATCACATATCCACAAATGACAATAATACCTTTTTTTTTTTTTTTTGAAAGAATAATACCTTTTATTAAAAGTTCGCGGTTTCACATTCTACCTCCTTAAAGGAAGTTTCGTCCTTGAAACTTGCTGCACCTTACGTTTCTTCCACCGCTATGTTCCAGAACCATATTCAATAGCTTTTTAAAATACTTTTATGGAAGTCCTGATACATCATGTAATACTTATTCAACTAATGGAACTTTTTAAAAGAGGGGCAACTTTATAAATACAAAGGATATATATTACAAACCTATTTATCTAAATCTACACCGTGTAATACTTGTAGCTGACCAATTTAAATTTTTGCCTTTTAGTCATCTCCGTTTATTTCCTTATCTTTCACCATTTAGAACAAATTTAAAAATTTGCCTTTTTAGTCATCTCCGTTTATTTCCTTATATGTCACCATTCAAGTAATGTAGTAGTGTTATAAAAGAATAAAAATATGATTATCTCATTATTCAAATTGATTTATAATATTTTCTTGTTTATCTATTATATTGTGTTCACATTGTAATATCTACTATATATACCATATGATGCCACTATTCCCTTCTTCTTTCTACGTTATATTTCATCTTTCTTTTCTGTTATTAATTTATAACACGTTATCAGCACGAGACTTTACCCATGGAGTATTCCAACCAGATCTACCGATCGAATGGAGTATTACAACCAGATCAACCGATGAACTGATGGAGTAATAAATATTAACACCAGATCAACCGACGAAGTATTCCAAGCAAATAACCAGATCTACCGATGGAGTATTCCAAGTCAGAGGTAAAATTTTATTGGATGAATCCATTCTTAATCCTATAAGAGGTAAAAAATTATTTTTGCATTCTTCTAGTTTTTTTTATAGCTAACATTATCAAACAATATTTCATACCCCTAAACATATCGGGGATAAATTATTTATCATGTGCCATGAACGTTAAAATGCATTTGGAACCTATCAGTTTTGATAGATAAATCAAGACAATGCAAATGCCATGATATTTCTCTGTCATCATCTTGATGAGGGATTGAAACATGATCCATATGAATTGTGAAACAAAATAACGGTGAAAGATCCGTATAAATTATGGATCCGCATAAATTGTGCCATCATGGAACAATAACGGTGAGACATCCTGAATTGTGGAACCGTTTGAAAAAAAAATGGTGGAACCGTTTGAAAAAAAAAACTTTCTACATGAGGTTGCAGACATAATTGGCTAAACTTGTGACTGCAGGATTATAAACCTATCATTAAATATAATTTAACCATTTTAATAATTACATCCCAATTAAATTATGTGGTGAAAAAGTGACATATTAAGACATGCTAGAAAAAAAGAAACTTTTTACATCTTTCATGTCTCGAATTTGCTCCTACAACAGCGATATCGAGGGAAATATTTTATGAGATATTATGATCTCATCGCATATTGTTGGCCGAGCAAATAGCGGGATGTTAATGAAAAATCATGAGTGCCACCCTGCGTCATGTATTCCCTCAAGTGAATGTGACACAATCTTCAAATTTTGGCCGTGAAAATATGTGACCTATTACAATGACATTAATGGCAAGAAACGAAGTGATCCACCGAATTTGGACCATGATAATAATGAAAATTGTGATTTGGATCATGATAATAATGAAAATAAAATTCGTGACAAATGCTACAGATGTGAAACTAAATGACATTGGTCCAATACATTGCCGTATGGCTAGGCCAAATAGGCCGGATAAAGTAATGCATCATAGTTGCATCATAGAAGAAATGTTGCATCATACAAAAGGCCAGATAAATACATTGTCTATGGGCTATGGCTAGGCCAAATATGCCAGATAAAGTAATTCATCATAGAAAATGCCAGATAGGCCAGACAAATTTTCTTGATCATAAGAGTTACAATGGTCAGTTGATTTTGATATTTCACTGATTTCAATCTATAAATTGTGGATCTTCTTTATCATAAGAATTACAATAATCATTTGATTTTGATATGTCACCTTTAATGACACGCTAATGACATCGATTGATTAAAATTGTTGGGTAATTTGTTAGGAATTGGCTTATTGTTAATTTTCTTTTATATCTATGATGCAGTTTTGAACTTTGAATGAATATGATTTTTTCCCTGACATATGACGTAAGATAATTTTTTTTATTAAATCGTTTTACGTAAACTACTGATAATGATTATTCTTCACGTTATTTCGATTTTAAGCATGCCACTATATATTGTACATAGTAGTTCACGTTTTGGTCCTTCGAATAAGAGATAAAGATCTTAAGAGCCATTTATTTTCATGATTGTTTTAGTTTTGTATGTGTTTGAATTTAAATGTGTTTTTTTATGCCAATTTTTGTGAGCATCTTAGTTGAAACACCTTTTGCATAAGAATAGATTTACTCAATTTCAATTAATATTCCCAATTTGTAGGAATTCAATTTATACTAATAATACAAATATCTAACCAACGGCGAAGATTTCTTCGATACACAATTCATTTCTATCATATTAATGTACTAAAATATTATAGAATTTGATAGACTATTACTTAATTCTTAGAAATATTTTGAACTCATTATTTTTTAAAGTTGAACGCATTATTATTTAGATCAAATAATTTTTAATACTAAGTTCTATGTAATGCATATTTTATCTATTCATTATATATGATAGAAACAAGCATTTAGTCGAGAAAAGTTGTTGCCATTATTATGCAAGTGATCACATTTTTGGTGATATAGTGGCTTTTGATATATGTTGGACTTATTTCTCAGTTTTGATGATGAGTGCCATACTAGCTGTTATAGTGCAAAGGCAAAAAGATGTCTAGATAAAATGTATAGGTTTATTAGAGTTTGATTCATAAATAGGTTTGATCAAACAAGCACTGTAAAAGGTCTTTGATCGTTTATCGCCAGACTAGTCTAGTCGATGGGGTAGATAGGTCGATGGATCGGGTCTGCAACTCGGGCCAAGATCGAAGATCAAGGCCGAGGGTTCAAACTCATAAATGAAGGGTGAGGGTTCAAACTCATGAAATGAAGGCTAAGGGATCAAACTTAGTATTTAATGTCAAGGATATGGGATCGAATTTAGGCAAGTCTGTGATGACCTAAAGCGATTACATATACCTTGTGTAGAAGGTCTAAGTTCCACAAGTTGGATGATGTTTGGAACTTAGTTATACTTTAAATGATGTAAACCAACTTCACAAACAAAAGTTGGATATAAGGATTCAAATTTGCATTTATATTTCTGAGACAAAAATATGATGTTCAGCAGACTGATTGGTTTTACAGCAGACTGATGAACCTGCTGATATATATACCTCGATTAATTCAAGATTATTGGGAAGTTACATGGATAAGAGCAGCCAACTACCTCTGACTTATCAAGCAAATCAAAGGCTGAGATTAAAAAGACGTTGGGATGATCCATATTTTTATCCATTGGATACAAGTCAAAGGGTGGGTGATTTGACTTTGTCAAAAAGTAATCCTGACAGTGTCAGTCCTATGAATAGTGACAGAATGCAGTGAGGATGGGACAAATACAAGGAACGGTCACATTTGAATTTCAAATTCAAGTCACATGCATTCCTACCTATAAATAGAGGACTTTCAACTCAAAAAGAAGATGATGAATTTTGAGAAAAACTTTAAGTGATAACACTGAGCTGAAAAACACCCTGCTGAACTTACTGAGCTTAAGGCTGCTGATCTAGTTATTTTCTTCAAGTGCATTACGTGTTCAATTTGCATCAAGCATACACACTTGAAGGCGCAAGGCTGTGATTATATCATCCTAATCAAGCCGCCAGAATGAATCATTTACTTGATTCATTCTTTATTTTATAAAGAACTCCTTGAAGACAGTGAAGCATCTGTTAGGTGTGAAAGACTGTTGGTTTGTGGTGGAGCTGGTGAAGAGGCAATTCTACCCTTCAAGGACCAGTGGAAGACTCAGGAGCAGCAATCCTACCTGTTCTTAGTTTTCAGTTTGTGAAGCCATAGTTATTGGTGAAGGACAAGCAACCTAGGACTCTTTGTGTGAGATAACTCAAAGATTACTAGTGAATTTCCTCCAACATCACAGGAGAAGAGTGGACGTCTGAGATTACATCACCTGGAACCACTATAAAATCTCTCTACTTACTTCTGCATTTATTTTCGCAGACTTAGTCATTATTCATTTCAATCTGAATCTAGCAATCAAATCACACACATACACTAATGAGTATCTAATACTTAGTAACATATTTAACAACAAGTAACAAGGCTTAATTTTGATATTATTCCATTGCACAAATTCAAGAATCGAATCATCAAGAGACTCATCATTTATCGGTGAAGGCTCATCGAGGTCTCAAGCAGACTCATCAAGTATCAAGCAGTTTCTTTGAAATTGCAGAATTTGTTAACTCCAAAGTTTTAAGTGTTAAGTTTATTCACCCCCCTCTAAACTTAACTAAAGCCTTTTCAAGGACCAACAATTGGTATCGGAGCGATGCTTCCATTACGAAGGAATCCTACTTGTTGTGCTTGTGAAAATTCTTTAAAACTTTCTTTCAAGTTATCGATTTTCAAGACTTGCATCATGGATAACACACAAGTATGCTAGAACCATGTTGATGTGCTCTCTTGATAGATTTGATGAGTATAAGCGTCGAATGCGAGGCATATCTTTGCTGCTACTCATGATGAGATGATGGATGTACTAAGCGAAGGACCACTTTGGAGATTACAAAAGCGTGAAGTGGGTGGTGTGAATCGAGTACATTCCTAAACCAAAGAGAGAATGGAATGCTGGAAGGCAGGAAAAGAGCAAACCTCAACAACATTGCTATTGATATCATCTACGAACCTTGGATAGCAATATGTACATGAAAGTCAAAGATTGCAAGGCGCAAAGGAACTTTGGGATAAGATTCACTTAATCTGTGAAGGCAGCGATGCAATAAAGAAGAACAAAATCGGTGTGGCGGCAAAAAGGTTTCAAAAGTTCAAAATGCTACCTAATGAAACCATTGAGCAAATGGAGTCAGATTCAATGCAATCTTAGATGAACTTACTCTGCTAAGTGTAAGTTATTCAAAAGAGGAAGTAAACACCAAAATCTTGGAAGCTTTACTGCAAGAGATGTTTGGAAAATGAAGGTGATTTGCAATTGAAGAAATGAGAAAGGCTGCATGAGGAAGACACCTTCAAGCTGTTCTCGATCTTAAGGCCTATGAATTTAGCAAGAAGTTAGTGCTCGAATCAGAAAAGGAAGAGCCAAAGACCACTTGCATTGGTTGCTTCACATCATGAAGAAACATCAGGAGGACAGGATGATATCTTGGATGAGATGCAAGAGCGATTGCCCTCTTGAGCAAGAAAATCGAATGATGAAGACTGGAAAGGCCCTACAAGAAATTTCACAAAGAGGCCTCTGAAAGAAGGAAAGAAGAACCAAAGAAAGATAATGACTATCTATGCTTTCATTGCAAGAAACCAGGACACTTCGGACTGATTGCCCCGAGTTGAAACAAGGCAAGGAACACGATTATCTTTGCTTCAAGCTGTAAGAAGCCTGGACATTTTTTAGACTGATTGTCGGACTCATCGAAGACCAAAAGTCAACAAAGGAGACATGGCAAGAAGGCTATGGTTTTTGAAGATGAATCGAGGATATGAAGTGGGATCTCAAAAAGGAAATGAGTCGGATGACACAAAGACAAGCAGTTCTTTGATATGGAGGATTATGCTTTGATGGCCAACATGGATGAAACGAGGAGGTATACAACATTGTATCTATAAACACTCCTGCTGGAAGTGATTGTGAATCAACTTCGTGGTTCAAATCCTAGAAATTTCGACAACAATGAGACTTTGGATGCCATCCTTAATCAATCGAGGATAATACAATCTGGTTATGAGATTGTGAAGGGTGAAAAAGAGGCTCTTGAGTTAGAAGTTGGAAGATTGAAAGCTGAATTAAGGGTTTTCAAAGGTAAGGAAAAAGATGTTGGACGAGAATCAAGATAAGTCTGCTGCACATCAGCAGACCTCACGAGTCTGTTGAACCATCTTGTTCCAATATCGCATACAAATCGGAAAGCCCCATGGAGATAGAAATCGGGCTTGGATTTGGAACTCAACAATCTAACAAGAGTGGATCGGTAAGGTTATGAACCTAGTACCGAGGTGGTCCTAAGTTTGTGCTCGCACTAGATCCATCTCCCAGTAAAAGAAGGCCAAGCGAAGAAACCAAATGAGAATGCCTCGAAGAAGCAAAATCGAAGTCTCGAGAAGTCATGACTCTAGTAAAAGAATAAATCCAAAAATAGATCATTGCACCTTCTAAACTCTGGCTGATAGCAGACACTGCTACCAAGTCTCTTTGGACCACGTAGGAAAGAGAAAGAAATATTCCAAGAATAAGAATCCTAAATCCAAAAATGTTGATCATTCAAGGGATACTTATCTCGAGGGGAAAGGTAGAGATCATTCCTCAGCTTGATGATGATTGGAATATTCTGCATCTAATGTTAGAAGCAATCAATTATAACCATACCACTAGGGTAAAACCTAGGCAATGGAATCGGTGAGAGGACTTACACAAGACCTCAAAGACTCCATATTACAGGTCATTCTAACAGACAAACACACCTATGGTTATGCAAATGTTTCTAATAACAAGAATCATTTCAAACGAAGATTATGTACCAAAAGGCCGAAAAACATATGTGGTTCCTACACAACCTCTTTGTTAGAACTTATGGATGTGTGGAATACATGTATGAACCAAAGTATGAACCAAAGTATGACACATTTAGAGAAGACCTTATGGAAACATACCAAGGGTCATACTTGCCATCGACCACTATGGACCCAAACAGGTTTGGGTACCTAAAATGCATTAACTTTGTTTTGTAGGTGTCCTGGTACTTTGTGGTGGATGTTCCGGACACATGACAAAGAATAAGCACTGTCTTACAAATTTTGTGGCAAAAGATGGTCCAAGGTGAATTTTGGCAACAAAAATACACTGGTTATACAAGAGGATATGGCACACTTATCGAGAAATGGACTTACAATCAAGAATGTTGCATATGTGGAAGGATCTGGATTACAACTTGCCGAGCACTTTGGACAATTGCGTGATATGGGATACAAGGTCACTTTTGACAAAAACAATTTGTATTGTCATTAGTGAAAGAGGTGATCAAGTTGTACTTGGCGGTAGAAGGCAAATGAGAACATGTATGTTGTGGATTGGTCTCACTGCAGGTTCGAAAACTCGCTGATTGTGCATACCAAATCGAACTCAATCTGGTTATGGCACAAGAAGTTAAATCATCTAAATTTTGATGATATTAATCGGTTAGTGAAGAAGAAGTTGGTGGTTGGTTTACCCGAGATCACATTCAAGAAGGATGCTATCCGTGATGCATGTCGCCAAAGTAGTGAGATAAAGTCAAGTTTCAAGTCAAAGACTAAACAATCAACTAACAGAGTGTTGGAGCTTATGCACATGGATCTTTTGGACCAATAACTCCAACAAGTGTGACAGGAAGAAATACACCTTAGTGGTTGTGGATGATTTTTCTAGATACACTTGGGTGATATTCATGAACAAGAAAAGTGAGACACTCCAAAGCTTACCTAATCTTTTGAAGAGATTACAAAATGAGAAAAGTTTACTTGATTATAAAGATTAGATCGGATCGAGTCTTGAATTTCTAAACAAAGTTATAAGAGAATATGTGGAACAGAATGGTGTACTTCATCAACTTGTCGTAATTTGGTACACCTCAAAGAAATGGGGTTCTTTGAAAGAAGAAACAGGACATTGAAGGAAGCGGGAAGAACAATGATTTGTGAAGCATTGCTACCGAGAGATATTGAAAGCAAAGAATACATCTGATGCTATACACAAAATAGAACATCAAGAAACAAGAAGTCTGCTGAAGACACCTTATGAGATCCGAATGGAAGGATACCTAATATATCCTATTTTCACCCTTTTGGAAGCAAATGTTTTATTCTAAATCATAAAGTTCATTTGAAAACATTCCAACCAAAATCGATGAAGGAATTTTCTTAGGATATTCTTGATCACACAGAGCATTGAGTCTTGAACAAAAGAACACTGAAACATGAAGAAACAATCAATGTTGTGTTTGATGAACCTAAGTTTTCTTGGTATGGAAGATAAAGAGTGTGAACTCATTGAAAATCAACAAATCATCGATCCAGATTGTGTTGAAGTTTTGGAAAGATTCAATGACCTAAAAGTTTTCGATCATGCTCCTTTGAACACCTCACGACAATCTTATCGATGCAACAATCGAAGCAATTCAAGGATCTGTGACCCCCAGCAGCAGAAGAAACTACAAGAGAGACCATGAAGATGATATTCCGGAAGTCAAAATAACCAAAATCCACAATGGTTAAGGAATCACCCTCTTTGAACAAGTTATTGGCAATGTGCGACAAGGTGTGAGGACTAAAAGACAACTGGAAGCTATGTTTACTTGTTTTCTATCTCAAATGGAACCTAAAGTTGTTGAAGAAGCAATTTTGAGATCCAGATTGGATAATTGCTATGCAAGAAGAATTAAATGAATTTGAAAGAAATCAAGTTTGGACACTAGTTGAAAGGCCACTCATGCAAATATCATTGGTACTAAATGGGTATGAGAAATAAACTTGATGAATCTGGTATCATTGTTAGAAATAAGGCCGGACTAGTTGCAAAAGGCTATTCTCAAGCGAAGGAATAGATTTTGATGAGACTTATGCACTGTTGCAAGATTGGAAGCTATCGATTATTCTTGGCACATCTTTGCATATAAGAACTTCAAAGTATATCAAATGGATGTCAAGAGTGCATTTTTGAATGGTATCCTAGAGGAGGAAGTATCGTTCAAAGAACCTCCTGGATTTGAAGTTAAAGATCAAGAAGATAAAGTGTATAGACTCAACAAAGCACTTTATGGATTGAAACAGCACCAAGAGCATGGTATGAGACTCTATCTCAATTCTTGGTGGACAATGGTTTTACAAAAGGAACCATTGACAAGACACACCGAGAATCGGTGAAGGGGACAACACCTCGCTTTGGTACAAATTTATGTGGATGACATAATTTTGGTTACGAGAATGACTTACTTTGTGAAAAGTTTGCAAATCTAATGAAGAGCAAATTCCAAATGAGTATGATGGGAGAAATGAATTACTTCTTGGGATTGCAAGTTAAAGCAGCTTGAAAGATGGAATCTTCATTCATCAAACCAAGTATACCAAAGAGTTGCTAAAGAAATTTGGTATGGAAAATAGCACTAAGAGCTCAACTCCCATGAGTACAAACATCAGATTGGATGAAGATAAAAAGGCAAAGATGTTGATCGGACTTTGTACTGAAGGATGATAGGAAGTCTCTTTCAGATCTTATCGCCAAACAGACTGATATATCCTTTCTTTTTGTAGGTGTTTGTGCAAGATTTCAATCCAAACCTAAAGAAAGTCATTTAGTGTCTTTGTCAAAAGAGTTCTTAAGTATCTAAAGAGACTTTGGGAGTAGGAATTTGGTATTCCAAGGAAGGAAGCTTCAAGGTAATATCCTACTCAGATTCGATTATCTTTGGATGCAAGATTGATAGAAAAAGCACCTCAGAACCTCGCCGTTAATGGGAAATAGATCTGGTCTCCTGGTTTAGCAAGAAAGCAATTCTATTTCAACTTCCACTGAAAGTGAATACATTTTCTTTGGAAGTTTTTGTGCACAAGTACTATGGCTAAGACAACAATTAAGGGATTATGGAATTGAAGAAAGGAAATTCCAATCATGTGTGACAACACAAGTGCAATTGCAATCACAGAAAATCTGCTTTTGCATTCAAGAACCAAGCACATTGATGTGAGACATCATTTTATAAGAGATCATGTTGAAAAGAAAGATGTGGTGGTTCTATACATCCCTCTTGAAGATCAACTTGGCGATATTTTCACTAAGCCACTTGATAGTGAAAGATTTGCCAAATTAAGGACTGAACTTGGAATCATAAAGATTGACTGATATTCAAAGCAGTTGTCTTGGAATTCACCAAGGGATTAGTCTTTGCTATGTTGGGTGAGCTCACTTAGCAGATTAGTCATTGGTATCAACAATTCCATGTACTTATGTTTGAACAATTGAGCAAATGAGGTTGCCAAGGGATTGGTCTTTGTCATGTTGGGTGAGCTCACTTGATGGATCATCATTGGTATTAAACTTCATATTGTATTATCAATTGAACAAAACAAGAGAAAACAAGGATCAAGTGAGTCACTTTATCGTAATTTCTTGAAGCAAATTATCGCAGATTCTTGAGCCCACCTATTTGAAGGATACCTTGTTGAAGGGAATTTTACTCGACCAAAGTTATTAAGGTCAAAAAGCGATTTGGCGGGATATTTATTTTATCCATTATTACTACAGTTAAACCATCCAACGGTTACAAAGCGTTATGGTGGAGTAATGGGCCACGTGTCAAGACGTAATTTATTCAGATTAATCGTGGTTACATCAATGTATGCGTGCTATGACAGCGATTTGCAACTACCCACTTTGTCATATATTGAGACTATTACTCGGGAGAATCGACACTTGCAAATCTACTTTATCATTGCAATCGTTATCGTGTGAACACAGATTTGAGATTCAATCTTCTTCATCTCATTCTTCTCATTATAATGGCGGAAAAAGTTGATGTACAAATTGAATCGAGCCAAAGTGTTAGAGGTTTTGTTGAAGATGCAAGCAGAATCGAATCGCCATTAACATTGGTCGAAGAATAAGGAGGTATGTCGGTCGGAAAATGTGTTAAACATAAGATGGACACAATTTCTTATACAAATGTTGTCGATTTACGGAGAAACATTCAAATAAAGGAAGGGCTCAAGCATTTAAGGCTACATTGTAAATGGGCGAAATTGAAGTTTCCCAGGTCTGTGAGGGAAGTTTTGGATTTGTTGAAGTGGTGGACGGCTCTGTCAATCCTGAGGCAATGGGATTGGACAAATTGGCGTTTGTAGATCGATTAAGACAGATGCGTAAATCAAATCCGTTCTGCATCAAGCGCAAACACATTGGTATTGAATACGGTCTGTTGAGCAAGCTCATTGCAAAGAACATACTTGGGCTAGTGGCGGTATGGACACTCTATCAGGACCCAAGATAGAGTTGATGATTATCATCCGTAGGAGCATGAAGTTTGATGGGCTGTACTTTATTCATTATATGAAGAAAGTGGCCAAGGAAGAGAGTTTAGGGAAGAGAAAGTCCAAGGCAACGCCTTAGGATTAATGGTCCGGACTCTGCTGAATCATCTTGAAATTCTCGATGTAGCACCTGTGGATATTAATCGATCTAGATACAAGAAGGAGATTGATTATGCAATTCTCGGACTTGATGATGATGAAGAAATTCTTTGGAGAAGGCTGGCGATGATAATGATGATGGAGATGATGGTGATATGGTGGTGAGCAGTGTTCGACAAACTAAGAAGATTTCCATCAAACTCCGCTTTGCACCAAAGAAAAGCTATTTGGAAAGAGGAAGAAGAGTGTTGATGTTAGAAAGACTACGAAGTCCCGAAAACAAAAAGAACAAGAAAGGAAACAAAGACAGATCGTTGAGTCTGGCTTTGAGGGTCAAGTGGAGGTTATCGACCTCGCTGTGGCTTTCAAGAAAAAGCTGTTGGTGAAATTCTTAGAGAACAACGGAAGGAAGCAAGTAGAAAAAGAAAATTGACTAGAAAAGATGATGATGATGAACCCTATCCAAGAGGATGAAGGAAGTTGCCAAAAAGAAGAAATATGGCAAGGGGAAAGAGTTGAAAATTTTGGAGGCACAGAGGGCTCAGAAGAAGCATCGGTAGAGGAGGAAGAAGAAGAGGTTGAAAAGCCGAGCCTCTAACTATCATTCCACCAGTTGTTATCGGTGATTCCTCCAATGAAGAAGTTATCAAGTCCACCGATCTTCGAGCAGGTTGTTTTTGAGCAATCTGAGAGGATGATGTCAAAGCGAGCTTCATCGACTCGAGCCTCTTTGTAGTATCCATGAAGAACCACAAAGAAACCACCGAACTGAACTCTTGTGGTGGTTGAAGAGGTGATGAGAGACTTGGTTGAAGACCACCCGCAAATTTGGCAATAGTTCAGGGGGAAGAAGCGATCTCTTTGCTAACCTGGCCGATGAGCATGTAAGTCGAGGGGAACCAAGTGTGATCTGAGATGGAAGTAGCAGGTACAAATGTACAATCTCAAGAACTCTTGACTTTCAAACATCTGTAGAAGATATTATGAATCTCGCTTGTTGGAACCTTTGGAGGTCAACAAGCTCCTGAGTTTGCTCCTGAGAAGATCTTTTATGCCATTTGAGAGGCATGTGAAAAAGAGCAAGAAAATCAAGAGTATGTGGATCCCAAACTTCAAAGAAATTGCCGATTATTTCCAATGGAAGTTTGGTTTCTATAAGAGACAAAAGCCATTTCTTGAACCAATGACAGATCTTGAAGAATGGGCTTTTGGCAACCGGGAGTGGAGAACTTGGTGGATCGATTGATACAACCTTGCTTGCAATCAAGATTGATGGATTTATTTGATGAGCAACGAAGGAGGAGGTATCAAATTTAGAGATCCAAGAGTTGGTCCCGATGATTCTTCCTCATCATCGAGATAGTAGAGAGACTTTCCTCTGGACCGGGAGAATCAAGTGGGGCCTGACTGGCACATGAATCATCTGTACTGTGACCCAACTAATCATCGTAAGTCTGTGAGGCCAAAGAGATTGGAGAGATGGATGAGGATCTGGGATCTCACCATGGATGATCCTGAGGCATTGATCAATGAAGGCATTACTCGAAGTCTTGGTAGGTGGATGATGAACCAAGTACATTCCATGTTGTAGAGCCTACTGCACAAACTGATGCTGGACAGAGTGAGGATTTGGATGGAGAAAAGGTTGCTGATTTCAATGAACCTAGTGCCAGCTCTGAAGAGTCAATTGAATATCAAGACGGATTTGACATTGAAGGCACTCGACTAAAACCGCCATCATCCCGCACAAGATTGGTCATCTTTGAAGGTTTCCAAGTGGATAATACCAATATATTCAATCCACAGGAAGTTGAGCAGAGTGCACAGTGCTTGAGTTTCAAACGAAAGACTGGACAAAGGTTGGAACAGGAGTGCAGTCGGCTTTGAGTCTCAAACAAAGACTGGACAAAGGTTGGAACAGATTTGGGTTTGGAGGAAACCCTGTTGTTGTTGAGGTCGCCAGTAGTGGAACTCGCTGGAGCCAAGGCCATCAGTAGGAAAAGATAGTCACAGATCTTTGTTAATGAGGATGAGCAAATTTCTTTGGACTATGACTACAGTGATGAAGAGTTTCAAATTTTTGGAGAAGAAGAAGTTGTTGAAGAACCTGCACAAGATCCTATCCTTGAAGATGTTCTTGGTGCAATGGTTGAGGAAGGACCTCCCCCTGCTGGGAGAGATTTGAGTAGAGCCATGGTCATCAGCAGACAACAGGCACAATATAGAGTTGAGGAGCCTGCTGATGGATCTACTGATAGTAGAATGGCCAGTGGAGTGCCAATTGAAGTTGTCAATGAGTTAAGAACTGTAAGAAATGATATGCAACAGTTAAGAACTCAATTGACAGTAAGAACAGAGATTTGAAGAACTCGATGAAGATGGTAAATGATAATAGACAATCCATCGATCTGATTGCTTCAAACTTTGCATCTACTCAAAATGCTGTGAATGATCTGATATATGATGTAAGATATATCAAGCAAGGGAATACACTGAAGGACAAGTTTTTGAAAGATCAACTTACATCCGTTCATCAAAAACTTGACAAGCTTGCTGAAAGCGAGCGAGCCTCGTTGCCATGACAACAACTCGCTATGCTCGATCCCAAATTTATTGAAAGGATCAACAGTGGAAGAGACCACGCAATCAAGGATTACTTCACTTGATACTAGAACGGAACTATGGCGGTCAATTACACAGAGTGATAGTATCAGGAAGCTATTCATGGCCTCATCTCACGCTTTGTTGATGATGTCACTAAGGGAAGAGGCCAATCAATCACCGCAAAGAAAGGAGCCGCGGACTCTTTGCACGAAGAGATGGACTGATGATACAAATGCCTTTAGGCAACCTCGCACTGGCAGAGTGCAACTTATCGATGATCTCCTATCACAAGACAAGAAAGAGTTTCATATGAAGAAGACACTATCGTGACATGGGATTTCATGAAGGTCTTAACTCTTTCTTGAGTTTGAAGTTTTGGGAGGCAAGGATTAGAGCTTTAAGAGCATCTACCAGGAGATAGAAGGAGTAGCGAGAGGTGAAAAGGTGCTACCAATTACAAAAGCAAAAGATTCACTTTGAATGAATTTAAGGAGTCAGATATGAAGTTTGGCTTCAGGTGAATCGAGATCAATCTTGTCCCGCTCAAGCATGGAATTGGTGGAAACAAGTCAATTCTTACATTGACTTTACACTTATTGAGAATGAATGGATGGTTGAAATGATGAGAAGAGATCGAGAGCCTATCAAGAGCAAGTCGAGAAGGCTAGACAAGAAAGAGAAAAGAGACAATAGATCGGCTACTTTTCATTGTTTATCTTTGTTGTATCTAGTTGTAATAATCTTGTGAACAAATATTTATAATGAGAATTGACTAAATTTGTTCTGCTTTGTGTTTTTATCTTTTGCTTTGTGATTAGGTGAGGTAGTGGCATCATCACCAAAAAGCCGGGAAATTGTTGGACTTATTTCTCGCTTTTGATGATGAGTGCCATACTAGCCGTTATAGTGCAAAGGCAAAAAGATGTCTAGATAAAATGTATAGGTTTATTAGAGTTTGATTCATAAATAGGTTTGATCAAACAAGCATCAGTAAAAAGGTCTTGATCGCTTATCGCAATGAGACTAGTCTAAGTCGAAGAGGGTAGATAGGTCGATAGACCGTGTCCGCAACTCCGCCAAGATCAAGATCAAGGGTGAGGGTTCAAACTCAAGAAATGAAGGGTGAGGGTTCAAACTCGAGAAATGAAGGCTAAGGGATCAAACTTAGTATTTAATGTCAAGGATATGGGATCGAATTTAGGCAAGTCCTGTGATGACCTAAAGCGATTACATATACCTTGTGTGAGAAGGTCTAAGTTCCACAAGTTGGATGATGTTTGGAACTTAGTTATACTTTAAATGATGTAAACCAACTTCACAAACAAAAGTTGGATATAAGGATTCAAATTGCATTATATTTTACTGACAAAAATATGATGTTCAAAGAGATCGATTGGTTTTTATGACAGATGATGAACTCGCCGATATATATACCTCGATTAATTCAAGATTATTGGGAAGTTACATGGATAAGAGCAGACCAACTACCTCGACTTATCAAGCAAATCAAAGGCCGAGATTAAAAAGACGTTGGGATGATCCATATTTTTATCCATTGGATACAAGTCAAAGGGTGTGACAGATCGCATCATCAAAAAGTAATCCGACGATTGTCGATCCTATGAATAGTGATGAATGCGGTGAGGATGGGACAAATACAAGGAACGGTCACATTTGAATTTCAAATTCAAGTCACATGCATTCCTACCTATAAATAGAGGACTTTCAACTCAAAAAAAGAAGATGATGAATTTTGAGAAAAACTTTAAGTGATAACACCGAATGAAAAACACCTGCTTTGAACTTACTCGAGCTTAAGGTGTGATCTAGTTATTTTCTTCAAGTGCATTCGTGTTCAAGCCGCATCAAGCATACACACTTGAAGACCGCAAGTCATTGATTATATCATCCTAATCAAGTCTTTTGAATTGAATCATTTACTTGATTCATTCTTTATTTTATAAAGAACTCTTGACAACAGTGAAGCATCTCGTTAGTGTGAAAGACTGTTGGTTTGTGGTGGAGAGTGGTGAAGAGGCAATTCTACCCTTCAATGACCAAGTGGAAGACTCGGGAGCAAGCAATCCTACATTCTTAGTTTTCGGTTTGTGAAGCCATAGTTATTGGTGAAGGACAAGCAACCTAGACTCTTTGTATGTATAACTCAAAGATTACTAGTGAATTTCCTCCAACATCACAGAGAAGAGTGGACGACAGGATTACATCACCTGGAACCACTATAAAAATCTCTACTTACTTATCTGATGCATTTATTTTCTCAGACTTAGTCATTATTCATTTCAATCTGCTGAATCTAGCAACTGAAATCACACACATACACTACTGAGTATCTAATACTTAGTAACATATTTAACAACAAGTAACAAGGCTTAATTTTGATATTATTCATTGCACAAATTCAAGAATCGAACTGTCAAGACTCATCATTTTATCAAGAAAGCTAACGAGGTCTCAAAGCAGATTCTTCAAGTATCAAAGAGTCTTGAAATTGCAGAATTTGTTAACTCCAAAGTTTTAAGTGTTAAGTTTATTCACCCCCCTCTAAACTTAACTAAAGCCTTTTCAAGGGACCAACAATATATATACGGTTTTTACCAACTTTTCAGTTATCAATGATTCCTTGTGTTGTTCGAGCAATAGATCCCATATGAATTATTTGTCGTAGAAATTGTGATACATTGTGTTGTTTGACTGTCAATATTATTATTAATTTCAAATTTTGCTTGTCTTAATCATCCTAATAAGCATTGTGACAGATTTTTTTTAATGGTTTTAAGATGCAGTTCTCTTCATCTTTTTTTTTTCTTTCAAAAAACTATTTCTTTGTGAATACTTTACTTTGGTTTTACTATATACGTCTGGTACAATGCCTCATATCGGATGAAAAATGTTATTAATCTCAGAGATAAATTGTAATACTGATTTGACACTACAATTCGACACATGTTTTGTCTGTGAATTGTTAATGTTTGAATTAATTTTGACATGTGTCATTGGTTATGACCATTCTTTATGTGAAAATTATGATCCAATCAGAATTTGGTTGGTTATTCAAGAAAATTGGTATAACCAGATATGGTGTATCCATAATCGTGAGAATTGATAAAATATCTCTAAAGAACATAATACTTGTCCCTGAATCGAAAAATATTAGAGAAATTTATTGATACCCGCATAAGAGGATCTCAAGTTAAAATGTTGAATCCGTCACGAGTTATTGCAAATTTTCTAGATATTGATTGTGAAATAGTGTTGTCCGAGATTAAGAGGTGGAAAATCCATTATATCTCGTGACAAATATTGACATATATGAACCATGAGTTAATATATTATTCATTGACATAAAACCCACGAAGGGTAGATTTTATGCATATTTGAATACATCAAATAATTTTCTGAGAAAATGGATAAATGAACCAAAAGATCAATGTCTCATTCTAGTGATTTCTCTACATATGATGTATAATTTGAACGATTTTTGAAGAATCCGAAATCACATAGTGGTATATAAAGTGCAAGAGAGATAACGTTTTCAAAAATCTCATAGAATGAGATATTTAATGAAACCACTATGTTTTAAATGTATAAATCGCTTTAAGCGAATAAAAGAGCATCAATGTATAACTCGGTGCAACATGTTTGATGAAGATCGATTCTCGGCATTAGGGGGAGAAAGAAAACCTCATGTTAGAATAAAAGAATGCCGAGAAATTTTAACAACATAAACGATCTTCCACGCATTAGTTTAACTGAACAGCGAATATAATTTTACTTGTAGTATTTAGCAAGTACTTTGCCAGATGTCTTAATTTAATAAAAAGAGTGATCGTTTATAAATGTAGCAAATGTAGCAAAAGTATTTAGGGCTGAGCAAAATAACCAGTAAACCAATCCAAACCGTAAACCGATCCAAACCAATCCGAATAAACCAAACCAATAACAAACCAAATGAATTGGTTTGGTTTGGAACCAAACCGAATTGAATTGGGTTGGTTTCGGATATTTTTAATTGCATCCAATCCAATCCAAACCAAACCAAAATTTTTATACATTAATTATATATATTATACCCATTACCCAACCGACCCAATATAACCCTTTTTTTTTATCAATTTGCTATGTCGTTTCGGTTGGAAGATACTCATGGTGTTTTGATCATTTTGTTATGTCAACATTCAGGCTTTTTCTCTTTTGATGGAAATATTGATCATTTTCTTGTGTCAACATTCAGCCTTTGCTCTTTTGATGTAAATCAGTAAATGCATATATGTAAGTATGCAACTATGGAGGATTGATTGCAGCTGAATTATATTGTAATGTGTTGTTACTTGTTAGTTGTTTTAACTTATATTTATCATTTTGGTTTGTAATTTATTTTAGTATGGATGTAGCTATTTAGAATTTATGTAAAAAATGTTGGTTTTGTCATTTTTTTTTAAGATTAGGCTTGTTAAATCGAAACCAACTCAATCCAAACCGAAACCAATTCGAACCAAACCATTGGGGTTGACTTCGTTTTGGTTTGGTTTGGGGAACGAATTATGGCGCCCCAAACCGACCCGAGTCTTTCAAAACCAACTCAAACCCACACAAAGCAATCCAAGCTCAGCCCTAAAATATTGATAATATTTCTCTACGACAGAAATGTAGAAGACCGATCGGTGTAAAAGATAAAAATCCACGGAAAATGAATTCATATGCAGTCACTCATGAAATCTTTTAAAGAGATTCATCTTGAAGACGAAACCCCCAAAAATAAAACCGCACGTGCATCAAATGATTAAATATCGGGGTTGTGGAACCACCAATCCATACATTGATAAAGAATTGGTTTATGCTAACATCGAATTAATAATAAATTTTATGGGAGAAATTTATAATAAAATATAATAGTCTTCGACGACATGTTTGCCTCTTTAATTGCTATTATTATATTTGGATCCAGTACCTAAGTCATTAACAGAGTGTCAGAAACACTCAGACTAGGTAAAAATGAAATAAGCAATTGAGGTTGAGTTTGAATTGGAAATATTTGTTAATGATCAAATATATTCTCCTATTATAAATAATGACATGTTCCGCTAACTAATATATCTGGCAATAACTTTGAGTTTTCATATGTCATGACCGCATATTTATGGGTCGTTGGACATTAATATGAAAATTCTTGGTAGATTTCGGAAATGAATTAATATGACAATCGCAACATGCATACTGTTAAGTTAAAAATGCCATTAACATTCATATTGCATGTAATATGGCTATAGTATAGTCCTATTGAGGAAGGAATATATATAAGTAACTCAAACTTAATTTCATGAATTTATAGCACTAAACGTGTGAATGTATGCATGCAAATTGTGATTGTATTACTTTCCCTATTGTTTTTATAATTATAGTGATGACTGGGTTCTATGTGTTGCACGAATGAGTAGTGACATGACAGTATTTAACCCCTACATTCAATTATCTACATGAAGTCTAGAAGTGACGAACATACAAAGTACGCTCTAGTAACAATCTAGAAGAATTGTTCACTAAGATCATTCCTACATCTGTTCTGGAGAAAAATGTGTTTATAGTACTAAAATGCGTACATAAGGAAGATTGTTGTCGTCAGGGGAGCGACAACTTCAAAACTATTTTAAGCATTTAGTCTTAAAACCAACGAACTGTACTCTTTTTCCCTTTGACCAAGTTTTTCCCACAGAGTGTTCTTAGTTAAAGGTTTTTAACGAGACAGTCAGTGCAACACATAAAAACGCATATGGCATGAACTATTTTTCTTGTCTAGTTTTTTTTTCCTTTGGTTTTTCTAGCAAAGTTAATATTGCATGATATATACGTTATGCAACTCAGATCGAGAAATTAATATAGACATATAATAGACTTGCAAAAGAAGGAATAAATTGATGTACAACAGATCCGATCATTCGACAACCTGGCTGATTTATTTACCAAGACATTGCCGACTGCAACATTTAAGAGACTTGCATGTGAAGAGCATTGTGATGCAACGTTTGAAAGACCTTAATTGATGCTTGGTTCGAGGGAGTAAATAAACATAGATAATAATATTTCTTTCTTTTCTTAACTAAGATTTTTTCCCACTGAGTTTTTTTTTCTTAGTAAGGTTTTAATGAGGCGATATCATATCTATTGTTTGTTGAATAATAGATATCAGGGAGTGTTATAAAAGAATAAAAATACGCTTATCTATTATTCAAATTGATTTACAATATTTTTCGGTTTTTTATATTATATTGTGTTCGCATCAGAATCTACATAATATATCTGCATGATCGCCAGTGAAATAATACACAACTATTCCCTTCTTCTTTCTACATTATATTTCATCTTTCTTTTATGTTATTAGTTTATAACAAGTAGGATTTTTTTTGAGACCTCTAAAAATCAAAATTCCTTCATAAAATTCGTTTATTCAATTTTTTTTTCTTTCTTTCTTTTATTACCTTAAATTATCGATCTCATTTCACTACTGCAACGTACAACCGCAATGTGCAATTCACTGTTTCAAACATTTTACTATATATCTTCCTTGCGAACATACATGCTTGCCGATTGTACCATGCTTTTCTAGGTGTATTTTTATTTTGCTATTATTTGCGCCACACCGTGAGCTTCTATCGATGCATCAATCTAAATGTGCATCACAATATAATCGATTTTCTGAAAGCCGCTTCTGTGCCTAAAAACCGACTTCCCTGAGGCCGGCCCACCGATTGGGCGGGCAAGACAACCGCCGTAGGCCCACCAATAAGGCGGGCCTTGAAAGACATGTTTTAATAATAAAAAAAACTTGTCGGCCGACGAAGCGCATGGAGAAGCGAAAGTGCTAATTGGAGGCCTCCGAAAATCAAAAATTTAAAAGCGCGAAAGTTTGATTTAATATTATATATATCTTATATTTATATAAACAAGGAATGTATCACCTTAATAGTTAAGACTCAAGTATACTAGATATGAGACTTGGTTTGAATCTTGCATATTACAATAACTTTTGTTTTTTAAACTAGGGATTAGGAAGCCAAATAAGTAGGTTTTCCTTCCAAACCCATGACTATCACACGCAGCTTTTTTTGTTTTATTTTTTTATATATATTTTAGTTCTGTTTTTTCAGAAGGACGAGGCCTTTTTTTTTTCCGGCCCCGAGCCTAAATTTAGACGAGAACGCTCTGTATCGACCGAATCTCAATCATTCAACCCAATCCAAACCAGTATTACTATCGCGCGCAGCTTTTTTGTTTTATTTTTTATATATATTTTAGTTCTTTTTTTTCAGAAGGACGAGGGCCTAATTTTTTTTTTTGGCGGCGCAAATTTCAAGCGAGGAACGCTCTTGTCGACCGAATCTCAATCATTCAACCCAATATAGTGTGCTTACAAAACAACACATTATCAAAACATAGATTAGATAGTGATACTTGAAATACTGGGAATAAAAAATAAAAAATAAAAAAGAGGCCCAATGACTCAAAAAACTAAAATAATATGATTAATTGAATTGACAATTCTACTTTAATTAATTAGTGATTTTGCATCTAAATGTGCTAGAAGAAAGATCTTAATAATATGTAAGCATGTATTTTCTTTGTTTTTGTGTATATGTATGAATTTGGATTTTGTTTCTAAATATGCTAAAAAAGAGATGTTGAATTACTACTTTGTAGATATGTTTTGTGGCTATCAATGAATCTGAATTTTGTATCTACAGATACGATGTTGAAATAATTTTTTGCAAATTTGTTTTCGAGAAAAAAAAAACCTTCGAACTATAAAAACCCCTTCGACAAAGTCACCTAAGGTCCCAAAAATTTCTTAAAAAAATTAAAATAAAAATTTAATATTAAAACTGTGTAGTTTTGTTGTTAAAAAGTGTCATTTTGTCGATAGAAATTGATGTTTTAGACTTCGGTGACCCCACTGGAATTTTTTTTAGATAAAAGATGTAGTTTTAGATTCCGATGACACCACTGGAATATATTCCTGGATCCGCCACTGCTCCAGAACATATGAAAAGTCGATTTTTGACTCAAGAGCCAAATTTTACTAGGACGATGTGGAGCGCTTATGGTAATCTTAATACGTTCTTGGATACTAATATGGACTTTCAATGGCTTTTTCTCTAATTCTACTAATGAGAGACTTTATGGTGCAACGGTTGTAAGAAGGTTGTACCAAGTGGCATACATTAGAGCCTCTCATTTTTACTCTCTTTCACATAACACACTTTTATCGTGTGTGAGAGATTAGAAATGAATGGTTGTAATGTATGTCACTTGATACAACCTTACTACAACGGTTGTATTATAAAATTTGTCTTCTACTAATACTGACATTATTCATAATAATACCTATGATTGTCCTAGAAAAACTTTATTAATGTTTTACCTAAGGCAAATTTGGAAAGATAGGAATGCGTGTGTCTTGGAGAAAACGAAAATTCGATTTCCAACTCTTTAAACTTTATCATCTTTTGCGCTCAAGGGTATATTTATCTTGGAAATTTACAAGATGTTGAATTATTGATAGGATGTCACGATCAAGTTTAAATCGAGAGAAGCCAACATGGTGGTTGATCATCCGAATAAGATGGGACAATACTCTGCAAGTTTCTCCTCCCACCGTTTTGCCTATTGCGGATGAAGACTTTAGAGGCCTACACCACCCTAGAGGAATAGTTGGCTCCCGTTTCTTGTGATGGTAGCGTACCTTCTTCTTGAGGTCTGACGTCGGTAGCTTCATGCTTAATGCTCGGAGAAGGGAAGTGAGAATCATCAAACTGCGGGAGAGCAATGAAAGCCGTGGGAGTAGTCTTGTGTGTAAGCACAACAATGAACCGCGACGATATGGCACCCTGCACGGGATAGTTTTGCACTCATCCTTTGTTTCCGTTAATCATTCATGACCCCTGAATGGAAGATAAAAGACTTTACTAAGCAAGCGGTCTGTCGGTCTCTGTTGGGAAGCTGTCTTATCCACCTTACCAGTGACGGACCTAGAAAAAAATCTCAATGGGGGCACCGAAGTAAATTTGAAAGGCGAGTGGAGGCATCAATAGTGTTTTTACATTTTTTACCTATAAAAACGTGTCGATTTTCAGATCTCAGTGGGGGCCATGCACCTCCCTCTTGGCTGTTGGGTCCGTC
Organism: Gentiana macrophylla; assembly: GCA_026214975.1. Classification (NCBI taxonomy): domain Eukaryota; kingdom Viridiplantae; phylum Streptophyta; class Magnoliopsida; order Gentianales; family Gentianaceae; genus Gentiana; species Gentiana macrophylla. The sequence goes on along the minus strand of CM047806.1, from coordinate 15,005,681 downwards.
CCTGCACCTTACGCCTCACCTCCTCTGACGAGGGAGACGTGGTTACCTCTTTAAAGCATTAATTCATCTTTCCGACCGTAAGGTCTTGTGAAGAGACACGGCAACGCCTAGACGCTTTAATATCGCATCATAAGCATCTCTGACGCCATCATCAGCAATGATAATGTCATCAGCATATCTACTAAATTGTTTACATGGGTTGGCCTATTCTGCAGCACACCACAACGTAGTAGCATTGGTTCACGCTCAATGACAATCAATCCTTAGGTATTCACTCCAAACAGAGTTACCATGTAAAAAATTTCCGGTTTTTTTAAGAAGGCCTTCAAAGGCACAACAATAAATCTACTATTGTCTTTAAGGCACACCGGTACATACTATTATTAAACCATAATGTGATGCCACATGTAAATTTAATGTGATTCTCGTTAATAGTCTTTATTTTTATTTTTATTTATTTTTGGGCAGGGGAGGGTCTTTTAGACTATGGGCTAACTAGTCTTTTACCCGTGCGATGCACGGAGAAAGAGATTATATATGTGTGGATCTAAATTATAGATATACAATTTTATACACATGAAACGATAAAAAATTATTATGAATTAGTTAATAGCGAATCATAAATAAAACTTCAATACAAATATGTGTGTTCCATGGTAATCAATAAGGGGAAATAAGATACCATTGAAAGGTTAAGTTGCTCATAAGTATAAAGTTGATGTTAGATAACATTGGTCATACATTTTTACATAATTAATATAAAAGAAAAACGTGCGTCACAATAATGAAATAAGATGCAGTGTAATTTTCCTGGCTGCAACTATCAAGTCATCCAGCACGATTCATTATTTGAACTCTACAACAATAGTGGGAGCTCCATCTTAAACCATTTTCATGAAACAACTCTTTTTTTAACACACATACATAAAAACATAGTTTGAATAGTTTTGCATTGTGTAATATGCACATTGAGTTCCGTCTCTTGGAGACATCTAAAAAATGGAGCATTCATTTTTAACGATTCTATCATAGTACATTTACACCACACTGGCTCGATCTTTTTTACAATTAGTTATTAAATAAGAATCGACCTTCAATCAGTCAAATGTGATAATCGACTTTAGAAAAGTCAAATTTTGACATTAAAAGCAAATTTTATAGGTGAATTCAGAGACGGTGTACATGTAATGTGGTATCTTAGGTAGAATCGTTTGGATGAAAATAAAGGTGTCCAAAATAAAAGTTCCATCATGTGAGCCATAAATTCCCATGCACGTCTACATTGCTACTCCCTCCGTTTTTATACGTCGTAGAAAAAAAAATCACATGATTAGAAAAAGAATTAATATGTCTCAAATAAAGTATTAAAAGTGTATTTTTATTGGAGATATAAATAATTTGTTGGTAAATGAGTTTTCACTATTGGAAATGTATTTTTTATTGGAGATGTAAATACTTTATTGGTGAAGGAGACAAAAAAAAATGATGCATTGAGGAAATGTAAAATAATGAGATAAACAAAAGCAGATCAAATTAGAAATGAAAAAAACGGAAGGAGTATTATATATTAGTATCGTCAGATCACAATGCCTTTAAGGAGTTAATTGTGGTAGCTATAGATAAGTAATTAATGCAATATAACCTCATCTTGTAGTAGTGTTTGGAGCCGAGGCTCGTAAAATCTATCAACATAACAATACATCATCAATAAAACTTATCCATCATCAATAGTCACTCAGACATGATCACACACCAAAAAAAAAAAAAAAAAAAAAAAAAAACAACATAAAAGTCACATTTAAAAATGAAATAAACAAATGTAACAATAGTATTTATCTTTTAAAAGTTTCTTCATGATCATATAAATGTCTAAGATAAATCTAGTAAAACATGTGATAACATGTAGACAATTAGAAGGTTCATAATTCCAAATAGCTCATATAAGAAGATAACAATTTTTGGCAGCACTTTCATCAAAGTATTAAAAAATAGCAAAACTAAACTAACTTACAACTAATAAAAAAAATCAAATGAAACATACATGATCTATATAAAATCCCAAGCTTCATACTCAAACACACAAAGCATATAAAATAAAATTAAAAAACACACATACACCCAAGCATATATATTCATTGGGATTGAATTAAAAAAAAGAGAAAAAAGGGAAAAAAAAAAAAGGAAAAGTGAAGAAAGAAAAAAAAATAGAGCAACTGACACGAAATAGACAAAAAAATCGATAGAGTAGAGCAACATTACTTTCTTAAATCCAGATTCTTTACAAATCAACTTATATGTACCCGTCGGTTTCCAATAACCTCCCCGTTGTCACAAATTAGGCTTGCAGATATATAAAAATATTAAAAGCGTGACATAAATTGAAACTCGTAAAATATCTCAAATAGGATATAGCGATCAACCCGCTTGTATTACTTCACAATTGGCAAGAAATGATCACTCAGCTCAGATGTACATTTCATAAAATAATCCGTATCAATTAGATCAGTGTGTGCATAGAAGTTATTGGGTTTAAATTAAAGCTTAGCCATCATTTTCTCACTTCCGATCCAAATTTGATGTCATTTTTTTTCTTATCTTGAGGGGAACATTTGACATCGCCAACCCAAGTAATCCGGCATAGATAAATGTCCTCCCCAATCTGAAAACGAAATATCCATTTGTTCAAAGGCCCATAGGAATGCATAATCAGGGGAAAAAAAGCAAACACCATGAATACTACCTAAACACGATGGTGGCGGATCCATAAATTATATTCAACGGGGTCCGTAAATATTTTCTGTGATAAATAAATTTTTATATAAGTGCGAAATATTTGTCTATAAGTAAAATGTAGGATTTTTCTTATTTTTAACGGGTCCATGGACCCAATTTACCCCTATGTGTGCATCTCACATGACGATGATGAATCTCCTCCACATCCGATATAAAAATCCAATATTATAGATTTCGATAATTCAAACACAAAAGCAAAAATGATAGAGAAATCCACCTCCAATATTATACAAATCCTTTTTTTTAAAAAAAAAAAAAAAAAAAAAAAAAACCCTCTCTACTACTCTCTATTAAGGAGAATTTGGAGCCATTCGAGCGAAGATGAACTTGCAATCTGCAAGCATTTAGAAAAACAAAGAAGAAATCTTTATCAAGAGCTTCAGAATAAGAATGATCGATTAGAATCAATTACAACCTAAGTATATTAAAAAATAAAATTATTCATTGATTTGAGCCAAAAAAAAATCTGGTGTTGTGAGAGAAGAGGAATAATCTGGAAAACCTACCTTGATCCTCTAGGCATCTCTCGATCATCTTCGCATCTATGGAAACCCTACACAAATGCACATAAACTGGAAAAAAAAATGTTAAATATCAAGAACCGAAAAGAGAACAATAAAATATTGAATCCACGAGTGGTTAATTCTCAAATCTTGAAGTTAGACACGACATAATCTTGATTTCCACCAATTTTGGAATTGAATAAAAAAAAAACAAACAATTATATACATCTACGAAATATAAAAGGCAAATGATTGCAGAGAGAAAGAAGATTACATAAAGATAACTAATTAAAGATATAATCACGAAAAGAACGGTGCAATATGAGTAATCAAGGTTGCAAAATTAGGAAAGTTTTTTATTTAAAAAAAAAAACTCTTTTTTAATAATTTCGCAAAGAAAGTGTGGAAAATCAGGAAGGAAAATATTTTTTTCAACTCTTACCGCTGGTAAATCAATTCTTTTTTATGATTTCGCAAAGAAATGGCGCAAAATCAGGAAGGAAATTATTTTTCTTTTTATACTATTATGTAAATCAATTATTTTTATTATATAATTTTGAGAAGAATGGCACAAAATCAGGATACTTATTATTTTTTGTGTTTCTTTTTTTTTTTGGTGTTGCCTTTTTTTATTTCTGGAAATGGAGCGGGTCAATTGGATAATCGGGTTAAATTGTCCTTTCAAATATATATAGACTAGTCTTAAACCCGTGCGATGCACGGCCAGATAGATTAAATATCTACACAATATAATAATTTATTATGAAGTAAGTTGATATTATCACCTAATATTTTCATAAGATATTAATATTACTTTTTCAATGAAAGTCGACCATCGATGTATTTCGTTTCAAATGCGAATCATATCAATTCAACTTGAAGGATAAGAAGATATAGATGATTTTGCTGTGTTTCGGTAAAAGATAAATTTTGATATAGTAATTTCTTTCAATGGGCTCAATTCAGGAACTTCCAATTTTTTATGAACCTACACTTATTGGGAAAAAGAATGGCTAATATGTAACTTTAATTTACCATGAAATATATTCAACAGAGTACTGATTGCAAACTGTATGAGTAGCTGAAATATATCGGAAATTACAGAAATACTAAAAAAGAAAAGGAGAGAGTGAATACAAATGATGGATAGGAAAAGCTACAATCAATACAACCACTAAATTAGTATACAAAGTTCCAAGTGCTAAAGCACAATAAATTCATAAAATGCAGACAATACTATATGATATATCCACTGAAAAATACCAAATTACAATAAGTTCCAGCTCTCTTTTCTATGGTTTAACTTTGCCATTGAAAAATACAAAATTACAATTATGTCAAATAAACATGTGAATCAAATATGTTAGGCATATTATGCTTTTTCAAATTACTATTATGTCAAATAAACATGTGAATCAAATATGTTACGCATGTTATGCAATTCCAAAATATACAGTTGAGAGAAAGAAACACCATAGCCTGCCAAGGAAAAGAAATTTAACTAACTTTGATAGTCACAAATTTGAAATCAGCTACAACTACCTTGGCACCCCTATAAATATCGAATATGGTACTGTAACAAATCAGTGGGGAACAGTCTATTCAACTTAATTGGAGTGCCTTATACTTTTTAGTGACATATCATGCTACGGGAAATATTGTTTTTCACCCAAACTAAAAAAATATTGAATAAATGTTACCTCTTTCCCACTAATGTGAAAGAAAAAAAAAACCATGAGCCTCATGCACATTCCATGAACACTTACTAATTGAAATTCATAACTATTTTTACTCAAAGCACCAAGTAATTACAAAAACACAACATCATATTATATCTTTACCTTGCCTATATGTCGCTGACAGATCCTACAATACACCAGATCAATTGGACCTTTAGATAATCGAAGTCTTCCCCAGGTACCTCCGTGCAAATGCAAAAAAACAACTAACCACAATATTTAGCAAATGATCAAAATTTAAATTCTTATGTTTGTATCTCAAAACATAAGGATCACATACACCAATTTCGCACAGATAGCATCATCCAATAGCTAAAAAAAATGAACCTTTCTACTTACACAAAACAAAACAAAAAAACCTTCCGGTATCTTTTCATCGCAAATCAACCATTTGAATTTTTATCATCACAAAATCCACGTCAGAGGTTCAATCATTCCCCTAATCAAAAAAGAAAAAAGAAAAAAGAAAAAAAAAATTAGAAGACACAAACATTAATTGCCGTATGTAGAGAGATTGATAGGATACAGATGATCTATCATTTGCTCGAAAACCCTAAAATAATGCTTGGCACGGTAAAGTTTAACTATACGATGAGTCTCGTTTGAGATTCAAATGGGTTACACTTGAAGCAGGTTAACTTGAACACTGGCCAAAAAACATTAGTACTTGTGCATTCCATAGCATAGAAAGGAACTTAGTAAGAGGACCAATGTAAGATCACAAAAGCCCGCCAATATAAGATCACAAAAACCCACCTATACAGAAATGAGAAATGTTCGTACCACAACAAAATGTGGACAAAAAGTACCACAACAACCTTTTCTACCATTGATTATTATGGGATTTGAATCAACAGGTTTCACATCATAATCAATCATCTAAAAGTGTGTAGTGCACTTTGTTGTGTCCATTTTGATGTGTGGCACTATCACTACTCCACATAAATATATCCATATCATCTTGACATACCCGAAAGAACAATTTTCATTACAAAAACCAAAATCCCTGGAATAATTTGATAACAATTAAAAATAAACGTTTATGCAAAAGAGCGGGAACGAAAGGGTAAAAAGAATTACCGATGGCAAAAGCACAAAACCGTCCACTGTCCACCAAATATCACTTATGGGCATTAGAGGCAGACCCTATATTTCAAAAGTTTCATGAAAAAATTGAAATGTATATATGAAACTGCAAATAAAAAAAGTCATGCATACGAACAGGATGAGTTGGTTCCTGAATGAAAACTAATGGGAGTCCCTTGAAAAAAATGAGGATCATGAATATATTTATTGCATGAATCACGGAAAGGAACTTACCTTTCATGTTGTTTGCCGGTTCTTCTCTGCAATTCAGATCGACACGGAAAGAGCAAAAATCATCACCAGTCTGGGAAGCATCCCCAAATATGCAAAATATGAAAAAGCAAATCAACCACCTGTTTGTCGTTGATTACATGAACCTCGGCAATCATTGTATCCACAACAGAGGGATCCGCATAAGTAATAAAACCAAAGCCCCTCAGATGACCAGTCTCCCTATCTTTCATAATCACCGAGTCCGTTATCTCCCCATACTTCCCGAAATACTTCACAATTTTCTCTTTAAGAGCAAAAGAAAAGGTCAAGAAAAGACCAAATCTTTACCGTTTTGAGCAAATGAATGAAAAACAAAAATCAAATCAAAGATACAAACAAAATAAATAAATAAAAAATACACGAAATAATGAAAGCTAACCCCAAGTAGTATCCTTTGCTGATGAAAATTTTCCTGTATCATAAGTTTTAAATAATCTTTTTTTTCTGCTCCAAAACACGTACTATAATTCCAATAAACAATACATAGAGAGGATATAGGACAAACCCAGGGCTAGCACTTGTCACATGATCACTCTACCCATCTGCAGTGCGACGGAGAGATTACTCTGAAAATTGTGAAGTATTGCTCTGAAATATTATAGCATAAATCATGGAAACAACACTTTCCTTTCATTCTCCACAATTGCTTGAAGCACTTGAATGGAAATTGTCGACCTTACAATAACTTGAAAAGGATCTCCCAAAAGAAATTGCTAAAATTACAGACGATACTGCGGATTATTAATTTTAATACTCATAAGTCATAAAAACACATAACTTTACCAATTGAAAAGCAATTGAAGCACATACAAAATTTTCGGGTGTGTTTAGAAACCAACCTCCCGAAATTGTAGGTTAGGGAGGAAGTTTGATGAGATAAAAGAGATAGAGATTTACAGCTCGAGCATTTTGTGGGAAGTTGAGCAATTTGCGGGGAGTGAATTGTGCGGCAGAACGCGTTTTTTCTTAGGGATTTGGATCGGGTCTAAAGCGGGTTTTAAGTGTAATTTCCGGGTAATTAGGTTAAATTACCCTTTCAAATATATATAGATATAGATATAGATCACATTTTTAAATTTCTCATGTTTTCGTAATTTTGTAACGTGCTAGTCTCATGTTTTCCGAAAAAAGTTATGGTACAACGGTGATTTATGAGTTGTATCAAATGGACGAGTGTGATGAATCCAAATCATCCCTACACACCACTACTGTGTGAGATGGTGTATAACAATTCATCATAACTGTCCATTTGATACATCCTATAAATCACCGTTGTATCATAACTCTTATTGTGTCTTCATGCCCATGACGGGTATAGAGAGTTCGACGACAATTTCCCAAGAAATAAATAAAAGAAAAGGTATAAATACATATCGGCAACAAGTTGGTATGCTTATGGTTGAGATTCGTGCGCTCACGGCTCGTCAGTTCCTTATCAAAACAACGTATATAGACGAGAGTTCCTCTCCTCCTATACCCTGCACAATTGTTTCTGTATTTGATTTTATTTCCTATTTGTTTAATGTTTATTCCAATTTCGTTTCACTTCATACGAGAACTAATACACACATACTGAGAATTGATCAAGCGGATTTGGTTCTGTGGGGAAAAAAATTCACCGAAAATGTATGTCCATCTGCCACTACAGCAGCGGCCGCCATTAGGCTCCAGAATGCAATTTAACAGCAGAACCCACTTTAAGATCAAAACTTTTAATGGCCCAGGTCCAAATGGAAGCAAGAACTTGCATTTACAAGTAATTTATGTCACTCTTTTTCTTGGCATTCTCTTATTTGATTCACTTTGTATGTAAAGTAACGTTTTTTTGCTATTTTGGTTGGCTAAAGACATGATTTTGTGTAGAACTTTAGTTAGATAGATTCCCTCTTTTATCACTCTTTTTGAGCATATATTCATATGAATCATATTTGTATTTCTTGAATGGATGCACTTCATATTTTTAAGATGAACCCTTATTGGATTTTATTGATATTAAAGACATCTTGTGAGTAGGGATTAGAGATATCCATGTAATTTGCTGCGGTGTGTCTTACAGCCTTCTTCATGGAGAAATGATGGAACACTTATGTTGGCACTGTCCCCCCGGATTACGGCAAGTGCGGGTTGGTTGCTTTGATTTTTGAGGCAAATTTTATGTTATTCACGTCTTCCAGTTTTCTCTGTTTTTGGAATTTGCATTATGTAGATTTTTCAAGGAAGAGGCCGAAGAAAATCTCAATCCCGCAAACAGAAGGTTCTTCACCAAAGGATTTTTGCCGAGAACTCAGTTGAGGACAACTAGCTCCCAGAAAAGGGAACAGAAAAGTGATTGTGACAAAGAACATCTCAGTGATCTACGAACTAATGATGTTGGAAGTTCGAGCAGTAACGTCACTGGAACAGAAGATGAAACAAAGGAAAGAGAGTTTGCTGATGTTCATCATGCAAGGAAAACTGAGGAAGAAAGCGGCCGCTATCAAGTCGGGGACATTGGTGAAGAGGAATTGTTTGTTCTGAAAAAGACATTTGCCGATGATTCAAGCCATGTGACAGACACCGGAAGACATGGCCCATCCAGTGATGAATTTATTAATCTAAAAGAAGCAAATGGGGGTTTAGACAGTAATACTGGCGATTCTGTCAGATGGGAATCCATAGACACGAGCTTAGATTCTCGTATGAATAAAATTGAGATTGGTTATTCTCATGAAGCTGCCAAACCAGGAAAGGCCGCAACTGTTTTTATAGACTCAACATGTTCAGAGGAGAAGCAGGTTGATTCCGTGATGCAGGAGGCGGCAAAGGCGCCAGAAGCAATCACAAATAGGAACAAGTGGAGTACAGGCGAAGTACCTGAAGTTGAGAGTGAAAAGAAAAGGATAAAGACGGTCCTTTTAACAATGTGCATTATTTAGTCAGTACAAAGGATGAGGACAAACCGTTGTCTCTCAAAGTAGAAGTGGAAGCAAATTTACGCCCGACACCATGTGGAAACCCTTGCTGAAAAAAAAATCCCAGGATGGCTCCAAATTATTTTGTTATCCTGAGGTAGTAAAACCTGACCAAGAGATTGAAATATTCCTGAATAAAAGTCATTCTGCATTGAATAACGAACCAGACATTGTAATGATGGGTGCCTTTAATGGATGGCGATGGAAATCTTTCAAAATTAAACTGAACAAGACTTACCTGAATGGAGATTGGTGGTCCTGCCGGCTCCAGGTTCCCAAGGAAGCATACAAGATTGACCGTGTTCTTCAATGATAAAGATATATATGACAACAATGATCAGAAAGATTTCTGTCTAATGGTTGAAGGTGGTATGGATGAACTTGATTTTGAAGATTTCTTGCTAGAGGAGAAACGCAAGGAACTAGAGAAAATTGCTGCAGAGAAAGCTGAGAGAGGAAAGACTTGCAGAAGAACAAAGGAAAATGGAGGAAGAAAAGGCTGCAAGGGAGGCTGATAGTGCACAGGCAAGAGAGGAGATTGCAAAGAGGCGGGAAACGCTCAACGAGTTGGTGAAAATGGCATCTAAATCGCTTGATAATGTTTGGTACATAGAACCGAGTGAGTTCAAAGGTATGGACCTTGTCCGACTCTTCTACAATCGGAGATCAGGTCCTTTGGTTCATGCTGATAATATTTGGATTCATGGAGGCTACAATAATTGGAGCGACGGGCTGTCCATTGTGGCAAAGCTTGTCCAATCCGAGAGATTGGATGGGGACTGGTGGTATGCCGAAGGTAAATGAGAAAACTTTGCAGTTCATTTGATGGAAATCGACATTCTCTCGATGAACTAGTTTTTGTTGTTCATGGTTTTTCTGCATGTCATAAATCTAGGAGTGCTTAAACCCCCCCCCCCCACCCCACCTCGAAAGACCCTTTTTGGTAGCATCAGTCCCCTTGACCATACGCTGCTATTTCCGTCAGAATTGTAGAAATGATCTTGATAAATTACCATAAGACCTTCGCATGTGGACTTGCCAACAGGTGGACAATGGTAGACATTTTATAGCAGGGCAACAGCAATAGTAATAATTTTTGTGCTACCAAAGGAGTAGTATTAATAGTCTATTTTTCTCTTTGAGGAAACTGGAGCCGCATTGAGGTTTGATCCTATGACCTACTGCTCTACCAACTCGCATAAATTCTTGAATTATTAGGGAGAAGAAGTGTAATTTGTCTATGTTTACGTTCTAACATATCTCTTTTTGTTGTAAATTTTGTCTGCCAAAGTAAATGGTCTTTGGTGCGATGGACAAGCCGAATCCTTAATTCACTCATTGTTATATAGCTTTTTCTCATGTTCATAAATTGTGCTTTGTAGTGTGCAAACATTTACTTTTAATTTCCTATTGACTCGTTATTGCTGGGGCTTTCATCCTACAATATGTTTGGTTCTTGTAGTTGTAGTTCCCGATTCAGCCATTATTTTGGATTGGGTTTTTTGTGATGGTCCACCTCAGCATGGCACTATTTATGACAACAACCACTTAGGGGATTTCCACGCTATTGTTCCTCTCTCTATTCCAGACGAACTTTATTGGGTGGAAGAAGAAAATCGCATATACCAAAAGCTTCAAAAGGATCGGCGATTGATGGAAGAACAACGACATGCTAAGGTTACACGAGAACTGCACATGAGTTGTTACCTCTGTGTGCTGTAAATAAGCCTTTATAAGGCTATTTATGCTATATATATATATATATATATATAGATTCTGTTACAAAGCCAAATATAAAACATAATCAAATCACTAAAAAAAACAGATTGAACATAAGTCGAAAGAATAACGTGAATGATATGATTCGAAAAGTGAAAACCCCATTGAAGTTACATGTAGGTTTCAATATCATTTTTCTTGTGTACAGTTATTTAGCCTTTTGACATTTGTTTGCAGGCTATTAAAACAGCCAGGATGAAAGAAGAAACAAAGGAGAGGACTTTGAGAACATTTCTGTTGTCTCAAAGGCATATTGTTTACTCTGAGCCTCTTGAAGTCCGAGCTGGAAGTACCGTCACGGTTTTCTATAATCCTGCCAACACCGTATTGAATGGAAAACCTGAAATTTGGTTCAGATGTTCGTTTAATCACTGGACTCACCGCAAGGGTCCATTGCCTCCACAGAGAATGTTGCCTGTAGAAAACAGCTCTCATGTTAGAGCAACAGGTATGGCTTTGATATGCCACATTCAGAAATTTGGACTAAAGAATTCTAGGCATATTTGGGACTCTAACAAAGTTAGGATATTGTCCAGTCATGTCCGAATTCCTTTGCTCACAAAATCTCATCTTAAACTCAGTTTTTTTTGTTCCTTCCCCTCGTTGTGTTGCAGTCAAGGTTCCTCTAGATGCATATACCATGGATTTCGTGTTTTCTGAAAGAGAGGATGGTGGGATTTTCGACAACAAAAACGGAATGGACTATCACATACCTGTCTTTGGGGGTGCCATTAGAGAACCCCCGCTTCATATTGTGCATATTTCAGTTGAAATGGCACCCATTGCAAAGGTAAAGTGTTATTCTTTTTCTATTTCACATTTGTAATTTCTCTTTCAAAAATGACAAATACATGACATAAAATACACATTAAAGACACAACTAATTTTGTGGACCATTGATCAACCAGTGGGACCCGTTGATTCACGTGGGTCTCATTATCATTAATGTCTCAGAAGTCTACTGTTTTTCTTAAACATTATATTCGAACTCATATTTTTGGTGTTTCTTTGTAGAATGTGGGAAGGTGTGTCCTGTAGATTATAATTTCTGTTTTAGTTGATCCCGTAATATGTGCTCCTTAAATTTTAATGCATTTGTCATGTGCCCCCCCTCAGGAGAGAGAGGAAGTTCATTGAATTTTGGCATACAGTTGCATGACTGTCTGTCTGCAGGTCGGTGGTCTTGGTGATGTTGTCACTGGTCTTGCTCGTGCCATCCAGGATTTAAGCCATACGGTTGATATTGTACTTCCAAAATACGACTGCTTGGACATAACCCATGTAAGATTCAATATCTTTTTTGTTCATGTCTTGCATTGTGCCTGTTGGATATTATCATCTAACACGGCTACTACTCCGTTAGTTTCATTAAATCTCGTAGCTAGTAGAGTTCATGGATACTTGCATGCTGTTAATTACTCCCTCCGTCCCTTAATAAATGTCACTCTTTTGATTTTCACACAGTAAGAAACTCAATAAATGTGTTATGTTTTTTTACTATATGGCATATATGCCCTTTATTCAATGCTTTATTTTGGAAGGTGAAAGGATTATGTGTTATTAATAGGTGGAAGATTAGGGGTATATTTGAAAAAAGAGTATAAAGGATGTATTGGTTATGTAAAACGACACTTATTATGAGACAAATCTTTTTCATAAAAATGACACTTTATTAGGGACGGAGGGAGTATATTATAAGTCCCCTAAGACACTTTGCATGCTTGTATATTCTGACATGCATTTATAGTAAGTAGTTGGTTAGCTGCCTGTCTTTATTAGCCGCAGTGCCGCACTAGTTCTTCTAGTTGCCTAAGGTTTTTGTGTCCCTATGGTTTACTAACTAAACCATATTCTTTCTTGCAATTAAATTGGAAGAGTTTTTACTCAATACTATTGTCTCTCTAAAACTCTTCACTTTATGATGTTTCCCATTGAAGAATATACTTGACACATTCTGTTGCAAGTTTTTATGTTTTCATGCAATAAGTCCATTTCATATACGGAGCTATGAAGTGTAATTAATGTATGTGGTATTGTATTTGCCTTTCCCAACAGGTAAAGGATTTCCGGTTTCACAAGAGTTATTTTTGGGGTGGTACTGAGATAAAAGTTTGGTGTGGGAAGGTGGAAGGTCTTTCTGTCTACTTTTTAGAGCCTCAAAATGGGTAACTAACTACTGCATTTCCTTTAAACCATAATTTTACTGTCCTATGTAATTCATTTTTCACGTTAAAGTTTTTTCTGTGCTTATGTTCTAGTTTTTAGTCATTAGATTTTAGCAATATTGGTTTTTTTTTTTTTCCCGTAGATTCTTTTGGAAGGGCTGCATATATGGCTGTGGAAATGATGGTGAAAGATTTGGTTTTTTTTGTCATGCTGCTCTTGAATTCCTTTTGCAAGATGGATTTCATCCAGTAAGTCTTAATTCATGATGTGGAGACGAATGTTGTTAGCCATAATTAGATTTTGCTTTTCTTTGTGAATTTAGCATTTTTTCTTTTGCCACGTTTTCCGTATGGCTACTTCATCTCCTTGTTTTGTATGTGTGTGTGTTATTGCATTATTTTTCCAGGATATTATTCACTGCCACGATGCGTCTACTGCACCAGTGTCATGGCTGTGCAAAGATCAATATCAACAATATGGTCTTGGTAAGGCTCGTATTGTTTTCACGATTCACAACCTTGAATTTGGAGTGCAATTAATTGGTAAAGCGATGGCTTACTCGGACAAGGTCACAACCGTAAGTTTCAGCCTGGAAAGCATTTATAATCTTTTCATTTTTTTGCATCAAATTTGTTGTTTGTTATAGTACACATTGGTTTTGGGTTCAGTAACTAGGTTTGGAAATTTCATAAACTAGGGTTTCTTTGTCTTCCTATCAAACTGTTGCTTATGGTACTGTTTTCATGTTTTTATATGTAGGTGTCTCCCACGTATTCCCAGGAAGTCTCTGGAAATCCTTGTATTGCTCCTCATCTTTACAAGTTCCATGGTATACTCAACGGCATTGATCTGGACATATGGGACCCGTATAACGACAAATTCATTCCAGTAAGGGTTCTTACTTTGAGGCTGAAAACTTGTAGCTTAAGAAAATGAGGAATCAATAGGCTCCCCTTCGCGTTTTTGTAGGAATGCTAATATTGTTGTTGCTATTACAGGTATCATACTCATCAGAAGATGTAGTTGAAGGCAAAAGGGCTGCCAAAGAAGTTCTGCAGCAGATGCTTGGTTTGAAGGAGGCTGATATACCAATGGTTGGAATCATCACGCGCTTAACCCACCAGAAGGGAATCCACTTAATAAAACACGCAATTTGGCGCACATTGGAACGTGGTGGACAGGTACATTAAAACATGCAATTTGGCGAACCAACCCGCCTTGCTAAAGTCCATAACATCTCAGTACATAACCCGTCTCATTAAAACCTCTTAGAGGAAAGAGTAGGGGCCGTGACGGCTATTCAGAGTCAAAAAATTAAATATAAACCTCTTATATAGTAAACCCTTAAATCAAAATTTGTTTTCTCTCTTCCCTACATGGATCCCTTTCTTCATCTTGACCTCCCTAAGCATTGTCTGTAGAGTTTGGTTTTCAATTCGATATGCTTTGGGTTTGACCTTAGTGACATCTGTTGGACATCCGTTTCCTTTGCAATTCTTACTGGTGCATCCACTAGCTCTGATTTAGCTCTTATTCCGTCTGTATATTCCTCATTGTTATCATCTAAACCTTCACAAGTAGACAATCCTTCACTGACCTCATCGTCATCCTCTTCATCCACTTGTCGTTGCTTTGCCAAAAGAGTGATTTTTGATTCTCTTCCATTCAAGGACAGTGAACGGGGCAAAAAGGCCTTGCATTGACATCTAAATGAGCCTCTCCAACAAAATTTATATGATCTATAGCCACCTCAGTGAAATTATTAAAACTATTCTCTTGTATTGTTTGCTTATTATTGGTAGCCTGCACATCAGATTGTCCTAATTTAGTCTCTGAACTTGAAGCTTGGTGATCAACATGATGTTTGCTGTCTGCCTTGTTTTTTTGACTCAACTAACACTGCATTTAAGGCATCACCCCTCTTGCTAACTCATCATTATTCCGTTCCACAACAACTTCCTTTGAGCAACCTTAGGCCGACGCTCCTTCTGAGCTTTACCAATTGGTTTATCAATGTTATGTTCTGAATGCCCAATTCTTTTACAATATCCACAATAATCTGGCCAAGTTTACACGTGCACACGTTGCCAGAAACCATTCTGAGCATCTTCACCAATCCATATTTTGGGACTATCTTCTCTTGTTCCTCCATTCATGCGTATGTGCATTACTCTTCGCTACTGTAGGATTTCAAGAGATACGAATAATTAAAGCTTAAAAGATAGAGAATTGCTTTATTCTCCTTATCGGGTATAGAAAAGATTACAGACTTTAAAACAAGGGACAGTAAAAACAAGGAATCTGCTAATCCAACTTTCAATAGCTTGCTTTTGTAAACAAATGAATATAAAACATGGATTACAAATGAAGGCAGATACATGTTATTTATTTCGTTTTAGGCTATCATGATTGATGTTTCTTGCTTGTATTTGACACATTGATGGTTTTTTATTTTTTATTTTTTTATACAGGTTGTCTTACTGGGTTCAGCTCCTGACCCTCGTATTCAAAATGATTTTGTCAACTTGAAAAATCACTTGCAGTCTTCTTATAGTGACCATGCACATTTGTGCTTGACTTATGACGAGCCTCTTTCTCATTTGGTATTCTAAATCTCCCTTCTCTTGCTTTTAGTTTAGGCAAAAAAAAAAAAAAATTTACACTATAAACCCAAAAGGTATATAAGTAGCAATTCTATTTCCATTGAATTTGCAGATTTATGCTGGAGCAGATTTTATATTGGTACCTTCAATTTTTGAGCCTTGTGGACTTACTCAACTTACGGCAATGAGATATGGTTCAATTCCTGTTGTTCGTAAAACCGGAGGTTAGTAGAAGGATGTGTACCTTTTTGTCCTGCTAGTTCGAGTAAGATTGTTGCTACATGTTGGACATAAGAACATTAAAGAGTTGAATTTTCATTTAGGTAATGGATTGTGTGTGTAAAGATGTCTTCTTTTCAAATAATTCTACCCTTTCCACTTTATTATCAGTAGGAGGAGTTTATGTTTTTGATTGCCCGTTGGTCTGTAGGATTATATGATACTGTATTCGATGTTGATCATGATGGGGAGAGAGCCCAAGCATGTGGGTTGGAACCCAATGGATTTAATTTCGATGGAGCTGATGCTGCAGGTGTTGATTATGCTCTGAATAGGTAATGTTGTCATTAATCTCATAACCTGTGATTCCTTTGGTTAAAACCTGCCCACCACGGTTAGAGACGGGGGACATATATAAGTTCAATTATCAGCACCCAATGTCCCTTGGTTTGTAGATTGATGGACTGTTATTTTTGTGTAACTTTTGCAGAGCCATCTCGGCTTGGTATGAAAAACGGGACTGGTTCAACTCGTTGTGCAAGCGCGTGATGGAGCAAGATTGGTCATGGAATCGTCCTGCTCTTGATTACTTGGAGCTCTACCATGCTGCTCGAAAGTAATGATTTCGGGCCGTAGATTTGAAAAATAACTGTAAATGGAATGCATTCCTCCCCCCCACCCCACAAACAAAAAAAAAAGATATATAATAAAAAAATTGTACAGTCTCTTTGTTCTTTTTGACTGTGTGGGGTATTGATAACCATGTTTTTGAATAGGAAAATGATTTGACCATTTTATTGTGTATCTATCTAATAATTGTAGACCATTGTTCAATGAAGGAGACCTATGTTCATCAATCGGTCTTATCATGACCGATTGTTAGTGTTGTGTGACTCACATTGACTTCGTCGACATCTGAATACACTTTGGAAGACCAACAAGAATGCGTCGGATAAAGACAGCTGCCCGGATCAAAATGCCCCGTCTGACACCTCCCAAGACCAACAAGTTGTTTTCGTCGGATATAGACAGCTGCCTGAGATCTCGGTTTTGAGAAAATGAAAACTGAAATATTGTCTCTAAGGCGGTCCTTACGATAATAGTACCGTGGCGCATGGTGCTCTACCTTCGAAACGGTGCAGATTGCTTTTCAAGGTTTCGTCAATAAATATTTACTCTCCGGGTCTCCCAATAAGTGTTATTCTAGCAATTTACATTCATATTAAGAATTTTTACGTAACGAACCTTTGCTCAAACTTTGCACTTTGAACGATGCGAAGCTATAATATGAAGCTATAATATAAAACGGTAGTCTCTAGGTCATCACCTAGTGGTAAACAGTTTGGGTGTCTTAAAAGTATAGCTGGACTCAGGGACGGACCTAATGTATTAAGGGTGAGGCCAATGCCTCCACTAAGATCCAAAAAATAATGTATTTTTATTATTAAAAAATATAAATATATCATTGGTACCTCCAGTGGATCATCATTTTTACTCTGGTGCCCCCACTGAGAAAAGCTTTTGGGTCCACCATTGGTTGGACCTTAAGTTGGAGTGTGAAGATTTGATACCTATAAATGAAAACTTCTTTCAGTTCGTTGGTATAATAACAAGTCCATGACTCTGAGCAATTATGTTACCTGATTAATATCTCCACTCATTCAATGGGGCAGGGGAGTGAGAACCCTCGTGGTTAGGGTTTAACCATTTTTTATACTATAAAACGGTGTCAACTGCTTCCCCGTAGGTGGCATTCACGGTTTTTTTTTTGGCTTTTCCAGGATCGACAGTTGGGTGAATTTTAATTTTTGTCAGCCCCTACTTGATGTGGACAAGGCTCTTGATTGGAAGTTTGTCTTTAAACAAGTCATTGCAAGTGCGTGGCATTAGAGGAACAAATTTACTATGACTTGTTTAGATTCTTTTCCTAGTATACATGTTCTTAGAACTAATATTATAGCTCGTTGTTTGTCGCTTAATAACGTTCTAGGGAACAAAAATTTGGCAGCACACGAATAAACTTTTTATGCTGTGGCAACTATGTTTTTGCTTGTAAAGTTTTGTGGTATCTATATAAGATAAAGTTTTCCTTAAAAAAAATATATAATATAAAAAAGGTTGGTTTTTTTTGCCTTCCCTCTTTTGGTGTAAAACCCATTGTTTTTAAAGGAAAAAAATGTCATTTTTATTTTTTAAATTATGAAAATTTTGCCCATTTCCCATATAAAAA
The DNA here is from genome assembly GCA_026214975.1 of Gentiana macrophylla. Classification (NCBI taxonomy): domain Eukaryota; kingdom Viridiplantae; phylum Streptophyta; class Magnoliopsida; order Gentianales; family Gentianaceae; genus Gentiana; species Gentiana macrophylla. The sequence goes on along the minus strand of CM047806.1, from coordinate 14,987,339 downwards.
ACCACATGGCGTGTCCATTACTACTCCAAATGAATAGTTTATTTCGGTTCCCAAATTTTCCTTCCTCCATTAGCTTCTTCTGCATCACAGTATAAGTTTCATTTTTTTTTAGGGACAGTATAAGTTTTCAGATCATCTAATCTCAAGTCGCTCACTCCCTAATCTGCAAAAGGTAAAGCCTTGTTGTTTTTTTTTCGAATTTAGGGTTTTAGCTGCTTTAATTGAATTCAGTTCTTGAAAAGAGAAAACACCATAGCCAACTTTTTTTTTTTTTTTTTGACGATTTATTGTCTTTTGAGAAAACAGATCTTTGTATGTGTTGTATTTCAATTTAGATATTATAGTTTTCAGATTTTTGCAGTAGTTCTGGAGTACTCTTTTTTTTGTATCAATCCCTGCTGCTTGTGTTTGCTCTCTTGTCTTTTATATGATATTTTTGGATGATAGATAGATTTGAGAGCCTGTGGCCTTCTCCTTACGATTTGGCAACAAATCCATAGCTTTGCTGTAAGTTATCTTAGTAATGTTTGTAAAAGGAGCAGTTGTATTGATTAGGGCACTCTTATTGGCACCACGCTAATCTACCGGGGCACTTCGGAAAAAAATTGACTATGTAGAGTTAGTATTTTGCATTTGACATCTATGGAGTCTAATTTTAAGCTTAAATTTGACTCTAGAGATGTAGAATGTCGTTGTGGTGCCCCGAAAGTAATTTGATGTGCTACCAATAACAATGCTCTATTGATTACTGGCGACCCTTATTTCTAAACTCCTAATAATTGAACAGTGTAAACTCTCTCGATGTTGCCCGAGGATTCTGCCCCAATTAGTTGAATAGTTTTGTGCATTCATTATTTTCACTCCTTTTTATGTAGTGTAGTTTTCAACATTGGGGAAGAACTACAGTTTTTTCCACTTTAGTACCTGAGAGGATTGCTAAGATGGAAATCACAATTTTCGTCCCAATTTCTTAAATGTTGTCTCATAGTTGTTTCAACCTAGTTCCTATGCCTCTTGTAAATGTTTTTCTTTTCTTTTTTCGTGTGCCTTGTAGGTTGTTGCTCTGTCTTTTGATAGGATGTTCTGCGTATTGACATCTATGGTTTTATATTGGCCAAAAGTTATTTTTTTTATTTCTAAAACAGAGGTTTGACACAATAAGGGATTGGCTCACTCAAATTCATCTTCTTGTTGTTCCAACTCTAATTGGGAATCGAATTTTTGGATGGACTCATCTTTTGTGCCAATAATCTGAAGTCGTGGGGGATTTAAACAGCTCATTTCATTCTCCCAAACTTTATTTTAACAGCTCATTTTTTTCAACCTAACTTCACATTATCCTTTCCTGATGGAAATGGAGCCTTAGTGCAGTTTAAAGCTGTGAGTGCATGTCCCTGAGGCCAAAAATTTAGTTGCAAAAGCAAACTGATAGAAACCTAAGGCTGAATGCATGGTCCTTTACCCCACCCCACCCCATGTACATGTAGTATGCCTCCACAATCCTCCTTTCATAGTTGTCAAAGCGACGCTTAAGCACTAGGAGAACCCCCACTGCCTGGAAACTTGAGGGGAGGCGACCAAAGTGTCAGGCGAACGCCTTAAGTTGTTTAAGCGACCGCTTAGCAATAAAAATCGAGGGAAAAATGAAGAATAAATCAGGGGCATGATTCTTTTTGACAGATTTCCTATGTCTTCAGTTCTGGAAAGTATTTTGTTTGATTAGATAAGTAGGTTAACAAGATTTATGTGTTAAATTCATGATTGTTAAGCTGGATTGAATTATTAAAACATAAATCTGTTCTGCTTAAATCCACTGCTTTCATACCTCACGTCCAAATTGAAACATAAAGATAAACATGCCTATTGGAGAAGGCATTACTATTTTAGTTGTAAGGGAGCTGGATGACGGATTCATCATCCTAATGGATTAATTAGTTGACCATTCTGTCATCTTTTTGTTGATAAAAGTGTGTTTGTTAATTGTTGTTCATTCATGGAGAGGATTTCTTATTGTTTCCTTCTTCTATAGTATGGTTTTTGGGCGTTTGTGGTGTTTCTCGCCTTGAGTGCCAGGCAATCGCCTAGGTGTCACCAGGCGACCTAGGCTTTTTGCCCAGTGCTTTAACAACTATGCCTCCTTTTCTGTATTTTTATCTTAATGACGTATTTTGGGTGTTTAGGTATCAAGTGCTGCTGGTATCCTCTTAGTCCATTATATTTAGAAATGATTTTTCCCTGTTTGTCCGTGTAGAATAATCATTGTTTGTTCTTCTGAATGGATTGAAATGGGGGAAGGGGCCGTGATTGTGATATGCAGCACTGTTCTTTTCGTTCTCTTCTAGAAGGATGATTTTTTGTATGGGAACTGGGATGTGCACTCATGCTTAATTTACTGACTGACGTACTTATTATTGCAGAGTTCAATGTCTCGACGATATGATAGCCGCACAACAATCTTCTCCCCAGAAGGGCGTCTCTACCAGGTTGAATATGCAATGGAAGCCATTGGAAATGCTGGAAGCGCAATCGGTATTCTGTCAAAAGACGGTGTTGTTCTAATAGGGGAGAAAAAGGTGACATCAAAGCTTCTTCAGACATCAACATCTACTGAAAAGATGTACAAGATTGATGACCATGTTGCTTGTGCCGTGGCTGGGATTATGTCTGATGCAAATATCCTGATTAACACAGCTAGGATCCAAGCTCAAAGATACACATTTGCTTATCAAGAACCAATGCCAGTGGAACAGCTAGTTCAATCCTTATGTGATACAAAGCAAGGTTACACGCAATTTGGTGGGCTCCGTCCATTCGGTGTTTCGTTTTTGTTTGCAGGGTGGGACAAGAACTATGGTTTCCAGCTCTATATGAGTGACCCAAGTGGAAATTTCGGAGGTTGGAAAGCTGCAGCTATTGGTGCAAACAATCAGGCTGCACAATCGATGCTAAAGCAGGACTACAAGGACGATATCACCCGGGAAGAGGGTATTCAACTTGCAATTAAGGTGCTGAGTAAGACCATGGATAGCACAAGTCTGACTTCTGAGAAACTGGAACTTGCTGAGGTTTTTATGTCCAATGGTAAGGTCAAGTACCACGTTTACACACCCGAGGCACTCGACAAAGTTCTAGTCAAGTCTGGATTGACACAACCTGCTGCAGACGATTCTTGAAAACCGCTTATTCTGATTTCTGTTTTTGGATTTGAACCCTTGTTTTGAAACTTGATCTGATTTCTGTTTTGGATTAACGAGGTTTATCAATGACCTTTATCAATGTGTTTTTATTTCCATTTGTTTAGGGAGCGTTTAAAGGTACTCCAGTATTTACTATGGTTCCACACCTGTCTCGGTTGACTTAACTATGACACTGTCACCTTGATCCCCCCAATGCACTTGACCGTTGATCACACATAAAGCGACGTCGTTTTGTGTATTTTTTGTACTTTGATGGTCAAGTGCATTGGACGAGATCTTTTTCCCGGCTACTTGTGGCACCACACTTGGCACCCCATGTAAAAACCAACTCTCCAACTTTTCGAAGGTTCAACTGCCCCTAAGTTGATTGATTGTTCTTAGTGTGAATCGACCGTGTGGCGGTCGATTCTAGGGTCAGACCCTCCCTCATAAAGTCAATTTCAGATGTGGTAAAAAAAAAAAAATACAGGTGCCATGTCATAGGTAGATTTATCATTTGCAAGACATAATGTGTGGTGCTTGGTAACTACCAAATTTTAATATTTTTGTGGTGCCACAGATAGAAAAAATGGAATGCCTTCGATAGAAAAAGAGTGACATTTAACTTGGTTGAACATGGTACGGTTTTGTTCCATTTATGAAATCAAACCGGTTTGTATGATTTCTAATCTTATAAACCAAATCGAATGGTTTTATTGTTAAAATCATTGTTCATTCTGCTTTGGTTTGACCTAGTTCTTGTTTTTCATTGTTTTCGTACACAAATAAATTTTTTTTTATTGTAAATTACATGTCTAAAAACAACATATGATCTTTGTGTTAGCTTCCACAAATTTCAGAAGAAAAAAAAAACATGATCTTTGTGTTATCTTAGTTAGAACAAATTAAATTTTCGATTGCCTTCATAATGTTGGCATAATGAATCCAGTGACTATTAAGACTCATCGTTCTCGCTTAGCATAAAATTGTTAACCCGAATTATAAAGTTCATTATGTCTCAAACTTATATCTGAATAATCCTTCTCTTAATTTTTCAACGTGGGATATTGCAATAACACATTCATTTATAAATGTAAAAAACCCAAATAAAATAACTATTTATTTTGTATAAGATGTCAAACCTTACAATGAACACATATTAGCATCATTAGAGAAAGTTGTAAGATGGTCGTGGAATGACAAGCGTGCTTTGTTTAATCTTCTTGAGGACCGAGTCAGATGAGATTTGATTTTTTTATAGTATAACCGTTGTATCAAGCGTAATCCATTGTAACCACATATTATTACTCTTTTTCATCAAACACAATTCTATGTGAAAAAGTAAACATGTAACTCAAATACATGTTACTTGATATAATCATGTAAAGCCATGTCATTTTTCTTTTAGAACGAGTAATATCATTATCTTGATGAATTTTACACCCAATCCCAAAGTCTAGATCCATTATCGGAGACAAAGCCATTGTTTTTAGAGGAAGAAAATGTCATTATCATTATTATTATTTTATAAGAAGAATTGCTAATTACTACTAATTAAAAGGGACAATGGTTTTCCAGGACAACATAGAGAGTAAAAATGTTAAAAAGGACATAGGAATTAAAAATATGTCAATCAGGACAAATTGAATAAAAATAGACTAAAAGAAGATTCATGGGTCATGAAATTTTGCTACATGTTTTGCATTCAGTTTTGTTTTGCAGTGGATTGCGAGACTGCCGTTCACTACCCAAAATCCACTATTTGTTAATGGAATGGAACAGTGAAATCAACAACAATATCCACTCGTCGATACAGTGAAACAGTAGAATAAATCCAACTATTCCACTGCTTCGCTGCAACACACCTTCTTTTAAATCCGGTAAGATTTCGTTAACATTCATTGCTATTCACAATCAAGCAAGGTGGGCAGCAGATATGGGTAAATATTGAGATGAATCTGGTAAATACTCTTTAGGACACATATAAAAAACAAGGGGGAATGAGGAAGAAGCACATAAATATTTCATCAATTGAGTAGAATTGAAGGACAGACTTTTGAAACTTTTCCATAAAGGACAAAACTATTTATCCACTGTCGAAATTCACTTGTGTTCGAAATTCACTAATTTTCAAAATTCATTGTCGAAATTCACTAATTTTCAAAATTCATTATCGAAGTTCATTTATCGAAATTCATTTGATTTTAAGGGGATTCATTTATTATTCTCATTTATAAAATTATACGCATTGTCATTCTCCTATATAAAAATATGTAATCACATAAGTATTCTTAAAAATATTCCAGATTGTATCATTATCCCTAATTTCCCATAAGAACAATTGGGATGAATCACACATAAACAAATAAACACGATCAATAGTTACAGAATATGAACAAATTAAAACCACCATTCAATAACCACAGTCAAACACAAAAGGTATCTTCAAATTCGATTTTTCTAAAGTCAAATCTCCAATGAAACAAAACCCACAATTAATGGGAGATTATTGTGTGGTGTCTCAATATAATTTTATTCAGTATTTAAACTGTGTGATTCTGATCGTTTCACCCGTCACTTCATCCTTAAATTCGTTCACCACATGCACAATAACAATAACTTCCCACAAATCATTCACCGTTAACTTATGCGGTTACATTGCTAAAAAATGGAACAGGAAAAAATAAAATTAGAAGGAGGACATAATGGTCAAGAGGAATAAAAATTTGTCCTTATTGCCATAATATTTATTCCACTGAATTGTTACGCCATTTATGTCATTTATTGTGTCCATTCTGACATTTATGTATAATTAAAAGGAAAATGTTATGTCCACTACACATAAAAGTGTAGTGGATGATGTAGTGGATGATCCTGTCCACAGATTGGAGAGAGAAATATTTTTTTTTATGGGCCCTGACTAAATGTGTGGTGTGGATGATGTTGTGGATGATGTAGTGGAGGTAAATGTAGTGTATGTAGCACTACCGAATAAAAAACCACATGGCGTGTCTACTCGGCATTTGTTGGCGCCATAAGTATCAACGACCAACTATCAGAAATCATCACATTTGTTTAGTTTCACAATATATATATTTTTAATTTTTAAATTATATTTTTTTTGTTTTTTTCTTTCTTGCCGTAAAAGGCAGGTAACTGTGTAAAAGTTAGTCGGTTGACATATTCACATGATACTTATCGTAAACTATCAACAAAAATATAATCAAATCAATAACGAGGAATGATACATCACCAAAGCTACATAAGTTTTACATAATGCTTTTTCTTTTTTTTTGAGGAATTACATAATGCTATACTTAATTACCGTTGATTTCTGCATTTAAAAAAAAAAAAAAAATTTATTTTTCTTACTTTTTCAATAAAAATTCTGTAGCTTAAATCATGTAGATGTATCATTCCCCGTAATCAATAACATATATCCAAAACAGTACAAATTAATGAAACATCTTGATTTGAGTGAAGAATGTTTATATCTCATGGATTGCTGAATGATTAAAAATACATGAAATATATCGATGTCAATTGTCGTAGCTCAGTAAATTCTAATGTTTTTTTTTTTGTTGTTTTGGCAGTCTTTGACGATGCAAAATAATACACCACCACTAAATCGGGGCCACGTGTAATCTAAGGATGAGCTGTAAGAGATTGAAGGGCTGCGACTTGTGGGAAAAGTAACGTTTTGGGTGTTTTTATGGTGAGTCAGAGATATATCTTGGATTCTTTTACGTATCGCGTGTGAAAGTCGGGAATCAGCCTACGTATTCGGAATTTGTGTATTTATAGCACATGCCCTTTTCTCCGCCCCTAAAACTAAGGCAATGGAGGTCTATTGACATAAATCTGCTTAAATGGCGCCTGCCTCCGCGCCCAAGCTTACGTGGGATGTGGGCCAGGAGACCAGGCTAAGGTGTATGATATCGACTCGAATAAGATCGATGTGATCATTCGAGTCCGGACTTTGGTGGATCTTACTTGAGCCGTGGTCTTCACCGGTACGTCTCGTATCGACCGATCGCGGATAGCCGGCTCAGACTCTTTCAAATGCCGGATGGACCAATCGGATGATTCCACGTGGAAGTGAATCCCGTATCATCATAAGCCCCGGATCGGAGTGAAGCATACCTCGAACGCCGAGATCGGATCACGAAAATTTAAATAACTCTTTCGACACGTGGTCTTCTTTAGGCGGGAATATATTTGTCTCTCCTAGTGTTTTAAGTAGTCGTCGTAGGATGACGTCATGTTGTCGGCATTAATGGGTGTGAAAGCAGGCGTCCCTTATTGGGCCACGTGAAAATTTGGCCTTGATTCTCGCGCTTACGCTTCTATAAGCGCCCAAAATCCCATCCTTTCAAATCACTCGCAAGGTTCACACGCATATAAGGAGCCCAAAACCGTGAAGCATCCCTCTCGCTATTATTTGTCCAGTTTAGTCAAAAACTACAAGTAAGCCCCTATTTCGTTCAAGCTCTTTTCCGTCTTTTATTTCTTGCATCTCTTGTTGATTCCATGTCTGCAGTAGCACTAGTGATTCACAAAATAGAGAGGAAGTTGTTGAAATTGTAGAGGAAGAATCGACGGAGGAGGCGGTTTCGAGCATCCAACTGCTTTCGGTGAAGGATTCATCGGAGAGAAGAAGAAGAAGGAGCGGAAAAGGAAGAGGGAGGAGAGGAGGAACGCGTCGTCTCGACTGTTGGCCCTTCTCGACCGCCACCAAACGTAAGACCGAGAATGTTGGGTCAGGGTCCATACGGATGCAAGTCAAACTTGAGCCAAGATAAAGCCAAAGCCATCTGTTTGAGATATGGAATTCCGTATTCTTACGAGAATATTAAGGTGTCACACGGTCGATTCAGTTTGCTGTGAGCCTCCCCTTTGTTCTGCGCCATTTACTAAGCGCAATTAAAGGAGGACTTCGGTTTCCTTTCGACCCGTGCCTAATCATTTGTTCTTCAACACTATAAGATCTGTGTCACCCGACTTGCTCTAACGGGTCCGGGCGTAATGGGTTTTGTCTTTGGCGTGTCGAATCGCCAAGGTCGAGTTCTCGATTCGACTTTTCCGCCAATACTATGCCTTAGCGAGCTTGCGGGGACGCGGGGTGGTACACATTTCGAAGCGTCCTTTGACATCGAATTTGTGAGAAAGGTGACCTCGTCTCAGGGCGACTGGAAGCCTAATTTTTTCTTTATCCGGCACGGGCTAATTGACATCGACATTCACACCTGGTACAAAAGGCCGCAGAAATCGCATGATCGACTCGACTCAGACACCCCAACGGGTGTGGGGCCTCGAGATGGTTCATCGACATTGCCACACGAAACTGCATTCACCGTATCCCTATGCCGATATCGAGGCGGCCGGTCCAGGCGCCTATCTCGAACTTGATGAGGACATTCGTCTTTTATGTAGGACCTTTATGCATTCTGTCGAGCCATAACACTTTTGTATTTTTAATTGTTGTTCTAACGCCGAATTTTCTCTGTCCGCAGTGGATTATTTCTCAAAGATGGGCGCGCTTGGGCAAGATGCGACCCCAAAACTACCGACCGAAGAAAATCCAAGCGCCTGGTTGGCATCGGGTCGAAAACGGCAGCTGCGTCTGGCGCTACGACACGGGAATCAAAGGGCCGGCCCGATCTGCTACACTGTGTGTCGACGTCCAACATCCTTAGGGACCGACTGACGAGGCTCGGCCGATCGAGGAAGGCGAGAGAGAGCCTCGTGCCGAGAAGCGTCAAAGACAGACGGAGGAGGAGGCACGGGATTGGGAAGGAGACCCGCAACCTAGCCCCTCCTATCTCCACCGACGCGCTTCCGCTGCGGTGAGCATGTCGGAGATGGAAGGCATGACTCGGAGGAGCTGCATGACTTTATTATGAAGAGTAGTCGAGCAGTAAGCCTTCTTTTTATTTTCCTTATAAATTTGTGACCTGGGTTTGTTTTTGACATCATCGGTGTGTTCTTTTTGCAGATTTCGACTCGCGCCTAAAGTTGCACTCAGCGAGATTGTGTCCCGTCGGTACCGCTCCGGAGGAACACAAGGAAACCATCGTTAAAGTCGACCACAGACATCGAAGCGAAGGCCAAGATAAACAAATTGGACGAACGCCCGTGTGGCTCGAGTCGGATCGAGAAAGGCTAGAGCGATCTATCCCAAGCTCGAAAGATGTATCGGCGGGGATGCGAGGATGGCGGTGTTGAGATCGGAATTAGCGGAGGTGAAGTCGGAGCTCGAGGGGACTAAAGCCCGGCGGTGGAGGCGATCAAGGCTCGTACTACCGCCCGATCTCTTCTCGACGAGTTAACGACTCATTTGAAACCGCTAAGCAAGACTTTTTGAACTCAAAAGAACTCGAAGACGACTGGCGTTGCTCGTGACTCAGGGGCATGAAGGTGGATTTACAATGGCTATCGACCAAGTTAAAGAGGTCGATCCAAACTTCAACGTGTCGCGCTTGCGAAGCCTTATCTATATGATCTCGAGGCCATTCCTCGTTATGGGCGATACTTTGCTTTGAGTTCAAGAGGCGGCATCTCTTTGTATAAGAAATACGTGACTTCCGTTACGGCGACGATGGCACGTAAAATGTCGAGTCGGGGATCAATTCGATCCTAACGCTTCGACCTCGAACCAGCCTGATGCCTGATGCTATTTCCTCTTTTGTTACTTTAAATAACTCGATTCGATTTGGTTGTAATAACTTTTATGATTTAACTTGTCCGAACTTTCATTTCGTCCATTCGATCTTGTAAACTTTGACATTTTAATTTTGCATTGATCTTCAGATTTGAATCTTATGCTTTTCACTGAATGTCTTTTGTTTCTTATTGATCGTTTATTCAGGGTGTAGTCCTTTTGAACTTAATTCCCTTGAAAATGTTGTCTTATGGGGTGTAGTCCTTCGGACTTAATTCCCCTGCTAGCCCCTCGAAGTGTGGTAGGAGTTCATGACTCGTAGTACACTTGAGTATGAGTCGACCTAGCATTGTGCTGCCTTATCGGCTTGACTTGGCTTTTGGTCGGAGCTCGATTTCGTCATCTCTGCCTTGTCAGGCTTATAAAGACGTCGAATTGAGAAGTCCGTACTCGACTGTTGCTCATCATGGTGCTTTTGATCGAGCACATCGTGGTGCTTATGATCGAGCCGAGTTAGGGATCCATCGTGGGATCTGCCGACTGCTTAGCATCGTGGCTTACTGGCATGTCGGAAGTGATATAAGCATTGTCAGTGACTTGGCTTCATTCACTATTTTTGTTTTAACTCCATCGTGTCGATGGATCGTAGCCCGGAAGTGATATAAGCATTGTCAGTGACTTGGCTTCATTCACTATTTTTGCTTTAACTCCATCATGTCGATGGATCGTAGCCCGGAAGTGATATAAGCATTGTCAGTGACTTGGCTTCATTCACTATTTTTGCTTTAACTCCATCGTGTCGATGGATCGTAGCCCGGAAGTGATATAAGCATTGTCAGTGACTTGGCTTTTTTCACCGTATAGCGCTGAGTTGTTCGGGTCGTAGAATTGATGTCGCGGTCGATTATTGCGTAATTAAAAAGAAAAAGAAAGCATGCTTAATAAAAGGAATCGAAATATATCGTCATATCGACCTATTACAATTGATGAGAATAGAACTGCAAAAGTTATGAGAATAAGAAATAATTTAAACATAATATTTTACGAGGTTGGTGGCATGCCAAGTTCGAGGCAATCGTGCTTCCATCCGACCTCCCCAATTGATATGACCCTTTAGGATGCACTTTCAAGATTTTATACGGACCTTCCCAATTCGGCTCGAGCTTGCCTATTGGGTCTCGCTTGTCGGCTTCATTTTTCCTCAATACGAGATCTCCTACTTGGAAGTATTTGTATTTCACCCTCTCGTTGTAATATTGAGAAATCTTTCTTTTTATAGCGGCCATCCGATATGCCGCCATCTCTCTTCTTCGACGTTGTCTTTTTCTTCCCTTAGGTCGGCGGCATTAGTTTCGACATTGTAAGCCAAAACCGAGGTGAGGCTAGCCCGACTTCCGCGGTATCATCGCCGCATCCATAGGCCATGGCAAAAGGAGTCTCTTGGGTAGGTGAATTGGGTCTTTGTTCGATATGCCCACAAGATATCTTGGGTAACCGAGTGCCCAATCTTGACCTTCATCTTCCAATCGCTTCTTTAATCCAAACTTAATTTGCCTGTTGGTTTGCTCGACCTGTCCATTGGATTGAGGTCGGGCCACCGATGTCGTTTTGTGCTCGATCCTGAATTCTTTCAACCACTTTTGCACTCTATCATCGAGAAATTGAGTCCCGTTGTCCGAGATCAGATACTTTGGAATTCCAAATCTGCACAAAATATTCTCCCATAGAAATTTTTGATGGTTTGAGCCACGATGTCGATGAAGAGCTTTGGCTTCACCCATTTAGTAAAATAATCAACCGCAACGACGGCGTATTTGAAATTCCCGAGCTCGAGGTAGAGGTCCGACTATATCGACTCCCCATTCATCGAACGGCCATCTGACTCGATAGCATTCATTTCTCGTGCTGGCGATGAGTTATCACATCGTGTACTGGCAAGCTCTACAACTCATTACCAATCGACCGCATCTTTTTGCATTGATGGCGTAAATATCCCGCCGGTTTACATTTCCTTGCCAACATTCGAGCTCCGCAATGATTACCACAGATCCCTCGGTGTATTTCTTCGAGTAGATAAGCCCCCTCTTCTTCCGATGCACATCGCATCCAAGGGGTTACAAATGATTTTCGATAAAGCACATAATCGAAAAGAGCGTACCTGGAGGCTTGAAGTCGGATTTTCTGGCCCGAGATTTATCGGTGGGGAGGTTCCATCTTTCAAGAATAGTGCTATAGGATCCATCCAGTCGATTTTGGACCACGGGTTGCACGTCGACCTCGTTATAGCTCCGCTTTCCGCTAGCATCTCAACCGTAACTTTCCTCTTAGATTTGAAATTCGACGCGAGTTTAGACAACGCATCGGCTCGCTTGTTCTCACTTCGAGGCACCTGTTCAACTAGAACCGTCTTGAATTTCGACATTAAGCCCTGAACAACCTTTAGATAGCTTTTCATTGATTCTTCTTTAGCTTCATACTCTCCCTTCACGTGATTTACCACAAGCTGAGAGTCGCTGTATACCAGAAGGTTCTCGACTCCCAACTTCGATGCTAGCTTTAAACCCGTGATTAAGGCCTCATATTCGGCTTCGTTGTTCGTAGCCTTGAACTCGAATCGGAGTGCATACGGAAACTCTTCCCCTTTCGGACTAACTAGCAGTAAACCAGCTCCAGCCCCCTCTTTACTCGAGGCACCGTCGACGTGGAGTGTCCACTGCTCTTCTGATGACTGTTTTCCCTGTTCTAATTGAATCGACAACCCTTCTGCTATGAAGTCAGCCAGAGCTTGACCCTTGATGGCTGTTCGAGGTAGAAACTCTATGTCGTATTCCGCTAGCTCGACAACCCATTTGGCTAATCGACCCGATGTCTCGGGCTTTGCCAAGATCTGTTTCAACGGTTGGTCAGTGACCACAGCAATGGGATGTGCTTGGAAGTATGGCTTCAACTTTCTCGACGCATGAACCAAACTCAACGCTAATTTCTCCGCAGGTATATCGACCTCTGCGCCATGTAGGCTTTCTTGACAAAATAGATTGGGATTTGTCCTTGGTCTTCTTCTCGAACTAAGACAGCGCTTACCGCTTCCTCACAGACTGCTAAATAAACCAGGAGCTTCTCTCCATCTCGAGGTGAGGACAGCGTTGGCAAATCAGATAAATATTCTTTCAAATCGTCAAACGCCTTCCGACACTCCCCATCCCATCGAACGGACTAGCTTTTTGAGAATCTTGAAGAAAGGTAAAGCTCTCTGTGCTGATATCGACAGAAAACGGTTGAGAGCTGCCATCCGACCTGTCAACCTTTGCACCTCTTTGACATTCCGAGGTGTGGGCATGCTTTTGAGAGCCTCGATTTTATCCGGGTTAGCTCGATCCCATCTCTCGATATCATATAACCTAGAAACTTACCCGATCGGACTCAAGCGTGCATTTCTTGGGTTGAGCTTCATGTTTGCGCCTGCGGCACCTCGAATACCTCTCGGCGTCGACAAGAAAGCGTCCCAAAGACTTGCTCTTGATCAATAAATCATCCACATAAACCTCCATATTCCGACCTATCTGTTTCTTGAAAATTTTGTTGACGGCCCGTTGATAAGTAGCCCCTGCATTCTTAAGCCCAAACGGCATCGTAACGAAGCAAAAAGTGCCAAATTGCGTGATAAAGCGGTTTTTTACGAGTCCTGTGGATCCATATAGATCGATAATAACCCTTGTATGCATCGAGGAACCCGAATACCTCGAAGCCCAGTGTCGAGTCGACTAACTGGTCGATTTTCGGTAGCGGGTAAGAATCTTTGGGGCATGCCTTGTTAAGATCTGTAAAGTCAACGCACATTCGCGGACTGACGATCGCTTAACCAACACTGGATTGGCCAGCCAATCCGGATAAAAAACTTCTTTCACGATCCTGCGACCAACAACTTGTCGACCTCTTTTCTTTTCGCTTCGCTTTCTCTCGGGGCAAGATTTCTCTTCTTTTGCCGTATCGGCCTCTTTTGGGATCGGCGTTAAGTTGGTGCATCGCTATATCTCGCCGATAGGCCTGGCATGTCATCCGCCTTCCACGCAAAAACGTCTCGAAAACTCGACCAGGAGGTCGACCAAGGCTCTCGTGTCGGGTGTGGCATCCACTTCCCGATCTGGACCCTTGACCTTCTTCCTCTTCCCAAACTCGAACTTCCTCGGTCGGGTCGGCGAAACCAGCTCCGATCTTCCTCTTCCTCGGTATCAATTCCTCAACTAGCACCTGCCCAACTCCTTTTCCTTTGATCGTAACCAGACTACAATTCCGGGCTACCTCGATGTCTCCTTTGACTTCATGGGTACCGTACCAGGTTGGAAACTTCATGCTGTTGTGGAATGTCGAGATGATAGCTCTGAGATCATATAATGCCGGTCGACCTAATATCGTGTTATACCCTGAAGGGGCCTTAACTACGACATAGGTCATTTCCATCGTCCGCCCCTTTTCTCCGTTTCCGACCGTAGTTTACAAATTGATCGACCCGACGGGGTGGATAGCCTGCCCTGTAAATCCGAATAAAGGGTAGATAAGCGGAATGATGTCTTCATCTTTCAACCTCATTGCCTTAAACATTTGAATAATAAAGGATATTGACGGGCTTCCACCGTCGACACAAACTCTTTTTACTCGACCTCGCTTTCTTGCCTCGATCACCAACCCCTCACTATGGCTATGGGAACTCGGAACATCGTCCTTAGGCCCATAACCCACCTCCGTGGTAAACCTGACCCTTTTTGACTCTCTCAATCATCGGCGAGTGTCGACTTGATCGAGGTCGATCTGACTCATGCTCTGCAACGATTGTATTAACGTCATATCCGGCACGATTATCTCGATGAGGATCTCGGTTCTGAACTTCTCGAGGGTCATCTCGGGGATTGTCTCTGTATGTTGGGTCGGATGACCTTTCTCGCCGATTCCGGTTATCTCGACGTGGAGACCGATCTTTCTTTCCGTTGTAGCTCTTTCTCTTGTACTCCCGACGGCCCTTTGGCTCGTCTTTTTCTGACCTGTCGACAACTTCATCTAATCGACCCTCTTGGATACAAGCATCGATATCTCTCTTCAGATCAAAGCACTCCTCCGTGTCGTGCCCCACATCTCTGTGATAGTCACAATACTTGTGAGTATTTTTCCTTTTCTCTGGATCTTTGGACATCGGTTTAGGTGTCCGAGCGATGTTCTTCTTGATCATGATTGCCAATACCTCCCCCCGAGATCGGTTGAGGGGTATAAAATCTCGGTCTTTCAAATTTCCTTTCTTTCCCAACCGATCCGATATCGGAGCTGTCAGTCGATCAAAGACGTTGGACTTGCTTTCTTCATTCCGACCCCTAGGCTGACCCTTGTTCTGGCTTTGGGAGTCGTTCGTTCTCGCCGAGGCCAAGTGAAATGGTGTGCGAGGCGCGACCGCCTCTTCACCTTGGCAGAATCTATGGACTATGTTCACACATTCATCCATATCATTCGGCATTTTCTTGGATAGCTTATCATACAGCTTCATATTCCGCAGACCTCCCACAAAGGCATTAACTTGCAGCGCATCACTGGCATTATGCACTTTCATGGCTTCAAGGTTGAAACGTCTCATGAAGTCGATAGTAGATTCTCCTTTTTCCTGCTTGATGTTCATAAGGTGGGTGGCACTAAGATGGAACTTTTTGTTCCCAATGAAAGCGTCTCGGAATTTTTGTCCCAACTGTAGAAAGCTAGAGATCGATCCGGGACGTAGCTTATGAAACCACTCCCGAGCTCGACCAGTGAGCAACGTATCGAAAGCTCGACACTTCATGGCGTCATTGGCGTTCCTCAACCTCATCAAAGATATGTATCGATATAGATGGTCCTCTGGGTCCGTAGTACCGTCATAGGGTTCCATCTTTGGCGGCTTAAAGGATTCGGGCATCGTATATATTTCGATCTCGGGACTAAATGGTGACTCAAGCCATTCGGTGGGTTGATCTTTCCCCACAATGCGGTTGAACTCGTTTCGGATGCTATCCTCGACGACATGAAGCTTTTCTTGCTCGGACGCGTTTGCGGGCGTCGATCCACGCCGATTTCAATCGCGCCTTCCTCACACTCCTCTTCAACCCCAACAGCCTCTTACCCTTAGCATTATCAATCTCCTTACGACTGGAGGGTCTAACCGGTGTTCAACGAGGGATTGCAGATTCCTTACCTATGAATGCCGAGGCTACCACCCTCTTCAAAGCGTCCTCATCCAAAGATGCTAAGTGGTGCGCCACGTCTTGCGGTGTGGGGAAGCCGAGGCTGGGAGGATCCAGAATCGCGGGTGCAGATCCGATGGGGACTTCTTGAACTGTGAGGAACCCTGCTGGATCTATATCCGTGTGCTCTTCGATCTGCATGTTCTTGCTGTTCGTCGGTTTCTTCCTTGCTGGCGGCACCATTGCAATCTCTTTACCAACTCACCGGTAGAAGGCCCTCCTTCTAGCGCCAAATGACGATTTAAAATAATACACCACCACTAAATCGGGGCCACGTGTAATCTAAGGATGAGCTGTAAGAGATTGAAGGGCTGCGACTTGTGGGAAAAGTAACGTTTTGGGTGTTTTATGGCTGAGTCCAAGAATGTATCTTGGATTGCCTACGTATCATGTGTGAAAGTCCAGGAATCAAGCCTTACGTAGTTCCTGGAGCTGTGTATTTATAGGCACATGCCCTTTTCCTGCCCTAAAACTAAGGGCAGCGAGGTCTATTGACATAAATACCCTTAAATGGGCCTTGCCTCCTTGCCCAAGTTACCTGTGGGATGTGGGCCCAGGAGGCCAGGCTAAGGTGTATGATATCGACTCGAATAAGATCGATGTGATCGTTCGAGTCCAGACCCTTGGTGGATCTTACTTGAGCTGTGGTCTTCACTGGTACGTCTCGTATCGACCCGATGCGGATAGCCGGCTCAGACTCTTTCAAATGCCAGATGGACCAATCAGATGATTCCACGTGGAGGTGTGAATCCCCGTATCATCAGTCTTTATTTAGAACACATCAAAACTTACCGATCATTACCGTAAATCGGTTTTTGAAAATTCGATTATTAAATGAACATCGACTATAAAAAGTCGATATTCACAATCAATTTTTGAAAAATCGATTCTTCACTCAAAATACGATGTTACGGAAGTTGATTCAATAATATTCAAGGTAGTGTGATGCATTTGTGAAATTGCAACGATGCAAATAAGGGTCCTAGAAAGCAAATGTGATATTCTATATATGACAACTGAGTAATAACAATTACTATTACATATTTTTATATTACTTATATGATGTATAAATCTATCGTAATCAATGTTGTAAAAGGTCAATTACAACAATTGTCGTAGCTAAGGGCATTTTTTTTCTTCTTCTTCTTCTTCAAGAAAACAAACTTTCTTTTATTAGAATCAAGTGTAAAATCCACAAATTTACAGAACGATTAAAGGAAATACAATTAAGCAAGATTCTAAGCTACCTTTAAATTTCTTACTCGATCCTCCATCTTAGAAATTAACACATTCATTGGAGGATGAGACTCTTGAGCCCCATGTTGAATCTTGTTCCTCCAATATAAAATGTCGAAAATCATTCTCTGAAGTGGTATGACAATTTCCTGTTGTTTGATTGACCAAAGAAGCTGGTGTGTATCCGGTCTTTAACATTTGTGTGGGAAAAGAAGGTTCCCTGATGATGTTTTGGTATCAAGTTCCTCCAGAGGATATCGGAGGTCTAGCGGACTTTCAAGGAGTGGATATCAGTCTCTTCATCTCGTTTGTAGATATGTTTAGAGACGTGAATAGTGCATCCTCGAAGGTAGGGATGCACTGTTAATATCCCTAAAAATAAATAGGGATAGAGACTCTGCTGTGAGAGCTATTTGGGATAAACTCTATTTTTATCTTCATTTTAGAGATATGACACCATATAGAGCTTTTGTTACAAATGTCCTGAGCCACATGCCTACTGCACAGAACTAACAAGGTTGGTAAGGCATTATGAGAAGCCTGTCATAAGAGGAAATCCATCCTGGTTGGTACTAGAGGTATATCCAAGAATTTTTTCCAGTTAGGTCACCGGACTGTAAATTTATATTTTTTTTATCTAAAACATAATTTTTAACAACAAAGCCTAATCGTTTAATACTAAAAAAATTTATCCGGATCTTGCGGGCGTCAACGACCCCTCCTTACACTACATACATCCGCCACTGGTTGGTCTCATCTTTTTTTTTTGAGAATTCCTGGTTGCTCTTATCTAAGGGGCACATTTCCTAATATATTTTATGAGTAATTGGCGCAAAACACCCTTATGTTTGGGTCAACATTGAGACTTGCCCCTTATCTTTAAATTTTGTATTTTTACCCTCTATCTTCTATAAAAGTTTGCAAGAAACACTCTTTTTTGAATTTGCGGTTAAATTTAACGGGAAGAAGGCCGTGCTTTGCAATCTCCGTCAACCTAAGCAAACAAAAAAACCTTTCTTTAATTATTTCTCCAAAATCCCCATTAATTCGACTACCAACCCCATTTTTTTTAACTCCCTGTTTTTTTAACTCGAAGTTTTTAACCCAAAATACACCTATTCTTCGAAGTGACATCTTGAGCACAATTATCGCCGGCGTCGGTAGACACTCGACGGTGACAGAAACCACTCTTCTGTTGATAGAGAAGAAATCGAAATAGGAAACTAGGTTTTTGTAGAAGAGAGGGAAATTAGAAGTCAACAACGATTGAGAATTCACGAATTGGAAATTAACCGATGATCGGGAATCAACTGAGTTTGGGGTTGAGAATGAATGAATTAATTAATTGGGGTAGGTAGTCGAATTAATGGGTTGAGAATCAATGGAAATTTTGGGGAAATAATTAAAAAAAAAAGGTTTTTTTTTGTTTGCTCAGGTTGAGAATGCATAGCACGCGCATTTTTTTCCGTTAAATTTAACCCCAAATCAAAAAATGGTGTTTCTTTCAAAATTTTATAAAAGATAGAGGGTAAAAATGCAAAAATTGAAGATAAATGACAAGTTTCAATGTTGACCCAAACATAAGGATGTTTTACGTCAATTACTCTATATTTTATTTATTCACAAAAAAAATGTACATTCCCTGTATGTATTATGTATATTCCTTTGTATTTTATGTTGCTGACAAAAAAATTCCTTTAGCCGGCCCTTTCCACTTCCCTCGCGAAAGAACACATACCCTTACAAGCAAAGCAAGAAATTCTCATTCAATTCGAAATCCCATTATTTATTTATTTATTTTTTTTTCGGAAGGAACCCCATTTTTGGAAGAAGACTATTTTTCCCTTCTCCTCCCACCAATTTTCTGTGACGTCTTCTATAGTTTGGTGAGGAACCCGAAGAGAAATTTCGTTTTCTTGGCTTGTTTTTGAAGTCAAGAACGCAGCTTTAATTTCTTTCTTTATTTTTGTTTTCCTATACTTTGCACGCGTTTATAGGAAGTATCGCCTCTCCTAAGTTTATGTTAGCTGGCAAATACAAGAACTTTACTTTTGTTCTCCTTATCTTTTCATCTCTTCATCTGTTTGGACACATTTTCTACTATTCAGCTCGGTGTCCCAGTCCACGATTGAAGACCCCTGTTGGATTATTGGTTTGACTTTGTGTTAGTTGATATTTTTTTGTTGAAATAATTTTTGGGCTTACAAAGTGTTCGATGAAATGATCGAAATAAAGTTGCTGCTGTTGCTGTTGTTTGTGTTGGTGTGTCAAAGTTGTTGGTCGCTAAATGATGAAGGTATGTGATGAAGTTCCTTGAACTTTTTCTTATTTCGATGGTATATCTTTTTTTGCCGTCTAAATTTTGCATTATATATCTTTTTGTTCATCATGGAATAGGTCTGGCTTTACTGAGATTTCGAGAGGGAGTCCTGAGCGATCCCTTTGGGGCTTTGAAGAATTGGAAAGGAGATAATTTGGTGATGAATCCGTGTTCATGGAACGGAATTGATTGCGCTGACGGATATGTTGTTTCTGTAATCTACTCTCCCTTTATATGGCTACTTTTTAATGTTTTACCTTTATTTTCATACACTATGCCGACTTCCATGGCTTCGTCTGACTCATGCAGACTTTGCAGTTATGCCTGGTAGAGTAATTCTATTTGAATCAATGTTAAAGACTGAATCTAAACATGCATGGATCCTGTTTTTAAGTTATTGGGCATGGTAAAATGTAATTTTTTTGTGAGAGGATGATAAGAGTATGGGACAGTTTACTGGGCTGGGTATTTACTGACATATCGAGTTCGTTTCTTTGATATATTACTGATTCCGTGCGCTTTTAGATTGAGGTGGAGTGTTACCTTCTCTTACGCACCCTTCCTTTTAGATAAATCTCCTTCCATGTTGTTTGTTTCGTTCAACTGTTGGCCCTTGGCCTCGTTATTGCCCTTTTGCATGCCCTTTGTTAGTCAAATCCTTCGTATTAGGCCTACACTTGAGGTTGAGGGGTGTGTTGAATTGTGTTGTGATTATATATGTTAATTATTCACTTCTCCAATAGTTAAAACTTTTGAGAGATTGTAAATCAAAAAGTCACTTATCCCACGTAGAGAGAGGTACTTGCTGCAATTATTATCTGCTTGAGCTTTTGCAGCAAGTGCTAACATGCATTTGATCTTACTGGCTTTGTGCTTAGTTTTGTGCTTAAATTCCAACAATCTGCTCAAGTCTTGGCCCACATTGATTTTTATTTTTCTCACTATTATAGCGTGATCTTATGGTAGAAGATGTAGACATTAATCAGAACACTTCTTTTGTCTTGAATATCTGTTCAAGTTTACAGAGAGTTGTGCTTATATTTACTTGTTTCATCAGAGCGGTATTTGCTATGTTTTCAGTGGTATGGCGTTATAAGAAGATCAACCGTGTAAGGGCTATATTGAAATTAAAAGAAAATCTCATGTGTTGTTCCTCTTCCTTTTCAGTGATTTGAAAGACCTATGTCTTATGGTACTCTTGCTCCTGAGCTCGGAAAGCTGATTCATATAAAGTCAATGTAAGATAAAGTCAACTGCAGATTTCTACTCTTTTTTTTTACATGAAAAATGTGCAAATTCTTATCTTTTTATATACTTTTATTTGGGCAGAATTTTACATAATAACTCCTTTTATGGTACTATCCCTGTGGAGATTGTTAAGCTTAAAGAGCTTGAAGTGCTAGATTTGGGATATAATAACTTCACCGGATCTCTTCCGCGTGATCTAAGCAGCAATTTGTCCCTGTCAATCCTGTAAGCAGACTTTTGAACCATACAAATTATTGTTTTTCACTGTGAATGTCTAGTTATTGAAGTCTATTTTTGCAGTTTGCTGGACAACAACCAAAATATCGATTGTGTATCTCCTGAAATATTTGAGCTTCAAATGGTGTCTGAGATCCAAACGAATAAGAAATTATTATCAAAGTAAGTCCCTGCAGTTAATAGTCTTCATTTCATGCAAAAGCTATTATGCTGATGATAAAGTTGGATGCTTTAAGTTGGTTTGAGTGCTATATATCTAAGTAAACATGGATTTTAAATGTTTAATTAGTTTCCTCACCAGATTGATAGATTCCAATCATTTTCTCTTACTTTTTCTAAAATTATTCGATTTTAATAGGCCCGCTATGCTGTTTGGAGAAGTCCATCGTCGTAATCTGCAGCAAATATCAACTCCTAGCGTGCCAAGAAATGTCCATGACGTTCTCACCAATCTTTGCAGATCCCCCACTGTAGCTCCACCAGAGAAGTCACCCATCGTATATTTTGTCATCTCCCGCACCATCACACGATCTTTCGCCTTCAATTACGCCGTCTGCTGCTCCACCCTCAATTCATGCAGAAAACGCTACAAATCCGGTCAAAAGCTCAAACTCAAGTAATCATCATGCTATGCTACTTTCATTGACTATAGGAGGCTCTTTGCTCATTGTGATTTTGGTGGCTGGCTTATATTTCTGGAGAATCAGCAAGGATGCAGCTGTCAAACCTTGGGTCACCGGATTGAGTGGACAACTTCAGAGAGCATTTGTGACTGGTACGTATTACGAAATTCTCCTTGGAAAGTATTTTAGGAGTTGTCTTCTTGTGGTTCTTGCAATGTTAGGCTCCAAATGAGCCATGAGTATTGCACCCTAGATTGCACAAACATAGATACATGGATACGGGATACGTGGGAGGGGGATTTTTGTGAAATACGTGTCACGGTTACGAATGGGATATGCGTAAATATTATAACAGCTTGAAACAGCTCATTGATGCGTCTCATTTCTCGTTTCAGGTGTGCCAAAACTGAGGAGATCAGAGCTTGAAACAGCTTGTGAAGAATTTAGTAATGTAATAGGCTCTTCTGCTGCTGGAATATTGTATAAGGGTACATTGTCTAGTGGAGTTGAAATCGCAGTTATGTCCTTTTCAACTGTGTCTGTCAAGAACTGGTCAAATACTCTGGAAGGGCAGTTCAGGGATAAGGTGCTTGTTCAATTATCCTTTTCATATTCTTTGCTTCATTCATCTTCTTCTTCTTCAACTTCGATGTATTTTTTTCTTTAATTATGGGTTTTTACTGTGATTTCAGATTGAGACATTATCCAAATTGAATCACAAAAATTTTGTGAACCTCCTTGGGTTCTGTGAGGAGGAAGAACCTTTCACGAGAATGATGGTGTTCGAGTATGCTCCCAATGGCACCCTCTTTGAGCATTTGCACAGTGAGTGGTTTTTTTTTTTTTTCTTCCCTTGTTTGATTTATGAATTTTTTTTGAAGAATTTTAAGATTAGTTATTTTCATGTATCATATTGTTGACATCATGTTAATCAGTAATTGCACTCATCTCACTTTAACATATTCTCTATTTTATAGACACAAACACCATTTTTTTTCTTTCTACTTTGCAGGATGTGAATGTACGTACTTGCATAAACATCATTTTTCTCTACTTTATAGAATCTCTATTCAGAGTGAAATGCATCAAAATCTCTACGATACATAATTTAAATAGAGAATCTGTATTATGTGCAGTACATATAATACATAACTTAGTGATTCTGTATTTTTCAGATCTGGGTACAGATTTTGCTGCAAATGATATTTAGTAAATCTGAATGATTTGGATATTTACTTTGTTTTACGGTATCTACTTCAATTGCTCTAAGTTAATTTGTTAATGTGAATCTTGCAGTAAAAGAATCAGAGCACTTGGATTGGACGATGCGAATGAGAATTATCATGGGCATATCATATTGCCTCGAATACATGAGCCAGCTGGCACCACCATTAATCCTCAACAAGTTAAATTCATCTGCAATTTATCTAACAGAAGATTACGCAGCCAAAGTTTCAGACTTTATCTTTTGTAGAGAGGCGTCTGATATGGAATCAAGTCCAGCAAGTAATGTATACAGTTTCGGTGTCCTACTTTTCGAGATTGTAACAGGTAAGCTTCAATATTCAGTGGAAAGCAGCATGATCAACGATTGGGCAGCAGATTATGTCAAAAGGAGTAAGAAACCGATATCAGAAAGGGCTGATCCGACACTGGATTCTTTTGAAATGCAGCAATTGGAAAGAATTGGGGAAGTAATTAGGTCATGTGTGGATTCTGACCCGAAACGAAGACCGAGTATGAAGGAAGTGACTGTGATTTTAAGAGAGGTGACTTCGATTGGTCCAGATGGAGCGATTCCAAGATTATCGCCCCTTTGGTGGGCAGAACTGGAGATTCTGTCAGCTGAAGTTAGTAGCTAAATGCTTCAAAGATGAAGAGGGGGTGGGGGGTTACTTGTGACTGCTGTATATAGATGAGATACAGAAGAAATATTGCTTATTCTTTTGTTTTTTTATTTTATTTTATTTTTTGGTTGAAAAGGTAGAAAGCAAGATTGTGTTCATGGGAATGTATGTAGGATACAGAAATTAGGGAGTTGAGTGATTCCTTCAGTAACAGTAGAAATTAAACTTGCTTTGTATAAAGTAAGTTTACTTTGTGTTTTATAGATAGATTGAGGACTGGAGGGGATAAGTATTTTTAAGGGAGGGAAGTGGTGCAATTTTGCAAGATTTGAATTAGATGGAGAGACAAGGCATTTTTAAAAACTAGTTTGCAGGTTTTTGGGTGTTTTATTGATCAGCTTTTATTTGTTGACCATAATTGGTGCTTTCTGGATCTTATTGAGCTTAATGAGGAAAAGAATATTGTATGGTTATGCAATTCAACTACCAATCTTTTGGGGAAATTCGGATATTAGGAACTGTTAGGTCCAGATATCATTTTTTATAGGTTAAACTTGTTCTGACATTTGTTTTGTTTTGTTTTGTTTTCAGGCAGCCTGTGATTTTTTCACGGGTCAAGTGTGAGTCTGTAAAAATTTCTACGACGCAAGGTCCGTAGAAAACATTCAAATTCGGCAATAATGATAAAATTACGGGCTGTCTGAAAAAGACGACTCGCAGAATTGGAATGATAGTGAACATTAGCAGCTTAAATTGAAGAAAATATCAGCATTCCGATGCTAGTAAAATTGGAAATAATGAAGAACATTAGCAATTGATAATATTAAAACCATCAATAAGAAAAGAAAAAAACGAAAACAACATTAGCATGACCTAGAATATTAGGGAGATAAACTATCATTCGAAACAGAACAGTGCATTACACCCGAATAGACTTTCGCAAAGTCTTTTGGGTCAATAACTGATTTTTAGAAAATCAAAGACGACGATAAAAAAAGTAATCGAAAATCGAGTCTTTGAAAGGGTATTCGGTGTAATGTGATGCAGAAGAGAAATTGTCGTGATGTGAATAAATTTTTTTTTAAAAAAAATAAAACTTTGAAGGTGGCCATCACGTTGGCACTGCAGCAATATTATTACGAAGGAGAATCTATGATTAATTTAATAATCAAAACAATCTCTGCTTAATTAGTAGCCCCCATGTCTATCCCAAAGAGAAGCTCTCAAATCCCACATCACTATATATACAGATTCCATATGCATTGCTTTTCCATCAAACACTTTATCTTCCTCATCTTCTACATCATTCACATATCTTCAAGTTCAATACAATGGCAGGCACCCAAATCCTGATCAAGATCACCGTCATAACCTCATTGCTTTTGGTTTCACTGTCATGCACATCAGGTGTTCAACCAAATGCCACACAGAAGAAGCAAGTCAATGTGGTAGTAGAAGGCATGATCTTCTGCCAGAGGTGTCATCTCAACAGAACATCTTCCCTAAAAAATGCAATTCCCATTCCAGGAGCTATAATCACTGTGAGCTGCAAAGATAAAACCAAGAAACAAAGCTTTAACAAGTCATATACATCTGATCAAATGGGTTATTTTTACGCGCAATTAGACGGGTTCAAGATGGGAAACTCATTGCTTGAACATCCTCTTCAGGCATGTAATGTGAAGTTAGTATCATCTCCTGATATTACTTGCAATGTTACTACTAATATCAACTATGGTGGTGTCCATGGAAGTGAAGGAGTACCCCTAAGGTATTTGAATAAAAGATTGGTAAAAGGTGATTATGAGGCTGTGATTTATACTGCTGGTCCCTTGGCCTTTAGGCCTGCTCGTTGCATGGAGAATCAATATTGATGAGTCATTAAGTTGATCTATTAGGCAACCATTTATCTTTAGGGCATGCCCTGTTTCACTGTTTGTGTTTGTTCTGTTTTGCTTTTGAGTCTTTTGAACTGATATTTCATCTGTAAGTTGTTGTGCTTGGGTTAAAGGGTTATGTAATATTTATTGATACTTACAATATTGGTTGGGAATTAGTTTTTTTTTCAAACCATATATATATGAGAAATTTTATGATAGATTCGTGGAGACCAGATGATGTTTTGTGATTCCTATGATGAGAATGACGAAATAAATTTACTTCATGCATAAATTTATATTAATCTATCATATCTAATGCAAGGAGTGACACTTGCAAAGTATATAGTTATCGGGAGAACTAAGTGCTTTCTTTCAGATCCAAGAAACAACTCTTGGATGTTTTCTTTTTTCCTTTTGAAAGATAGATGAGCAAAACAATCAACTTATTGATATTGAAAAACGCAACGGATTCTTCCCGATGTATCGTTTCTGAGTCCAATAGAATTCATAGGTACAGGAAGAAATCCTATCAAATAGAGATTTGCTACAAGGAGAATGTCGTAAATTTGGCCAAACTGAATATCTCCTTTTGATATTCTACTTCTTACTGGCATGTTTAGAATGATCGGTCCTTCCTTTTTTGGTTGATAAGGTTTTGAAGGATTTTAAGCAACATGTTGATATGTCTGATGAGTGGGCATAAGATAGACTAGTTGCAACATGAGTGGGATTTTAAGCAACATGTTGATACTTCTTACTGGCATGTCGATTTCACTTATTTGTTAGCTAGTTGGTAGTAGTTGTTCTCTTCTGATCTGTCTCTACACTTCTATGATGGTTCAGTTTCACGGACATTACACCTTGTTTTATGGCCGCAAAATGTGATGGAGCCTGAAGGTTTGTTCCTTGAGTTTCTGTGATTTTTTTTGCGCAATCGTTTTATTTTAATATGATGTTAGACTTACGTGAGTTTTAAGAATTATTCTAAATATCATGTGTCAAACACATCATTTTTGGATATTGATTGACTCAATATCCGAGAGCGATGTGTTAAATTTGCTGGTATAGGGTATAGATCCATAATTGTATTATGATAAAAAAACATAAAAACAGACTATATCTATTAGAAGAAAAGAAAAAACCAGCAATACCTCTTAACAACGATAAATTTGGATGTGAGACAAATTGCTCCCAGTGCTTCACAATATCGTTGTATAAAGAGGAAATATTTGTGTGATAACTCATTTGTGTGGAATTCAGTATTATTGCTCAATCTGAAATCTGCAGTTTACGGTGGAATAAAATTTTATGGTTTAAATTAAACCATGTATACGATAACTTCTCCACACACAAAAAGACTCGCTATCCAAGTATTTCCATGTATCCTTTGTCTTATAATTGGGGTCAATGTCTTGCGTGAAATTACTAATTTTAGACAGGACCCCTGCACTCAGTCGTGGGTTGTCTAGAAATATATATCAAAGGAATGGAAAAAAAAACTAAAAAATATGACCATATTTAGCAAACTAGCTTCATGACCATCCTAATTAATTTTCCTACCAGAACTAATACAGTCTACCTTTATTCATGTTTCTCTCAAATCACAAAGATGTATTAATTAAGGGGCAAGTAATATATATATATATATATATACACACACACTTTGAGGAAAGGGGGAAGTGATTTTCTTTGTGTACGATGACCAAGCCATGTTCGAACCAAATGAAACATATTCAATTGCTATTATACATTGACAAAATATGATAGTCAAAATAATTTTTCCTCGTCTTTCATTCATCAATTCATCACATATTCATACATCACAAGAGGTTGCCATATTTCTAATTTCTCATTCGGAAGGCTCAATCCCACACTCTGACTTCAATGATGGGAACACCCCGGCGCTCCAATGAAAAAAAATTAGATGCCTTACTATATTTAGAACAGTGGTCGATCCCTCGGGAGTTAGATTCGTAACTTAATATTATGTTCACGCGGCGATATTCTATCTTTCAAAGAGTATTATAATTCCCTAATTGCCCTTAATTACAATATAGCCGAATTAAAATAATGAACAATAATATTCCACAATACCCCACTCAAGTTGGAGCGTGAAGATCACGAACGCCCAACTTGCGGAGTAAAAATTCAAGCTGTTGCTTTCCCAATGCCTTGGTGAAAATATCCGCCATTTGCTCCGTGCAGAGTACATACGTAGGAGCTATGAGACCCTCGATGTCGCATCACGTACAAAAAATGATACCGCCTCTATATGTTTGGTCCTCTCGTTGAAAAGCGGATTACGAGAAATATGTAGCGCAACTTCACTATCACAGTGGAGAGGTATACCCATAGGGATCCGTACCCCTAAGTCCCTGAGTAGCTGCCGAAGCTATTTTAACTCATAGGTAACGGCTGCTATAGATCGATATTCTGCCTCGGCTGATGAGCGGGACACTGTCTGCTGTTTCTTGGTCTTCCATGAGACCAGTGAAGTCCCGAGTAACAAACCATCCACTCAACGACCTACGTGTCACCGGGCAACTCGCCCAATCAGAATCGCACCATCCTTCCAAGGACAATGGACTATCAGCCCGTAAGAGAACTCCCTGGCCCGAATTCTTCTTCAAATAACGGACAACCCGCAAAGCCGCGTTCCAATGCTCGACCCGCGGTGCCTGCATAAACCGTGACGAGGATATGCACCGAATATGCCAAATCAGGACGTGTAACGCCCAAGTAAATAAGGCGACCCACTAATCGCTTTGTACTTGCGAGATCATCCAACAAGGCACCTCGGCGATCGCCAAATGATGATTTTTCTCCATGGGAAACTCGGTGGTCGAGCCCCTAAAAGACCCGTTTCCCGATAATATCCAGCGCGTACTTCCGTTGGGATAAAAGATGCCCGTGAGTTTCTAGCAACACCCAACCCAGAAAGTACTTCAACCGCCCCAAATCCTTCATCTTAAAGTAGGAGCCCAAATAATTTTGAACACTTGCCATTGTAGCATCATTGCCTGCAAGAATCATATAAATCGACATATACCAAAACATTAGTCCGTATATCACCGTGAACAAGGGTAAATAGAGAATAATCTGAGTAAGATTGCTGAAAACCATAATCTTTCAAAGAGGATGCTAACTTAGCAAACCAGCATCGGGGTGCCTGCTTCAATCCATATAACGATTTTCGCATTCGACATACGAGGTGCCGTTGTTTGTTTTCAAAACCCGGTGGAATTTTATATAGATCTCTTCATCCAGGTCCCCATGCAAAAGTACATTGTGGACATCCATCTGATGAATTTCCCAATTTTTAACCGCCGCGACTGCGAGAAATGCGCGGACCGTGACCATCTTCGCTACGGGGGCAAAAGTCTCATTGTAATCGATCCCTTCGACTTGGTGATTACCTTCAAGCGCTGGAGATTTCCCGGCTCATCGTATTTTTCTGTGTAGACCCATTTCTTCGCCAGGGCCTTCTTCCTGAGGAGGTAATTCTGCAATTCCCACGTGCTTTGTTCCTCCAAGGCGCGGTTTTCTTCGCCATCGCTTTCCGCCAACCTCGAGATTTTACCGCTTCTTTAAAAGATCGGGTGGATTTCCTGCAATCACGGTGGCTAGATATCTCCGTGTGCGGCGAGAAAAACAAGAATAATCCACAAATGCGTAAGAGGATATAAACTACGATGAGGTCGATGGGTGGAGGGTGCACCGAAGGACTTTTCTTATCCAGCGTCGTATGTGTCACGACTCTCAATATCCGGAATTTGGGACTTTTGTACGTTTCCTCTGCTTAACTCTCTCTTGTGTCACCGGACAAGCGCCCTCCTCTCAACTACCCATTTGTTGGGATTCCATCAACTCCTTCTTGGTTTCCGTCACCCCCTTCATCCTCGCTCACGGCATCTGTACTAGGTGGGATGGTTCCACAATCGTATCATTAGCATCCGTAAAAAATTCATCAACCTCAGGAAAGAGAACCGAAGGAGGGGGCAATGGTTTGTGGCTCGCTCATAGGAAAAACATGTTCAAAAAATTTCACATCCCTCGAGACAAATATTTCTTCTGTTTCCAAATCGAGGAGGGTCCATCCCTTTTTAGCAAATGGATACCCCAAAAACACGCACTTTCTACTCCGACTCACAAATTTATCTCCTTTATGACCTAAATTGTATGCGTAGCACAAACATCCAAACACCCGCAAGACATCAAGATTGGGTGGTTTTCGAACAAACATTCATAATGTGTCTTAAAATTCAACACGCTAGACATGGTACAATTATTGAAATAGCAGGCAGTCATGACGCATCCCCCCCAGAATTTTAGTGGGAGGTGTCCCTCAAATCGCAAAGCCCGAGCCACGTTCAAAATATGTTGGTGTTTTCTCTCAACCCTACCATTTTGTTGGGGTGTTCCTACACAGGATGTTTAAAAAATAATTCCTTCTTTATGACAATACGGAAGCAACCGTTTAAATTCCGTTCCATTGTCACTCCTACCACGCTTAATCTTTACACCAAACTGGCGATCAATCAAAGCCACAAAGTTCAAATAAATATTCTCAACTTCCCATTTATTATACAGTAGATAAATCCACACAGAACGAGAATGATCATCCACAATTGTCAAAAAATAAGAGGCCCCGCATGTAGATTGTGTTCCATACGGTCCCCACAAATCACAGTGCACAAGTTCAAAAATTTGACTGGCTCTACTATCTCTATTCGGGAAACTCTCCCTAGGTTGTTTAGCCCGGAAACAGACCTCACACCCATCTTTATTTAAAAAATTAAACTCACTCATATTTGGAAGTTGTTTCAAAACCTTTTCTGACGGATGTCCCAACCGCTTGTGCCATAGGTCTATTGAGTCTTTTCCACCAATAGCCATAACCTTTACGAGGGGAACTCCCCGGAAAAAGAAAAGTCCATCTTCGCCCTCACCCGCCCCAATCAGCCTCATCATCATTCGGTCCTGCATAACACATAACGTAGATGTGAGATGAACATGACAATCATACTCATCGAGCAACTGCGTTATAGATAATAAATTGCAGGCTAAATTGGGTACATAAATGACATTTTTTAGTTTCAAACCACCGGGCAATATAATATGTCCGGAAGTATGACCATCAAGAAGCCCCACCGGGCAATTGTCAATCACCCGAACATTTATTAAATTATTTAACGTACCGGTCATATGATGAGTGACACCGGTATTTATTATCCACGAACCCTTACCGGCCAAACGATCCCTAGGCTTGGCAAGATTTAAAATATCCAAAATGCTTTGCCATTGCGCTGGCTTTAAATTTGAGAGCCCAGCCTGCTCTGGCGTTGCTGGCAGCTTTAGTCTGCCGGAAGTTGTGCCCGACGTGCCAGACTTCGCATGAATCGAGCCTGCTTCGGGCCGGACCGAAGCAACTGAGCTACCAGCCAAACTCCCTCTTGTTCCGGCTCCTCCTGCCCTTGCACGTTCACCTTCTCTTCTGCCATGACCGGTGTGACGTCCCCCCACCGACCGATCACCCCACCAATCGGGGCAGCTATGGATGTTGATCCAAATGGATTCATCCTGTCCTTCACTCATCTGTTTCAATTTCGAATTGTTCTAAGTTTCGACCACCACCATGGTCTTCGAGTCGTCTGTAATTGAGACCGACCTGCCCATAACTCGTTCCTTCTTCTCGCCACCTGGTGCTGCATCCATGGCTGCAATTCAGCCGAGTTCTTCCTCCTTTTTTTTTTTCTTTCCCAAATTGTCATCAACAATTTTCGGTCCAGCACCCTGCTTGCAATCAAAATCCGATTCCACCTTTGGCAACAATTAATCAAGTCACCACAACAGTTATCCACAGCAAGTAATCAAGTCACCACGAAATTTCAATTTTTGTTATTTTTTTTTTAATTTATTATTTTGTATTTTGTATTTTTTTAACTCTGATTGTAATCTGGCGATAAAATATGATAATCGAAATAATTTTTCCTTGTCTTTCATTCATCAATTCATCACATATTTATAAATCACAAGAGGTTGCCCTACTTCTCTTATAATTCCCTAATTGCCCTTAATTACAATATAGCCGAATTAAAATAATGAACAATAATATTCCGCAATATACATGGTAAATGTATTACTTTATACATTGTAATACGTACCCAGAATATATTTCGACGATTATTAAGAAAATATTTATAAAATAAGAAAAAATCGTTAGATGAATAATAAATTAAGAATAAGATAAAATAATTTTTGATAAACGTTTAATTTATATTCTAAATACTTATGTAATTATACCAAAAAATGAAAAGTCAAAAAGAATTGTATTACAAGATGAATGCAATACTATTTAAGTGAGTGACTGATTTACATATAATAAATGGGGTAATTATCACTCACTGATCACGAAAAAATACACTAAAATTTGTACAATGCATACATTTTGCCTTCCTTAAATTTTTATATTTGCCTTTAAAATTTTTATTGACCTTACCCGAAATCTTGCGTCCGCCCCTGATTTAAGTTGTTCTTATTTGTTGAGTAATGATACGGGCACAACGGTTGTGTCATAATGAGTGACACAACGGTGATCTGCACCGTTAATCATGATAAATTATATTATTATCAATTTAGACTCATTATAATCAACGGTACAGATCACCGTTGTGCCACAACACTCTTTGGGCTGCATGATTAAAGGTTGAAATTCGCAATCCGTGTCACTACATGTATCATTATTTGTTTCACAGTATATCATTAAACAAACGTGGTTCGCTTTGTTTTTGGTAGTTTTTCACCATTTTGGACGGTGTTTCATTTATAGGTAAAAATAATCTTTTTTCATTTTGTTTCACGATTTTCGTACTCATATACTTAACGTTTGTTTTGACCATTTTATCCCTCATTTATGTATTTTTTTTATACCTTCGGGTCAAATTAAGTATCATGTGTCAACCATCCACCTTTGAAGATATAACATACTCCAACCAACGAACACTTGACACATGCCAAAAATGAACTAATGTACAATGAAAATGCATAGATGGAGCGCATAAATGCCAAGATGGAAAATCAAGCATATGAATGCTAAAAATCATGAAACAGGATGAAGCAAAAGTATCTTTGGCGATTTTTGCTCAATTTCGAACATGGTTTTTCATTTCACAAATCCAATTTATGAATGTGTATCTTAAATATTAGATGCATAGGGGGAAGTTGCCACAATTACAAAAAAATTAATAAATGGGTCTGGAAACACAAAAGTAACATTTTCATGATTATAAAGGACAAAAATCACAATTGTTACTTCACGTGTTAGTGTTACTTTGTGTTTCACAATTGTTATTACTTCATATTTATTCTCTTATTCCACATTTTATTCTTCGTATTTATTCTTCATAATAGTTCTTTTGTTCCTTATTAAATTCTGATTTCCTTCTATCCCGATTTTTGATAATTTTATCCTTCTGGACTAAAATCTACGATGTATATCTCTATCGAATACATATTGAGTACAAGATATATTATCAAGCATAAGTGTCTGATGTACGTTTGTAAAACTGTAACAGGTAATGTTTATGACAAATCCATGCACTCACGACCAGTGTGACGGATTCAAAAATTTTGTTTAGCTGGGTCTTTAAATATTTAACAAAGTAAATAATTTTTTTCATGAATTAGAAATATTTGTTTATATGTAAAATGGAAGTATTTTTATTTTTAAGCGGGGCCATGGACCCCATTATCGACAAGGTAGATCCGCCTCTGATTCTGACGAGTGACATTAACTTGTTTTTGCGATTGGTCATCGTGTAGGACTTATTGGACTTATTGATGTAGACCAATGATGATCAAATGGTGTAAAACAAAGTTGTGTCATTTGTTTCGACCGAATAATTGTGTAAGTAATAAGTAAATTAAGTTGTAGAATCTTTATTTAAAAATTCCCAGGGAGTCACCTAGATCTCAGCGTTGAAAATTGTAGTGGCACATGATTTAGCTGTTTCTTCAACTTCCAAATCTGAACACTAGTCCATGAAACAAAGAACCCAGATTGTCTTTTTGCTGCACATCAAACAATGCATATATAGATTTCTTTATTTAAAATAAAATGATTTACTTGTCCTAGATATATATAATATATATCCACCTTCCCAATATGCCAAATGGTGGGAGAATTCATGCATGCATATTGACAACAGCATTATGACAACATTCATACCTTTAATTTCCATTGCTCTCACTACCTAGTAAAACAAGACAAGACAACAAAGATAATTTGTTCACTTCAAGGTTGTTGACAAGTACACAAAATCTCACTTTGAATTAAATTTGTCTTGTTCTCAAAATACAACGCTGATGTCATAATCAGGTCTCACACGATAAATGTCATAGTCGATGTGTTAATAGAATCAACGATAACGTGTAATGACATTTGTTATGTCTGATTGTGACATAAACGTATTACTATTCTTAGAAAGTGAGATCTAGGGTACTTGCCAATGTTCTTTCATTATGTTTCTTATTATTCATACTATGATGATGAGTTTGCTCTGCACTTCTAGATGGACATAAAGAGAGAGACAACACATCTTTATCATCATCATCTTCTTCTTCTTCAATTTCATGATTGCCCTTAAACTTCTTCTTGTAATTTTGCCGTGTTGGTGGCATCTGTTGTGGCAGAGATAGATTCAAATCCAGGTTGATATCATCGTCAAGAACTTTCCTTTTTGTTACTAGCCCTCCATTAACCCCTTCTTGATGAGCATTTGTACACCTAAGATCTTGGAAATGAGTATTTCCAACTTTCTTGTCTGCACATATCTCTTGTAATTGTGGGATCATGGGAAGATTTGAGTTCTTTGTCCCAAGAAATGGTGTACTTCTCCATAATAGCCTTTGATTTGGAAGAAAGTTTGCATCTCTATTGTTCTCTAAGGTGTTGCATGGTAGAGAATGATTCCTCAAGTTGAAACAAGAACCGAATATCCGACCATTGTTGTTGCTCCTTAAAATCTTTTCTTCGATTGAACCAATTAGTTGTCCGTGTCGGTTAAGATTGGTCGATGGACCGGACCCGGTGATGTAAGGACTTTGGTAGTTTCCATGACCACTAGTACTCCTTAATGCATTTCCATATCTAGCAAAAGTCAAAAGAATGAGAAGAAAAATCATCAGAACCATATAATTTCAAACAATAGAGTTTCACCAATAATCAACTGTTTCATGTGCTGTATGTATAGAGGGGTTATTAAGATATCATGTGATTCTGCATATGAAAAAGTAAGGTACACAGTAAGTTTACTTTGTGCAAAACCGGTTTACCTTTTGACCGATATGCAAAACTCAACAAAAAGCTTAATCTGTGACTTATTAACAAATAGATATACAACTAATTAAAACCGAAAATGAAATAACTAAGGAAGAATTTCCCGAATGAATTGAAGCGATCGAAACTCTGAATCTAAAGACATCATACAGCGACCCGTCCCATGGTGGGGGGGGGTCACTTTGACTCAAACATCTGCACTGAAGTGTATGGCCTAGCTAGGCGCCTAGCGGGACTAAGCCCATCTGGAATATTTTTTTATTTTTGCATTAGTAGATTTAATTATATAATGGAGTCCAGTTTATCAAGTCGATCATCTGAATCCATGTATCCCACCTGGGCATTTATGTACAGACCATTAGCCCATCTGAATTTCAATTTGTGGCTCCGTAGAGAAAGGTTATTAGGGTAAATAATTATGAAGTTAATTAATTAAAAGTACCTGAAAGGACTAGTAGAACTGGGGAATTGATCAAACCCTTGAAGCATTGGTAGTTTGCTGAGATTGAAAACGTTTTGGTCTGCACTATAATCAAGAAACCTTTGATCTGCAAGAACTGTTGGGTAGAATATATAAGGATCATGAAGAAAAAAGGTCAAATAGCCCTATATTTACATATATACACTTTTATTACATCAAGAATGTAAACCCTAATTAAATCCTTCATATATAAAAGAAGCAGATAAACTTGCCTTGATTTGGGTCGTCAATCTTCTTACTCCTATACATCTGATGAAACAAAATTACAACAAAAAAAATTGTAAAAAAAAACATAATCCGCCGAGAAATTGAATAAGAAGCGGAAAATAAAATCACATATAAGTGAAACTAATTTTACCTGGAGGTGACTTTTCACATGAGCAATACTAAGCCCTTTTATATCCATCGTTTGAAGAACCAACTTAGGAGTGGCACCTGCAATTAATACAAAAAAGAAAAACATGTAACTTAAAAAAATCATTTTACTGTGACGTCTAGTCTCAAAATCCGAGCCCTCAACCCGAAATGGATGCAACGCGTGGTAATTAGTAAGTCAGAAATTCGAAGCTTTTTGGATATAGCCGGTTAATTTGTTAAGTATTAATAATCAGATGACCTGTATGTGAAATTAATCACAACCCTAGTCTTGGAATACCCTTCTGTTCAAAAGAGTTTGATATTTACAGTTACACAGATGCCTCAGAAAAGGCTCGGTTTTTCAGACAAATCAAAAAATTTAGGTAGCAAAATTTAAAAGAACTCACGTTCTTGTCCTCCTAGTCTTTCCACAGCATGAACAAAGCAAAGATGGAGTTGAGGTGTCCAGCGAAGCCTCGGAGTCTTCGAACGTAGATACTGTCGAACAGATGCTGATGCAGATTTATTCTTTGAGTTCTCTTCAACAGTACAATTACTTGAACTGTTCCCATTTTTACTTTCATCTTCATATTCTTCTCTAGCAGCCTTTTCCACCTCATCATCTTCTTCTTCAATATCAAGATTTGTCGGGATCGTGTGGGTTTCTTCCAAGCTAGAAGAAGTACTTTCTTTCATGGTAGCTAGGTTTTTTGATTAGAAATGAATCTGATCCACAAGATTACAGTTCACTTTGCATGAAATCGAGGATGATTAATAATGGAGAGACTGGTTTTTGTTCTTGTGAGCTAGCTGTGTCTTTTTTTTCTTTTCTAACTGGGGACCGAAATAGCTGGAAGGTGTTTTTTCTTTATATGTTATGAGCAGATAACCTGCTGCAGAAAAAAAAAGTTGGAAGAAATGGGAATAATAATTAATGAGTACAGCATATAAAGGAGGAGTTCTGGTTCCATTCCCTCCAAGGGCGGAGCCAATAATTTTAATCTGGGGCGAACTAATTGATTATATCGAGTTCGTCAGGTGGACTAATGAACTATATCGAGTTTGTCGGGTAGGTTTTTACGGAACAAACTGGACTACATAGATTTTGTAATGTAATTTTTTTTTTTCCGGATGGACTTGACCCCCTCTGTCCATAGGGTGGCTCCGCCCTTGATTCCCTCTCTCCTCTATACCGTGAGGTTTTCAGTTTTTCTGGAGGAATATATAATGCTACTATCACAATCACTCACAAATTAGACCACGTACTCATGATGTTGTAAACCCCTCTTGAACGGAAATGTTAAATCAACAATTAAATTATCACAACATATGACCATTATATATAGTTTTTTTTTTACATGATTGGTCATTGTGAATTCATAGATATTAATCAATATATTCTACATAATGAGTATTTGTGTTTTGTTGAGACACTAGCACCATTCTCTCCCATTTCAAAAAACAAATATGTTAGTGTTGAAAATCTTGCCCGACCACATATAAGAGGATGAACCTCATCTTCAAAACATAGATTATAAGGCGATGAGAGGAAGTTCATAGCTTAATATGGTGGTGAAATAATAGTAAGTGTCAATATATGACAACTTTAACAGGCTCCCTCCTCGAAACTTATATGTTGTTGGGTTAGATTTTCAACATGTTATCGAAGAGAAAGTAAAGTTCGAACCTCTCTGCAAGCATTGTCTAACCATTTATATTGTTTCGATTGTTTGGACTTTATCATCTTTATTATAGGAACACATTTGAGGGTGTGTTAAAGTATATATATGAATTATGAAATGATACTTATTTATCTCCCTATCGATTTAAGTTTTTGAAAAATATGAAAATTGAACATCTAGCGCCAACTAAATGTCACAACGAATTCCATAACGAGTGTAGCAAACCAAAGCAGGCGAGTAGCAAAGATCATTGCGGTTCATTGATGTGCTTTGTTATATCTGCTATGTTTTGCCATCCTTCGCTAGGTTTTGGGACTCTCGCAATACTGCAGCGATTTGTGGTACTTGTTGTGACGATTCGTTGAGGCACTAGCATGACTCGTTCAAAAGGTTACTGTAACGCCCCGCTCCTGGATACCGAGCCCTTATCCGGAAGAGAAACGTTCGGCGCGTATAGCATTAAATAAATCTAATATTATACGCAAGTCTCTACGTCGTCGTATCAAAATAAAGCAAACGGAAGCTAAAAATACTCGGGTAAAAACAAAATGCTTCTATGAATAGAAAGTAAGCATACTAAAGATGGATAGTTAAATTACAACGATGAAAAACCCAAAGACTTATACATTACGAGGTCTTAAAAGTATAGTACAACAAGTCTAAGGAAAGAAATATAACTAGCCTAGTACAACATTTACAAAGAAATAAACTAAAAGCTTCTCCAAGACTTCAATGTCTTCAAAAGTCGTCATCTACACTTGGGCAACCTGTTCGTCTTCTCACCCCACAATGCATACAAAAGAAAATGCAAAGGAGGTAAGTACAAAGTACTTAGTAAAAGTGAGAAGCTAATGAATAACTAAGTTATACAACGAAATGTTATTAGACCGACTCAATCTAGGGTTCACTTCATGTCCATCAACATGTCATGACTAAACGTTTCTAACTTAACTTATCTTTGTTACAGCATGTTTGCGAGGGCACTACACTTAGTGAGATATGCACTAAGACAAAAGACGCAACCCTATAGAGATAAATCTCTAGCGGTCCCGAGACAGTCATTCCCTAGAGAGCTGACCGGTGAATGTCTATCTCGTTCGTGAGTTTGTCCGGCGGAATGATCACTACTTTATCTGGCGGGTCTAGAATCCGGCAGTGATCATCACCACTTTATTTAGCCAAACCTCACATTGCCGATATTGTACTATGCCTATCCAAGCTCTCATGATGTTTAACCTTTTACTAAGCAAGTACGTATTTATTAAATAGTTAACTAGCCGCCTAAGTGTTTTCAAATAATCTCCCTCACACATACTACTCACTTCCTAGGCCACTAGACATAAACGAGGCCTAGCAATTACACAGACATTGATGTCCCCAGGACATAACCAGGTTGGCAAGGGCGTGGGTGCGTAATTGCGACCTAGCGGGTTAGAGTTCGATTCCCACAAGGGGCTTAATTATTCCCTCTGTTAAAGGTAAGCCCATTGACTCACGAGCTCTTTGGGGATCTTGATTTACATTCTCCACTCATCCCGTGGGACGGGGAGTGGGGACCCTCGGGGTAGGGTTTACCTTTTTTAATTACAGACATTGATGAATACTAATTCATCAAAGCACAAGCCCTTTCATGCCTTTCCGACGGTCCCGGACTTCAACTCCTTTACGAGTACGTCGGTGCCGGAACCAAGCGCATCGAAACTCAATTGAGGCTTGTTCATTTTCATTTAGTATTATTAGATCAAGAAATAACATTTAAAGCTGGACTCGTAGCTTAAAACAACATTTACCCAAAGCGGGGTGAATCGATGCGCGCATTGCACTGAAATGCCCTAAACATGATTTTTACGCAACTTAACGATTTCTAACCCAAATCAAACATGTTTAACATCGGCTATCACAAAGAAACAACAAGAAAACCTGATTTAAACATAACTAACCATCACGTAGCATCCAACATTTTAACTACAACATAAAACATGATTCCTTGCTACAACTAATTAACAATCAACCTAAACATTGTAAAACCATAATTATTCGTTACGAAGAGCCTCTTACCTTAATTTCCAGCAAAACCGAAAGCAAAACACTAAGCAATCGCAAACAGCTGTTGATCCTCAACCCCAAAACCTATTTGATCAACAAGAAACCTAAAATCCTATTTTCTTGGCAAAACCGAAAGGCGAAAAGTGTATAAACTGCAGATTACCTAGATTAACTGCAGTGGAACTAGTTTTAGAATAATCTACGCTCCAAGACGATCTTTTTGACTACTCATGGTCAAAAAAACAGAGCTACGGATTACAAGATACGAATTTTTGAAGAATCGAACTCTACTTAATACAAAAACTAGAGGCTAAAATCAAATCTTACGGAATAAAGATATTTTATTTTCCAAAGTTGCGTCTCCTCGCCGATCACTTTTCTCTCTGCGGCATCTTGAACATATGAAGCGGATTGGCCACGCGGTTGAAGATTACGTTCTCCTTTTTTGAAACTTCGCGTCTGTTTCCTCTCTTGAGTCGCCGTTCCTCTCTTCTTCTTTTTTTCCTTTCAGATTTGCGTATGAAATATTATGAGGGAAATTAAAGGATTATTTATAAGGTAAATAATAATTAGTTTCTTAAAAATAAAATCCCATAATCTTTTAGTTAAATCATTTTTAATTAAATAAATATGATAAATTATAATTAGGTCATAGTGGATATGCCCAATTACTATTTTACCTTTTTCGAAAAGTCGAGGATGTTACTGATTCGTTGTCGGTTATCTTCCTCATAGATTACTCTATTTCGATTTTGAGTCCTTCATGGATCGGATACGAGTTTGAATTGAAAGAGATTCAAAGATTGTGTTGTTGATAGTATGAGCAATTTCAACCTTGAACAGTCGTGTAGTTGGTTTATCGACATGACGAAGGTCGTCAGCTGTCCGACATAGCACGGGTCGTCATCTATCTTCCATGCCTTGACGTACGTATGACGTCCACGTATTTGTGCTCATACTGCCCGACATGTTCACCTCAACCTTGGATTCTCAGCTCAGTACAAGTCACCTTCGACCTCAAATGAAGCATTGATTGTGTTTTGATCAAATCTCCCCATTTATTTATTTATTTTGAGAAGTTAATGAGTTTATTTTGAACGGAGTGTTTTCATGTAAGAAAAGAGTTGCATGTGCATTTCTAGAGTTTGACGATCGAAAATCCCACTGGCGCTGTATTTGAAGAATCGTATATTTGTCTCATTCATACAAGTCTTAGCCCCAAACCAATCCGATAAAGTTTTATAATCTCTATTTATCTTTGTTAAAAAGTATATTTTTAACGTTTATATATTTTTCTAGCATCAATCATTTTCAAGATTTTCTACACTCCAAAAATTTAATGAATCCCAAAATTTTAAAAAAATTCTAGGACCATCTTTACCTATAATCCCAAGAGTAAAGATTCTCATTGAGATTGATGTATGATCATGGACTATTATTCCTTGATCAACTAGCTAGCCTTATTAAGTGTTTTAATTAATTAAATGTTTTTGGCTGACAAGGGTTTTGATGGTGTCAACGTGAATGTGTGCTAACGTTAAAATTAAGAGAAATTAATTAATTAATTAAAGGTTATATTAAAAACAAGAATCAAAATATTCATTTTTAAGCTAGCGGGCATCTTGCTTCCAATCTTCTGATATATGTCGTCTTACCTGGCACTTCAGTTTCAGTCAGCTTCTTGTCTCTCTTAGTCTAATTACCTCATATTCCATGGGATTTGTTGGGAAATTAAGTTAAATCCAAGTGGCGTAATTTCAAAAACGATACGTTTACATCATTTCGCGTACATAAGATATACGTATATACTTGTTAATTAATCGACTGATCAAGTGTTTTTGTTTTGTTGGATTTTAATTTATAAATTTATATAAAGTGTATCATTTTAATTATCTTTTCTGTACATGCATCAAATGACGTAAACAAATCATTTTTAGGAAAACCTAAGGTTACAACTAGTTTTCTGTGTGTGAGTGCTAAGAGAGTTTGCAGTAGGTTCTTTGAAACAACTAGATGTAACACAAATTTTATGTTAGACCTGGTGCAAATCCTAGTTGGTGCACCAAAACCAATAGGAATCCAACATTCTAAAATGAGTCCCTACCTGTAAAAACTTTCCACAAATGTATCCTTTGAAAGTGCTGACTTGGTGGTCCAAAACTTGCACGGACCACCCTAAAATTTCACTAAATGTAAATATAAATATTCAAATT
This sequence comes from Gentiana macrophylla, assembly GCA_026214975.1. Lineage (NCBI taxonomy): Eukaryota > Viridiplantae > Streptophyta > Magnoliopsida > Gentianales > Gentianaceae > Gentiana > Gentiana macrophylla. The sequence goes on along the minus strand of CM047806.1, from coordinate 14,945,738 downwards.
ATACAGATCCATGAAAAAAATGTCGTATATTTGATTATTAAGATCTAAGATATGAATAGTATTCATATCATAGATCTTAATAATCAAATATACTGATGCACTGATGCATTTTATATACTCTAGAAGTTGATTGCATAAAATAGATAAAAATAACGTTTAAATCTGTAAAATATAAAACTCGTTAAAAATTGTGAGGCTAGAACAGTTGTATTAGCTAGTTTTGGGATCCCTCCCGGTCCTTGTACGGAAAAAAATTATGGTGCAACAGGTATTTTAAAGTGATATCAAGTAGAAGACTGTGATTAAATGTTATTCAATCTCTTACACACATTAGAGGTGTGTAGGTGTGACATGGATAGTAAAGAAAACTAAGAAGAAGGAAACATGATGAAGATCTAATTCATTAGATATTATCTTCTGCAAAAGTGCAGGCAATACAAATACAGAATAAGAAAGAGAATACTAACAAACTTGGACACATGTCCATTAGCTAAGCCACCAGGTGTACTAAGTGTACCAATAGACATGTAACACTTATACCCTTACCCATGTGACACTTGTATCCTTATCTATTCTTCAACAGCCCCCTCAAACGAAATGGTGAAACCTTGACATTGAGTTTGTTTCTGAAACCTGTGAAAGCAGACCGTGACAATGCCTTTGTGAATGTATCTGCTATTTTATCAGCAGAGGGCACATACAAAACCTGCAACCTTTTGGCAAGAACCTGATTTCTCACAAAATGGATGTCCACTTCTATGTGTTTGGTTCGAGCATGGTAAACTGGATTATAAGCCAAGGAATTTGCTCCAGTATTATCACACCAAATAGTCGGAGTGCCTGATACCTGTAACCCCAGTTCATTCATCAGTTGATTAATCCACTGAACTTCTGCTGAGAGATCAGCCAGAGCTCTATACTCAGACTCTGTGCTTGATCTTGACACCACTATTTGCTTTCTTGAACTCCAGGAAACCAAGGAATCCCCAAGGAACACACAGTATCCTCCCATAGATTTCCTATCAAAGGTATCCACTGCCCAATCAGCATATGTGAACCCTGTAATTCTGAGGTCAAAAGAAGGCTTGAAGTGCAGTGAATAATCAAGTGTCTCACTGACATATCTCAACATCCTTTTTAGAGAAAACCAGTGATCAGTATAGGGATCCTGCATAAATTGACTAAGGCAATTAACAGCAAAGGTTAGATCTGGCCTTGTCAGAGTTAGGTATTGAAGCCCTCCAATAGCACTCTGTACTCTTTAGGATCTGACAATGGTGTTCCTTGTTTAGGCTTTAAAACCTTACCTGCAACCATAGGTGTAGGACAGCCTTTTAGATGTTCCATTCCAAGTCTCTTGAGAAGCTGCTTGGCATAGTGAGTCTGATTCAAGTAAAGGCCTGTAGAATCCCTATAGGCTTGCATTCCAAGAAAATGTGACACCTGGCCCAAGTCCTTCAAGGCAAACTTGTCATTCAGCTGTTGTATAAATCTGGAAATCACCTCACTTGAATTCCCTGTGAGAAGAATATCATCCACATATACAAGGGCATACACAACAAACTTAGTTGAATGCATAACAAACAAAGAGTTATCTGAGACTGCCTGCTTGAATCCCCATGTCTTCATCTGAATTGTGAAGGCCTCAAACCATGCCCTAGGTGCCTGCTTGAGGCCATAGAGGGCCTTGTTCAGTCTGCACAGGTAATGTGGTTTTTCAGGATCAATAAAGCCTTCAGGATGCACCATGTACACAGGATCTTTGAGTGGCCCGTTGAAAAAAGCATTATTAATGTCTATTTGGTGGATTGGCCAATTCATGGACACTGCCACAGCAAGGACCACTCTGATAGTGCAAGACTTGGCCACCGGACTGAAAGTCTCAGTGAAGTCCACTCCATAATTTTGGTGAAACCCCTTTGCCACCAGTCTAGCCTTGTGTTTGAGAATACTTCCATCAGTTTTGAGCTTCATCTTAAACACCCATCTATTTCCCACCACACTATGGTGTTTGGTTGGGGGGACAAGTTCCCAAGTCTTATTTCTGATGAGGGCTTGATATTCATCCAACATAGCTGATATCAAAATACTTAACCGCTAATTTTCACCGACAGAGTATCGGGTCAACGGGAGTATAGTGGTCACAAGGTCGAATCCACATGGAGTAATGTCTAAGTACCAAAGACGACGTAGAACTTAGTTTAGGTCAAAATATTGTGGAAGGATATTATATTAATGCAAAAGTAAAGATTAAACTAACGATGTACTTCTAGATATTAAAAGGTATAGCCGAACTATGATCCCACTAGCTACTTTTACCCCTAAGGAAGGACTTGACAAGGAGCGTGTCTTAACCGACCTACCTATCCAATGTAGTTTAACGACATCCACGGGTGCCAACTCCTAATTCTAGTTATTAGACTGAACAACTCGATCTAACCACCCTATGTGAAGCTAACCAACTCTCCCTTTAGAAAACCGATTATCCTAACATGATTAAGCTTCTAGAGTCGCTTGAACAACGATGACAAACCTCTGTATTGGAAACGGACCTAACAACTAGGCCGAATCTACGCAACGATCCTAAAACCCCTTATCCCATAAGTTCGATGTGTGTGACAGTGAACTAGGTGATCAATCTAATTCAAAGATATTAAAATAAGTTTTAGGACGTGGATTAATCGTTTAAACATTCAATTACGCACTACACAATTCCCTATCTCATCCCCCTTAGGGTTTTTGTTCGCTTTCACATAATTCGACTACACATTCAATTAGCTACTCATGATTATGCTAATAAATGAAATAGATATTGAAATCAAGCTAAAGACATTAAATAAGAGAGAAGTCATTACCATATAATTTGCAGAAAATCGGATCCAGAAAATACCAAAGAGAAAAGCGATCCAAAAGTCGAATCTTTTGTTCTTGAAAAGTAAATCTAAGCTATAACAAGTGTGTAGAATCAAATGATGTAATTTATGTGATCAAGGGATCAAAGGATGTTTAAACTACACTAAAATCACCCCTAAATCGCCTAAGAAAAGTCTAAAGTCGGCCAAGAATGAATAGGGGCTGAATGAGCTGCGTATTTATAGTGTAGATAAAAAATCTGCTACTGTCGGTCTTGAACGCCCGTTTGTGTCTTGGCAAACACTAGTTTTCCTGGGAATCTTGATGATATTAGGGTTTCATCTTCTGTGAACCAGCGTTTGCCTCATCTTGAACGCTCATTTGATAACTCATGTCATGAGGTAAAACGCTCGCCTGTGTACCCTGGACTCCCGTTTGTGTTATATGAGCTTCTTGAATCGGGCTGAACCCATCCAAATGTGCGTTTGGGGATCATTTGGACGCTCGGCTGTGTTAGGAAATCTACGCGGGAACGCAGCGGAATTCAAAATTTTATTTCCTATCAACCCAAGATCGACTTCGTTTAAGCAATAAACAAATAAGCTAGTAGACGGTGGTTACCTGGTTGATCTAAAAGATCGACGCTTTGACCGTCTAAGGAGAGTAGTTCTGCATAGATCCGCCCAAGTGTTCGGCCTCTACCGCTAGTCCACACGAACAGCCCGCCGGAATCCCATCATGGATTGCTATTGGAAAACTCCAGTTGCTAGACCGGCTCTTTTCCCCACTCTCAAACTCTCTATAGGATGCTCTCTATTTGTACACAAGAACTATTAGCTTTTGGAATTATGATGTACCAAAGAGCTTGACACCCACCTCCTATTTATAATGGATGTGGCGCCCCAGATAGAGTAGAAAGGAGAAAACCTTTCCCAATAAAATAAGGAAAATATAATTGATTGATTTATCTCATTAATTTAATATTATCTCATTTAATATAATATCTTATATTAAATAGGGAATATTAGGTTTTAGTTCAATTTCCCCCCTGTATATAAATTTTAATCCACACTTTTTTGTTGTTGCAATAAGGACAAAACATTTTCTGATGGACTGTTTTGCCCTTAATTTATAACGCCAAATCTTTGTCTGCTTTATTCCGTGTAATACATTATCCAAACCATTAATTGGTTCTCTCGTTTGACACGTTCTTCTATTTTCTCTATTTCTTCCGTATTTCATTGATTCTCCATATTAATTGTTGTTGTGCTTTGATTTCTTCTTCGTTCGGTCACTTTAATTGCAGAGGTCTGTTGATTTTGTGGTTGCAATTTCATATCTGTTTCCAGTCGAAGGTTTCTGTTTTTGTTTCAATCGCTTCAAGCTACTCGTTCTTCTCATATTTTGAAGATTTTCGAAGGTAATGCTCTTTCTTTTATGCTTTGATTTTGTTTTTGTTTGCAATCTGGTTTCCTTCTTATCTAATAATCTTCTTTTACGCATTTTTTAGTTTTGTTATTGGAATCAAATAACATTGTGTTTTTATGTTGTTTCTTCACTTTGATTATCTATTCACATCTATTTTGTGATTGTTGACCCTGCTCTGTTTCTGTCTATATGTTGAATTGTTGTTATTCAGATCCTTGTTGATTTTGTTTGAGTTTTGTATTTGTATTACATATGTTACTGTGATCTGTGTCAATTTGCATTCTGATGTCATTGTATAATCCTCAACTATTATTATTACATGTGTATGTTGATTCTAATTTGTTCTTTTTGATTGTCCTTGTCTTATTAAGAATGTTGTTGTGTTGTGTGTATACAATGCACTGTGGTGTTACTGTGTTACTGTGTTAGTAACACAGTAACAGTAACATATTAACACCAACACAGTAACATCGTTATTATTAGTGAGAATGCGTTGTTTCTTTAGTTTTAGTTGTTGTAATTTTTTCTTTTGTTTATTTGCAGATTGTTTTGAGGATGGTGCTTTTGTTTTGCACTTATGCGTTCGATACTTATGTTTTGTCTGTTTGTGAGACTGATTCCTTCAAGTTTATTGTCGATAAGATTTGTCGACGATGGCATAGTTTGAATTCATCGTCTCTTAGGTTGTTCTATAAGTTACCTGGTTGTTCTAGATGTTTTTTGTCTGGTGATGAAGATTTGGTTACGTTGTTTGTTGTGTCTCAATCCTCGAATGGGAATGGTATTCATGTGGATGTGCTAGACGAAAGCAATGCTCCTTCCTCAAGTTCCGATCTGATCTACATGATGTTGATGATGCTGTTTCCTCAAGCTCCAGTACTTGTATACCTCCTCTTGATGCTGTTGATGATGAGGATTCTTTGTTTATGCTTAGGAAGGCTGCTACAATTAAGCTAGGTTGGGATAAGATATCTTTTAAACAAGGAACATTCTTTTATGGTGGTGTCTCACAGTTTAGATTATCTCTGCAAAAGGTATCTATTGATACTGGATTTCAATATGTTTTAAAAAAGAATGATGGAAATAGAATAACGGCTTATTGTCCTTTCAAGGATCAATATAAGTGTTCATGGAATGTACATGGTGTTAAATTGAATGTGAATTGGAAATTTTTATGTGAAGAAGTCATGCATTGTTCATGTTTATGGTTCGGCTGGTCGGTCTTTTCATGGAACACGAATCAGCTCTGATCTTGTTGCCGAGGTTATAGAAAGTATGGTTCGTGATACTCCTAATTTGCGTTCTTGTGTCATTAAGCGTGATCTATTCTCACTATTTAAGTTTAAGGTAACTTATTTCAGAGCAAGAATTGGTTTGTCGAAAGCGAAATCAGCTTTGTATGGTGATGTGCGTGAATCCTTCAGGAGACTGCCTTCGTATGTTCAATTCCTCTTGGATTCAAACCCTGGCTCTCGTGTTGTTTATGAAGTTGATCCTGGATCATGTCGGTTTAGGCGATTGTTTGTTGCTTTTGATTGTTGCATACTTGGTTTCAACTCTTGCCATCCTCGTCTTTTTTTGGATGGAGCACATTTGAAAGGGCAATTTAGGGGTCATTTATTGGCTGCTACTGGGAAGGATGGTAACCAAGGTATGTGTTGAGTTGTGTGTTGTTTTCATATTGTTGAGCAACACAAAAACACGATATGATCACACACAAGAATACACTGATCACACATTAACACAAGAATGATCACACATTAGCATTATAATGAACTCTAACTGTGAGATACTTTTTTTGTATTTTAGGTATCTACCCACTTTGTTTTGCTGTTGTTGATTCTGAGGACACTTGTAATTGGGAATGGTTTCTAATACATTTGAAGTCTATTTTGGATCCAATGCGACCGATTACGTTTATTAGTGATAGGAATTCTGGCTTGATTGATGGGGTCCGTACTATTTTCCCAAATGCTTATCATTCATATTGCTTGTATCATTTGAAGCTTAATTTACGTGTGAAATGTGCTGAATATTCGAAAAGTAAGTTTTTTCGTGAGCGAATGGTTGCCTTGCTTGATCGGTGTGCTTATGCTTCTACCGAATTGGAGTTTGATTCTAATATGCAACTAATGCTTGTTGAGGGTGGAAATGCTGTAAAAGATTTTTTTATAAATCTGAATCATGAGAATTGGGCTAATGTGTACTTTAAGGGTAATCGGGATGGTTACATAACATCTAGTACAGCCGAATCCTTTAATTCGTGGGTTTTGACAGAGTGTCATCTACCTGTTGTTAACTTGGTTGATGCTTATCCGTATTAAACTTATGCGGCGATTTGCGTGTTTGTAATTCTTTTTTCTTTGTTATTGGTTTTCATGTTGTCGTGTTTATTTATCTTTCCTTAGTTATATGATTTTGTTGTGCGTAAAAGAGAACTTTATTGCATCTTTTCTCTCGCTATTTGCCCCGCAATTGATGCCATTCTTTCGCATATGATGGATCAATCTAAGGAGTGGAATGTTGTGAGTTCTACTGCTTTTATTTATGAGGTTCACTCTTCACCGAGTGCTTCGGTTAATTTGATGGATCGTACCTGCTCTTGCTCTCTTTGGGAAATGAATGGTTATCCGTGTTGTCATGGAGTTGCTGCTGTGATGAGCACACGATTGTTTCTACATGATTATGTCGACGTGTGGTACCGGACAAGCTCCTTTCTGGATACTTATCAATATGCGCTATATCCTGTTCAAGATACTTGTCTAAAAGCTCAGATATCAGGTGCAGTTGCTGTATTACCTCATTTATCTAGGAGGTAGCCTGGAAGACCTCGGACTAAACGGTTTGCTTCATGTGGAGAGTCATCCCAACGTTCGAAACGTGCATATAGATGTAGTCGTTGTGGTTCTTCTAGTCGTCACAATAAACGTACATGTAGTGCTGCTGTGCAGTTGGATTGATCTTTGTATTGATGATGTTTTTGAGGTTGCTTGTTTTTGGATTATTTGTGTTTTTGGATTGACTGTGTTACTATGTTGGTGTTATTCTTGTGTTGGTCTTTATTCTTGTGTTGAATGCTCATTATATATTTTTGATTGAGTAATTTTTTTGTAATATCTTTTATTTTTGTATTCACCTATCAATATCTTTTGTAGTTTCATGATGATCATGATTTTGTACTGAGACTTGGTTATTTATTCATAATAAGGTGTTCAATGTGTAGAATTGCTTTTATAAAATTTGATAATAATGTTTTGAATCAGCACAATTGCAATTACAAAACTGCCATACTCATTGTTTTAACTATTTTGAATAATATAAGAATGTAGAGATAAGAAAATATGCAGAGAAAGATTTGGACAACAATAATAACATATTATAAAGATGATCATATTAATATTCAATCTGAGTAACATTCCATCATAGTATCATTCAGAGTCACATTTCAAAATATGTACCAATGAGAAGTAAATCAATAGTTGAGTGTATTATAACAAGAATGCTAGATGACTAGAAGCATTTGATTCATTGTAATGCTATTTATAATCATTCCTTTCATTTGTTGCACTTCTTCATCTGTTATTTTTCTTTCAATTTCATTTCCCGTTGCGATCCTGTTAATGTAGTATGTCACATAAATAGCACAGTCATACCTGCATCAGTTTTAGTTCAAATTATTAGTACTTATACTAGTAATTAAATACAATGTGTTGAATACTTTCTTACGATTCAATGGCTTGTCTTTGGCAAAGTTGGGAACTTTCTTTCTTGGTGAAGGCTTTCTTCTTTTGTTCTTTGTTTTGTTGCTTCATCCGCCACATGCGGTTCCAAATAATTGCTTCTTTGTGATTCAATGTGTATCTCAGATTGACCGGTTTGCGATATCAACATTAAAAAAGAATACATGAAAACATGAAAACATCAACACATCAACACATCAACACAGCAACACAACAACACATCAACACAACAACACATCAACACATCAACACGTCAACACACACATCAGCACATATATATAACTGCTTACCAGATTCTCACAATCCTTCAAGTAAGGGTCCTTTCCTCTTGGAGATTTCAGTGAATGGTACATATTCCAGGTATCTTGTTCTTTGTTGTGAGTCAGCAGCACCCAATGGTTTCCAAATTTTCTTTTTCCACTGGCCCAAATTGGCATTAACACTGTTTTTCCTTTTTCTATGTGTCTGACAATTTCATTGATGGGTTCCATATCGTCATAACCTGGAGTTCTGTAGAACCTCAAGAAATCCGCCTGCAAATGTTAATCTTCTTAGTAATAGTTTGTAATAGAAGCAGGTAAAAAAGTATTGCATTCAGAATTTTATCTATCTTACCAATGGTGCTGCTTGAATAATTTGGTATTGATTTTTTACTACTTCTGCCATTTTCATGATTTCACACATTCCATCTATTATCTGTGTTTGAATTTATTGTGTTAGTAACTAAATTGGAGTGCAAATTAAAGTTGATATTGCAATGATATTATCAACTTCTTACCGATTCATCAATGAATAATTCATTCATTACTGACCATGAGTGAGTTTCTGATCCACGAAAGGGTAGTCTCAATTGATTTTGCCCACACTTCTTTGTTGTGTATAATTATAGGCCTCACATTAGTCATTGTTATGTAAACAATATTACAGTAATTATTTATGTAGAGATACTTACTTTTTGACACCCTTCTGATTATGATTCCAGATTCGTTGATATGCGTCCTCCATGACATGTTTTCCACATTTGTATTCATTCTTTGATTCTTCCATGATTACTTTCCCATTGATGCATTCATTATCTTACTGCGAGATTGTATTCTTCTTCTTGATTCTTGATTTGTTTTTCTTCCCTTTCCCTATGTTGTATTCAAATGCTTCATCCTGGTTTGCCTTCTTTTTTCTTGGATTTTCATGCAATCTTCTTATCAATGATGACTGACCGGTGGTTTGCTTACATTCTTGAGTCACTTTTTGAACTTCAAGCTCTGTATTCTCTTCAGCCAATTTCTTTGCCTGAGCTTTCAGCTTTTCGATTAGTTTGTCTTGTGCATCCAAGCGTTTTTTTCTCAGTTCTGCAGTTTCTTTAAGTGTTCCTGCTGTTGTTTTTGCGTCTTCGGCTATTCGATTTAACTCAGTTATGTGATCCTCTTTGTTAGACAGCTCTGTTTGGAGTTGTAAAACAGTCTTTTTCAGTTCTGATGTTTCGTTTGAATGCATCTCCTTGTTTTCTTGTATCTTCAACTTGAGCTGTTGTATATTTTCTGACTGCTCCTCAAGTCTTCCTTTCAATTTGTCGATTTTGAGTCTTTTTGAAATTTTTCGTTTTCAAGTTTAGCAACTTTCTCTGACATAAATTGAATCTTCATTCTATCTTGCTCTTGCTGCTGCATCATTTGTTGTTCATCTTTCTCTTTGTTTGGGTTAATGTTCTCCTGAAGTTTTGTAATGTATTCATCCTTCCTTGTAAGACATCCTCAAGGTGTTCATTGTTTAGTTTTTCTAATCCATAAAGTTTCTTGAAATTTTGCACTTCGGATATCAATTCAGCTTGCCTAGCAGCTTGTTCTTCCAATGCTGTTCTCATGTTATCATTCTCAACTTCAATTGATTCTGTCTTCCCAATTAGGCTGACTTCATTCGTTTGATAAGCCCTCACACGTGCTTCAAGGTCTGATATTTGTTTTTGGTTGTCGTGCACCATCTTTTGAAGATTTTTGATTTGTGCTTCATTTTCCTTCAACATCTGTTGTAGGATTGATATCTGTTGTTCATTAGCCTGCACAAATAGGCCTCTGTTACTGTGTTACTGTGTTGATGACAATAGAGTATGTTTGACTATTTTGAGTATGTATTCATACCTGATTGGTTGTTGTTTTTTCAACCTCATTTGATGGCTGTGTGATATCTGTTGAGAAAAAGCTATATCAGTCTCTTTGCCACCTTCAATGTCTTGTATACCTTCACTATCATCATCTATTTGATCCTGATCCATTGGATCAACTTCTGGAAAATATTCAGCCTCTTGTTCTATATTATCTTCTTCATCTGCTTTGTCTTCTTTCCCTGCCTGCTCTTGTCCTTTCCCTGCTTGCATTTCTTGCTCTCCTTCTCCCCCTTGCTCTTCTTCCTCTCCTTCTTCCCCTTGCTTATTTTCCTCCTCATCCTGTTCTTCCTCCTCATCTTCCTCTTCATCTTGTTCTTCCTCCTCCTCATTTTCTTCCTCATCATCATCTTCTTCCTCCTCCTCATCTTCTTCCTCTTCTGTGTCTTCTTCATCATGCAGGCCTTTAATCAAGTATTTTTCAGCAATGGTAGGAGTCAATGCTTCTTTGTTGAACTACATTGCATCAAATAGAGGTTATATTAGTTTAGTAATGTACATTGCTAAAGTGTTAAAGTGTTACTGTCTTAAAGTGTTACTGTGTTACTGTGTTGCTGTGTGAAATGCATGAATTCTTACCAACTGCTTATTCTTTTTCTTAAGAATGCCTTTTCCTCCCTTTTTGTTTGGCACAACCAGTTTTTCAAGTTCTTTGTTGTCCCATTTTGTAATTCGGGGGATCCCCTTCAATGTAAGTCCTAGCTTCCCCTTCAGTTTTGGATATTGAGCTTTACCACTTGTATTTCTTGGTCTAATTGCATTTGAGTGCTCACAAAACCAGTACTACATTCATTACAGTTTTGTTAGTTCTTTTATATGATTAGAGCATAATATGAGATCATGAATTTAAAAGTAACATACTGGTAATATCAGAGTGCATCCATTGACTTTTGTTGGATGCTCCCAATCTTTATTTAAGCCTTCAGTTGGTCTAATATATGTTGTGACCAGTTGGATGCATTGACTTTTGTTGGATGCTCCCAATCTTGAGTTGGTCTAATATATGTTGTGACCAGTTGTAAGTTTTCAATCTATCAATGTCATCAACATAGTATAAGAATCCCCATGGTATATATGCTCCTGTATTTGGCAGGAAGACTGTATGTAGTAGTATTAGAGAAATTAGCTTCACACAGTCATCAATTGATTGTTTGTCCTCTTTTGTAACCAGCTGCTTGACTTTAAGTTTCACAAGGCTTGCAGTTAGTCTTTTTGCTTTCTTAAAGTACCTTTCTTCTAGTTTTGTTTCTCCCCTTCCATGTTTTTTCATATTTCCAACTTCTTCTTCACCATCCTATATGCCAAAAATGTTGAACCTTTTTTTTTGTTTTGCTGTAGCTATTGATAAATTCATCCATCATTTCATTCTTTCTCTTCTTGTAAATGATCTCTTCTTGTTTCAATGCAATTAGCATGTGCTTGAATGGATTTCCATTGAATGCATCTTCATGTTTTTTTAGGTCATTTTTTATTTCCTTGAACATTTGTTTTATAGCATTCAAGTTTGATCTATATTGTAATATGTTCCTGCAATTAAAAAGCCAAATTTGCAACTACATTTTAATGTTTGCAATAGAAATTCCTATTAACATTGCTATGTTCACTAACACAGTAACATATTAACTCAGTAACACACTAACACAGCAACAGATCAACACAACAACAGATCAACACACCAACAGATCAACACAGAAACAGATCAACACAGCAACAGAGCAACATACCAACACAGCAACAAACCAACACACCAACACATCAACACAACAACACATCAACACAGTAACACAGTAACACAGTAACTCATTAACACATTATTTACAATCCACTATAGAATTGACATTTTTCAGAAATTACTATGATTTCTGTAATGTTTTCCATTTTTCAGAAGTTCAATACCATTTTGCCCTAAATTCAACACCATAGAATGAGAAAACCTTCTTGCATTTAATGATTTTGGAGAAACAACTTCATATCACTTATAGAATACAGTTTACAACTGACAAAATCAGCTATATTTCAGTTGTTAGATCTTACCCTAGCTTATTTTGCTCCTCTTCTTCACTGCTACTTCCATCGGTCCTCTTCCTTTTAGACATTTTGCTAAAATCTCTGCAAATGTATGAAATCGATGCTTTTGGTTAGAATCTTCGAATTCCTTATTGATTTCCGGTAAATCTCACTGTTATTTATTCGACTTTGGAATCGTGGGCGAAGAAAGTGTGTAGAATCATGGATTTAGAAAGTGTCGTGGGTGTAGAATCGTGGGTTTGTGAATCGAATACTTTTCCATTTCTGTGTTAATGAAGGGTAATTTTGTCTAACTGATTTTTTTTGTCCTTTTTGCAACTAAAAAAAGAAATGTGTCATATTTATTCATTTTGTAAATATTTTTGTCATTTTCCCTCAATCCCTCTATTAAATATTTACAAGATATTGTCAATATCTTATATTGACTATATTTATCTTATTACCATAAATCTATTTTTCCAAAATCAATTAATATCTAATATTAATATTATGGTAATCTTGTTAATTAAATTGCACAAACCAAATGTATCCAATACACACAAAAAAACTTGCGCCACTTTATAACCCAAACTCACGTGTGTCAGTACACACAAATTTTGGCCATATATATTTAATTAATAATATAGTACTATGATTAATTAAATTGTAAAATACATGTATATCATATACACACATAAATTCGACATACACATATCTAATATATGTATATTTAATTAAGGGCTAATTATTTAAAAGGACTGATTTTCAACTTATTAGGGGTAATAGGACACTCCGAAATCTTATTTAGTTATAAGGACATTCTAATTTCAAGTGGATAAAGAAGAAGAAGGAAAAAAAAGGAAGGAAGGAGAAAAAAATAAAAAATAAATAAAAAGAGGAAGCGCCGGATAGCCTGGATGGAGGAAAAAAAAAAAAAAAAAAATGCGATGATGTTTGTTTTTTTTTTTTTTAATTCACCATATTTCTAAAGGTTATATATTTTGATCTAAAACTCGGATCGTAAAATTTTTTTCACTAAAATTCATATTTTCCGTCTTCTTTATTCTAAAATCAAATTTGATATTTTTTCCGACTAAATTTCATAAAATCGATTTTTTCTTCATAAATATCGACGTGACATATTGATCACCGTCATGCATTGACCACATACCCCGATGCATTGACCACCGGGATCCATTAACCACCCAGATGCATTGACCGCCGCGATTCATTGACTACCCTGATGTATTGACCGCCGCGATCCATTGTCAACCTTGATCAGTGACATTTCATTGTAACGATTTATGCAATGACGTCTCATTGTAGCCATTTATGCAGTGACTTCTTATTGTACCGATCTATGCAGTGACGTCTTATTGTATCGAACTATGCAGTGGCGTGTTATTGTAACGATTTATGCATACCTTTTGTTATAAAAATTTGCCTTTAAACCAAAAGAAACAAAGAAATACAGTTATTTTACAAAGTTATCGAATATTTAAACCAACACTAATCAAATGAACCAACACCAATCAAATATTTAAAGATATCAAATGAAATAAAGTTATTTTACAAAATTACCAAATTGGTATATCAAATAGTATATGCAGTGACATCAATATCATTGCATCAATTCTCTAATTGTAAAAACAGTCGTCAAATGTCACTGCAACAGAGGTCAATGTCACTGCTTCAGACATCAATGTCACTGCATGAGTCAGCAATGTCACTGCATAAGTCATCAATGTCCCTGCATCAATCATCAATGTCACTTCATCAAGTAGCATGTAAATCAGAAAAATATTTCTTACTTCGGTAGTTCTTGAGCTTACACTTCTTTGTCAAAAGGCATCAAAACCATTAAAAACAGAGCATGCTAAGCAAATGCTACATCAGTCATCAATGTCCCTACATAAGTCATCAATATCCATGCATCAAACATCAATGTCACTGCATAAGTCATCAATGTCACTGCATCAGACATCAATGTCACTGCATAAGTCATCAATGTCCTTGTATCAGACATCAATGTCACTGCATTTGTCATCAATGTCACTGCATAAGTCATCAATGTCCCTGCATCAGACAAAAATATCACTGTATAAGTCATCAATGTCCCTGCTTCAGACATCAATGTCACTGCATGAGTCAGCAATGTCACTGCATAAGTCATCAATGTCCCGCATCAGTCATCAATGTCACTTCATCAAGTAGCATGTAAATCAGAAAAATATTTCTTACTTCGGTAGTTCCTGAGCTTACACTTCTTTGTCAAAAGGCATCAAAACCATTAAAAACAGAGCATGCTAAGCAAATGCTACATCAGTCATCAATGTCCCTACATCGCTCATCAATATCCCCGCATCAAACATCAATGTCACTCGCATAAGTCATCAATGTCATCGCGATCGGACATCAATGTCACCTGCGATAAGTCATCAATGTCCTTGTATCAGACATCAATGTCATTGTATTTGTCATCAATGTCACTGCATAAGTCATCAATGTCCCGCATCGACAAAAATGATCGCATAAGTCATCAATGTCCCTACATCAGACAAAAATGTCACTGCATAAGTCAGCAATGCCACTGCATAAGTCATCAATGTCCCTGCATCAATCATCAATGTCACTCCATCAAGTAGCATGTAAATCAGAAAAATATTTCTTACTTCGCTAGTTCTTGAACTTACACTTCTTTGTCAAAAGGCATCAAAACCATTAAAAACAAAGCATGCTAAGCAAATGACAAACAGTGGCACTTACAAAAGGCCTGCAAGATTATTATTGATATTGTTTGGCCTAACAGCCATTACATTCAGCTTGACCAAGCCATTACATGCATACCCCTTACCGACATACATACCACACTTAGTTAAAGTAAATTTGTCGGACTCTAAAACAAGACGGAAGCCATTCTTATTCAACAGACTCAGGACACGATTCTTGCGCATATCCGGGACATATAGCACATTCTTGAGTTAGATGCTTGCCGAAGTCATCTTCGAATCACTTCTCCTTTCCAACTATAGCGTAGTAGCCGAGTTTCCATGAACAAAGTCTCATTACCTTGAATCGACTCGAACTTAGTAAACACTTCCTCGTCAGAGCATATATGCCTTGTAGCTCCTGTGTCTACCCACCATTCTCTAGGATTTGAATCCACCATGTTCACCTCGACACAACAAAGACAAAGATCAATATCTTCCATGCCTTGAACAATATTTACTTGAAACCTTCTTCTTTGGAAGCTTGCAATCAGTGATTTGTGACCAATCTTGTCACAATTGAAACATTTCCCTTGGAACTTAGGTTTTTCAATGCCACCTTCGGTCCCAATTTAGCTTTTGGTCCCGTTTTGATTTCTTAACAAACTTGTTCTTTTTCGAGCTTTGGCCATGTTCTACCACGTTGGCCCTTGCAAGATTCGAGAGTAATTTCCTCTTTTATCAGACTTCTTATTGTCATCTTCAATACGAAGCCTAACAACAAGATCTTCCATGCTCATTTCCTTTCGCTTATGCTTAAGGTAATTCTTGAAATCTTTCCACGCATTTGGTAATTTCTCAATAACACAAGCGACTTGGAAAGTTTCACTAAGCTCCATCTTTCTCGGCTTGAATCTCGTGAAGAATCAATCGAAATTATTCCACTTGTTCCATGAGTGGTGCAGAGTCCACCATCTTGTACTCCAAGAACTCGCCAACGACAAATTTCTTTGTACTGCATCTTCGGTTCTATACTTTTTATCTAGTGCCTCCCACAATTCTTTTGCACTCTTTTTATCACAATAAACATCATACAATGAGTCAACTAAACAATTCATTATATAATGTCTACAAAGATAATCGATTGTTTCCATTCATCCATGGCAAAGCAGAAAATCTTGATTCGGCTCTCCTTCCGCTTCGGTGTTGGTGGATTATCGGTTAGGAATTTAGCCATACGCAAAGTTGTGAGATAGAACATCATCTTTTGTTGCCATCTCTTAAAATTCAAGCCATTGAATTTTTCCGCCTCTCATGTTGATTCATAGGAGCGAGACTCGATTTGGCACTTGTTGCACCATAGCCAAAGGGTCGAGTCGACCATCAACACACCATTCGAGCCGTGATTGGTTGACATTTCGAAATTTAACACACAAATTGATTAAATTTCCTTTCAACAATTTGTAGAACAATTTTTAATTGAACTATACTCAATTAAACAAATGATTCGTTTAGTTTAGAAAAAAAGCGACTTGGTTTTAATAATCACTCGTTTTCAATAAAACGGCTTCGTTTAATAAACTAAACGACTTGTTTGAATTCACTCGTTTAAGAAGCGAAGCGGCTCGTCGAGAGACTAAATAAACTCGTTTATCAAACAAGTATTCAACCGACTTGTTTATAATTGACTTGATTCAACCAAGCGGCTCGTTTTACACATTTCGATTTGCTTTCTTCAAGCACGGAAAATCGAATCACAAAGCGTATGAGCAGTTTATTAAGATCGAAACTGTTTCAACACAAGAACCCATTTTGATTCAACACAGTTATTGAAACTGTTCGTTCTCAATTTCTTCTGGTCAATGAACAAGAATTATCAAAATTATCAGAATTAGTCTTAAGATTGTTGGACAATCTTGTTCATAAACGAAATAAAAATTACAAAGAAACGAATAACAACAAATTCGAATTACAATTGTAAAGGAAACGAAAAGGATATATGATCCGAGCCCTGTGTTGCACACGGTTTCCTTAAGACTAATTCGCCCACCCCTCACCGTGTGCCGTGAGCTACCGTGAGCGTGTGCCGTGAGCGTGGGACGTTAATCTCCCAGGATAGAATGGATATCAATGACAGGAAGCACAACACCTTCAATTGCTTAAGAACCTTGTAGTTTGAGGTCTCACATCAATCAATGGCCAAACGTGTGATATGTACTAAGAACAGCTAGGAAATGGAACAGAACCGAACCTTCACTGGAAGCCTTTGAATCGAGTTGCATTCGTGTCCGCGGGATGCGCGCTCGCACACAAGTTCAAGCCGAAATCCGGATGGATTTGCACCCCCGCGCCGCGCCAGAGAAGCGGTGTATAAAGTTGGTAAATTCTTACCACTCTACTAATACAACATCATATATATATATATTGGCTCTTTTCTTTCCTTCCTTCTAATGTGGGAGAAATTGGTTTCCAATTTTCCATTTATTACTAACACTTTCCATTCACTCACTTGTTTCAAGAAGCCAATATGACATATCATTTAACACATCCATTTTAACCATCATTTTCCAACAACACTTGTATCCTTATCTATTCTTCAACATGGATACATCACTACCCTCCACTTGGTATCACTTTAAAATATCTGTTGTACAATAACTATTCTCCCTTGTGCGTGTGCTAGCACTATGCTAGTTTAATAAATTATAAATTAGCTGTTCAAAAAAAAAAATAATTAAAAAGAGTAGTGATAATGCCACAAAAAATAATCATAACCTTAGTACACATCACACGTTTGGCCATTGATAATGATGTGAGACCTATTGAATCATATAGGTTCCCAAACAATCAATGATTTAAAAGTTTGTTGTGAGATTTGTTGTGCACATTTAATTTTGTGTGACAGAAACATTTATCTTTAAATTAAAAGAGAGAAATTATGTAGAATGGGTATTTATAAGTTCTAACCATTGAAGTAGGAGATGTATTATTATTCGTACAGGGTATGTCTCAAACTTATTCTTTTTTTATAAAAATCTTGTGAACACGTACGTTTTCGGATATATATATGCGAATTAATTAAGTCAACTCATTCAGAAAATAACAATCCCTACTTTTTACAAATATATAGCTATGTTTCCCACTTCTTTTCCACGGGAATTTCTGAAAATTAAAATGGAGGAATTCACGAGCATCTTATCATTCCATAAGCTTTATGCTGTTTTTTCAACATAACCCAGCAGAAAGCATGGAAATTCACATGTATTTTTTCAACAAAAGTTAACTTTGCAGTTTGCATGAAACCAATAATTCTTTGCTCGTGTGGGTTGTCACTTGTCATAAATGCCAAAGTTAGTTTTAATTAATTAATTATAGAGCAATTTCTGGCCGGCAAAATCTCTACCGATTAAGGTTTGTTACACTATGATCTAAAGACACTTTGCATGATGACGGTATGCATCATGACATATCCTTTAATACCTCATATGACACGGACTGGTCCGTGTGGGCTTGCCCATACTGCGAAGCTAAAATGTGTCTTACCAAAGATCTTAGCGTTTCAGCTTTTAGACACCACATATGTTTGTTATATAGTTAATCTAACCACCTAAATTCATTCACATAAAAAGGTTTCCTAATGACATTTAGTCCTAGACATTCTAAATATTACCAAGCACATACCAAAAGGATCATGGACTAATAAGTAAACGTCCCACGAGGTCTACGGAAATGCCTTTCGGTGCTCCCACATTCTCCTTGCAGAATGTCTCAGTTGTGGTGTTTAGCCGAGACTACCAAAAGTCAATTGTTAGACTTTGCCACGTTCCATTTAATGTCCCAAAAAAATATACAAGCCACAATATATCATTTAGTACACTTAAAATAGCAAAAACAACATTCTAAAGGGTTTGCACACTCCTCGTGGGCATCGGGCATACGACTAATGTCCCTGTCAAGCTAAGCCCTTGTTTCGCGTTCTGAGATGCCGGGCGCACGCCTGGTAGGGGGCACACACCCGGATTTGAATCCTCCTATTCGTCATGTTCTCATGCCAGGTGCACGCCTGGGGCCGATTTTGCACCCTTTTTCATTTGTTTATCACATGTACGAATTCTGAAACAATTCCCAATCCAACTTGGCACCTTTACGGCACCAAAACATCACCAAAACCTGCAATTCATGTTTAAACAAAGTACTATATACAAATTAAACACCAACACATTGATTAAGAACACCTCTTACCTATTTGCATAGTAGAATTTGATCCAAAAGCCAAATAAAAAGAATTTCTATGATTCCTCGACTTCTATGCAAATTGAAATATGAAGATTTTGGTATCGAAAGAATGATTGCGTCGTGGTGCTCACTTTTCTCTACTAAGGTCTGTTGAAAAGATGAATGGATTAGTCCTACGATTGAAGATTCCGTTGAACCTTTTTTTCTTGCCAATTTTTTTTCTAGAGCATACGTTCTTTTGTTTCTCTCAGAGGAGCGAACATGTGGGGAATTAATGGGAGGGGTTTCTTTTATATATAAAAATACCACAAAATTCACATTTATCCCATAATTTCAATATTTAAGCATTTAATTAAATATTAGGGTAAATATATCTGCAATATTACTCTTTTACCCTTACTCAGAAATCAGGGAGCCAAGTAAAGCAGTCACTTGACCATTGGAGTAAAGATCAGAAATCATGAAGCAACAACTGAGTAAAGATCAAGCAGCCAAGTAAAGCAGTCACTTGACCATTGGAGTAAATGAGGAAGCAGCCAAGTGAAGTTGCTACTTAGCCAGTGAAGTAAAACAGAAACAACTAAGTCAAGTAAGCTGCTAATACTTAATCAGAAACGTGGAAAATGTGGAAGATCAAGCATTTAATGTAGAATTAATCAAGGACGGATTTTATGATGTACGCTTGATTGGGACCAACACATACATACATACATACATACATATATATACATATATATATATATATATATATATATAGTTAGTTTTAATTTTTTGAATTATTCGCAATGAAACACGTAGACGGACACAAACACATCATGTGACATGGTTTATTTCAAAACTTATTAAAGTAACGATACTTCAACGGCATATGCTAAGAATGTATGATGATACCCAAAAGTATCACCCCGTTTAATTGATGGGGAATTGTTGTGTGAGGAAATGGAAATGTAATGGTAAGTGGTTGCTTCGGGGATAAGTACATATGTATCAAAACTCAATATAGCAAACCAAACGTAGTTATTTTGTGTGATGAACGGAATATATCCGGTTCCCAAGGGTTATTTCCTCAAACAACAATTCTACATAAATTAAACGGGGTGATACATTCTTAGCATATGCCGTTGAAGTATTGTTTCTTTAATTAAGTTTTGAAATGAACCATGTCGCATGATTTGTCTGTGTCCAGTGTCTGTCTGCGTGTTTCATTGTGAATAATTCAACAAAAAAAGGTAAAAAAAACTAACTAACTATATACAGTAAACGCTCGATAAATGAATATCCGATAAAGTAATATCCTCACTAAGATAATAATTTCTTCCGATCCCAACTTGGGCATGTGTTTAAAAGTAATAATTTCGTTAAATGCATTAAGTAATAAAAAGAAATTGAATACAGTAAAGCCTAATAAAAATATAAAATAATAAATGCATAATTCCAGTTAAAAATTTATATATAAAACTTACATATTTTCGAAATTTCACATTTCACTTCATATTTTCTGAAAATGTGCATCTAAAGTAACTTGTTTTTTCGTAGTGGCTAAACCAAATTTGATCCATCTTTAACTTTTTGTAGAGCAAACCCATCATTGCAAATCTTTTTGACTAAAAGAAGGATTTTCCTTCTTATGCTCACATAATGCTCTCATTTGCTAATCTATTAGAGTTGTTTTCTTAACTCCTTTCAAATGATGAGAAGCCATTGAGAAAATAAGATACGTACAATATGTGGTTGTAAATTATGTGCTACTGTGTGCTTATTCATAAAGAATTGAAACCTTTTCATTTTTTATTTCGATAATAATCCAAGAGCACAAATTCTTATAATCTTTCTAGCTTCCCAAGCATTTTAATTAATATTTGTCTCTTCATTTTACAGACTAGATGCATAATATTAATTATTTCTTTGTAAAGTAATAAATATTAATTTATCGATAAATGAATAAATTATTCATTTATCGATAAACAAATAAACCCGTTAAAGTAATACTTTTGGTCTGTTCCAAAGGTATGCATTTATCGAGAGTTTATTGTATATAGGTATGAAAATGATCAAATAAATATCGAATTATGCTGATATCTATATTACTTACATTTTCATCTGTTTACAGGTGTACATGCATTATTATTAAATTATGTAAAGTTCTCTTTCACAAGCATCTTGAGGCAAAACCTATCCTCCCATTTCATCAAGGAAAAATATATATATTAACAATAACAACAAAAAACACTTTATTATATCTTCTCCAACCCCAGTTATTAATTGTGATTTGTGACATGCACCAACAACGAAAGTGAGAATTATCGAATGAGAACAATTTAAAGGGAAGGCGCTTTTTTAGTTTGTAAGAAAAATATTACGTGTGCAAATAAATATGCCAATGCAAGATCATACAAAAGCAATGGATTAACCAAATTTAATATTTTTTGGCTTATTAAACATCTTCATAAGTCCTTTATATAAAATTATCTACTAAGGTAAAATAGGCTATTATGCACCACATCAATTCTACCGATGTATCATTCTACCTATGCATAACAATATAATTGACTTTGTGAAAGCCGGTTCTAAAGCCAAAAACTGACTTCCCATAGGCGAATCATGAGAATCGGTATTGAGAAAGTCGGTTATATGGATAATTCCAATAAGATTTCATTCTTGAACAAAAATCCATTTTTTCTTTATTTCTTGTATTCCATGACCGGAACAGGGAGGATAAACGTTACACCACGATTTTTGTAATATCCCGACTTTTCGAAAAAAAGACAGACGTTTTTTTTGCCAAAAATAGAATATTATGATTTACGGATTTAAGTATTTTATGTGTATATATATTTTTTGGATAAGTATAGATATATATTGGGGAAAATATGATTATTTAATATTAAGGGTAATTAAGGAAAATAATGGATTATGTTAATTATTGGGATTTTATCTATTCAAGGAAAATAAATCCCATTAGTTTTCCGTAACCTTTTGAATCAGAATTTCCTTCTTCCAATATTCCTCTTCCGCGTGTGAGAGTTGAAAAGAAAAGGCTGAGAGCTTTTCTTTCAAACTCTAAGGCGGATCTTAATGGTTTTCAGATCAGAGTATAGCAGCGGAATCGTTGTAAAGAGGGCGTCGTTTCAACACAAGAAAGTTAAGACTTTGTCAAGGCATGTTTTTGAGCCCTAGTTATGTTCTTGACTGATTTTGATGGATTCAAACTCATGATTTCGTAGTCTTTTGTGTTTAGAAGCGTGTGATCGAATCTAATTTAAATTTGTATTGATCACATGGTTTTCTACGGAAGGGTTCAAGATTTGCTGCAGTTTTTCTGAGATTTGGACTTGGGATTAGCTTGCCAGAAGGTAAGAGGATCTTCCTACAAATTAATTACGGTTTCGTAGGGTTTATGTTAGGATTGGATGTAATTTTATGCTAGAATTGTTACCTTCGTGTTGCCTAAGGATTTAGAGTTGTTTTGATAGATAAAAGTTGTGTTTTTATGCCTTTTTCTGAGTATTATGATGTTGGACAAGTTTGAGAACGATTAGGGATCGATTAGAGGTCAAAAACTGAGTTTTTGAAGTTGCCGCGCTTGGTGCGGGCGCACCAAAGCTCAGTGCGGACGCATTGGAGCCCCAAAAAGTGAAATTTTACATACAGAGTGCTGGTGCGGGTGCACCAAACCCCAGTGCTGGCGCACTGGACGACCAAAATTCCAGTTTTTACGTACAGAGGCTTATTGCGTGCGCACTGAACCCGGTGTGGGCGACCTGGACCTCATTTTTTATGAAAAAGATGATTTTTTGCTGTGATATGAATCCTAAATATTAATCCTTGATCTAATAACACTAATTAAACATAAACAAGCCCCGATTGAGTTCTGATGCGTTTGGTTCCGGTACCGGACGTACTCTTAAAGGGAGTTGAAGTCCGGAACCGTCGGAAAGGCATGAAAGGGCTTGTGCTTTGGTGATCTAGAGTTCATCAATGTCTGTGTATTTTGCTAGGCCTTGTCCGTGTCTAGAGGTCTAGGAAAGAGAGTTGAATTGTGAGGGAGCTTACATGAAAACAACTAGGTGGCTAGTTAACAACTAATGATGATTACATACTTGACTAGTAAAAGACTAAACATCATGTCATTCTTGGTAAGGCACAAGTTTATATCGCAATGTGTAGACTTTCGGATAAAACGAGTAAACTTACTGGTCTTTCTAGAGGCACCAGGAGTAGAGGGTACTCGTGGATGGATAACTTTGCTGGCCATTAGAGGGCACCAGGAGTAGAGGGACTTCACCGAACGCGTATACTATAGGGACTAGTGATAACGGAAAAATTCACTGTTATTATTATAACATTTCACCCCACTTCTGATACCATTTTGCGCATTTATGTATCAAATCAAGTCATTAATTCCTTGGATTTATCTAAATGCGTAATTAGTAAGTATTATATAAAATATCGTATTTTTTTATCATGTTTTTATAAGTTTTTGTACCGATTTTAGTAAATTGGAATGTCGTGTCAGATTTACGTGGGTATTTGTGGTATTTTATTGCAGATGTATAAGCCAAGACCCCGAGAATCGACATTTTGAAGTATAATCATATCTCTGAAAGGATTTAGAGAGTGTCACGAGCTTAAGTGGTCAATCGAATTGCTTAAATGATTAAGTGGTCAATCGAAGTGGTCAGTGTGGGCGGTGGTGGTTAGTGGTACCACTAACGAATTATATCTTCGACGAACAAATGGCTCATTAAAACGGCATTTTCTGAAGAAGTGTCCTTAATGAAAGTTGTAGATCTTTGAAAGAGCTTTCCAACGCATTTTGAATCACGTCAATCGGACTTCTACAACTCAAGTATCATTAAGTCAAGTGGTCAAGTGGCTAATCGATTTGATTTAGTGGTAATCGAGAAATATCTTCGACAAACGAATGGCTCATCAAAACGACATTTTCTGAAGAAGAGTCCTTCATGAAAGTTGTAGATTTTTCCGAGAGCTTTCCGATGCCTCTTGAATCATGTTGTTTGGAGATCCAGAACTCGAGATATGAATTTTAGAAGTTTTATTCCAAATATATAATTTGGTGTCAGAGGCCAGAAGGACAAAAAAAGATACAAAATGGGAAAGAAGGACAAGAAAAAAAAATAATGGTTGAGAAGGACAAAAACGCGCCTGTTACTACATTTGGTTGTAGCAACATGTAGTGAAACACGTGTAATAACACGCACGCGTTTGTTCACCACTCACTATCTTTTTTTGTCCTTTTCCTCATTTTAGATAAAAAACAGTCATTTACAACCTTTAACCTATATAATTTATATCCGAAAATTGGAAATTAAAGAGAGATGAATGTGATGATTACACCGGCTCGGTCCGGCATTTTCCCGACCCGGTCCGGCTGTGACTGCTTTGCCTATAAATAGGCACATTCTCCTCAGCTTTCAATGCCTTTGCCTTCGGCATTTTTTTTTTCCTTTTCTTGTAGTAGTAACATATATATATATATATATATATATATATATATATATATATATATATATATATATATATATATATATATATATATATATATATATATAACTAACTATATTCAATTTTTCTTTTTTATTTTTTTTTTTTTTTTATAGTATATATATATATATAACTAACTATCTATCTATATATATATATATATATATATATATATATATATATATATATATATATAGGCATTATGCCATAAATAAAATAATAATACCGTAGTATTGTTGTAATGCTCGGGAAATTATCGAAAGATCATTGTTGTTGAAGTCGTAACTGTTTCCGGAGAATACGGTCTCCAAATCAACAGTTGTAATCTAAAATGATTTCAAGCAATCATACGATGATGAGAGGCTAAAGCACGTTGGAACAAGCTTTGTGAAACCAATTCTTAGCAACATCTCGATTTCGACTTTTGGATTGTTTTGTGAGTTTTTATCAAAGTTTGTATCTTTATTTTGTTCTTATTGATTATGCAATTTAAATCGAGAGATGGTTGCTGTTTGATGTTTAACGGTTGACGAGAGTCGTTGTTAAACTTTAGATCACCATAGTAAAGATTAGATTTTTAACCTAAAAATAACGAGAGTTGTTAGGTTAATATCTAGATTGCGAAATTGAGAGATTTCACACCTTTGTTATGAAATCGTTAATCTTTAAAATCGAAAGATAAAAGATTGATAGGCGAACTTTTCTAAGAGATTAGAAGTTCATACCTTCGATAAGTGAATCACAATTTTCGTTAAATCACCACAAGATAATCTAGAGTAGAAATTGAGGGTTGCGGGAATCGGTGGATCATTGCTTGTTCGTTGTTAAATTAATTGAGAAAATCGCTTTTGTCTTTGTTTTGCTTCGTTTTCATCGTAGTAACCGTAGTAAGTTTATTGTAGTTTTAGTTTTAAAATAGGTACAACTTAGTTAGCTCGGTTCGTAATTATCTTTCCTGGCTTTAGATCTTTGATCTTCTGTCCAGTTTACTTTTGTTGTTTTCGTTTTTAGTTTTGTTTTGTGTAAATTTTAGTAATAATAGTAGTCGTGACAATTTAAAAAAAAAAATTTAATAAGAACTAGATAAACCTCGATTCCCTGTGGATCGACTCCGGTTTTTAATCGCTATACTACGATCCCTGCACTTGGGGTAAACCGGATTTATTTATTACTTGTTTGTTTTGCTTTGCTATAAAATCCGAGACAACTAGCCCGTGGCTATTGGTGTGATCCACTAATAGGTTGCACCCAGATACTTCGTGGTGAGTAGCACCATGCGTAGTGCCCTAGAATGCGGATGTAACAAAGATAAGCTAAGTTAGAAACAGTTAGTCACGACATGTTGATGGACATGAAGTGAACCCTAGATTGAGTCGGTATCATAAAGATAATAATTTAACTTAAAAATGTTAAGGAGCCTTAGTTAATTTGTAGCTTCTACCTCTTATTGAGTACTTTGTACTTACCTCAAATGCATTGTTTTTCTATTTGTTTGGGGGAGAGAAGACGAACAGGTAAACCCAGAGTTCGAGGCAGACTTTGATGACGCCGGAGTTAAAGCGTTTACTTATTCTGTTTTCTTTTATATACATTAGATACGTTGTTCTTTGGGAAACGTTGTATTTTCTTTTAGTATTCTTTTGAAGGTTTCGTACGTTTTAGTTTTCGCTTGGCTTTCCAATGTAATAAATCTTAAATTTCTATCTTTAGTATGTCGTTCTTTTAATAGTACCATTTATGGTGTTTGCCGAGTCTTTTTAGCTTCTGTTTTGCTTAACTCGATACGACGTAGTAGAGACTTACGTGTAATAATAGAATTATTTAATATTATACGTGCCGAGCGGTTCGTTTCCAGATAAGGACTCGGTATCCGGGAGCGGGGCGTTACAATTTTGAATCAGAAGAGAGATTTCAATAAATGACAGATCTATTCACTTTATCAATAACCGAGCCGGATCCGGTGTATCCTAAGGGATTTTCCTTTTCAATTGATTTTTACAGAATGGATCAACAAAGATTCTTGAATGAGGTATTCAACTCCAGGGATGAATCGAAAAAGAAATCTTTATTGGTAAAGTCGTTTTTCTTTTTCTTTTTCTTCAGAACCGACTTTCACAAAGTCGAATATACTGTGGTATACAGATAGTCAGATAGTATGTCGCAATGCAGGTAATAAAATCTCTACATACATTAAGACTCAACCATGAAACCATTCAAAAATATCACACAATGTGTTCATCACTCACATAATACTTGTTGTGTTTGCAATGTTTTTTTGGAGGTAATAAAATCTCTACATACATTAAGACTCAACCATGAAACCATTAAAGTAGAAAATATAACACAATGTGTAATAAATCACTGAAACATAATACTTAAGAAATGATTGGTGATGATGAAAAAACGCCCAAAAACTCCTTTTTTTTTCCGCTTATGAGAATTTTTAGAATAAGGGGTCAAGCCAGCAAGAATCACTCTTAGAAGTCAACCCTAAACAGAGTATTTTTGTTTTATAGCATTATTTAAATTTCAAGTGGAATAATTTTATCGAGTTTAAAGTTCGTGAAGCTATTAATGCGGATCTGTCATCCTTTGAGAATTAGGGGGATGTCTGTCGTCTACTGTACAAATTGTATTATATTCACATGACCAATTACAATAGCATGAAAATTGGTCAAATCAATGGTTATTTTTTTAAATATGTGTGTTTATCTAGTTCATAACTAAGGAAGGAATAATTCCATCTGATTACTATGGTTAAAACTTTACCTATTTACACTCAGACAATAGTAAAATTTTATGTAAGTAATCATTGTAAATAAATGGTAGTAAATGTACGAGTCCCATCATGTGCATGTGGGTAATAGTTTTCTAAATGAGGTAATTTCGTTCCGGTCAAGAAAAAAATGGTAATAAATGTACTTCTATTATTTGAGAATAGTTGATTTAGTTTTATATATTTTACTTCCTCCGTTCTTAATTATATGTCGCATTTATATAAAAAATAACTTTTATTTTTTGGATGAACCTGATCACTTTGTAATTGAAGTTTAGTCATTTTTGGATGAACCTGGTCAATTATTTTTATTCAAATACGACACATAATTAGGAACGGAGGGAGTACCTAATAAAAAATAGTTAATTGTCAATTCGGACATATTTAGAAAGATGTCAGGATTTTAGGAGTATAAGAAAACATTTTTGTCAAAAAGGACATTTCATCGGTAAAAGTGAAAATGAAAATGAATTTCATTTTCACTGATAAAATGTCATTTTTGACAAAAATCTTTTTTTTATAGTCTTTTTTGCCCGACATCTTCCATATTGTGTCATTTAGAACACTTATCCCAATAAAAAAAGTTACATACATTACAAAAATATACTACTTTATATAACAATTATATATGCATGACGAAAATTTACTAATTATGATAATATTACTTGCAAAACATAATTTTATTAATGCATCAATTAAGACAATCTAGTCTATACTTGATATGATTTAACTGATGAATATATTGTATTTGTATGTATGCAGGAGCCATGTGCAGAATCATAAGTTTTAAGTTTTACATGTCAATTAATATTACATATGTATGTATGTATTTATTTTCGGATATGGATTTGATCTAGTGCTACAGAATCTCAAGGATCTTTTTCACGGTATCTTTACGATAAAATCAAAAAAAGGGATAGCTAGTCATCAATTAGATGAAGTACTGTCTTAATTGCAACTGCAACTGCAACTGATAAGATGAAGGCAAGCTGCTTGTCTTGGCTATCATCTGGCCATTTCAAGCTTGAGGGGCATGTTGAGGATAATAGACGAATGGAAGCTTTTAATCAAGCGATGAAGCCGTAGAATGTAGTTGGACATCGAAGCATATATAGTGTAACTGAAATTCTCACACGACTTTATCAAACACCTTGCACACGAAAGTAATTTAGTTTGTTGGTATTCGGTTAGAGGCTTCGATTACACATCCAACTACTATATAAAGCCAATTGCAGCAATATTGTAAAATCATGCATTCTCTTTTAAGATATAAAATCATGACCAAAAAACATTCAATTTAGTTTCCCTTCTTGTAATTCATGAGAAAATTCGATGTACAACTTTAATTTCCGGCCTTATTCATCCAATTGAATATATATGAAATATTCTTGAATTAATCTTCAAGTAATTTTCCGGTTTTGTTACAGTTTCAACAAGGTATACATGCCGTTACCTTGCCCTCACGCAAACTGAAAATAAAGCATGAATTGCTTATGTTTTTACCGTTTAATTCATCAATTTTAATCCTTGTAAAAATAAACTGTATCATTTTTAATGTGTACGTGTATAAATTGTAATTAAAAAAAAATACTAAAAATAAACACGACATTCCATTCATAAATGTCATGAGATGTGGACGTTGTAAGTAATTAAAATTAAAAAGTTTGAATGCATGATTATTTAGAATAAACACAACTGCCCCCATTTATTAACAATTGCTACGATATAAATCTCGGTCTCCTAATTATTCTTTAGTGTCACATCTTCCATTAAAATATTTTAAGGTCAGTATTCAAAATCATCACAATTCTTTTGACCTTAAGATTCTTTGGAAAGTTGTTGAAATCTTGAAGGGCTGTGAGCCGTCGATGTAAAAACCTAAACATGCTTCACGATCATGATTATGAATTGAATGGACGTATGAACTATATATGCATGGCTAAGAGAATATATCTATATATAATCAAGTATATAAATGGTGCAATAATTGACGATATTTATGTGTATATTAAACCAAGTCAGTGACATCTTACCAGAAGTCTGGTCGTCAAGGACGGAGTCATGATTTAAAATTAGGGTGGCTAATGGATTATATCGAGTTCGTCGGGTAAGCTGCATTAAGAATATTTATGGATCCGACTAGACTACATATATTTTTTAGTGTAATAATCTTTTGTCCGGGTGGACTTAGTCCCCCTAGATTTGTACACACCTCCGTCCTTGCTGGTCATCGTTTTTTATCAAAGGACGAGGAATTAAATGAAAGTAATTGGTCTTTGGAATATTTTCTCCAGAATTTTGGTACAAAAAAAATACTTATATAACTAAAGAGCCCTTGCTTATATGTTTAGCGGAGCCAAACCCCAACATATATATATATATATATACTAAAACAACTTATAAACCCCTCAAAAAAAAAAAAAAAAAACCAGCTTATATAATTCGGCTTATATAACATTCCATGATATCCTAATTAACTTACCCCATCCGATTATCATAACACTAGTCTAAAACCCGTGCGATGCACGGTCGGTGAGATTAAATATCTCTCTTTATAGATATAGATACACAAATTTGGGCACATGAAACCCATGCCTTGCACGGGATAATATTACGTTCAAATCAAATTATTCGATGTACAAATATATTTGTATTATGTTATAACATATAGATTGGAAGCGATGTGCTTGGAAGAGAATAACGTAGTTGAATATATAATCTCATCTTCCACAATTAAAACCCATTGAACAATGTCTTAGCTCGTAGAGAAATTCATTCATTTGTAACACTCTTACCCCCCCTAAAAAAACATTGTTCGAAGTGTCTCGATTAGAACAATCTTGGACAAACTAAAAGACAAAAGGAAAAGCATAGAATATGTAAGAACACTATGAGAAACAAACATGATTTTCTTTAATATTGGTAATAGTACACAAACATAAATTTACACATTTTCAAATAGACATATTAAAGATAACTCTCCTAAAAAAACAATAGGATATATAACATAAAAGTACAAACTTAAATTTAACAAATTCAAGAATTCTTTGCTATTGAAGGTAAAAGATAATGCATATATTCAAATAGACATATTAAAGATTTTGGTAACGAATGTCTTCTCTAATGACAACCCCTTTTAGCACGGGGATGAATAAAAGTTTGATACAATATTAAACTTATAATTTATACGAATAGCGATAATTGAAAATTTGAAGCAAAGATCTAATGATACAGCATAGTACAACATTTATTTACTATATTAGTTTTATCCGAATGAAATGCTATAGTACAACGTTTATCTACTATATTAGTTTTATCCAAAGGATATGCTAGTTATCCAGACAATATAATTTTTATGTCAAAGGAAAAAAGAATTAAAATGAGAAACTCAACCCAGATTAAGGGATGCGTCATCCACGGTTTTCTTACGGTGAAATAATAAATCACCCTTCCACACCCACCCTCCCTCGTCCATTGTCTCATTTAAGACCTAAGATTATCCCTCACCAAATTTTTCCCAGTATATTCCAAAAACTACACCTTAAGAATTTCCTCAACCCTCACCCGATGTATCCTAATCACGCAACGCGTGTTGTAGAAGTGTCATGTCGTAAATATGTCTGACATTGTATATGACATCCAAATTGAAGTGTTGATGCGTCATTGCAAGCTGACTACCCTGTGATTGTTGCCAGAAATTTCCTCATTTGAATCTTTGGTGTCCGGATCTTATCACACCCTTTGACAATACCAATTGCATTTTTCTGTATCACGCCCCAAAATCCCATATTTTGGTCAATCCAAATGATACGTGGCGGCAACCACACATGACCTAAAAAGGGCATCTCATTCTCATAAAAAGACCCATTGAGGTGTAACTTTACAACTTTTTAAGTATTTGAGATGGTGTCGAAAGGATCGGTACCTGCAATGATGAAAAAATGTCACATCTGACAATAAATACAGATCCATACATAGACCTGATTTTATAGTTTCCCTCGTTTAGGACATCAAATATGAATGAGATATTAAATCAGCCTGATAAGAGGGTATTGTTAGGTGATAACAGGGTATTGTTAGTTTCCCTTCTCCATGAGTCTTTGTATTACTTATTTTTTAATTTTTCCATGAGAGGGTATTGTTAGGTGATAAGACACCTACGTGACAGTGACTACGTCTTCCTCTGCATCCGCCACGGTCGATCCACATCCTCGCAGTCTTGACCCTGCATGCTTTCGAGGTTTGATGTACATAACAACAAACATTCTTCAGTACTATCGAAGCTGGGTTCATGAATATTCAGACTACTAAAAATACATAGGAGATGAGATTTGAAGAGGAAAAAATATTAATAGAAAGCAACATTGATGCTAGCTAAAAGTGTCTTCAATTTTTCAATTATGTTTAAGCAAGTCCATCTACAGTTATACACATAAAAATGTATCCTCAATTTCAATAATCATAAAATGGAGATCTTTTATTTCATCGCAGCTTCTTCCCAAAACGCTAAATCGACAACATAAACATAAAAAATATGAAACTTTACGGACATTTAAAAAATAAATAAGTAGGAAGTGAAATCCGTCGGTTATATTTTCCTTAACAAACCAGCATTCCAGTTTGGTTGTTGACCGTCGGATCCAAAAAAAAAAAATCAGTGAGTGCACAAATAGTTTTTCGAAGTGGTAATATTGACTATTTTTTTCTTGATTCGTGGTTTCATGGACCCGTTGTGATACCTGTAAGTCCGATGTTGAGCTTGAAATTTTTGAATCGTTACACAAACCGTTCATCTGTGATATAAAATTTAAATAAATAATCAATGACATAAAATCATCAAGAACCCCAATAGAATGGAAAAAATCATCAAAGGCCTAGAAATACAAAGACCAAATATCGATTTGAGATTGCAGAAATATTTTTTTGGGAAAAAGAAACAAACACCTTCCCCTAGCTACAGAAAAAGGGATCATGGATGATAAAACAAAAAATAAATGAGAAATAAATAAAACTGTGATGAGTGCAGATTTGGTTATTTTGAGCATGACATTTGAAATTCAAAAGATTGCAAGATGATTATACCGAGATTATAGGGTTTTGGTTGAGGAATTTTAGAAGTGGTTTTTGGGAGGATACGCGTGTTTTTCTGGGTCAGACTTTCACTTACAAAATAAAAACGGGTATAAGTTGGGTCAAAAGTGGATTTTGGAGTGAAATCCCGGATAATCGGATTAAATCATCCTTTCAAATAGATATAGATATAGATATCCACTAACTCATTCAAGTATGAATTTCTAACTCCGCCTATAATAAACAATAACTCCGTCCTTTTGTAACTTTTCTCTTCAGATATCAAGCCGTCCTTAACCGGAAATGTTACGTTAAGCATC
Organism: Gentiana macrophylla; assembly: GCA_026214975.1. Taxonomy (NCBI): domain Eukaryota; kingdom Viridiplantae; phylum Streptophyta; class Magnoliopsida; order Gentianales; family Gentianaceae; genus Gentiana; species Gentiana macrophylla. Next base: position 14,912,937 of record CM047806.1, on the reverse strand, counting down.
TATCCCTTAAACTTAATTTATTGTCCACGGCAGTTTGACGTCGTCCTGTACCATCTGAAATGTTTTGAAATCTGTTTGGAATCATATAACCACAACGGCGATAAGTCTTTCCGTCGCGACAACAATCTCAATCAACCGTGAAAGAATCATGTCCTACTTATCATTTGTCAATACAAATATCTTTTCACTCTTAAAACATCTTAACACGGTATATTTTTATTTTCAATTTTATCCTTTAATTTTTTTGCCAATTGGTTGCAGAATGTTAATTAGTTTAATGAATGAATTCTAATTAAAAGGTATAAAATGTGTTTTCGAACCTGTAGTGAGTCTCAAAATACATCCAACATCTTTTATCAAAAAAACAATACATCCAACATCTTTCTCAAATAGGCGAGAATAAAAATTATTTTTATTCAGTCGAATAAATATAGGCAAGTTCTACTTGGGACCATGTAAATACTTCAGCACTATATTTTACATACAAATTTTTACATCTTTATGTGATGTCAATAGAACTCAACTAAATGTAAATGTACAAAGACGTTATAACGGATTATCCAATCTGATATAAGGATCAATCACCAAAAAAAAAAAGAGCCCATAAAATTGGGCTTTGAGCTAGACATATTATCCAACTGCCCTGTCTTTTCGGGAAACTTAAACCACAACCAAATTCAGACCCCAAAAAAATGATTCTATTCGCAACTCGTAGGTTTTTTGTTTTTAGCAATTCGTAGTTATTTTTGGTATCATGTGTGTCTATCGCACCTAAAATATTAGGGAAACTTGAAACTATATACTCAAAAAGTTATAGATTTGACAAAATATGTCTTGTATGATGCGTACATGATGCGTCGTTGATGATGCTAAGTTAAGCATCATTTCGATTTAAGTTAGCCAAATATAATCCAGGACGAACCAAGAAGAATAAGGCCAATTTGAAATAATAGTAGAGATAGGGTTTTTAGTTTTTTTCTTGGTGAGCCCAAGAATGTATCTCGGCGGTTGCTCACGTATCCGTGTATTGTCCAGAATTAAGCCTTACGTAGTTCCTGGAGTTGTGTATTTATCGTCATAAATCCGCGTTAAGCCCTGAATTATAAGGCGATGATGTCTATTGACGCTAATAACCCTTGTTGGTCCTAGCCCCTTTCCCAAGTAATCCCATGGATACTGGGCTTGTGAAGTTGGGCCGGACTTCTGGTCTCGACTCGTATATCTCCGGCATGGGTGTTCGAGATAGGACACTTGTATAAGTTGCTGGCTGTTGTGGTCTTCATTGACACTTGTCTTGTTCGACCCGAGGTGATCATTATAGGCTTGGATTCTTTAAAACGCCAGTTGGACCGATCAGATAATTCCATTTGGAGGGGTGAAATCTCGTATCGTCATAAGCCCCCCAGATCGGGGAGAAGCCTTTCTCGTATGCTGAAGTCGGATCTGGAAATTTGAATTATCTTTCGATGTGCGGTCTTCTTTAGACGGGAAAACAGCTGTCCCCTTAGTCGATGTAGGCTGTCGTGGGATGACGTCATGCCTTATTATCATTAATGAGCGCAGGGAACGAAGCATTCTTATTGGTCCACACGGGGGTTTTATCCTTGATTACCACGCCTCCAACTCTATAACTGCCTCAAATCTTGTCTTTTCAAATCATTTGGAAGATTCGTTCAGCATAAAAAGAGGCCTTGGCACCAGAGTCTCTCATTTGCCATTCAAATTCCCTGCTTTATCCGAAAAACTCAAATAAGCCATACTTTCATTCAGTTTCTTTCTTCATTTTTATTTCCTTTACCTTTCTCAATCCTATGTCTAGTAGTGAGAGTGACTCTCAAAATAGGAAGGGATTTGTTGGAGGTGAAAAAGAATCGTGGAGAGGACCATTTTCGAGCTTAATTCGGGTTTCGGTGAGAGGGTAGCCGGAGAAGAAGAGGAAGGAGGAGAGGAGGAATCGTCTTCCCGCCCTGGTGTCAAGAAACGGAAAACCAAGATAAAAGGCCAGGGGCCTTATGGTTGTATGTCAATCTTAACCCCAGAAAAGGCACAGGCCGCTTGCATAAAGTACGTTATCCCTTACTCCCCAGAAAACATCAAAGTCTCTCATGGGAGACATCAGTATGCCTGTGATCCTCCCCATGGTTTATGTGCTATATATGAGGCCCAATTGAAGGAAGGGTTAAGATTTTCCTTCGATCCGGCCCTCATAGACGTCCTTCGCCATTATCAGATCAGCATCACGCAACTTGCTCCGAACGGAATTATGAGTGTTATGGGTTTCGCAATAGCGTTTCGAATTGCGGGGGTCGAATTCTCGGTTCGTCTGTTCAGATAGTATTATTCGATCCAATTCCTGCAAGATGCGGGATGGTACACTTTTCAACGGCGTCCCCTGGTCTCAGAATTTTTCCGAAGGGTAACCACATCTCAGGGTGAGTGGTAGCCCCACTTTTTCTTTATCCGACATGGGGTAGAAGACGTCGATATTCACACCTAGTTTAAAAGGCCTAAAAAATGGCATGATAAGTTGGACTCTGTTGCTCCCTCGAATGCGGGATCCTCGAGAGGTTAACCCGATGTCGCGACTCGTTTTTCCCACCCAAAATTTCATGAAAATTTTTCTATTTAAAATGATTTTTTTATTAAAAATGATTTTTTTATTAAAAAAATTATATTTAAATTTACATTCCTTATATCCTTTTGTTAATCGATATCGAGACGGCAGTCCGGATGATTATGTAGAACTTGACAAGGACATTCGGATATTGTGTATAACGAGGGTTTTATATCTCGAGTTTGCATTTGACTCTCGAGTCGCTAACAATCTCGAGGTTGCACGACCTTGAAATCAACATTTGACCGATCCTCGGGATTTTTTTATCTTTCAATGATTGTGTATCAATGTCTATCTTCTTTTCTTCGTGAGTGGATTTTTCTCAAAGCAACATTTGAGGTAGGTAAAGTTCTAACCCCAAAAAGTCGGTCCCAAGAAGATTCGTTAATGAGTTAGATCGTTATCGGAAATGAGAGATCGATTTGAAATCGCAGTGGGCATCGGGTCGAAGAAACTCGGGGGTATGTTATCGGCGAATCGACGGAGATTATCGAGCGAAAGTCGAGGATCGTTATTAAGAGATTGATTTGAATCTCGGGGTTTGTTATCGAGCGAATGAGTTAGATCATTATCGATCATTGTGATAGTACTATATACTATGTCGCGATGGATATTATCGGCGAAGAGTTAGATCGTTATAGTTAACGAAGAAAATAGTGTTATATATATATTATGAATGAAAATATTGTTCTATTTATAATATTAAGGTTTTTAATCAAAAAAATGTAATATTAGAGTTTGTAAAATTATTTTTTTTATAAAAGTTTATTTAAAGGGACGACATTGTCGTCCCTTTAAACAAAAAGTCAAAAGTTTTATGAAATTTTGGAGGGGAAAATACGCCAAAAAATTTTTTCGGTTTAAAGGGACGACTTTCGGTTATTAGGGACGACAATGTCGTCCCTTTAAACAAAAAGTCAAAAAATTTATGAATTTTTGGAGGGGAAAATTTGGCCGCCAAAACTTTTTTTGGATTTTAAGGGACGACTTTGTCGTCCCTAAAAAAAAATGTCGTCCCAAAAGACCCCTGGTAATATAGTCAGGCGGACTCTTTTTCCCTCTTTCTTGATCTTCTCGGTTTTTCTTCCAATCTTTCCGGCGATTTCACCCAATTTCGGCGATTGTTTACGATTTTCAACAACCAATCACCTCTAATCTCATTCATAAACTTGGGTAAACCAATTTTCATCTTATATTCATCAAATTTTTCCTCTCATTCTATCTTTTCTTCTTCCTTGGCATAGCTCCGCGATTTAGGCTAATTTGGGGTGATTTCGGTGCTCGGTTTTTCATTCTTTCTTTCGTATATCATCGAATAACCGAGGTTCTTTTGAAATGTTAATTCTGTTTTACTCTTTTATTTTATTTTTTTCTATTTTTAATTTTGTTGTTGTTTTCTATGTTTGATATGCTTTTTAACTGTGATGGTTTGATTTGTCTTGAAAGTACTTTTAATTAGTTGTCAAGAATGTCGATTTGTTTGATACAAATTAGTTTTAGCTTCTCTTTGTTGTGAGGCATGAAAGCGATTGATTCCGTCTTTACGACCACCGGAAAGGCGGCGGCGGTGGTGGGCGGAGTTTGTGGGTATCGTCGTTTCTCTTCGATACGAGTGAGTAAGATTCTCAAACAAGCAATTAAGGTAATAAGCATCGTCATCCTTTTTATTTCTTCTATTTTTTCAGCTTAGTGAATTTTGTTTGGATAATTGAGTTTTATGTTTCAATTGCATCTGAGTTTTGTTTTAGAAAGTATTGGTTTTGAGCATTGGAGGTGGGACATTTGGTGTTGACCTCTCCTATTGATCGAGAAGCTCGTCTTGTTGTTTTACGCTTTTATAGCATTCCTTTTGTGTGTATGGCGATTGTGTGTGCTAGATTAAAGCGTAGTCGATGTTAGCTTTGTGTGAAAAATATAGCTAGTGTTCATTTGATCTAATCCTTGTAAAGAATCGGTCTCAAAAGTGCACTTGGTTTGATAAACCAAGGTGACTTATCCGGAAGAGACTAATTATGTGCCAACTATGTTACGTTTATCTTACGAATGCATCTGCAGATGTGAATTTCACTCTTTTGTTCTCTTAGATATATACGGTTCACAAGCTTGGGTATATAAAGCGGGATGAGTGAAAGTAGTAAGCGAGCAACCTTTTACTTCTCATACCGTGGCGAGATGAATCTTTACTTAACGAAAACACAACAACCAAATCTGTTGGAAAGGTACTTGGAATTGATTCTATATTCTCTTAATGTTTAAAGTGTACAGTTTTTTTTTTTTTTTGACTTACTTTGTTTGAAAGTATTTAATAATCAACCATTAGTATAGTATAAAAGTGCTGGCAAGAAGATTACTTCTAAAAAATCATCATTATTATATAACAATAACCACGATGCTACATTTGCACATTCAGGAAGTAGCTATGATAGATGGTATTTGCACGTTAAGTTGTTAAAATACGTTTATTTTACAAATATAAGGATAACATGGTGATATTATACCGTGGAGGGTAAATACTCAGAGATATAAGTGTATTCAGGTGCATTTGATTATACAATACATTGAAAACAATAATTTCTGAGTAGGTTTTGTCTCAGTTCAATATATAGTGTTTATGTACCATACATATCGTGTGTTTTGAGGTCTATATAGTTATAGTGTGGTACTTTTTGCTCTCCAATGCACCTAATTTCGTAAAATTATAGCCGATCTTTAGGGGCGACATTTGTCGCCGTCATCAATTTTTTTTAATTTGTTCGATCTTCCACCCGCTTCGACATCCGATCTACTAAGAGAGCAGCCTGACGATGCCCCGATGCGACCGGTACGTCGTCCCAAAAAGTGAATTTGTAAGTGAAGGAGTCTTGTTCGAGGAAACGCGAGAGAAAAAATCAAGTGAAGCATGGAGCTGGAAAAGAAGCTCGTAAACTCCCTCCTCCTGACTCAAACGTGGTTGAATCAATCTCTGTGGTGAGTGTTGCCCAGATGGAAGCTATGGATCCTAAGGAATTGGGTGACTATTTTTCCAAAAGCATTCGAGCTGTAAGCCTTCATTTCATTCTCTTGATTTTGGGATTTTTTTTGTTTGCTTCTCTTATGAATATCATTTCCTTGGCAGGCTCGGATAGCTGCTAAAGTAGCTTTGAACAGGATTGAGTCCCCATCTGCTGCCTTGGAAGAACAGAAGGAATCAATCAGCCGTCTGAACTCAGAGATGGAGAAGCAGAAGTCTGCAATGAAAAAGTTGGAGGGTCGTCGTGCTAAACTAGAATCCGACTTGAAAACCTCCCAAGACGAGTTGTCAAAAGCGCGTGATGATTTATCTGACAAGGAAGCTGAGCCCGCGAAGGTGATATCTAAGCTTGATACATGAAAGGTGAATTGGTGGGATCTCATAAGGCCCGAGATGATCTTCAATACGAGGTTGACAGCTACGCATCTCGTCTGGCTTCTGCCAAAAAGGACTTCCTGCTATCTGAGGAGCTTGAAACCGATATGACTCTGTTGATGAGCCAAGCTATGAAGGGAGGATTTTCCAATGCTATTGATCAGGTCAAGATGGTCATCCCGGCTTTCGAAGTCTCCAGCATCGAGAAGGCACATCTATACTCAATATTTCAAGGATTTTAAGGCTGGTGTGTCTTTGCATGACAAGTATGTGGCCCCCGCCATGGATGAGGAGGAAGAGGATGATGACACCTCGGGGTGCCAGTCGATGTTGTATCAAACCCAAACGCATCCACTTCAAACCAGCCTGCTACTTGAGGCTGTTTCTCGTTATATTTTTTGAACAATTTTATTCGATTTTGTTGTAATAACTTCGTATCGAACATTTACTTATCTGGGTATGATTTCTGTCGAGGTGAATCTATGATTCGATCTCTGAAACTTTTGAATTTTGAATTTTGAATTCTGACTTTTCCCTTGAATGTCGTTTGTGTTGTTGAATATTTGCCTAGGGTGTAGTCCTTTGGACTTAATTCCCTTAAGCCCCTCGAAGTGTAGTATGAGTAGTATATGGTACACTTGAATATGAGTCAACTTGGCATTGTACTTCCATATGGGCTTGACTTGGCTATTTGGTCGGAGCTCGATTCGACTGTCGTGCCTCGTCAAGCTTATGAACGAGTCGAATTAAATACCTCCTTATTCGACTGTCGCACTTCGTTGTGCTTATGAACTGGTCGAATAAGGTATCCATCGTGGGATCTTCCAACTGCCTCGCATCGTGGCTTATTGGCTGGTTGGGAGTGATATAAGCACTGTCATTAACTTGGCTTTATTCACTATTTTATTCTAACTCCATCATGTCGAGGATTCGTTGTTGTGGTTGACTTTTGCCTTTTTTTTTATCTTTTAATCACATGAATTTGTAAGTAAGGCATAATCTGAAAAGAAAACCACTCAAATAAAATTCATCAAAGCCAATTGTCGTATCGACTTATTACAAATAACTATGAATGTAAAAACTGCAAATAAAGGAAAAATATGTCAAACATAATATTTCCTGAGGTTGGTGGCGTGCCAAGTTCGAGGCACCGTGCTTCCATCCGATCTGCCAAGTTGATATGATCCTTTAGAATGGACTTTCAGAATCTTGTAAGGACCCTCCCAATTCGGCTCGAGCTTGGCTATTGGATCCTGTCTGCTTGCCTCATTTTTTCTCAACATGAGGTCTCCCACTTGGAAGTATTTATACTTCACTCTTGCATTGTAGTACTGCGAGATCTTCCTCTTGTAGTTATCCATTCGATGCGCTGCAATCTCTCTTCTCTCTTCGACATTGTCTTTCTTTTATCGTAGATCGTCTGCGTTGGTCTCGATGTTGTAGGAAAGAACCCGAGGCGATGCTAACCCGATCTCTACAGGTATTACTGCTTCACACCCGTAGGCCATGGCGAAAGGAGTTTCTTGCGTGGCCGTATTGGAAGCTGTCCGATAAGACCATAGAATACTAGGCAGTTGAGCTGCCCAATCGCGACCCTCATCTTCTAGTCATTTCTTTAAACCAAACTTAATATGTCTATTCGTTTGTTCAACCTGCCCATTGGACTGAGGTCGGGCCACTGAGGTTGGCTTGTGCTCGATCTTGTACTCTTTAAGCCAATTTCTAACCCTTTCGTCGAGAAACTGAGTCCCATTATCAGAGATTAGATACTTAGGAACCCCAAACCTGCATAAGATATTTTCCTAGAGAAATTTCTTGATGGTCGAGGCACTGATGTCGGTAAGAGCCTTGGCCACCACAAATCTGACGTTGCCCGGAGCTCGAGGTAAAGGCCCAACTATGTCGATTCCCCACTCATCAAATGGCCATACCGATTCGATAGCATTCATTTCATGCGCTTGCTGATGCGTTACCACATCGTGCACTTGGCAAGCTCTGCATCTCATCACTAGACGGTTGGCATCTCTTTGCATAGAAGGCCAAAATTAACCTGCTAGCTTACATTTTCTTGCTAGCATCCGATCCACAGTGATTGCCGCAAACTCCCCGATGTATTTCTGCGAGCAGATATGCCCCTTCTTCCTCTGAGGCACATCGCATCCAGGGGGTCACAAAGGATTTATGATAAAGAACGTAATCAAACAGAGCATACCTGGAGGATTGTAGTCGGATCTTTCTGGCTTGGGACTTGTCAGACGGAAGAATTCCATCCTTCAAGTATAGAGCTATCGGGTCCATCCATGTTGACCCCTGAGTAACCGGTTGCACGTCGACCTCGTCGTAACTTCACTCTGCTAGCATTTCGACCATGACCCTCTTTTTTGACTTAAAGTTCGATGCGAGTTTAGACAACGCATCTGCCCTTTTGTTCTCACTACGAGGCACCTGTTCAACTTGAAATGTTTTAAACTTTGACATCAACCCTTGAACCACTTTCAAATAATTCTTCATGGTTTCTTCTTTAGCTTCATACTCGCCTCGTTGTTGGTGGCCTTGAACTCAAACCGAAGTGCATAGTGGAATTCCTCTCCCTTCGGACTGACTAGTAGTAATCCAGCTCCTGACCCTTCTTTATTGGATGCCCCATCGACATGAATGGTCCATTGCTCCTCTGGCGCTTGCTTCTCTTGCTCTAGTTGAATAGATAATCCCTCGGCAATGAAGTCTGCCAGGGCTTGGCCTTTAACTGCCGTTCGAGGTAAGAATTCGATATCATACTCAGCTAATTCAACGACCCACTTCGCTAACCGACCCGATGTCTCGGGCTTAGCCAAAATTTGTCTTAAAGGCTGGTCAGTGACCACTGCAATAGGGTGTGCTTGGAAATAAGGCTTTAATTTCCTCGATGCATGAACTAAACCCAATGCTAACTTCTCGGCTGGTGAGTATCTGATCTCTGCTCCATGTAGTGCCCTACTCACAAAATAAACTGGAATCTGTCCATGTTCATCCTCTCGAACCAACACTGCAGTCACTGCCTCTTCACAAATTGCCAAATAAATCAGTAGTTTTTCTCCTTCTCGAGGTGAAGTCAGTGTTGGTAATTCGGATAAATAGTTTTTCAGGTCTTCAAATGCTTTCTGACACTTGTCATCCCATTGAAAGGGACTTACCTTCCTCAATATCTTGAAGAAGGGAAGTGCACTCTGCGCTGATGTTGACAAAAAATGGTTGAGGGCCGCCATACGACCTGTCAACCTCTGTACCTCTTTGATGTTACGAGGTGCAGGCATGTTTTTGAGCACGTCAATTTTGTCCGGGTTTGCTCGAATTCCGTCTTTCGATATCATATAACCCCAAAACTTACCAGACCGAACCCCGAAAGTGCATTTCTTTGGATTGAGCTTCATATTCGCAGCCCGATGCGCCTCGAAAACCTCTCTAGCATCTACAAGAAACTGTCCTATGGACTGCTCTTGATTAATAGATCATCGACGTAGACCTCCATATTACGACCTATCTGCCCTTTGAAGATCTTGTTGACCGCTCTTTGATAAATGGCTCCTGTATTCTTTAGACCGAATGGCATGGTCACAAAACAGAACGTACCGAACTCTGTTATAAAGGCGGTCTTTTCCGAGTCTTGGGGATCCATGAAAATCTGGTAATAACCCTTGTAAGCGTCTAGAAACCGAATATCTCAAAACCCAACGTCGAATCGACCAGCTGATCAATTTTAAGGAGTGAATACGAATCTTTAGGGCATGCATTGTTTAGATCCGTGAAGTCCACACACATTCATCAACTCTCGTCTGGCTTCTTAACCAAGACCGGATTGGATAACCACTCCGGGTAGAATATCTCATTTACGATGCTAGCAACTAGCAACTTCTCTACTTCTTTCTTTATCGCCTCTTTCCTCTCAGGGGTGAGGTTTCTCTTCTTCTGCCGTATTGGCTTCTTCTTTGGGTCGACATTGAGTCGATGTACTGCAATATTCGATGAGAGACCTGGCATATCATCGGCCTTCCAAGCGAACACATCTCGGAACTCGGCCAGGAGGTCGACCAAGGCTTTCATGTCGGGGGGTGTGGTATCCACTTCCCGATCTTGACTCCTTGGCCTTCTTCCTTCTTCCAAACACGGACTTCCTCTGTCGGGTCGACGGAGACCCAACTCTTATATTCTTCTTCCACAGGAATTAACTCTTCGACCAGCACCTGTCCGACACCTTTTTTCCTTTTATTGTAACCAAACTGCAATTCCTTGCAACTTCAACATCTCCCTTCACTTCATAGGATCCATACCAAGTGGGAAACTTCATGCTGTTGTGGAAGGTGGAAATAATGGCACGCAGGTCGAATAGGGCGGGTCGACCTAATATCGCGTTGTAACCTGATGGGGCTTTGACTACGACATAAGTCATTTCCATCGTTCTACCTTTTTCCCCATCTCCTACGGTGGTCAATAAGTTTATCGATCCGACAGGGTGGACGGCCTGTCCTGTGAACCCAAACAATGGGGTTGATAACGGCACAACGTCCTCATCTCTCAACTTCATGGCTTTGAAAGCTGAGTAGTAGAGAATGTTGACTGCACTTCCACTATCGATACAAACCCTTTTTATCAGGCCTCTGCTTATTACCGCCTCTATCACCAATCCTTCACTGTGACTCTGAGAGCTTAGAATATCATCCTTGGGCCCATAACCCACTTCCGTCGTGAACCTAAGTCTTTTCGCTTCCCTCGATCTGCCTGGAGACTGTCGACTGGACCGAGGACGATCTGACTCATGCTCGGCAACAATTGTGTTGACACCATATCCGATGCGATTATCCTCATGGGGGTCCCGATTCTGATATTCCCTACGATCATCCCTACGGTTATCTCTGTGAGTTTGATGAGACGACCCCTCCCGACGCCTCTGATTACCTCGACGTGGCGATTGGTCTCTCCCGCCATTATAATTCTTCCTCTTATATTCTCGACGCCCTTTAGGCTCGTCTTTCTGTGATCTGTCGACCACCTCATACAACCGACCTTCCTGAATACAAGCATCGATGTCTCTTTTCAGATCGAAACACTCTTCCGTGTCGTGCCCCACGTCTTTGTGGGTATTGGGTATTCTTCCGTTTTTCTGGATTTTTGGACAACGGTTTAGGAGTTCGTGCTATGTTTTTCTTGATCATGATGGCCAAAACTTCTCCCCGAGATCGATTGAGGGGAATGAAATCTTGGTCTTTTAAATTCCCCTTCTTTCCTAGCCGATCCGTGATCGGAGCTGTCAATCGATCGAATACATTTGGCTTTCCTTCACCGCTCTGCCCCTTAGACTGACCTTTGGTCTGGCCTCGGGCATCGTTTCTCAAGTTGAGGCCAAGTGAAATGGTGTGCAGACGCACCGCCTCTTCACCTTGGCAAAACTTGTGGACTATGTTCACACATTCGTCCATGTATTGGGGCATCTTCTTAGAAAGCTTGTCGTATAGCTTCATATAATGCAGGCCTCCGACAAAAGAATTGACCTGAAGTGCATCACTCGCATTATGCACCTTCATAGCTTCGAGGTTAAAACGCCTCATGAAGTCAATAGTTGACTCTCCTTTTTCCGCTTGATGTTCATGAGGTGAGTGGCACTGAGGTGGAACTTTTTGTTTCCGATGAAAACATCTCAAAACTTCTGCCCCAACTGTAGAAAGCTAGAAATTGACCCAGGTCGTAGCTTATGAAACCACTCCCGAGCTCGACCCGTAAGTAGGGTATCAAAGGCATGACACTTCATGGCATCGTTAGCATTCCTTAATCTCATCAGTGATATGTATCGATACAGGTGATCTTCTGGGTCCGTAGTACCATCATAGGGCTCCATCTTCGGTGGCTTAAAGGATTCTGGCATCGAGAATTCCTCTATCTCGGAGCTGAATGGTGATTCGAGCCACTCTGTGACCTGATCCTTACCTACGATGCGGTTAAACTCGTTTCGAATACTATCCTCGATTTGCCTTTGGTGCTTTTCCTGTACATCACTCTTCTTGGCGTTGGTGATGCTAACTTCTGCTTCATCTTCACACTCTTCCCGAGGATCGACAGGCTTCTTTCCCCTTGAGTTCTCAGGCTCCTTTCGACCCGGTAGGTCTAATGGGTTCTGCTTATTAGTGGTGTTATAGACTCCTTTATCTATGAACGCGGATGCCACCACTCACTTCAGGGCGTCCTCATCCAAAGACGCCAGGTGATCAACCATGTCTTGCGATTGTGGGGGAAGTTTAGGCTTCAGCGGTTGTGCAACTGCGGGTCTAGATCCAGTGGGGATTTCAGGATCCTAGGTTTGAACCCCTGCTGGATCTAAACCCGTGTGCCCTTCAATCGGTAGATTCTTGCTGCCCGTAGGCTTCTGTCTCTTAGGTGGCGGTGCCTTCACGATATCCTTAATAATTCACCGGTAGAAGACCCTCCTTCTAGCGCCAATGATGATGCTAAATTAAGCACCACTGATTTAGCAGGGCCAAATATAATCTAAGGATGAACTAAGAAGAATAAGGACGGCTAAAATAATAGTAGAGATAGGGTTTTTTAGGGTTTTGCGGCTGAGCCCAAGAATGTATCTCAGGTTGCCTATGTATCCTGTGTATTGTCCAGGAATCAAGCCTTACGTAGTTCCTGGAGTTGTGTATTTATCGTCATAAATCCGCGTTAAGCCCTGAATTATAAGGCGGTGATGTCTATTGACGCTAATAACTCTTGTTGGGCCTAGCCCATTTCCCAAGTAATCCCATGGATACTGGGCTTGTGAAGTTGGGCCGGACTTCTGGTCTCGACTCGTATATCTCCGACATGGGTGTTCGAGATAGGACACTTGTATAAGCTGCTGGCTGTTGTGGTCTTCATTGACACTTGTCTTGTTCGACCCGAGGTGATCATTATAGGCTTGGATTCTTTAAAACGACAGCTGGACCGATCAGATAATTCCACGTGGAGGGATGAAATCCCGTATCGTCAGTCGTGCATGCGTCGCTCAGTGGTCATGCATGGCTCGTGCGTCGCTCGTGCTTCGGACGTAGTTATAGTTTCCAAACATCTTCCTACGACGCATAGTTTTCAAATATTTTACTTTTCGGGCATAGAAACTCAAGTTTCCCAAATATTAATTCAAAAACAGAATTCTTTTTCGTGAAAATTAACATCACTGATAATGATGTTACTTTTACTACAAAATGTCAGTTGCATTTACGTTTTTTTCCTCACAGAATTCAGGAAATGGTGAGTAACATCAATGACATTCATATTGACATTGATATTGACATTCCTCGTTTATAAGAAATGTTGATTAGTGACGGATCCAGAATTTTTATCCAGTGGGGTCACCGGACCGTAAAACTATACTTTTAATCAAAAAAATTGTTCCAGTGGGGTCACCGAAGCTTAAAACTTTATTTTTTAACAAAATGTCATTTTTAACAACAAAACTATATCGTTTTAATACTTAAAAAATATCCCCAGACCACAGTGGGGTCATGTGACCCACCGTGAGACAACATGGATCCGCCCCTGACGCTGATAGCACCAACATTCATAGGAACATCGACAATGAGTAGTGATTTTACTACATATGTGGTGTCGGAGTAATTAATTACGCAGTGTCGTGAAAATATGATCTCAAACGTTAAAAAAGGGTGTCAATAAAATCCTAAAAAAGAAAAACTAAAATATTTTACTGTCCTAAATAAATTGAACATTTTGTTAGATTAAAATGGATCCATTAGCCCAGTATCTTAGATAGTAAGTGTCTGAAAAAACAAATGTCAAAAGTTCGATTCATTTCGGATACCTATAACATGGTAATGAGTTCGAAATCAAATCGAACTCGTAATAAAAATCAAACTCCGTGGACACTCCAACCTCGATGCAAGATTTAATGAGTTCATTTGTTCCACCGGACCTATAAGATTGTCTTATCTTATCTCTTTCAGGAAGAAAGAAAGAAAAAAAAAATTGTCTTATCCAGCCAATGGTATTCCACTGATAATTGACAATGTAATAGATATTGATAAGAGTCAATCCTTCTATGCATTTCGCACTTAATGTACTCCATTTCATAGCGTTTCGGGCCGTACTTTCATCACTTCGACGTTTAATCTCGCTTATTTTATCACTCTTGGTTTCACATTGCACACATTAGAAAAACAAAATTTTTAGCATAAATTGTGGATATTTAAAAGCATACACGGGTAAATCATACCCCATGGAATTACGGTCTTGTTTTGCTTGTTTGTGATTTCAAGTTTTAGACCATGAAGAAGCGTCAAAAGATGGATTATGATGAAAGAATGTGATTGTGAAGTAAAGAAATCAAACAAAAAATGAAGAAATTTGGATTTTTATGATGAGAAGGGGTCAAGCCCATTCTCGGATGTGTGAAGTCTAGGCCTGGTTTCACCCTGTCATACTGCTCAGCTCAAGCCCACGCCTGGAGTGCAAAAGCCTGGGCTTGAAATGAAGCAGAATTTCAACTTGCAGGATTAATATGATTGATTTTGTATTAATTAAATAATCTTTGGAGGACAAGGATTACTCTCATATATAAAGAGAGTTCTCCTAAGCCTAAGATCACATGACAGATTTCGAAATACACATGATAATTTCGAAAAGTTTGAGAAGCATTAGGCTTTGATATTTCGGCCTAAATACTAGGGTTTCGAGTTGGGATAATCCTCGGGATTATTCCGGTAGCATATCGAGGAGGTCAAGCGGCTTGAAACACCATCCACCTGGTGGTGCTTGGAGACACACGTTGGAAGACTTTGGCTTCTCAACTGGCTTGGATTTTTTTTTGTTCTTGGAGTAATTGCACCATAAAAAGGTTGGTAATCTAAACCCCCTCGTAGTTTAGATCTATTATTTTATGTGCTTTGATTGTTTATATCTAGATCTTGTACTTTCCGCTGCGTAATCGGGTGGATCTTGATCCATCCGACGATATTACATCCAACAGCTTGTATGTTCTTTTGGAACATTAAATGTTAATTGACAATGCCTAACATCGACTTCTGGTAGTCTTTGTATCAAATCGCACCACAACTGAGACCCTCTGCAGGGGAGAATGTGGAAGCACCGGAAGGCTTTGTTTAGGCCTTGTAGGACATTGACTTAGTAGTCAATGATCTCTTTACAACATGCTAGGTAGTGTAATTAGTTGTCTAGGTCTAGAAGTCCTTAGGAAGCCTTTATGTGAATGAATCAGGTGGTTAGATCTAAACTCGTAAATACATATGTGGATGTCTAAAAGCTAAAACGTCAATATCATTGGTGTGGCACATTTTTTATATCGAAGCATGGGACGCTTACTGCTCCTACGGGACAATGTGTAACTCCCACATGGAACATGAGTCCATGCCCCCAGAGCGGTGCAAACCATGTTGTGGTGCATTTTCACCATTCGTAGTGTCCTTTGGTATTGATGTAACAAACGTATGTGTGAGAGGGAGTACTATGTGATCTAGTAGAGGGTGAGTGTGATCTTAATGCAACCTATGTGGTAGAGATTGTAGAACGTAACTTGTTATTTATGATATGCTATTTATTGTAGTCGTTTATTCTACCACTTACTAAGTACGTTTGTACTTACCCCTCTTCTTTATTGTCCTCACCCCGAGAAGGTGGTGTATTTGTAGGTCGTTTTCGAAGCCACAAAGGAGTGACCCGGAGATAGAGGTGGCCAAATGGTGTAACCGCCGGTTTTTCTAACCGCCTGTTTTTCAAACCGGTGGTTTGACGAACCGCCGGTTTGACGAACCGCCGGTTTGTCAAACCGCCGGTTTGAAAAACCGGCGGTTTACTGTTCAAAACCGCCGGTTGCCGGTTCCGGTTTGCCCCCGGTTTGCTCCCGGTTTGCTCCCGGTTCAGATCACGGTTTCGGCCACGGTTTTAAAATTTCATTTTTTTTTCTTTTCATTTTTATATAACATTTATTATTTTCACTACAATAACAAATTATTATTATTTTAATTATAATTATTAAAGCGAATGTAATATATATATTATTTTAAATAGATTTCTATTCGGTTTTAAAAATAATATTAATATTATGTTGTTTGGTATATAATATATATATTACCGTATATTGTGTTGTTTTTCTTATATGTAAATTGTGTTATCTTTTCAACGCCTTGATCGATAATTCGGTTGCCTTACGTATTTTTATATGTAATCGTGTCGGAGGCACAACACGTATAAAAATCAAAGCGAACGTAGTTCTAATTCTTTATTTTTTTAGTCTTTTATGGTTATGTTTGTTATTGTTTTTTTAAGTCTTTTATGGTTATTTAATAAGTTTTTTGAGTCGGTTTAAGTATCCGTTGATTATAAATGTTGTTTTATGGTATTTTGAATAAGTTTTTTGAGTCGGTTTAAGTATACGTTGATTATAAATGTTGTTTTATGGTTTTTTGAATAAGTTTTTTGAGTCGGTTTAAGTATACGTTGATTATTAAGTCTTTAATGGTTTTTTAATAAGTTTTTTGAGTCGGTTTAAGTATACGTTGATTATAAATGTTGTTTTATGTATTTTTGAATAAGTTTTTTGAGTCGGTTTAAGTATACGTTGATTATTAAGTTTTTTATAATTTTTAATAAGTTTTTTGAGTCGGTTTAAGTATACGTTGATTATTAAAGTCTTTTTATTAGATAATATGTTTGGTATATTGTGTTGTTTTTCTTATATGTAAATTGTGTTATCTTTTCAACGCCAGACCGATAATTCGGTTGCCTACGTATTTTTTATATGTAATCGTGTCGAGGATAACACATATAAAATCAAATAACGTAGTTCTAATTCTTTATTTTTAGACTTTTATGGTTATGTTTGTTATTGTTTTTTAAGTCTTTTATGGGTTTTAATAAGTTTTTGAGTCGGTTTAAGTATCCGTTGATTATAAATGTTGTTTTATGGTATTTTGAATAAGTTTTTGAGTCGGTTTAAGATACGTTGATTATAAATGTTATTTTATGGTTTTTGAATAAGTTTTTGAGTCGGTTTAAGTATCGTTGATTATTAAGTCTTTAATGGTTTTTAATAAGTTTTTGAGTCGGTTTAAGTATACGTTGATTATAAATGTTGTTTTATGGTTTTTGAATAAGTATTTTTTAGTTATTTTTTTATATGTTTTTATAGTTTCTATCGGGTTTTTTTAATGGTTTTTTTAATTGTTTTCTATAGTTTTTTAGTTATTAGTAGTAGCTTTCTTATAATTATTTTTAAGATATAAATTGCGTGCACTTTAATCAACGTCGGTATTTCGAGAGCTTGTTCTCGCCGAAGTTTCGATGTCACCGCCAACTGTGACTCCTCATCTTCCGATGAATGTCTTGCACCTCTCGCTCACTGCACTCCAATCTTGACTAAGCATCCGCTTTCTAAAGTGGTGGGATGAAGCGCACATCTTTTGTTGTTTAGCACATACCCTGCCATGCTGAAAGTGCGTTCCACAGTGACGGTCGAAACATGGCAACTTAAAAACTCCATCGCCATAATTGCTAGAACTGGAAATTCCTTAACGTGTCTCTTCCACCATTTTCAATAAGTCGAATCCGAAATCATAGATATCGCCATCACAACCTTCAAATGTAGTGTTTAGATATTTTGATATCTCAGACGTTGATCGGATGATGATGTCGCTCCCTTCTGCCGATTCGGTTTCTCCATAACTTTTTAAGTCCTTCAGGACACTCGCACGGTTAGTAGAAGCACTTGCGGATGGATTGGGAACCGCGTCGATTCTCAATCCATACATACGCCATATACAACATACAAATCGTTTAATAAATTTTCTAGTCTATCTACTTCAACCGTAAAATCTACCGGGGCACATTATCAAGATTAGACAAAGCATCATAGTAAGCACCTAACATGTTTAGACACACTACTAGTCTTATACGAGGGTCGAGTATAGAAGAAATGAGATAAGTGTCGTGAATATGCAACATGTATTTATTCCATTTATCCTTCATCAAAGACTAAACATCGAAATAATGTAGTGTCGTGTTCCATGCTTTCAAACTCGGCGATTATTTCTACACATGCAGAGCAAGACTAAATGTGATGTGGGTTCATAACATTTTGAAAACAATTCAATAAATTTTTGAATATTGAAAAAACATCCATCGTTGTCTTGCATCCGGTCCAAATAGAGGATACAAACGATATTCGCTTCGGACAATGTTCATTTACAAATTCACAAAAGGTATTTTTAATTTTGTTTTTTTTTCCAAAGATCATAAGTCGTGTTTCCACTCCATGCAGTACATCTTGCGGCGATTTGACTTAGCGATGACCTTTATCTTTAAGAAATTTATACCACTTATGAACAAGAACATTTCTACCTAAAATATGGGAAATCGCATTTTTATCGAAGTAATATTATGGTCATAAACTTTTAGACCATCCTTTACACACAAATTAAAAATATGGCATAAACATCTAACATGAAAAAATTGACCGTTATATGAGGTTCACAATATCGGGATAAGTCGGGAATAGAAGCGGTGTTGTTTGCGGAGATTGTCAAACGCAATAGAAAAACTTTACCTTTTAAATCGTATTCTCAAAAATATCAACTAATACAGATGCAATGTTAGAAGCACTATGGATCTCGTTAAATAAACGAAAAGCAAGTAACCTTTTTTGACAATCCAAGTGTTGTCAATCCGGTGACCCGACACGCCCAAATAAAAATTGTTCGTCCTCCTATCCTCCCAAATATCGGCACATACACATATTCGGTATTTATTGTTCTTCAAAGTTTCTATAATAATATTTTGTCGTTTAATAAATTTATTTTTGAAATCCCCTAGTCACCGTTGCACGAGGATACGAGTAAAAGCCGGCCGCAAAGCCCTTGTACGTAATTTTCAAAAATAGGATTTTCAGAAAGCTAAAAGGAAGACCCATACCCGATAAGATCCGTAGTTAGATCTCTACAGTTATCACGAGTGTAAATAAAGAGTGGATTAGTGTTACCTCCGCTTAGAGCTCGGCATGTTTAATTGGGATTGAGAAGAGCCGTCTTCCAATTTTTCGGGTGTTTAGTTATAATGTGAGTCCGCAATGTTCCATAACCACCGGAATGTTTAAATTGATATTTTTTCCCACAGAAATTGCACACCCCGTAGAACAATTTTCCGGGGTTAGCTAAACATATTTCATCCGTCCGAGGAACCTTTGTGAAAAATTCCGTAAAAATTCTCGATGATAACTTTTTTTCTTGTGTTGTGGCTCCGGCACTTTCACTAGCATGTAAATCGAATGACTCGGGAGTAGGAGTAGGATCAGCACTAGAACAACTATGACGACGCCGACTCCCACCACGTCCTTGTCTAGGTCCTCATGACGGGATGCATTAGAAATACATCAACATCATCATCAACGTCGACTTCATCATTATCTTCACCGTTAAGGTTGATGTTAAAATTTCCACCTTGAGACATTATATCATTGTAATGACTATCAAACTCATCTTCATTGTAACCTGGAGGTGTTTCGAATCGAGGAATCGAAATGTGACTACCGGTGATGGTGCTCATGTATATATGGGGTCTATAGCCACCAACAAGATCATCCGATTCCGGCACAAACGTATCATCACGGAAAGTAACATTTCGATTTCCTCTTGATGATTCACCTCTTCTTGACATTTTAAAAAATCTAAATTAAATAAAACTGTTATAAAAAAATTTAATTTAACTAACCAATTTTACTTATAACTAAAACCGAATTGAAGTAACGATTAAATCAGAACAACTTCAAATTTCGGTCTAGTAAGTAAATTTGATTATAAAAATTATTTTTTTACACTTGTAAAAAACTAGTTGAATAAAATATAAAACCAAATTTACTTATAACTAAAATCAGACAAGAACGATTAAATCGTAACAACTTCAAAAATCCAGATCGTAAAGTAAATTTAATTGTTGCTTTTATCAACTAAACAAACTGATAATCAAAGAAATTAATATAACATGTAAGAAATGAGTAGAAGTTTGAGAGAGAATGAGATTGGTTTGGTGTAGGAATGATGTTATATTTATAGGAAATTTTTTGGGGTGAGATTGGGAGGAAAAAAAAAAAAAAAAAAAAAAAAAAAAGGAAATAGCCGTTGGAATTTGGAAATAGACGTTGGAAAAAGAAAGGGAAAAGTAACCTTTTTTTTTTACATGCACCCAAAAAAAAAAAAAAAAAAAAAAAAAAAAAACATTGTTGGGCCGGTTAAACCGGCGGTTCCGGTTCCGGCCATCCGGTTTGAACCGGCGGTTCCGGTTCCGGTTCCGGTTACCAATAACACAAACCGGCGGCAAACCGGCAAACCGGCGGTTTTCGAACCGCCGGTTCAAAATCCGCCGGTTCCGGTTTCGGTTTGGCCACCTCTACCCGGAGATGATGCAGATGAAGTTTACAGTTCTTTATTTTTCCGTTGTAATTTGGTATAGATTCTCTTAATCTCTGTAATGATAGAAATCAGTGAGTTACTTTGTGGATACCAATATATCCGGTTAATTGTATTTGATGGTTATAGTAAAGCCTTTTGATGTTGTTCTAAATGCAGTATGTGTTACCTTCGGTCGTTTAGTAGTGTTTTAATTACCCGAGTCGATCTGCTTTACCTTCCGCTTGCTTCTCGATGTTGATTACTTAAAGCGCCACGTATATAATTATATTAAATTTTAATTATACGCGAATGCTAGGCGCTTTTTTTTCGGATAAGATTTCAGTATCAGGGACGAGCGTCGTACACAGAATGAGAAATGTCCTTTTTAATCAAAGAATAACATTCATGTCCTTTTTGCTAATTTCACAAATAATTTTGTCTTTTTTCATAAAAAATTCCCTTCAATGTTTCGACACGATTAAGGAAATATTCCACCAGTGCTATGTAATTTCTGGTACGCACCTTTCATATTGCATGGATTCGTTCTATATAGATATATGTATTAATTAAACTGGCATGATAAAACATTATATAATTCATCAAAGATAGAAAATCATCGTAGAAGGTAGCAAGCATCACGGCGGTAGCAAATTGTGACATAGAGTGGGGGTTTCGAGTGTGCAGATGGAGTAAGCAGCAGTCTGAATTTTTTTATTCCACCGTTAACGAACCTCTTCGATGTTGTATATATATCAAACTTGGCGTGGGTTGTTATTCTATCAATCTGGACCGCGATACTGTTTCATTCCTGAACATAGCAAATAATAAAAAATAAATGTTTGCAACAATAATTTTCTTCAACGGAAAAGAAAGATAAATTTTTAAAACATTCTCCCATGAAATTGGTTCAAATGTCATAATTATAACTTTAGATATGCCTCTAACTTGTTGTCATACTCTGTTTTTTTTTTCTCTTGTCTGATTGAATGGTGCGCTATCCTGCATAAAAAAATTCGTGACTCAAGTATCACCAAGAGAAGTGGTAAGAAATTATGTGGAATCAAAATAAAATTAGGACATAGTACACATCAGAGGAAAGAATCTTGTAGACATTTATAAAATAAGAAGATTATAACTAAAAAAATTAGGGCAAAATTTAATTAAAAAAACGTACTTTTTTCTAATTTCATTAGAGCAAAATCCCCAAAAATTTACAATCTGGCAACTTTAGCGAATTGATTTTAGTTTCAAATGTCAGATCAATCATCCTGAGGACGACATATGCATAGGTACAGAATCATGAAGCAGTTTTCAATTCTCAACGAAACCACTATTTTGAATATAACCAAAAAAAAATGAATTCACAATTTTCATCCCTCCTATAGTACCTTGACTATCGGATGCCTTGAAGCCTTCGTTTTGGACTGTTCTTTAATCCTACAATTTCTGAATTCCTCTAAGAGCCTTCTGCTTTGATGCTCCAAAAGAGACCGGTTGATTCAAGCCTTTTGGGATGTAAAGGTTGAAAACATAAGCATTTACATGACGGAAATGAATTGAAGATGAGTAGGAGGCGGGGAGGAGCAGCGATCGATGAGAATGGATGGAGGCGACATGGGATTCAATGACGGATTAGTGGTTTTTTCTCCCGTTGTGGGTGGATTTAATGGCAAAATAGACATGGGATAGGAGTTGCACGTTGTGGCTGCGGTTTAAAAGAGTGGTCGGAAGTTTATCGGAAAATGCAGGAGAACGTGGGATGCGGCAAAACTTCAGCACGCCACTTTTTTTTAAAACAGGTCGCATTTCCGGGTCAAAAATCCGGGTAATTAAAATAAAACGGGTTAATTGACAGTTTTTTACTCGAAAATATATATATATATATACTATTAGGAAACCCCACGGAGAACGTTAAATTTAAAAAGAAAACATCGAATCAACTTGTGTAAACTCAGAAACGAATACTAAACTAACATAAATGTGTATTGAAATTTTTTATTTTTTCATTTAAATCTTAAACCAACTTGTGTATTACGCAAGCGCATCTATCTACAAACAGAAAATATGCTTATGCACTAAATGGCAAGATTACATGCACATGAAATAGGACAAAATAATTGTTGATAAATATTTTTTGTTCAACTTTTTTTTTTTTGTAAATTTGTATATAACTTCACTTTTTAAAACCAATACCTACACTATACTTAGAACCAAAAATTTACCAATGACTGATAACAGTTAGTGACTACACGTATCGTTGAGTTCAACCTTCAATACCATTTTATCTTTTAAGGCAAACAAAATGCTAGTAGGAAATGCTAGTAAGCAGAGGTGTAAGGGTGTGTTCCACATCCTTCGCAACCTTTCCTTTCTTCGCCGGTTTCTTTCCGGCGTCCTTCTTCACAGCAAGCCTAACAAACATCAACAACCAGTTCAAAAACACAACAGATCTAATCATAAATCAACGAAACCATATAGATATCAGTTTACTCACTTGGTATCAACCTTTCCTTCATATATAGCTACAAATTGCAAAAACAAAAACAAAACCGATGAGAAATCGATCGGAAACAGTGTAAACCACCGTTCCTCAGCTTTATTGGGTGGTTCTTCTTGTTGTTGTTGTTGGTATAGTTGATCGCATCAAATTCCGATCCAGCAGCACGTTTCTCCGGCGAGGATGAGTTATTATTGAAATATTGCTCCTCCACCGGCGTCTCCATATCCTCGTTCCAAATAAGCTTATCGGCAGCAATCCCATCACCTCCATCATCATAATCACCAGCTTCACCACCACCGTTCTCCGATGATTTGAATTTCTTAGCGGGCGGAGGAGTAAAAGTAACAACTTTGACATCGAAACCCACCTTCTTAAAACCCGATTGGCGGCGGAAATCAGAAGAAACCAGAGGTTTCTGATTCCTTGAACAAAAAGAAAAAGAAAGATTCGGATCCTAGCTCGGCCGATCTCTGCAGAAACGGATATAGATCGATTACCGGAAGCTCCATTTCAGATGTTTTTGAGAGAATTTTGACAGACTGTTCTGTTCTTTTTATGAAATGGAAGATCTACCGATTCAAACACAGAATTATGTTAAGGTGTGAAGATTGAGGAACGGAAGTTATGGAGGTTATTGGAAGAGTGGGGAGGGGAAGTTCAGAATCGTGGGGTGATTTTTTATGTTTTTTATTTTCTCTTTTTTTCTTTCTTTGTTTGAAGGCAGGGATGCGCGTGTTATTTTTCCGGGTTTGGGTCGGGTCAATTGCCCAAAATGGTCAATTGATGGTTCTTGATTGTGAAAATATATATATATATATATATATATATATATATATATATATATATATATATATATATACTAGTTAAAAACCCGTGCATCATGCACGGGAGTTTAACATTTGTGGAAAAATTATTGAAATTGCAGATAACATTATTTGGAGCAAAAATAAAACCATCAATAACATCTGATAGGAGGCTTGAGCTCCCTCCCATCAGATTGGTCAGATGATTTAGCATTCACAATTTAGAAGCACTCTTCATTCTACATGAAGAGTGCATATAAGGTTGTTGAGATTCTTTCTCATCTTTTCTCTCTTACTCCTTGTTTTTGGAACTGTGGCTACATATATCAACCTGCATTGCAGATCCCTAGCCTCCATATAATGTAATGGATCATTCTATGCCTCCATTTCTCTTTTCGCTTGTTTTTTATTAGCTTCAAAACATGGCCCGTTTGTTCCCTACAGATTTGGACACATTTGATTCATGCCATCCTCATTTTGGAAAAGAATACACCCGGAAGAAAAGAAAGACCAAGAAAAAAAATGTACATAGAAAAATGCCAGAAAAACATGGAAAAATGCCGGCCAATTTTTTTTTTCTTTTGATGGATTCTACATCATATTTTGGATCAACATAAAAACAAAACATAGAAAGTATAGTAGCATCCATATTGCATCTAGATGAACACGTAATGTGAGACTTCGAATTTGGCGAATAATTTCACACACCGGCAAACAAACATGATTGATTTTTGTAGTCTGTAAACCTAAATGACTTTTTCAATCGTCTATCAATATTAAGTAGTAGAACATCATGTTAGACAAACTAAGTCCATTTTAATCAAGAGCAGGTCCTGATCACCAAAGGGAACAATTTACATGTTACGGACCGTTGTCTTCCAAAATCAATGAGCCCACGGAGAAAAGAACACGATGAAAATTTTACAAATATTCATGTAAGATCCAAACTCATGCAAGTCAAGATAAAGAGAGAGTTTCTACAAATGGACATAATGAATATTTTGTTCAGAAATTCAATCAACTTAAAAGCATTTTATGGTCAAAGATGCTAAAAATGCCACCAAAACACTTGCAAAATGGAATGCAACAAATTCACCGATAACACAAATGAAAATGATTTATTGCTAAAACCTTATGTATAAGTACATAGTCTTCATCCTAGGAAATGAAGTAAAATGTTCATTATTAGTGCATCAAAGTCTTAGTCCCTCAACTAATGCTATTTGATACCTGCAATAGTTTTAAATCTTACTTATCCCCATTAAAACATTACCAAACATCATAACCTTTTCCGAAAGAAAAAAAACACTCCACTTTTGGTGACCCCTAGTAGCATAATATGTCTTTCCATTGCAAAAACTTCAAATTAATGTGTCGCAAGGGCTTCTT
Source organism: Gentiana macrophylla (assembly GCA_026214975.1). Lineage (NCBI taxonomy): Eukaryota > Viridiplantae > Streptophyta > Magnoliopsida > Gentianales > Gentianaceae > Gentiana > Gentiana macrophylla. Next base: position 14,887,826 of record CM047806.1, on the reverse strand, counting down.
AGCTTAGATCTTGCAAAAATGTGTAACGATAGCAGTAAAAATGTCAAGGAATTCACAAATATCTATACGATATAGTATAGATGGTTAATTAGGTTTTGATCATATGTAACACAAAGATATGTAAATATTCAACAAAATATTTTTACGACAAAGATATGTAAATATTCAACAAATATGGAAGAAGAAAAAAACGACAACAAATAAGGTAAACGACAACATTTATTCATAAAAGTAGACGTTTTTTCCTAGTTTATCTCGCTTATCCTGCCATGCTTTTGTGTCCAGAGCGTGGCAATGTCCGCGAACACCAATCCACATGTTGCAAGGAGCGGGCATATCACAAACAAAACAATAACACTGCAATGGCAAGACAAATCTTTCAGTAACACAGGATAAGATACTACTATCATCCAGTCTCCCTTAAAAGAATATAAAAAGAGATAGTAAATTGATAGAAAGAATATCAGGTCACAGTAGTGTTCGTGAGGTAACCTGTCAAAAGGGTACGTTAAACACACGTGTCTGGAAGGGGGGTAATCTTTGCATGCCACCTACAAAAAAACAATATTTAAGATATGAACAACATTATTTAAAAAAATATGTAGTTTGGAATACACAAATATTTAGTCAGTGATTGTAATACAAATAGCAAGATACCTGCCCCTTTTCGGCAACCACACAAATATCAGAACCATCGGAGTTTGTCGACGAAGAGTAAATGAGAATAAAAGCGAGGTCAAAATCAAAAATGAAACACTCTTCGGTCTCCTCGAGAGTGGACATATGTGCATCATTTGGAGACCCCGGTGGGGGAGAGCATCCATCAGGTGGATTTGTATGGACCGAAACCCTTTTTTATCGAGGTCGGACCATGGTTATTTCAGTTTTCTCAACCTCGGTCATCTGTTGAATATTTGTCATTGAAAAAATTGGAGGTGGACGTGGACATGAAGGATTAAAATCCAGAATGAAACAATCTTCATTTATTTCTAAAATTTTCATGTGGTCGACACTTTTGGCACACAATATTGACGTGTCATCTACGTAGACTACAATTTCCGGTGAAGTACAATTTCCGGAACGGACCATTTTTGTATTGGGATTGAAATTTTGGAATGGGATTGAGGTTTAAATAAGGAGTGGGAGTGGGGGTGTTTTTTTTTGGGTGAGTTATTTTAGGAAATGTGGGGCGGTGGAAAGTAAAAGGAGTGGGAAGAGTGAGGCAGTTTAAATAAAGAGTGGGATTGGGGTAGTTTTTTGTGGGAGAGGTAGTTGCAGGAGGGGTGGGTTAGTTTTTGGGAAATATACAGAGGGGAGTGGAGAAGGTTCAACTCCCCACTCTCATTCCAACTCCCCACACTTTCATTCCATGATCCGTTTTTGAATAAGGTTTTTTCTTTTATTTTTAGCGAGGTTACGGGTTTTGAAAGCAGTTTTCTTGTGTTTTTTCCGGTCAATTAAGCGGGTAATTGGGTTAAATCCTATATGTATATATATATATATATATATATATATATATATATATATATATATATATATATATATATAGTATAGTATAGATCTTGATAATTTTTAATCAGTTATATCTTTTAGTTTATATTTCCAATTATAATAATTTTTTCACCATAATATATATTTTTTCGTTATCTTTATTTTGATATCAAATTTGATATATTTCCAATATAATTTCATAAATCATTTTTTGTGTGCAATAATACGTAATTCAAACATCCACAATTATTTGACCGACACTAGTGACAGTGTGTCACTGGTAATAAGAGGGAGCAGTAGATCGTTGATTGAATATCATTTCATGTGCTTGTCTTGTATTGAGGTATACCGAAGGTCAGATATAATGTGTCACTACTAATTATCACACTATTTGACACTACCATTTGACATTGTTATACTATGTGACGCAGCTATTTGATACTACCATTTGACATTGTGATACTATGTGACTCTACTATTTGACACTACTAATAGATACACACTAATTCATTGAATGTTATAAGTCTCAACAAAAAATGTGCAAACTGAAGGTTATAAGTCTCAAGTTGATACTACTAATTGAAACTATGACAATAATGACAATATCAGGTCATCGTAAATACATAACTAGTGTCATTTAAGTTGACGATATAGATTGACACTGACAACACCGACCAAAGTCAAAATAGAGAGAAAAAAAATATAAATTATTTTTAGGTACAAAAAAAAAAAAAGAATAGATTATGATGATTGAAAATGTAGAATAAAAGACATGATCAATTAAAAAATTAGATAGAATTGTTTTTTTGTGTTTTTTTTTTCACGTGAATGTTATTACTAATATTTTATGTTTCTTTTGTTGAAGAAAACGTGAGGGTCCTGTCAAAAAAACATGGGGGCAGTTATAAATATGAAAAAATAGAGAAAAGGGCATTTTTGTCCGAACATAATGAGAAATGTTTTTTACTACTAAAAAGTAATATTCATGTCCTTTTTACTAGTTTTACAAATATTTTTGTCTTTTTTGATAATTTTCCCTAAGATATATACATAATAAAAGAAACCAATAATAAAAAAAATTAAAAAAGGTAGTCGTTGAGCACCCTCACTAAACGTGCTCAGAGCACCTCAATAGGGTTTAAAAATATGCATGTACTGGAGTGTTCTTAAGAACAATGATTCATTTTGTGTGGTGTCTTTAAAGCAACCATAGTAATATTATCATGGAGATATTTTCCCTACCTTTTTGTCAGAATAGAATATTAATCTGGACAAATGCAAAATAATGATAGGAAAATAGACAAGTTTTTTTTTATGGAAACTCTCTCACCCCTTCTCCGTTTTGAGAGAGCAAAAGAGTTTTTTTTTTTTTTTTTTTTTTTGAAGAGAAAGAGACAATGTTCTCTCTCAAAAAATGTGCCAACCCTTTTTTTTTATCAATATTTAATATTATTTTAGCAATAAATTCAAAATATTTACCCACAATTACTGCATCTAATCACATACAAATTCATTTTATATTTATCACCATTACAACATCACATTATATAAAAATTATCCCTACAATCCTTTTATATTTATCATTCACTTATATTTTCCGTGTTAACCCAGTATCAGCAATCAACAAGTTTCTCCCCCAATCACCACTAGGGTTACTCTTAAAGACCCCTAAAATAAAAGTCACTATCCTAAAGAATTTCAGATTACAGTAGCACGTTTAAATATTGAACTTTTAGCAACAACAAAAAAAAAAAAACAAAAAAGATACCGCATCAGGTGTGTAATAGTATTAAGTACCAAAAAGTTCAAAAAATATAGGGGACAGAAAATCACAAGACAAGATAACGTATCAACATCCACATTTTGAATCCACATGCATGATGCGACCCTTGCATGATACATATGTATTGGATTAATTAAAAGAAACGGTTAAACCCTAACCGGAAGAGTCCCCTCGCCCCCGATTCTATAGGAGTGTGATGAGAAGTTAATCGCGGGGCCTGGCAATTTTGGGAAGAGCCTCATTGCTTTTTTTCCGTTTATCGAAAGGGCCGGCCCTTTACAGGACTCAAACCCCACATGATCCGCTTTCATCCGGGCGTGGTGACGATATCTGATATTTCACCTCTCCACGTGGAATTATCAGACTGGTCCAACTGGCGTTTTGAAGAGTCCAAGCCTGTAATGGACACCTCGGGTCGAACATGACAAGTGCTAATGAAAGCCACAACAGCCAGCAGCTTATGCAAGTGTCCTATCTCGAACACCCATGTCGGATATATTCGAGTCGACACCATAAGTCCGGCCCGGCCTCACAAGCCCAATATCCATGAGATTACTTGAGAATGGGGTTAGGCCCAATAAGGGTTATTAATGTCAATAGACCTCACCGCCATATGATTCAGGGTTTATCTCGGATTTATGGCTATAAATATGGCTATAAATACACAACTCCAGGAACTATGTAAGGCTTGATTCCTGAACAATACACAGGATACGTAGGCAATCCAAGATGCATTCTTGGGCTCAGCCACAAAACCCTAAAAAAACCTTATCTCTACCATTATTTTAGCCGTCCTTATTCTTCTTAGTTCATCATTAGATTATATTCGGCCCTGTTAAATTAGTGGTGCTTAATTTAGCATCATCACGTGGCAATACACTACCCCAACCTCTTACCACTAGGCCATATCCAGGGGATTGTATTGGATTAATTAGTCATAAACTCATATGTATAACTCTCTAAATTATTGTTATTTATTATACAAATGTTAATTACAACATAATGCATCATGGATTATGTGGTCTTTACGCAATAATATTGTAACGCCCCGCTCCCGAATACCGAGTACTTATCCGGAAACGAAACACTCGGCACGTATAATATTAAATAAATCGAATATTACACGTAAGCCTCTATTACATCATATCGAGTTTAGCAAAACGGAAGCTAAAAAGAATCGGCAAACACCATAAATGCTACTATGAATAGAACTCACATACTAAAAATAGAAAGGTGTCCTTACATCAACGGAAAACCAAAACAAAGTACGATGTCTCAAACAAACTTCCTTACAACAGTCTAGGAAAAAAAAAGAACAGCATCTGCCTAAAGAACGAAAAGCAACAAAGTCTAGCGCAACAAGAAATAAAGGAATCTGGACGCATCATCTTCATCACATATCCTCGTCATTGCACTCATGGACAACATGTTCATCTTCTTACCTCACAATGCATACAAAAGAAACATGCAAAGGAGGTAAGTACAAAAGTACTTAATAAGAGTGAGAAGCCAATGAATAATTAAATTTTACAACGAAAGAGTTCCTCTTAGTATTTTTAGGTTATCTTTAAGTGATCGACACAACTCTATGGTTCACTTCATGCTCATCAACATGTTGTGACTAATGGTTTCTAGCTTAGCTAATCTTTGTTACATCAGTATTCAAATGCACTACGCATGGTGTAACTCACCACGGAGTAGGTGCAACATATTGGTGGATCACACCAATAGCCACGGTAGCCTATTCTGGTAGACTCTGATAGTGCACACGTTCGGTGAAGTCCCTCCGCACCTGAAGTCTATTCTGGTAGACTTATGGAGTTATCCACTTTCTGAACGCCCACACATCGCGATATAGACAAGTGTCTTACCAATAATGACGTGATGTTTATTATTTTAACTACACAGATACGTTTCATATTAATTATTAGCTAGTCACCTAAGTATTTTCAAGTAAGCTCACTCACAACTCCTACTCTCTGACATAGACCACTAGACACGGACAAGCCTAGCACATACACAGACATTGATGAATACTAATTCATCGAAGCACAAGCCAATCATCCTCTTCCGACGGTCCCGAACATCAACTTTTCTAGAAGTATCCATTCGGTGCCGGAACTAAATACATCAGAAACTTAATCATGGCTTGTTCATGTTCATTTATTGTTATCATATCAAGAAATAACAATTAAAACTGGACTCGGGGCTTTAAACACAACATTTCCCAAAAACTAGGGGTAATGCGTGCGTATTGGGCATCCAGAAACATTCAACAAAAGCTGCCCCCATGAGGGTCTTGGAAACATTTTTCCAGATTTATAACATGAGGGTCTTGTAAACATTTAATGTAAAAGGAAAAGAAGACTGGACTTGATATTATTTGGCAAGTGACCTTAATCGTCAAGGATATGATAAACAAAATGGATGTTGGCGAACTAAGAAGATTCTCAGTTCGCGTGAATGTCGTAGAGGAATCACCATACCACAGAGAAGCAAAGCAAAGGTGCAAGGTCGAGCACCAGAAAGACTAAACAATTTAGAAATCATGATGAGAGCAAGAGTCGCAACATGAAGGAGCTATGGTGACAAAACGAGTACACCAAAGGTCTCAGAATGAAATAAACACTTGTAAAGAAGTGTCCAAGTTTGCATTAGTCAAAATGAGGCCATTCAAGATTTAAAGGGTATAGATTTTTCCTCAAGATAAAGTAAAGTAAAATCAAAAGTTTTGAAAAGGGTTCTGCGATAAACGAGCTTCGGAGTGAAGGAGAAAAAGACTTAAGAAATGTCGGATAAAGTTTGATATCATAGAATTAGTCCAAACTTTCAAAATAAGTGTGAAAGATCATTGATGATCCAATTCAAAGGGTTCAAAGTTGCACCACTCGAGAGGAATAGTACCTTGCTAATGAATAAATGCTCAAGGTTATCCCTTATGAGGGAATGAAAGGTTAAAATAAAATAGACATTTCGTCTAGTGTCACAAAATTGTAATAGAAATACCAAGACATAAGAGAAAATGTCAGAAGTGAGTCTGTCGGTTCATGGCTCTAAATGGACTGAAAGAGATTTAAGATTGAAAAGGTGCATTAATCTGAGTTGAAATTAGAAGTTTTGGAATTCAAGTGTTGCTTGGCTAGATAGGGCCCGGAAGGCATCTTGGCAAAGACTACCTTCTGCTTGAAAACTGGTTCAGCATAAATTGCCAGAAGGTAAAAAATGAATATTTGCAAGGGAAGGTCATGGTAGGTTTAAAGATCTAACTGGCATGAAGGTGGGGTGCATACCTTGGAAGAACGGCAACATTAGGTGGAAAATTTACAACATCAACACTACCCTTAGGAGGGAAGCTGGGAATAAACGCAAGTAAGAAGAAGGTTTTGTCATTAGACGGTTTAATCAAATTTGAATCTGAAAAGAAGAATGAAGGTACAACAATGCAACATTAGAGAGAATTTTTTTTTTGATTGAAAAGTAAGAAGGTGTGAACTTGTACACAAAGGAAGGCTCAAGGAGATATATTTCTGAGGTAATTCGTGACAACAAGTGGAGAGGACTTGTTGAGATTAAAGATCTCAAGTGAGGAATCAAATGAGAAGTAATTCACCAGAGAAGGCATGATCGAAGAAAGGCATAAAAAAAGTTTGAACTTCAAACATGGCATGCTGGAAGACAGCGAGTTGGTGCTTGTTTATAACTGCAAAAGAAACCATAACGTTAGCCTCACAAACATCCTTCTAAAAGACTTAACTCAGGAGGATATCAAACTCGGAGATCGACTTCTAGAACATAACAATCGTAACTTACTACTCTCTTAGACCAAACCCTAAGTCAAGAGGTGAGGGTTCCCTTTAGACCGTTGGGAGTTGATATTTACTCCGCATCTGTCTTTATCGACTCGTGCAGCCCAAGAGAAAAGGAATTTAAGCACAATCGAAAGATGAAGGATTTAGGTACTGGAGTTTCCCAGGTGATAGCAAAAGGTTTGAATTTTTGGATGTCAATAAGCCGGTCAAAAACATTTATTGTCACCGAGTGCAGAAGCTGTCAGAATTTCCAGATTATTAAACATTGACTCAGATTGCAATTTGTGATCAAACGAAAGGGAATTTAGACTTGATTCCAAAAGGAAAGTTATATATAAAGGTGTTGTCTACAACATATCAAAAATTCAGGTCAATTGAAGGCATTTAACCTATTCAAAACAGAAGAAGAAGTGAAAGTGCTGCTGCAGATTTTCTGGACAGAGTGTCCGGCATCAACATGGATTTTCTGAACCATCCACAATGGTTATCGAGTTGATGTAAAAAGAGAAGTTGTAGATAAAACAGTGATCTATCTTGCTGAAATTGTTCAGAAATTTTGGAGCTGGGGAAATGGGTTTACATGAAAGGAAAACACCAAAACCAAAAGGCATTCACTCGTGTTGGATAAAGCCAACCACGAGGATGATGAAAACTATGTGTCAAAGCAGAAGACCTTTAACACTAATAGTTGAAACGAGTGAGAAGCACTTGGAAAGGATAGAATTGTATATGGAGTTCGTGTAGAACACATTTCGATCAAAGCAAGGTCAAAGAATTTCGGTAAACACAAACCAAGCGATAGTGAAGAGGGAGTGGATGATTTGTAGAGTTGAGTCGGACATCATTCTCTACGGGAATAGGTCAAGCCAAAGTGTAGGCTTTAACATTGAGGTGTAGAAAGAAGTGGAGAGATCACAATAGGGAGTGTAAAGAATATTCAACCAAGAGGACCTCAACTTAAATGTGCATGCATAAGACTCCGATCCCAAAGCTTTACTTAGAGGGGTTTCACTTAATCCTAGGTGATGTGGTTTGGTTTAAAGACTTCATCCGTAAGGATTGATTGCTTAACGGACTAACTTACTAGTGCTCCTTGCAGTTTTCTTAGCCATGTGTCAAAAAGAAAGGGTCAGCTAAGCTGCTAAAGAGGCTTATAAAATTCAACTTAAGCTACGAAATTAGACGTAAGATAGGAACTTTCTCTCTGATACCAACTGTGACGCCCCGTCCCGGACACCGAGTCCTTATCCGGAAAGAACGCCCGGCATGCATATATTAACTTTTTAAATCGTCAAAAGTAATATATACATAAGCCTCATAACAATTAATCAGAGTAAAAGCGGAATAAATTAAAACTAAAAGGTAACTAGGGAAAGTATGTCAAACGAAAAACAACGGATCACCAGTCCCAAAATCTACGTCTAAGAAAACTGAAACGACAAAACAACGAAAGAAATGTTGTTCGACTCATTACATCCCAAACGAAACGAAAAAGGTTCTAAGTCTGTCTCAAAACTGAATGATTAAAAGTGCATAAGATAAATGTCCAAGTCCTCGTAACTTTAGAGCTCAAGCGTCGGCTCTGTCAACTCCGTCGTCATAACCAAAATCAACATCATCCTGTCAATCACCTTCTCAGGGTGGGAACAAAAGAGAGAGAGAAGAGGGCTAAGTACTTACGTATTTAGTAAGGGGTAGAAGAAACTATTACACACAATATATAACATATCATATATACATAACAAGTAAATTCTACAATCTCTACCACATAGGTTGCATTGAGATCACTCTCACCCTCTACTAGATCACATAGTACATCCTCATGCACATAAATTTGTTACATCAATATCAAAGGACATTGTGCATGGTGAGAATGCACCGAGACATATTAAGCACCTCTCAAGGGGGCATGGACTTAGGTCTCCATGTGGGAAATTACACGTTGTCCCGTGACACATAACTCAAAAGGGCGGAAATAATCCCATGCTTCGATTTAGATTCGTGCCTTACCAATGATATTGACGTTTTAACTTTTAGACAACCACATGTGTATTTATAAGTTAAGTTCTAACCACCTGGTTTATTCACATAAAAGGCTCCTTAGGGACTTCTAGTCCTATACTAGGTACACTACCTAGCACGTTGTAAAAGAATCATTGACTACTAAGTCAATGTCTCACAAGGCCTAAACAACGCCTTCCGGTGCTCCCACCTTCTCCCCGCAGAGAGTCTCAATTGTGGTGCGATTTGATATCAAGGCTACGAGAAGTCGTAGTTAGACATTGTAAATTAACACATAATGTTCAAAAAACATACAAGCCACATTGTATCGTGTACTACACATAGAAGCACAAAATTATCACAATACACTTTTACCGTAATATATACCGCATTTGTACTATAACCATCACACATATATAGCACTTTATTGTGCATCCCTTTTTAGTATTTAAGTTAAAGGATGTTACCATACATAATATCTATTAAACCAATAATATTAATAATTCTTTTTTTTCTTTCTGGAAATAGAATACTTTCTTCTTCTTTTTTATAAAAAAAAAAAAAAACCACGGCAAAGGGAGGATGGCAACCTGCAATTTGCAAATCAAACCAAATAATATATATATAACAAGTGGACTCAATTATTCCTGGCTACCGGAGATTTGCAAACCGTTAATCGAAAAAGATAAACTGCAGCGGGCATCATATTTATATGAACTAGTACCAACCTCCAAATATATATATATACTATAATACTAATAATTACTATACAAGTGGAACATTTACCCTTCAGCAACCGGCCGAACAATATATACACAGAATAATAATTAATACGATAGTGCAATAACATTTGAATTGACACAACAAAATACCGATTGAAGAACACCCTTTTACCTTTTAGCAATCCAAAAACGATCTTGAAAACGAAAAGAAAAGTAAAAGACTTGATTCCTCGATCCAACCATTTCTATGAAAGACCTACGATGGTTAGACGTTCTACTACGATTAAGCAAACCTCTGATTCACCAAAACTCATATTTTTCTCAGAGCGTAAGGAAATCAAAACTAGGGCTAAAAAAGAAATCTTACCGTTTATCGAACCGTTTGTATAGAAACGATCATCTTCTTGCGGTGATCAAGATCTTCTACTATCGTCTGCACAAAAAACTCAACTGATCAGCCCCGGATTGGAAGATTGCGTTCTCCCCTTTTTTTCTCTGAAAGCGTCGCCTCTCTCCAGGGAATTCAGAAAACAGAACGTAATGACTAATGATTTAATTTTGGTATTATTTCCTTTAAGTACCTTAATTAATATCATTTATCATAATTAGTTAATTCCCTCTTTTTATTAAAACTCCTAGGTCTAATAATAAATAGGGAAATAAAAATATTTTCTCCTTTTATCATTATACCCTTATTGGATTTTCGGGGTTTTACATTAAGGTTCATTACGGCTGAATTGCATTTTTTTTTCTCCTGCCAGCAATTAGTATATCATTTCTTTTCAACCTCAAAACCAAAAAAAATTAAAGTAGCTGATTTAGAGATAAAACAAACCAAAAAAAATGCACGAAGGTTGAGTAGGATGATATGTGAAATTATTGGGAAGTTGAGGAAGTTTAATGAGGGAGAAAGAACATGGGGAAGTTTTTTTTTAAGGGAGATGCGGAGAAGTTCAAAACTTGGAGATGTAGTATGGGTTTTTTTTTTTTTTTTTTTTTTTTCTGTTAATTTCTTTTTTTCCGGGTTGGGTCGGGTCAATTAGCTAAAAGCGGGTTAATTGGCAGTTTTTCGCTCACAAAAACACACACACACAAAAGTAGTAGCTTTCACCATGTCCCGGTAAAAAAGAAAAGAAAATAACACGCAGTTCTGGAACGCTCCTCCAGGAAAGTTAAGGTTCATTACGGTTGAATTGCAATTTTTTATTCTCCTGCCAGCAATTAGTATATCATTTCTTTTCAACCTCAAAACCAAAAAAAATTAAAGTAGCAGATTTAGAGATAAAACAAACAAAAAAAATGCAGGAATGTTGAGTGGGATGATATGTGAAATTAGTGGGAAGTTGAGGAAGTTTAATGAGGGAGAAAGAACGCGGGGAAGTTTTTTTTAAGGGAGATGCGGAGAAGTTCAAACGTGGAGATGTAGTATGGTTTTTTTTTTTTCTTTTTTCTTTTCCTTCTGTTATTTTTTTTCGAGTTTGGGTCAGGTCAATTAGCCAAAAGCGGGTTAATTGGCAGTTTTTCGCTCACAAATATATATATATATATATTCACTTCAATCCAAAATAAATAATGAATATAATATTTCGTTTTTTCAAAATGACACGTCTGTTATCCGATTTTTTTTGTTGCTCCTAACGGGTTTCGAACACTGGTCTCCATGCCGGGTTATAGTCTACTCATCGCTTATAGACCGATGCACCTTGTGCTCATCCGATATTTTTCGTATATATAGAAAGAGGGTTTGGATCCTCACATGTAATTTAAGGGTCAAGTGGTGTTCACACATTTGTCCTATGTGAAAGAATTTTTTTGCCTTGTACATAGGACAAAGGTGTGAACACAACGTGATCCTTAAATGTACATGAGAGGATCCAAGTCCAAATAGAAATACATATACAATTCACATTATTCATCGAATCATCTTTAGTCGACTCATCCGAGCATTTAATTTAAATATAATTCATTACCTCGATCACCAGAGTTTTAATTTACGACATCGTCGTTAGTTTTCAACACTATGATCAGACAGAAAGTGAAAAAAAAGAAAGCAAATATACTGTGGTTTCCGTATAATTTGTAATTATTTTTTCAACCTTAGAATCTAGCTAAAATCTTTGACAATAGAAGATCAAGGGTCCCAACAGCCACAGGTTTAATAATAGAGAGTCTATGATCGATGTTGCATTTTAAAAGTCGTACTAGAATTAATGTCTCAACACGTGCAATGTAAAGCAAAATTTTGAAAATCCAAGTGACTTTTTATGGCATCGGGTCCCGGTAGACACAGAGTATGGGAGTTAACTCTGAATTTAGGACGACTTCTTGTGGGCATCGCCTCCCACCTATGAGACCGTTAAGTCACTATGATTAACTTCCTCATCATTTTGTCGGGTTGGAATGGAGGGTTACGTGGGCAAGAAATATCGCCTTTTGCACCAAGAAACTTCGAAAATCTTGATATATACCAACGAAAAGAGGAACTTAATTTACACTGCTTATTTTTTATATAAATTGGTCAATGATGATGATGTTAGAATATATACTAAACATCAAATAAATTTAGGCATGGTATTTATAATTTATGGTTCATAATTTTTGGTGATTTGTATCAAGTGCCAATTGGATATAACATTTGGTACCTCATCAATCAGATCTCAGTTATGTTTCATTAACTAGTACTATGTTCATACAGTTTTCATTGATTCAGTTTGAGCAGGGGATCTTTATAATTAGTTTAAGAGGGAAAAAAATGAATGAGATGTTACTTTGGTTGCATGGATTTCGTACATCTTATTAGGGGCCATATGATTCGGTTTTCTGGTTTCTTTTTTTATCATTTCTAAAACCAAATCATTTTTTATGGTTTTAAAATTTACAACCAATATCGAACCATAACTTGGTAAAACCATTTTATTCGGTTCGGTTTGGATTGACTTGGTTCCGTTTTTTTCCGGTTTTTATCTTCTCTTATGTTTGTACGGTGTATATATATATACACACAACATGATATTGTTATACGTTCCAATCAGGATAATCAAATAAGATACGTAAACTATTTTATTTCATCTTGTCATACGTCGTATTAGAATGGTGAAAAAAACTACGTGTGTGAGGTGGTTGGTTGAATTATTAATAGATAATGGACCGAAATATTACTTATTTACATGTAGTGATAATTGAAGGGATTATTTTTTACACCAAAACTAATCTACTCGTGCACCACTCTACTGTGCACCACAATATAACCGACCTTTTGTAGGTGTATTGTGATAAGAGATTTTGATTAAAAGGCCCATAATTAATAATGTCGATATACATAGACATATACACACACACACACACAAATACACACACATGTAAATATTAAAACACACGAAGCAGAAGCAAAGAGGCCGCCGGCCTTCGTGTTTGCTTCCCAGACGGTTGAACGAGCAAAGAATTTGAGGCTAACTTGGCATGATATAGTATAGTTTATGGACACATCGTTGTTTTTATTTTTCGTGATTGAGCACAAAGACTATGTAATTTCATGCCTACTTTATATATTCATATATTCATATATATATCCGGTTTGGTCCGGTTTTTATTATGAAAAAACAAAATCAAATTGTTTTTCACGGTTTGATTTTTTACAATTTAAAAACCAACCAGAAAATCATGGTTTTTCGTTTTTCCGGTTTTGGTCGGTTTAGTTCGACCGGTTGGTTTGGTTTCCGATTATTTTGTTCACCTTTACATCTTATATTAAGTGCTAATAATGCGTTCAAGTAAATGTTCTTAATTAATGTGATAAATGATAAAATTGAAAGCTAAAATGTTCTTAAGCAAACGGATTTTTACATCTTTTAGCATTAAAACTATATCCTTTAGATACATTTTTTTTCATAACAAAACAAAATGTGGTACTATGCAAAAACAAGCTAATTTCTGGTTTTTGCATCTACTTGTCCCAGGATATGTTTGAAGTTACGCCATTAAACGAAAGTCCTTCGAAATAATTAAAGAAGCTTGATTTCCAAAGGGATAATATGGTCCACACGATATAACGTAGCTGTCACCATCATAACCATTTAAACATAATGAGTCATATAAAAATGCTTTTTACAATATTTATTATGATATAAATCTATTGATCGTGATGTATTGTTGGCACATCATCCTCGGTAATGTAAAAGCGTATTATGTTACTCCACTCGTATCTGAATGGAGGTTATGCCTATAGCATTGTTGTAATATTTAGTTTTGAATGACGTCTGGAACACGTACAATCACCAATGCAAAGCACGACCAAGCAGGGGCGGACGCAGGATCTCAGGTAAGGGGGGGCAATAAAATTTTTAAAGGAAAATAAAAATTTAAGAAATGAAACTATATGTATATCGTGACAACTTTTAGTGTGCTTTTTTTTGGATCGATTCTTCGGCCGTTGCGTGTAGGCCCATGCTGCGACCAAGTACCGATCTTCATACTGTAATAATCAAGCAAACAAAATACTCCGGTCAAAAACAATTTTCTAAAAGATTTATTTCGGATGAATCAAAATGTCTCACCGAGATAAAACACTAAACTTTACTTTGAAAATGGCACCATGAATTTATGATAAATTTTATTTTGTATATATTAAACCCAGCAAAATATGCATATCAGAAGAGAAGACAATATGATGTGAAACTATAAAATACTACTCCCTCAATTTTTTATTTATCTGTCACATTTCAGTTTTTACCATTTTTTTATTTATCTGTCATTTTACATTTCCAATGCAGCATTTATTATTTTTTCTTCCTTTACCAACAAAATATTTACATCTCCAATAAAAAAAAACACAATTCCGATACTAAAAACTCATTTACCAACAAAACATTTACATCTCCAATGAAAAAATACATTTTCAATACACACATTAATTACTTTCTTAATCTGTGTGATTTTCTCTCTGCGACATATATATAAAACGGAGGGAGTAGTATAAAACTCTTTTTACTTTATTTTATTTTTTTCCTCTTTATTTTTCTCGTACTTTTACAATGCACACACGTCTCCTTATAAGCTTTGATCCTGGCAAAAGATAGGAAAATAATGGAAAATACTTGTATGACGAGAGAATTTGAGATGAAGTAACGGATGAAACGATCAGAACCACACAGTTTAAATACAGAATAAAAATATGTGGTCTGGGATATGCCACACCAAACATGTATTTCCCGAAAATAATGGATTCCCAAGATTGTTGAAATCTATTCCGTAAATTAAGTAAGTGTCAAAAGACTCAAAACACATCCATATCTTATCAAAACCAAGATTCCAGACATATACTAATGTATTATACCATCTATGTCCCATAATATACGTCATTCTAAAGTTTTTCACACAAATTAAAAAAATAGTTGAATGTCATAAATTCGAAGATTAATGTTTAAAATGCCCATTGACTATCATTAATGTGATAGCTGTTAAGTAATGAAAAGTGGTTGGATTGATAATAAATTAGAGTTAAAATAGAAAAAATTGTAATAAATGTTACATTGATAATATAGAATGACTTATATTGTGGGACAAATCTAAAATTATACGATGACTTATATTATGAGACGGAGGTAGCAGTATTCACTATTAAATATCACATACGTTTAATATAATTTTCTAACACATAATTTTTGCACTCGAGGCAATAACGTAGCTGATATACCGAACCCGCGAACGGTCTTACGGACCTGGGAATTGCCCCGATCGGAGGTCACATCACAAGTATCTAGCCGGCTGCATCTTCAACCCGTCTGTCGCCGGGCCGGGTACTAGCCGCTAGTCGCCAAGCTCATCCATAGCACTACATAACCCCGGGCCTAGACCAAATCTTGACAGCCCGGGGACCTTCCACGCGAATCGCCTCCTTGCGAATCAAGGCAAATAGGACTCAACTCTCGGACAGCTAAAACCTAGTTCACTCGACGGGTCGAGGTCATCAGAGGACTCAGGCCAAGCATAGCCGATTTTGGAGTTAATTACTACACACCAGTCCGCGATTGTACTTATGTTTAATTGTACTTAATTAGGTCTTATCGAGATTAGCTTAATTGAGATTAGTCTGATGTCTATAAATAGGAGCAGCGTGTAAATCATAATTCATATTCACAAAATCAATACAAGCAGGCCAAGCTCTGCCAATTTGTCAACTCTGAGTCCGCGTTCCTTTCCCCACAAACCCGTCGCCGGAATCTTCATATTTGTCATAAACACCACCGCAATCACCACCACTCCAGCCGGAGAAATCATAAATAACCAGCCATATATCCATATATTTCGATCGTTACCGCCATCGTGATATTTCCAACAATATCAGTAGCTAGTGAAGTATTAACCAAGACGCGTCTATTGTTGGTTGAAAACACATAGATTATATTACTTCCGTCCTATATTATAAGTCATTTTACCTCTTTAGATTTGTCCCACAATATAAATTATTCTACATTACCAATTCAACATTTATTACTCATTTCTCCGTCTTACCCCTAATTTATTATCAATTTAACAAACTTTCTTTTTCAAAAAAAAAAAAAAAAAAAAAAACCTTCATTATTTAACAACTACTGTATTAATGATACTCAATGGGCATTTTTGACAGTTAACCTTCAAATTTATAAAATTCAACTACTTTATTAATATGTGTGAAAAAATTACTTATAATATGAGACGGTGGTTGTATACTTTATAAAAATATCACACGATAATTATAAACTTTTAAAATAATATAATATTCCAACAAGCATTAACCATACAATATATGTCCATGTTTTAGTAGTCTACTTTGGGTTTACATAGACTCATCATAATTCACGGTTTAAAAGTATGGGTAATGATAAGTTTACTCCGTCAAATTTACATTATGTTTACACCCTAGATAATTTTATGGTTGTGATTGTTTTAAGTTTTTTTTCAAATATTTACAACTGAAAAATATAGGTAAAATGATGATGGTGTAAAAATGATGTAAACTTAAGATAGTAAACCTATCACTCCTCTAAAATTATTTTGTATCATTCGCAATCCGTAGTGTTTAAATAGTTTTGATTGCATGTAGCATTAGATGCATGGGGGCCGGTTGCACCTTAGAAGTGTATGGACAGCCGACACGCTAAATAAAATATTACAATAGGAACGTTTTCTTACATATAAATAATGAGAAATTAATTCGTCTATTCTTTTTTATATTGATCCGTATTGATTTTTATTGAGTTAGATAATATGTAAAGTAAAGTTTAGTAGTATTGACAAATTTGTGACCCTATACCTGAATTCCTAGGGATTACCCGTACTATATATGTCCACGTTTAGTTGGTCTTATTATTCCAACCAAAGCATAATTTTTTTTTACCAAACCACACGTTCGTTTTCATCTTTGTTAGTTAAAAAGGACAACATTCCAGACTCCCCGATAAAAAGAAGAATTTTTTTTTTACATTTCTGCAAATCCACAATAATGTGTGCAGCAGCAGTAATGGTGAAAGAAGCAATTATAGTTCAACCATCAGAACCCACTCCAAACCAAGTTTTAAAACTCTCCGCCCTCGACTCCCAACTCTTCCTCCGCTTCACCGTCGAATACCTCCTCGTCTACGGCCCACAGCCTGATTTGGATAAACTTACGATTTCCGGCCGCCTGAAGTCTGCTTTGTCTAGAATCTTGGTTCCTTACTATCCTTTAGCCGGAAGAGTCAGAGCCAGACCACAAAGCTCCGGCGGCTTGGAAGTGATATGCCAAAACCAGGTATTGAAAAAATATACTCCCTCTGTCCCATCTTATTTGTCCATGTTTTATTTTTGGTTTTTCTCAAAATAAGTGTCCACTTTGTGCATTAATTGTTAAATTTCTTTAAATACCATTATCTCTTTACAATATTTTTATAATAAAAAGTATGTAGCATTAAATGCTCCAACAACAATTAAAAAGACATAAATGTAAAAATATTGGATCATTTAATGTGATTCAAATCATTAATTACACTTTTCTTAATCTATGTGAAAAGTCAAAACAAGACAAATAAAATAAGACGGAAGGAGTATATATCAAAAGAAACCATGAATTACGTACCTTTAATTTTATTAATTAACGACTGTTGTGTTTCAACCAGAAATACAATTTTATTTTATTTTTTTATTTACGAGGATCAGATACAATAAATTTTGTTTCGTTAATTATGTAAAACTCATGGATAATGATAAAGCATCACCAGTAATCCAATCCAATGGCTTATTGTGTGTTTTTTTTTCTTCTCCAGAATCAGCTGTATAACATCGATAAAAAATGTTCGATAAATGAATAATCTCGTTAAATGAATAATTTTTTTTGGTCCCCACTTAGGCAAAAGGCTCGCTAAACGAATATATTTTTCTGACCTTGTATTCATTTACCGATGTCATACAGTATTGTGCTCTTTTTTTTTTTTGAAATGTTAAAGAGTTTTATTTAATCAATTACAATCCGTCTTAATATCGCGAAGTACATGAGAGGAAAGGAAGACGCCCATGAGAGGGAGTTTTCTTTTATTGAAGAGATTTTTTGGTGTAACGGTCATAGGAAAATTTATATCAAGTGATTGCGGTCTCTTATTTATATTTTTTTTCATATAATATATTTTTATCGTGTGTGAGGTTAAAAATTAATGATCGTAATGTATGTTATTTGATACAACTTTTATACAACGTTTATATTATAAAATTTACAGAAGGATTGACGGAAAAACACATAATAAGCAAATCAAATAGTCTTTACTTTCGAGCCAATGAGGCCTAGCTAATTAACTATTATAGAAATGGCGCCTGAGTGCCTCGAGTTGAATCTCTCTAAAGGCGAAAATTGTCTTCCAGCGTAGTTTTCCTCTTTAGGAAAATTATTTTCATAATATGTGGGTGTTAGTCTACAATTGTGGTTGTAAATAATTATAATTTATTTCTTTTAATCGTAATATAAAAAAATAGTCTATATAATAGGAAACGTTGTATCGTAATCGTACTTTTTAGGCATTTTCTAATCAATTACTACTTGAGTCACTCTGCTTCTTTTTTTTTTTTTTTTTTTTTTTTGAGAGGCATGCTTCTCTTTTTAATATAATAGTTTTTTATTTCTCATCATTTGATAATAAATATGGATAGAGCGGAAAAAACAAGTAATAAATGTCTGTCTTTCTTTCCCAAAAAAAAAATGTCTTCCATTAAAATGAAATTTTATCACATAAAAAGAAACAAATACAATAACAATTAGTTATTTCCTTCTTTAAAATAAGAAAACAATTAGTACTTATTTCAACTGCTCCCTCTTCTTCTTTCCTTAAAAGTCGTTTTAACTTTTTGTTCATTCTAATAATGAAACATTTGTTACATTTTCTTTACGGTTCTTTATTGATAATTTTTTAATAATCTTTTATTACCTCTCAAAAAAAAACTTTTATTAATTTACAATTATTTTTTCCCTTCTTATTTGGATTTTTATTTTCTTCAGATATGAAATGTTCAAACACACTTAATCTAAACGGGACTCGAACCCTGCTCTATGACCCAGTAAAACGACTAGGCCGGTGCCTCATTGGCTATTTAGAATATTTTTTTGTTTTAGTGAAGTATGTGAAAAATGTTGAAAGATTTATATTGGTAAATTATATGTCCAATACACATTTTTCCATTACATGTTCCCCTGTAACTTTTTTTTATAAACAAATGCTAAAAAGGACAAATTTCATGTATTAACTAGCATTTAATCCAGTGAAATTGAAAATTTGTGAAAAGGGACAGATTGTCATTCTACTGGACGATAATGCCCTTGTTAAAATACAGACGAGAAACTTGCAGTTTAGGAAAGATAAAACAGTAGCAATGCAAACATAAAGTATGGCAAAAAAGATAAAATACAGAAACAAAGAGAACACAGTTATTTAACGTGGTTTCCGGCGTTGTACCAACTACTCCACGGATAGAAAATGAGATATTTTACAATGCACAAAGTTACAAGGATTTTCACACTTGTGAAAGACACACACTGCATTGATTACAACAATGATATTTATAGACGCAAATCCCAAAACTCTAGCCGCCATAAGATCTTTGTCGGAACTGCCATAAATACCCCAGATGTGGACCACAGCTCCAGCTGTTATCCACCAGATGAAACTCAGCTTAAAACTGACTCTCCCAGACTAGTAATCTACTGCTCAGATGTAGAACTCATACGTATTCAGCAAAACTCAGCAGACACAACTGAAAGCTGACTTCAGAAGAAAGCTCATTTGCACTTCACCAAACTGACTTTCACACAACTGAATACCCTTACTGAACTGACTATCATTCTCAATCTCAGTTTCACATATTAGTTCCTCTAGTTTATTCATCAATTTAGAGATCAAGTCACCAAAACTGACAAATTTCCACATTGACTTGAACTCTCATCCATAGTCAAACAGATTGCATAATCAGATGTACTTGTACCAGATGTATTCGTCAATGCCAGGATGTACTTGTACCAGACTTCTCCACAAAATCCACTCAAGTTGATCTGCCCTCAACTGAGTATCCAGTTTTCAGTTTATAAGCTTTGAATATTCAGCAAGTCCAAACACAACTGAAACTTGCTCTGCTGAACTGGTTTAGTGAACATATCGGCAGGATTATCCTTTGTGCTGATCTTTTTCACTACAACCATCTTCTCATTTCTCAGAAAATGATACATCACATCAATATGCTTGGTTCTCTCATTATGAACATGATCCTTAGCTAGACAAATTGCACTCAAACTGTCACGATAAATCTCATCTTGATCTTGATGTAGCCCCAAATCACTGACTAGCCCCTTCAACCAGATACCCTCCTTAACTGCTTCAGTAGGAGCCATATACTCAGTTTCAGTAGTTGATAAAGCTATTGTTGCTTGCAAGGTTGCTTTCCAGCTGACAACTGAATTCCCCAATGTGAAAATATAACCAGTCATTGATTTTCTTCTGCCCACATCACCTGTATAATCAGCATCACAGTATCCTGTGACCAAACTCTGAGTATCACCTCCATAAATAGGACCAACATCAGATGTACCTCTAAGGTACCTGAATATCTTTTTCACAACTTTCTAGTGTTCCTTTCCAGGTTGAGCCATAAACCTGCTGACAACACCGACTACCTGAGCCAAATCACACCTAATGCACACCATGTATATCAAACTGCCAACTGCACTAGCATAGGGAATTCTTGACATGTACTCCTTCTCCTCTGCTGTCTGTGAAGCAAAAACTGACAAATGAACATTTGATGTCATATGAGTATCTGTTGGTGTTATAAAACGGATGGAGATAACTCGGATGCAAGAAGCGAAGCGAAGCAATCAAACATAAACAATCAAAGAGAAAAGCGAAACAAGAAGAACACAGATTTGCGTGGAAAACCTCTCGGTGGGAGAGGTAAAAAACCACAGGGAGAAAGAGATATTTTATTATGCCTTCGAATTTCTGATTTCAACACACTCGGATAATGAGACAACAAGCTGTATTTATAGGCACAAATCCCTAAACCCCTAGCCGCCAGAATCTTTTATCGATCCGCCATAAATACCCTTACACGTGTCTCTCCTTTTAATGACATTTGTATAGGTTGTCACATAATGTAATTAACAGATGTGGGACCTGCTCAGTATTCGAGTACTCACAGACTATCACCTGCTGCGATAGTCACCCTGCGATGTGAAGCTCGAGAGACTCCACCGCATCTTGAAACGTAATTGAATACACTTCTCGGTGACCATCACTCACCGGTGAGTCTTGATTGGTTCCACCGGATGTAGAGTTTAAGTCACACATCGACAAATCTCCACCTTGACTTCAACTCTCACCAGAGTCAAACAGATTGCATAACCGGATGTACTTGTACCGGATGCATTCGTCAATGCCGGATGTACTTGTACGGACTATCTCCACAAAGATCCACTCCACTGATCCGCCGCCAGTAAAGTTTCCGAAGCAGTTACAAGCTTTGAATATTGATGAAGTCCAGGCAAAGTTGGAACTTACTCATTGAACTGGTTTGGTGAACATATCGCAGAGATTCTCCTTTGTGCCAATCTTCTTCACCACAACCCTCTTCCCATTCCTCAAGAAATGATACGACATCAATATGCTTGGTTCTCTCATGATGAACACGATCCTTGGCTAAACATATTGCACTTAGATCATCACAATATATATCACTGATCTCGATGCAACCCCAAATCACCGACTAGCCCCTTCAACGGATACCTCTCCCATTTGCCAAGAAGAGCCATATATTCTCGCTCGAGAGTTGATAAGGCTCATCAGAGCTGAAGAGTAGCTTTCGGTGACCAACGCATTTCCCATTTCCCAATGTAAACACATACCCAAATCATTGCATAATCGGCGTCACGATGAACTCGTGACTGACCCGAGATCACCTCCATAAATGAGACCAATATCATTTGTACTCTCTCGGTGTACTGAATATCCTTTTAACGACTTGCGGTGTTCTTTTCAGGTTGAGCCATAAACCTGCGACAACACTATTCGCTCGAGCCAAATCGAGGCCTAGTGCACACCATGGCATACATCGATCGCCAATCGCACTAGCATAGGAACTTTGACATATACTCCTTCTCTTGGTGATCGTGAAGCATAAGCAGACAAATGAACATTTGATGCCATAAGAGTATCTATTGGTTTTGCGGTGAGACATCCCAAACTTGGCCAATATCTTACGTGACATAACCTCTTTGAAACAAGAACAATTTCTTCCGACTCCTATCTCTCCAGATCTCCATCCCAAGATTTTCTTGGTCGCACCCAAATCCTTCATTTCAAATTCAAGACTAAGAAGGTTCTTGGACTTTGAACATCGACTTCCTTGCTGCAGACTATCAAAGATGTCATCCACATCTGAGAACAAGATAGATATATGATCCATCTTTCAAAGTAGATCAAGTAAACACAACGATCATAAGGACTTCTGTTGTAACCCCTTTCAAGCATAAAGCTCATCAAACCTTTTATACCACTGTCTTGGAGCTTGCTTCAAACCATACAAAGATTTCTTCAACTTGCAAACATAATTTTCCTTTCCAGAACTTGAAAACCCTCAGGTGTGGTCATGTATATCTCCTTGTCCACCTCACCATGTAAAAGCGTTTTCACATCCAATTGCTCAAGTTCAGATCTCTTTGTGCCACCATTGCTAGTAACACACGATTGAAGTGTGTCGACCATTGGTGAAAATATTTCATCAAAGTCAACCCTTCCTTTTGACTGAATCCTCTTGCAACCAAACGTGCCTTATACGACCCATACGCTTTAGTTATTCCTTCTTTTTCTTGAAAATCCATTTACAAGTCACAACTCCCTTGTCAAGAGGTTGTTTGACCAATTCCCAAGTCGATTCTTCAATAATGACTCCATTTCATCTCCCATGGCAAAGATGCCACCGAGATGCTTCTATACATGTCATCGCTTTCCTGTAAGTAGTAGGTTCAAAGAACCTCTACTTCTTCAAAGAACTTGGAGTGCATATCCAGCCAAATCATCATATCCATATCTCCTGGAGGTATCCCAACATTAGATCTTCTGAGCTCGCGCGCATAGACTCTGTTTGATCAATGTTTGTATGATGCCCTCACGAGGTCTCGCAGTCGGGCTTGGATCGGATACGGTTCATTATCCGGATCAAGATAGTGTTGATTTGGATCCACCGATTGTTGCATATCAGTGGACTCCACCTGCTTTCAACACTATCAGATTCAAAGATCGGTTTCGCACTCAGAGACTTCCCCACTGATGAGTTTAACATAGAATTTTCATCAAACACAACGTCCTGTGAGGATTACTCTGGACTCGCTGATGACCAAATTCTATATCCCTTCACTCCATCACCATACCCCACAAACACTCCCTTCTTGGCTCTTGGCTCCAACTTCCTTCACTAACACGATAGTAGTGTCAGACTCCCAAAAACCCTTAATCGAGTAGTCAAGAGGCTTGCTCGACCACATCTCAAATGGTGTCTTGAGATTGATTCTGTGTGAGGCTCTATTGATTAAGTAGCAAGTCGTCTTAATGACCTCGCGCCAAAATCTCCTTGATAAACCCGATTGAGAAAGCATACATCTTTGCCTCTCCAAGAGAGTTTGATTCATCCTTTCACCACACCATTCTCTTTGAGGTGTATTCCTTATGATGATGATGTCCGGCAATACCCTCGGTTGCACAAAATGAATCAAAATCCGTCCAGTAATTCGGACCATTATCTCGTACAAAGCTTCTTGATTTTCTTGCCTAACTGATTCTCCACTAGGGCCTTCCATCGCTTGAAGTTATTGAATGCATCACTTTTGTTCTTCATCATCACCACCCAAGTCATCCTTGAATAGTCATCTATGAATGACACAAAATATCTGTGACCACCCAATGACTCAACTCTTGATGGACCCCAAAGATCTGAATGGATATAATCAAGTGTTGCCTTTGTATTGTGCAACCTCCTTTGAGAATTTACTTTATGCAACTTCCCAAACACACAATATTCACAAAAGTCCAGATTCTTGACCTTATATCCCCAAGAAAACTCTTTGAAGAAAGAATGCATACCCTTTCACCCACGTGTGACTAGTCTCATGTGTGCATGCCATTGAGTCTCATTGAGATCGGTGAATCATTGAGGATGCAACAAAGAAGAAGTGCAGATCTGATGAGATCCTTGTAATATATACAAGGTTCCTCTTGATGCCTTTGAGGACTACAATTGAATCTTTGAAGACATTCGGTATCCACCTTCACCCTTGAAATTGAACCCCTATTCATCAGGTAGACTAAGAGATACCAAATTCTTGGTCATCTGTGGAACATGTCTTACATCTTTCAAAGTGTACAAAATTTACCATCCTCTGTCCTTAACTTTCTGAGCCAATTCCCACAAATTTGCAAACCTTTTTGTTGGCCATATAGATTTGACCACCATCTATCTCGCTCATAAGTAGAAAACCACTCCTATTTGGACAAATATGGTAGGATGCTCAGAATCAAGTATCCACACATCATTATGGTGTGTAGAGTCCCTGCAACTAGAACCAGATCCTCATCGATTGCTCGGTAGCCAAAGGCTGTGCGTGCGCGAATTGCCTTCGCTGCTTTCTTCTTCCTTGGACAATTGGACTTCCAATGTCCCCGCTGCTCCTTCTGAGAATTTGAGACATCGATAGACTTAGGACCTTTGGACACGACTTCTTTTTTTCTTTTTGTCCATATCTTTTCCTTATTATTGCGGGGCACTAGCCAAAGACTGATCTGTCTGGTGTCAGCAGACCTTGTGTCTCGGCTCCCTGGCATGTAGCGGACCTCACATCCTCCAAAGCTCATTGTATACTTCCCAACTATGAAAGATCGCACAAAGTTTTCATATGATGCGGTAATGACACCAACAGGATTAGTGGTTTGATCTTCATCTTCAATTTTAACATCAATATTCCTTAAATCAAGTAATATTGTGTTCATTTGGTCAAGATGTTCCTCAGTGGACTCCCTTCATGCATCTTCAAACCGAACAACCTCTGTTTCAACAACAACTTGTTGGTCGTTGACTTGGTCATATATCTGAGCTTTCAAGCTTTTTCCACAACTTGGCTGCGGTGTCTTCCTCAACAACCTCGGTGATAACATCATCGAGATAAGCACAACATGATGGTTGAATGTGCTTTCTTCCAGGTGGCATAATGGCCGCACTTTTTGTATTTGGTTTGTCGGATAAAGGATTCCACAAACCCCTGTTGTTTCAACAAAGGCACGATCTTGATTTGCCGAGACCAAAGCTGCTATTCTTCTCTCGTAAATTTATCGATTTTTACGTTTATGCGACATCTTTTCTTGCTAAAGATAACAACTTTATCATGATCCTAGCACCTCTGTGAAGGTCTTGGTGAAGATGAAGTTGATCGATGATTGTTTTTCTCCGGAACCTTGCTCGATACCACTTGTTATAAAGCGGATGGAGATAACTTCGGATGCAAGAAAAGTAAATGAAGCAATCAAACATAAACAATCAAAGGAGAAAGCAGAAATAAGAAGAACACAGATTTAACGTGGAAAACCTCTCGATGGGAGAGGTAAAAAACCACGGGCGTAAAAGAGATATTTTATTATGCCACCGAATTTTTCTGATTTCAACACACTCGGATAATGAGACAACAATCTGTATTTATAGGCACAAATCCCCAAACCCTAGCCGCCAGGAATCTTTGTCGATCTCGCCATAAATACCCTTACACGTGTCCTCCTTTTAATGACCTTTGTATCATTTGTCACATAATGTAATTAATGATGTGGGACCTGCTTTGTATTCGAGTACTCAGCAGACTATCACCTGCCGATAGTCACTGGCCGATGTGAAGCTCAAGAGACTCCACCCATGAAGCACGCAATTGAATACACTTCTCAGCTGACCATCACTCAGCTGAGTTTTCTGATTGGTTCCACCAGATGTAGAGTTTAAGTCACATTTCTGACAGTTGGCTTTGCAGTTGACATGCTAAACTTAGATAAAATCTTCTGTATATAGCCCTGCTTAGATAAAAACAATTTATTCTTAAATCTATCTCTCCAGACCTCCATCCCCAAAATTTTCTTGGCTGCACCCAAATCCTTCATTTCAAACTCATCACTGATAAGGTCTTTCAGATTCTGAACATCAGACTTATTTCTTAAAGCTATCAGCATGTCATCCACATATAACACAAGATAGATGTATGATCCATCTTTTAACTGACTGTTGTAAACACGGTAATTATAAAGACTTCTGCTGTAACCCAACTGGATCATGTAATTGTCAAACCTTTTATACCACTGTCTAGGAGTCTGCTTCAGTTTATACAAGGACTTCTTTAACTTGCACACAAAATCTTCCTTGCCAGGAACTTGGAATCCTTCTGGCTGAGTTATGTATATCTTTTTATCTACCGCACCATGTAGAAAAGTTGTCTTCACATCTAACTGCTCAAGTTCTAAGTCCTGTTGTGCCACCATTGCTAGTAACACTTCGATAGAAGTGTGTCTGACTAGTGGTGAGAATATCTCATCAAAGTCCACCCTTTCTTTCTGAGTGAACCATCTTGCAACCAAACGTGCCTTATACTTAACTCCTTCTACCTCAGTTATCCCTTCCTTCTTCTTGAAGATCCATTTGCAAGTGACAACTCTCCTATCAACTGAATGTTTAACTAGATCCATTTGCAACCAAACGTGCCTTATACATAACTCCTTCTACCTCAGTTATCCCTTCATTCTTCTTGAAAATCCATTTGCAAGTGACAACTCTCCTATCAACTGAATGTTTAACTAGATCCATTTTCACTTCACCAAACTGACTTTCACAGAACTGAATAGCCTTATTGAACTGACCATCATTCTCAGTATCAGTTTCACAGATTAGTTCCACCAGTTTATTCATCAGTTTAGATATCAGGTCACCAAAACTGACAACCTCTCTTACGTTTTTTTTGGTTATTAGTAGATTTGTTTGATATTAAAAAAATTTAGTGGATTATTTTTAATGGATTTGTTTGATGGTGGATTCGAAATCGATAAATGTGACAAAGGTAATTTCGTCTTTTTAGGTGTCTTTTTTTTAATCATTTTTCACCATATTTAAATTCAATTGTCCTTTTTGACAATTTCTTCTCCACTATTATCCAATATAGCCATTACCTTTTTTTTAAGAGAACTTTCAATTTATTGAATGAGAAATGATAGAGTCACAACGAAAATGCACAACAATGTGCCACAACAATAATCTGCACCATTGATTGTTGTGGGATCTATATTGATTGAACTAGGTTCCACAATAATCAATGGTGTAGATCATTGTTGTGGCACATTGTTGTGTATTTTCGTTGTGACTCTATCACTCCTCTCTTATTGAATTTGTGGATTCACCACAGCAACAAAAAATTACAACCGACACCCACGTCACTTAACAAGGGTTACATGTTTCAAGCTACTTTAAGATTTCACACCTTACTAACACAGTCTAACATGATTCGGAATTAACACATGAATTGGAGGAATCTCTATACAACTCTGGTGATTGATTTGGTTCCTACAGAAACAGTTATTGTAAATAATCTATCTTAAGACATAATGTAACGACCCGTTCCTGAAAACTAAGTATTTTTCGAAAAAACGAATCGTTCGGCTATGCTCCGAGATAAAATCTCAAAACACGAAGCCTTCCTAAAATAATTGATCTATTGCATCATTTAATTTAACACCAAAATTAAAATAGTTATCAAAAACCATATTCTAATCATCAGTACATTACCACATATACATCAAAATAGTATCATCAATTACACAACCTTCATAAATAAATGCAATAAACTTATCTTTTCAGTGATGCTTAGCTAGACATCCAAGTTCATCATCATCTTCCATATACTATACTTTATCTGGAAAAAGAATGAAATGGAAATGGTGAGCTCGAAAGCCCCGTAAGGAAATAGACTATCAAAAGGGAACTAAAGATGCCACTGGACATGCTATATATCTAAAGTTCCTGGTTTAATAATTCTAAAATAATACTGAAAGTAAAATACTAGAAAATAAATAGCATAAATAAAATACTGAAAGGAAAAGACAATATATTAACTAAACATCTAACATGCTGAAGTAATTCTGCTGAAATTATGATTATGACTATCTCCAAAATAAGGAGCATAAACTAATGTTTCTAATGTTACGATTCTGATGTCACAACTAATTAAAATAACTGAACTAGATGCAGACCGGATATCCATTATTCTTGCCCATTGACGGGGACTAACCGGCTCCGGCAATAATCTCACATCTACTACCCGTGAGTAGGAAAAGTGATCTTAGGGACCTCGGAGATTCACTCGCGAATCGAAAATAAATAAATATGGTGACATGAACCGTAGCATTTTTCTGATTGTCTACTACTTAGCGTTCATATTTATCTATTTCTCTTTTAGTTTTGTAAAATCATTAACTAAATTCCATATAAATCCTATTGGTTAAAAATACTCATAAAACACTATAATACATATATTTCTATATTTATTCTTTAAACTAAAAATAAGTTTTCTAAAGATACTTTATATCATATTTTGTAACATATGTCATTTTTAAAGGATCGTCACAACTCTTTCTTCATTCAAACCTACGTTAAATCTACTAAAGAAATTTCTTCGAAATGCATACTTGTTAAAAATATGAACTTTATGAATTATATATTTTCTTTACACAAAAATCATAACATTATAAAAATTCATATATCAAACTTAAACCGTAATCATTCAAAACATTATTTACAAATAACTTATTAGTTTTATGAAATATCTAATAACCATAATAAAAGTATTTTCGTAGACTTTTTATAAGTGAAATTATCATGAAATTATTGATAAAATCATAATTCATAATCAATATACAAAATCATACATGATTCTTATTTATTATAAAATAATTGTTTATAAAAACATATAGAAGGTAGGAAAAATCATAAACTTAGAAAAATTCCATCTTATGCACCACCCTGTTGGAAATGAACAGTTTCTAACATTATTTTTAATTTATATCCTAAATCCCAGTGTATATGAAATCATGAAATTTATATTCTAACTATAATGTCAAAAAAAATGCTGGAAAATAATGTACTTACAAAACATAAAATTAAAATAACAATTGATAGCATTTCCTTACCTTTTTAGATTGTTGAATTCATCAGCAACATCTGACACTAAGAAATAACAAGAATTTCCCATCCTAGCTTGGCAATAAACTTCTTGGGCTTGCTACGAATTGTTCTTCGAAATGACTTAGTTTCTTGAAATTTTCTAATAGGACTTAATTTGCTAGCTAGTGAATAAGATAGATAGATAGAAGGGAATAAAGTAGAGGAAGTGGAAAAGAGGAGTTAAATGGTGACTTCATGAGGAGTTAAAATGAAGAGTTGCTTGGTGAGTTAATGAGGAGTTAAATTTATGAAAAGTATTTTTTTATTATTACTTCAAGGTTTGAGCTAAAAAAACCAATTATTTCAATTCTAAGTGTTGATTAATCAAATAAAATAAATAAATAAATTTATTTTTTAAGTATGGACTAAAAGTAATACGGGTCGTGACACATAACATCAATCCCTCTGCTCAGACTGCATCCGGATATTTGACTTAATCATCCACCCAACAATAGTACGCCGGCCGACTGATGAAGTCATTCCACTTGGATCTCGGGACAATATTCTTTCAAATATTTCTTGCTCTTTAGAAATCTCTCAAGGCATGCAAATCCGACTCTTCTCCCGTAAAGAATTTAGGGGAGGAGTTAATACATATTAGTGTATAAATTTTTTTATATAATGTAAAAATACATCTTTTTTTTTTTTGGATTGGGGGTCAGCTCCCCCATTGAGCTCCTTATTGGAGTCGTCCCCTGCCTCCATCAGCGCGGATCTAGAAAGTCAGTAAAAAAAGTACTGAATTTGACCCGTTAAAAATAGAAATACTCTGCATTTTATCTATAGAAAAATATTTCGAACCTCGTGAAAAAAAAAAATTTATTATGTTAAATATTTACGGACCCCGCTAGAAAAGTTTTCTGGATCCGCCACTGGGCTCCATAGTAGGAAGAGAACTGTGACTCGCCCGTCATGATAAAAAAAACAATATCGTATCGGGCCTTTAAGATTGCAAATATCCATCCAAATCGCATTTCCACCCTCATGCTCAACACAGTTTAAATATGTGTAATCTTCAGCAACAGTATAATTTTTGCGCTCACAAGCAATCCAGATAATATTTCAAGCATCTCCAAAAATTCCGATCTCTAAGTATCTAGCTGCCAGATGGACGCTTCTCCATGTAAGGGATACATTAGGCTTCAGCTTGTCAAACGGACTGCCATATTTCTGAACCAGGACTCTCCCCTGTATATACACCTTTTTTTATACGATGATTAAAGTGCTTTTCAAGTTGTTGAAATTGATGTTATAATAATACATGTATTTAACATGTGTATTGCACATATATATCTCTTCACCCTTTATATTGTTGGAGCTAGAGGGAAGAAATATTTTTAAATTGTTTTAAATATAATAATTGTGTATCTTTGTTTCTAAATTTGACAATCATCCTAATCCTTTGAGTTGTGTGGTCTAATATATACCAGGGTGCACTCTTCATTGAAGCATTCTCAGATGTTACTGTCTCCGATTTCAAAAAGGCTCCGACGACAAACAATCAACGGTGGCGGCAACTGCTTTCTTTTCACATCTCCGACGTACTTAAAGGTGCTCCGCTGCTGGTTATGCAGCTGACATGGCTGTCGGACGGTGGTGCCACGTTGGCTGTTGGGTTTAATCATTGCTTGTTGGATGGAATCGGTAGCGGACAGTTTCTTAACTCGTTCGCTGAGTTGGCAAGAAGTAGTAAACCGGGATTGAACCATTTGAATCCTTATCCGATTTGGGCTCGACATTTATTGAACCCAACTCCGGTTCTTGCTAATTTCTCTCATCAGCATTGGAAAAGAGGTACGGTTAATGCTATAATTAAGCTATCTTGAATATTATTAATTTATCCGAAGAAAAAACTAATCAGGTGTAAATTGTTGGTTGTTCAAGAATTTTCAAGACCTTTCTCTACAAATCATGCCGAGTTTGAGAAAGTTCCAGACACATGCGGTTTCCTTTCCCGGTTTACTCAAGAACGACTCGTCCCAACATCCATAACATTTAGTAAGCTCAACATAAACGAGTTAAAGAACTCAGCAACAACGATTCACAACACCAGCATTGAGTTTCCATGCACGTCTTTTGAAGTTATGTCAGCTCACATATGGCGTAGCTGGGCTATATCTTTAAACTTACCTTCCAGACAAATAGTCAAACTCCTCTTTAGCATCAACGTGCGCAATCGAGTCAAGCTGAGTCTACCCGATGGCTATTATGGGAATGCATTTATTCTTGGTTGCGCACAAACGCTGGTTCAAGATTTGATTGAAAAGGGTTTAGGATATGCAACTGAGTTGGTGAGAAGGGCAAAGGAAAAAGTTGATTGTGTGCATGTTAAAGAGGTGGTGGAATCGGTGAGTTCTGGGGCGAGTCCTGACTCAGTGGGTGTGTTGATCTTGTCGCAGTGGTCAAGACTAGGGTTAGAGGAGATCGACTTTGGTATGGGAAAGGCTGTTGATGTGGGACCGGTTTGTTGTGATAAGTATTGTTTGTTGTTGCCTGTGTATGCTCAGAAGGATGCTGTTAAAGTCAACTTAGCCGTTCCTGCTAGTGCCGTTGACCATTACGTACATCTTCTTACAAGCACCCGCACCTAAATATTATATTGGCACGCACACAAGTCATGATCCACCACCATCAAGCAATTATAAAGAATAAAATGGTGAACCCAACTCAATGGGCCTTATGTCTAGAGTTTTGTTGATGATATAAATCGAGTGTTATATAATTCAGTTGTTCATTTTATAAAGGCTCTGTGTACAATTTTTTTTGCTAAGAAAAATTCTTAAAGAACGGCTCAAATACAAGACTGTCCCTACAATACATGATCCCCCTCGGACAACCATCAATCAGTTAGTAGTTAATATAATATAATGATAATATTAACGGCATTAGATATTAATGTAATGATTATCATTAGAGGTGGAATAATTGTTGTTTATCCATAATATATAGCTGAATTAAAAACGGTATATTAGTGTTTTCTCTATACTTTTAATATGTGTGTAAATTATGAAAATCCGGGGAGACTGGTGGAGGAAAATCCGGAGTTTATTTCAATTTATGTTATTTATGGTAGTCTTTTAAATATTATTAGAAAATAAAATAAGATTTTTATTTGAATCAGCCAATTATCACATGTCGTAAATATGCCCCTAATTTCCGCCAAATTATGTTAATGTTAAATATTGATTTGCATTATTTTGAGTAAGTTTTTTGCTTTAGCTATCTACGGTTCAGCTTGTGGACTATTTCAAGGGAGTTGAAATTGAATAATATTTCCAAAAGGGAGTTGAAATTGAAAATAATTAATCGAATTTCATCAATTGATCTAATACTTTTTACATTTATACTTTAAGTTTACTTTTCATAACCCTAATAATTTACATCAATTAACGAAATTCCAGGATTAATTAGACTTTTCGTTTGCGTTATGTCCCAAACATTTTGAGACGGAGGGAGTATTAAACATATTTCAGATATTTTCTCTGTTTCAATGGTTTAGTTCTCTTGCGTTATTTTCTGGGTGTTTCTCTGATACGCCTCCGGCGTCATTCAATGCGCTTTATGTGTTACCCAGATATTATTGGTAATCTACTGTCATTCACTGATAATATACTGCATGAAGTACAATGGTTTTAATATATTGTACGAAGTACAATGGTTTTTTAAAATCTTGTTAGGGGTATGACAAGTTTTATTCGCCATGTTGTATTAAGACAATGTATTGTACGAAGTACTTGGATCGACATGTCACGTCAGAGGTATTTCTAGTCATATTACGTCTCGTGTTGCAACATGCACTTATGTTGATTGTAGCATACATGGTACCTGTGAGTATTTGGTATTGGTTGTACCGAATCGAAAGAACGTGAAACATATATGTGTAGACAAGACAAGAACCTGAATATGCTTAATAGGTAAAGAACTGAACAAATATGTGCCAAAATGAACTGAATGAGAGAATAAGACACATTTTTATGCATTTTGTTGGTAGGCTTTAAAAGTAGCTTTAGTCTTTTATCCTTTAAATTGTTTTTGTGAACCGGTAAAATAGATTAGTATCATGTCTTTCGGCTTTTGGTAAATATGAATCTATCTTTTTGATATTCTACTCAATACTGATTTGTGCACAAGCCACTCTTTCCTTATTTATTGAGAAGTCTTTGTAGGGTTATAAAGACAGTTACACAACTCTGAACAACAAGCATATGATGGATGATTGGTGTTCTATTACGGTGATTAGGTGATACTTAGTTTTTTTTTTTTCTGCAGGCTTGCACGCCAAATATTTGCTTTAATAAGTCCACATAGTGAAAATGTTGTACTTAAGGATTTATAGTAATGTTTCACTTAGTTGTGAGTTAGTTTGCAACAAAGATCGTAATGGGTGTGTGTTTCCACACTATTGTTGTGCAGATACATAGTTCATGTTTAACTAAGATAGTAGTTGTGGACATGACGCATGCGAAGACCTTAGGGGTCTGCTTTCCGAGCATGAAATGTTTCATTTTTCCCGTGCAATAATTCTTTTTGATACTGTCAGTTTTGGTGACTTAGATCTCTAAACTGATGAATAAACTAGTGGAACTATCTGAGAAACTAAGACTGAGAATGATGGTCAGTTCAGTAAGTATTCAGTTTTGTGAAAGTCGGTTTTGGTGGAGTGCAAACTGAGTTTCTTCTGAAGTTAGCAGCCAGTTTGGTCTACTGAGTTTTGTTGAATATAACTGAGTTCTACATCTGAGCAGTTGATTACAAGTCTGGAAAGTCAGTTTGAACCGAGTTTCATCTGGTGGATAACAGCTGGAGTTGGGATCCATATATGAGGTATTTATGGCAGTTCCGACAAAGATCTTATGGCGGTTAAGGTTTAGGAAATTGTGTCTATAAATACCAATGTTGTAATCAATGCAGAGTGTGTCTTTCATAAGTGTGTAAAAATTCTTGTAATTTTGTGCATAATAAAATATCTCATTTTTTCTGTGGAATAGTCGGCACAATACCGGAAACCACGTTAAATCACTGTGTTCTATTTGTTTATGTGTTTATCAATTTCCGCCATACTTTATGTTTTCATTGCTACTGTTTTAATCTTTCTTAAAATGCAAGCTTCTCATCTGTCTTTTAACAAACTGGTATCGGAGCCAGGTTCAAGATTCAAAGAGTTTCAAGTTGAACAGAGTTGGTCTTCACCAAGACCAGTGACCGGTGCTAAGATTCTGTGATCAAAGTTTTGTTCTTTAATTAGAAGGATGTCAGCATTGAACGTAAAGATTGATAAATTTACAGGGAGGAACAGTTTTAGTTTGTGGCAAATCAAGATGCAGGCCTTGTTAAAGCAACAAGGATTGTGGACTCTTTTATCTGATAAAGGGGATGCCAGTTCAACAGATTATGCCAGTCTGGAGGAGAAAGTACATTCAACCATCATGTTGTGTTTGTCTGATGATGTTATCACATAATTTGCTGAGGAAGACACCGCTGCCAAGTTATGGTTGAAGCTTGAAAGCACTGTATATGACCAAGTCATTGACCAACAAGTTGTTGCTGAAGTAGAGGCTATTCAGCCTTAGATGCATGAGGGGGCTCAATTGAAAGATCATCTTGATCAGCTGAACACAATATTACTTGATCTTAGGAATATTGATGTTAAGATTGAGGATGAATATGCTGCTTTGATTTTGCTGGTTTCATTACCAGCTTCCTATGAGAACTTTGTGATGTCCTTCATAGTTGGGAAGGATACATTTGCTTCGGAGGATGTAAGGTCAGCTTTGCATGCTAGGGAGCTGAGACATAAGGCAGTTGGGGCAGACAATCAGGCTGTTGGACTAGTAGTCAATAGCAACAGTGGAAAAGAGCATGGTCAGTCTAGGAAGAAAAATTCCAAGAAGACAAGGTCCAAAGGCCCTAAATCCACAGATTGTTTGCAATTATTGTAAGGAGTAGGGACATTGGAAGTCCAATTGTCCAAAGAGGAAGAAACAACATGGGAACAGTTCTAGCACAGCTGTTGTGGCAGCTGAGCATGACTCGGATGAGGATATGGTCCTAGTGGTAGGAGAGTCAACACATCAAACTGCTATATGGGGTATCCTTTCATATTTGCCCTCACAGAGAGTGGTTCTCAAGTTACCAGCAGATAGATGGTGGTCATATATCTATGGCAAACAACAAGGTCTGTAAGGTATGTGGGATTGGCTCAATTTAGTTGAAGACAGAGGATGGAAGATTCTGTAAACTGAGTGAACTTAGACATGTTCCACAAGATGACCAAAAACTTCGTATCTCTCAGTTCTTTAGACAGTAGGTGATTCAGTTTTAAGGAAAGTGGAGTGCTGAGTGTCTATAAAAATTCAGTTTTTGTTCTCAAATGAGTCAAGAAAGGGACTCTGTATATACTACAAGGGTCAGTTGTTGCTGGTTCTGCTTATATGGCATCAGCTGAGATTCATCAGTCACAGCTTACAAAACTATGGCAAATGAGACTGGGTCACATGGGTGAAAAAGGGATGCATGTTCTTTCTCAAAAGGATCTTCTTGGGAAGTGTAAGGTCAAACATCTGGATTTTTGTGAGCATTGTGTGTTTGGGAAGCTTCATAGAAGCAAGTTCTCAAAAGGGGTACACAACACAAAGTCATCACTTCATTACATTCATTCTGATTGTTGGGGCCTTCAAAGGTGGAGTCATTGGGTGGTCACATATATTTTGTGTCATTCATAGATGAATATTCAAGGATGACTTGGGTGGTTGTTAAGGGTGATTTTATACGTTTTATAAGGATATATTTTATATCAATATTCCCCATATATGGATGTTTTTCATAGAAATCGAGCCTTATATTGAGATATTGAGTAAATGGTGTTTTTAATAGGTTAATTGCAAAATGTAACGATTTATGTGCTTAAATTGTAATTTTATGTTATTTTGGGATTGTGTTATGCTTTGGTATATTTTCCTATATTGTAGATACATATTTTGGCATGCAGTGGTGCTGATGAAACACAAAAGTGAAGTATTTAACAACTTCAAGCTGTGGAAAGCTCTAGTTGATAATCAGTTGGGGAAGAAGATCAAGAGGCTTCGTACTGATAATAGTCTAGAATTCTACTGGACTGAGATACATTTTGCAAAACTAAGGGTATTGTCTGACATCATACAATCAGGAATACTGCTCAGCAAAATGGTGTAGCTGAGAGAATTAATCAAACTCTTCTGGAGAGGGCAAGATGCATGCTCTCTCATGCTGGTTTTTCAAGGAGATTTTGGTTAAAGGCTGTAAGCACAACTTTCTACTTAATCAACAGGAGTCCTCACACCAGGATCAAGACACCAGTTGAAATGTGGCAGGAAAGCCTACAGATTACTCAGTTCTAAGGGTTTTTGGAAACACAATTGACTATCATGTCAATGAAGGGAAACTGGAACCAAGGGCCAAGAAAGGAGTTTTTATAGGATATGATGATGGAGTAAAAGGGTATAGAAAACAGAGTTATTCTCAGTAGAGATACAGTTTTCGATGAAAATTCTATGCTCAGTTCATCAGTGGGAAGGATAACTAAAATCGAAACCAGATCAAACCGAGAAAAGCGACGATTAGGTGGAGCTTCAGTGGAGTCAGTTGAAATGCAACAATCAACTAATCTAAGTCAGTTTTCATTTGATCTCGTTATCGAACCGTAATCGAATCCAAGCCGGTCGGTGAGCAAATGTCGATTAAGCGTCAACCGAGAACATGGGTCGTGAGTATAGCTATCGTGAGCTAGAAGATCCAATGTTGGGGTACCTCCCAAGAGGTATGGGTTTGATGATATGGTTGGATATACACTTCAAGTTGCAGAAAAAATGGATGGTTTTGAACCTTCTACTTACAGAGAAACATTAACATGTTCTGAAGCATCTCAATGGCTTGCTGCCATGAGAGATGAAATAGAGTCATTACTGAAGAATCAGACTTGGGATCTAGTTAAACATCCATCTGATAGGAGAGTTGTTACTTGTAAATGGGTTTTCAAGAAGAAGGAAGGGATAACTGAGGCAGAAGAAGTTAAGTATAAGGCACGTTCGGTTGCAACAGTCAGAAAGGAGGGTGGAACTTTGATAAGATATTCTCACCAATAGTCACATATACTTCAATCAGAGTGTTACTAGCAATGATGGCACATCAGGACTTAGAAATTGAGCTGTTAGATGTGAAGACAGCTTTTCTACATGGTGAGGTAGATAAAAAGATATACATGACTCAGCCAGAGGGTTTTCAAGTTCCTGGTAAAGAAGATTTTATGTGCAAGTTAAAGAAGTCCTTGTATGGACTGAAGCAGGCTCCTAGACAATGGTATAAAAGGTTTGATAGTTACATGATCCAGTTAAGTTACAACTGAAGTCCTTATGATTGCTATGTTTACAACAGTCAGTTGGAAGATGGATCATACATCTATCTTGTGTTATATGTGGATGACATGCTAATAGCTGCAAGAAAGAAGTCTGATGTTCAGTATCTGAAAGACCTTATCAGTGTTGAGTTTGAAATGAAGGATTTGGGTGCGGCCAAGAAAATTTTAGGAATGGAGATCTGGAGAGATAGAAATCAGAAGAAATTTTTTTATCTCACCAGGGCTATATACCGAAGATTTTGTCAAAGTTTGGCATGTCAGCTGCTGAGCCAATAGATACTCCTATGTAATCAAATATTCATTTATCAGTTTTTGCTTCACAGTCAGCAGAGAGAGAATGAGTACATGTCAAGAGTGCCCTATGCTAGTGCAGTTGGCAGTCTGGTGTATGCAATGGTATGCACTAAGCCTGATCTGGCTCAGGCAGTCATTGTTGTCAGATGGTTTATGGCTCTACTTGGAAAGGAACACTGGAAAGCTGTGAAAAGAACGTTCAGGTACCTTAGGGGTACAACTGATGTTGGTCTCATTTATGGAGGTGATACTCAAGAACTGATCACGGATACTGTGATGCTAATTATGTAGGTGATGTGGACAGCATAAAATGAATGACTGGTTATGTTTTCACATTGGGCAATTCAGTTGTCAGCTGGAAAGCAACTCTTCAGGCAATAATGACTTTATCAACCATCGGTTGAATATGGCTCTTCAAGCAAGCGACCAAGGAGGGTATCTGGTTGAAGGGACTAGTCAGTGATTTGAGGCTACATCAGGATCAAGCTGAGATTTATTGTGACAGTTTGAGTGCAATCTGTCTAGCTAAGGATCAGGTTCATCATGAGAGAACCAAGCATATTGATGTAAGGTATCATTTTCAGAGAAATGAGAAGAGGGTTGTAGTGAAGAAGATCAGCACCAAGGGTAATCCTGCTGATATGTTCACTAAACCAGTTCAGCAGAGCAAGTTTCAGTTGTGCCTGGACTTGCTGAATATTCAAAGCTTACTGAAATCTGGATACTCAGCTGAGGGCAGATCAGCTTGAGTTGATTCTGTGGAAAAGTCTGGTACAAATACATCTGATTATGCAATCTGGTTGACTGTGAATGAGAGTTCAAGTCAAGGTGGAGATTTGTCAGTTTTGGTGACTTGATCTCTAAACTTATGAATAAACTGGTGGAACTAATCTGAGAAACTGAGACTGAGAATGATGGTCAATTCAGTAAGTATATTCAGTTTTGTGAAAGTCGGTTTTGGTTGAGTGCGAACTGAGTTTCTTCTCAAGTCAGCAGTCAGTTTGGTCTGCTGAGTTTTGCAGAGTATAATTGAGTTCTACATCTGAGCAGTTGATTACAAGTCTGGAAAGTCAGTTTGAAGATGAGTTTCGTTTGGTGGATAACAGCTGGAGCTGGGGTCCACATCTGGGGTATTTATGGCAGTTCCGACAAAGATCTTTTGGCGGTTAAGGTTTAGGGATTTGTGTCTATAAATATCAATGTTGTAATCAATTCGGAGTGTGTCTTTCACAAGTGTGAAAATTTTGTAATTTTGTGCATAATAAAATATCTCATTTTTTTCTGTGAAGTAGTCGGTACAATACCGAAAACCACGTTAATTCACTGTGTTCTATTTGTTTCTGTGTTTTATCAATTTCTGTCATACTTTATGTTTGTTTTGCTACTGTTTTAATTTTTTCTTAAACTGCAAGCTTCTTATTTGTATTTTAACACTTACTTTAATAATTTTTAGATTTTTCTATAAGTCACGTGGTGAAAAACGCCGTTTCCGGTTAACGACTCGGTTTTGAATACACGCGTAAAGTTGGTGGAGTGGAAATAAAGATTCCTTGTTTTATTAATTTAGATAGATATATCATCATAAACAACACTACAAAAAAATTGTACTGCAAAGGTAATGAACCTGTGGTATCTTTGGTGCAATATATATAGTATCAATATTTACTTTCATCTTGTTCATCAACATTCCAAGAGTCCATCAGAAAAATATAGATATATATATTCCTGCAATTAAATCCACAGCAATGTCTGCAACAGTAATGGTGAAAGAAGCAATTATAGTTCAACCATCAGAACCCACTCCAAATCAAGTTTTAAAACTCTCCGCCCTCGACTCCCAACTCTTCCTCCGCTTCACCGTCGAATACCTCCTCGTCTACGGCCCAAAGCCTGATTTGGATAAACTTACGATTTCCGGCCGCCTGAAGTCTGCTTTGTCTAGAATCTTGGTTCCTTACTATCCTTTAGCCGGAAGAGTCAGAGCCTCCTCTACGGCCCAAAGTTCCGGCGGCTTGGAGGTGTTGTGCCAAAACCAGGTAACTAAAACCACCAGAACTATTATTATTAATATTATTATTATTATCGTTTTTTTCCGAAGAAAATTGCAAGAACAAGTTGAACCGTTTGTTTTATTAATTAGTTGATCTAATGGTTTTACATTGCTTCGAGGAGAGATAGGGAAATGAAAAAATAAATGAAAAATTAATAACATAATAAACTAATTTAAAGATAAAACTTTTTATTATATTCTTAAAGCTAAGTGATCAACAAGAGTTGGGATGATCCGACGGGCAGAAGCAATCTACTTTTATCAGTGGAATGATACTTTATCAGTGGGATGATCCAACGGGCCGATGCCATCTACTTTTTTCAGTGGGATGATCTGACGGGCCCACGCCATCTCACTAAGTTTTTTTTTTTTTTTTTTTTGGTTTAAGTTCACTAAGTTGTTTTAAATGGATAATTCAATTTACAGTGTCACGACATAATTTTATATCATTGACTATGATTAGTTTACCTAATATCACTAGCAAGGACATAGCCAAGTATTGGGTTTAGGGTGACTAAGCTCACCCGATTGTTATTTTTAAAATATTAAGTAAATCTTTATATCAAGCTCAATACAATCAGATGTTTTAAGATCATCTCCAAGGGGAACATCAAATTTACCCTAAATCATCAAATTCTACCTAAATATCTTACATCATCTTCAACAATCTCATCTCAAATCTTATCCCAAAAAAATATTCTAAGAATATTCCATATTAATCTATATTTTTAACAAACTATTCCAAATAAATTTATTTCATCAAATACCAATAATTTTTAACAAACTTTGTAATATTTTCTTTTAAGTGAGTAATAAATTTCTTTTATAAAAAATAAAATATATTATAATTATTTTTATTGAAAACGATACTACACATGTTAAAGGTTAAAAAAAAAACTTATCCGTTCACAAAGCGATTAAAATGCAAACATTTAAATAAATGTATGATTTTATTCAGTGTGTTTGTATTTCTAATGTCAAATAAATATATGATTTTTATCGTATTAAATATAATGTGTCAAATTTTTCATTGATTTTTATCGTATTTATCGTATCAAATTATAACGTACGATATAAGTTTTAAATTTTTAACAACACATTTATTTGAAGAGAGAAGGAAAAAAAAAAAAAAAAAAAAAAAAAAAAAGCATTGAGTGTTGATTTGGGGGAGAAAGAACTGGCCCCAAATTTGGGGTAAGAATTGATAATACCAAAAAAATGGGGAAGATTTGGGGGAGGGTTGGAGTTTGAAAATACCTCATTTTGGGGGTTTGGGGGGTTGGGGGAGGGTTGGAGATGCTATAATATACCTGGATCCTTTATATATATATATATAGTTTACTAGTCCATCTAAAAATAAATTCATAGCTCTGTTATTTTTTTTTTAATTGACCACTAGATATTATGATCAATAATAATATAAGAACATGTTGTGTAAGTTATTGTTTGAGTAGTTATGAGTTTTATGACGGTAGCGTTGCCGGTCGCAAATATACTTTCCAATATGGACAAAGATTCTTTAATATAGAGTTCAATTATTTCCAGCAAAAACACTACACATCACATTAAACGTATTGTATTAGAAATATAATCATTAACAATGTATACACATGAAAATCATGTCACGTTTAGTGTTTTCATGGATCCATGTGGAACTCTTCACCAAAGCGAAACTCTCTTCTCAATAGAATATCCCGAAATTCTTACCAAAGTGGTTTTTACTCTTTTTTTTAATTGTTTTGTTAGGTTTTTTTTTTTTTTTTTTCATTAAATGGCAAAAGGACTACTTTTGTATCTATTTATAGGGAAATTCTTACCCGGAGAGGCCTCGCGCGCATCGTCCGTTGGATGTGCGACATATGCGTAAGAAGACAAATACTAGTTTGTCTTTTTACACACATATTGCACATCCAACAGAACAGAGTAGGCGAGGAGCTTGCGGGTAGGAATTTCCCCTATTTATGCAATTAGGACACAACCTGAAGGTGCAAGATTAATGAGGACAGAAACCCATAATTGGATGGAAATTATTAGTGCCAAAAAAAAAAATCTTTACTTCATTCCTCAGACTTACACAATTAAAATTACTTTAAAATCTATATCATTAGATCTGTCTCTAAAATTGCGTTTTTTCACCAGTTTTTTAATTTTTTCGTTCTTATTCTTTCAGGATCTCGTTTGATATATTTTAAGATCATCAGTTATATGTCAAGACCATTTTATGTGTGAAAATTCTTTGTTGAGTTTATCTAATTAAAGATGAAGCAAGCAGGATGTAATTTTGATACATTTTATGTGATTTTTTTTATAATGGAATTAGAAATATTACGAAAATAAATATTATTTTCAATATATAACGAAAATTTAGTTTTAATACATTAGTTTCAAATTATTTGATCAAATAAACATATGTTTGTGAAAAAGATTTGTAAGTACTTCCTCCGTTAAAATAACCGAAATGAGATCTTTAAAAGATATGTTTGAATAAGCTGAAGCGATTACATTTTCAATGCAAAGATTTATTGCTTTTCCCACATCTAAGAGAATAAATAAAACATTGTATTAATAATAAAGTAAGAGTTTTTTTAATTATAAATTAAGAGTTTTTTTAGTCATTTTAGCATTCGAATTAAAATATTAATTCATATTCTTAATATGCGTGTTTTTGGCAATTGCCTCAGTTATTTCGGAATGGAGGGATTATTATTTTTAAACCATTCATTTTAGGGTAAATTTGATGTAGAATTAGTAGAGATGATAAAGATATTTGATAAAATACATCAATTCATGGAATGGTGTAAAATTCAGTGTCAATTATTGGAGATGTCCCAACATATATAAATATGAAATCAAATAATAATGTTATTTTCAGAAATAATTATTATATGGAAGAGCTTTTATAGTTTAATAGTTGAACCAAATGTAATTAATTACGACTCCACATTTTTATTATCTTTTACCTTACACTTTTACTATTTGAAAGATGGTAGAAATGTTTAAATATAAGCACTTGCAGTAGATATTATAAATCTTTTAGAAACTGTATTTTAGATATTCCAACATTCAAATTTTAGGTAAAATAAAACTGCAGCAAAAACTTTATTTTATATTGTAAAATACAGATTTTTTTTGTTGTGAAAATTTACATCTACCTCATTAATTTAGATATTGGACTTTATATCTAATGCATGATGTAAAATAGAGAATATGATGTGTTTCATTTTGAATAGAGATTTTGTAAAGAAAAAAAAATGTTTATTTAAAACTGTAAAAGATAGAATTTGTTCAGAGGAATTGTGTTATTATTGTATAACCAGCCAATGCCCCCACTAATATCCGAGATTGCTTATTTATCGAAACGAAATTGTTTTGCTATTAAAAATATAAAAATACTATTGATGGCTCTGTTGGAGAGACGGTTACGGAAAATATTAATGGCGATTGAT
Organism: Gentiana macrophylla; assembly: GCA_026214975.1. NCBI lineage: Eukaryota > Viridiplantae > Streptophyta > Magnoliopsida > Gentianales > Gentianaceae > Gentiana > Gentiana macrophylla. Next base: position 14,844,059 of record CM047806.1, on the reverse strand, counting down.
TTCCTACGACACTCCTCAATCATTGCAATCATTGTAATAATTGTGTAATAATTATTTCGATTCTCTCTCAAATACTCTAGGCTATAAATCAGTCATTGTAATATTGTTTGAAGATCAATGGAAGATAACGTTCGATGGTATCAGAGCCAAAATAATCTCATCCCCATAAAATTCTCCCTTCTCGTCCCCCCCACCCCCCACCCTTCCTCCTTCTTCTTCTCCGGCAAACGATGGCTATTTCAGACTCCTCTCAACTCACCACCGGTGAGACTTCTTCTTCTCCCTATCCTACATTCAATCCTTCTTCTACAATTCACATAACCAAACTCACCCGCACAAATTATCATCTATGGAAGGCACAAATACAACCCTACTTTCGTGGCCAATGAGTGGTTGGCTTTATTGACGGTACTCTCAAACCACCACCGGAGACTATCACAGCCAACGGAGTTACCAAACCAAATCCGGAATTTGCGCATTGGACTAAGCAAGATAGTATGATCTTGAGCACCATCACGTCATCCATCTCCGACGACGTACTCGCACATGTCTTTACAGCCACGACATCGGCGGAAATTTGTTCCGCCCTAAACACTTGTTTCTCTTCTCAATCACGGGCTCGATTGGTGCAAAATGGATTTTCGCTCAAAGAAATGTCTTTTTCTTGGGTACAGTGATCACCATCATGGATATAAGTGTCTCGACCTTACCTCGGGCCATCTTTATCTTTCTCGCCACGTGGCCTTTGATGAAGTCACCTTTCCGTACACCCCTTCCTCTACTCCTCCCTCATATGATCTTCTTGCCGTTCCTCTTCCCACCTCCATCACCACCCCTCTCGGCCTCTCTCTCCCTCCCCCCAAACGAAGATGTATCTCCTTCTCCTCCTCTGTGTCATCCCATTCCAACCTCTTCTCCTGTGAACTCTCCTTCAATCTCTTCCTCCACCTCTCCTTCCGATTCTCCACCTCAAGCTCCTCATTGCATGATCACCCATTCTAAAACCAACACTCTCAAACCGAAGCAATGGCCTTCCGACTATATTCTTCCAAAAGCCTACCTCATGGAACACCAGCCCACTGAACCCACCTCCTACTCCATTGATGTTCGCTCTCGAGAATGGCGAGATGCTATGTGGGATGAGATTAACGCTCTTGTATAGAATGACACTTGGGACTTAGTCCCCTACGATCCTCACATGAATGTTCTCGGCAATAAATGGGTTTACCGTATTAAGAAACATGCCAACGGTCAAGTAGAACGCTATAAAGCTCGGCTCGTTGCAAAGGCTTCCATCAGGAAGCCGGTGTTGATTTTTCCATGACATTTAGCCCGGTTGTCAAACCGGTCACGATTCCGTTACTATTATCTCTTGCTTTGACTAATGATTGGTCTATTCAGCAGGTTGACGTACAACATGCCTTTCTCCATGGCTATCTCTCCGAAGATGTCTATATGTCCCAACCACAGGGATTTGTGCATCCGGATTTTCCCACCCACGTCTGCAAACTTAAGCGAAGTCTTTATGGGCTTCACCAAGCTCCCAGGGCCTGGTTTTCTCGATTTACTAATGTTTTATTATCTTATTGGTTTTTCTGCATCGCAGGCCGATACCTCACTTTATATATATCTCGATCTGGATCTCAATGTGTGTATGTTATTATTTATGTCGACGATGTCATCATCACAGGTTCCTCTTCGGCACTAGTTCGACAGGTTATTGATCACTTAATTGGGTTCTCACTTTCCCTTTAAGGATCTCGGTGGTTTATCTTATTTCGTGGGCATTGAAGTCTTACCTACTATTGATGGTCTTTTTCTTAACCAGCGTAAATACATTCTCAGCCTTCATCAGCGAGCTGGCATGGAAAACTCTAAACCATGCCACACGCCTATGGCCTCCAACACTTCACTTAGCCGCTCAGATAGGTTACCATTCTTGGATGTCACTCTTTATCGCAGCATTGTTGGAGGATTATAATACTTAAATTTTACTCGCCTGGACATTGCCTTTGCTGTCCATAAAGTCAGCAAGTACATGCACTCTCCTCGTGACACTCATTGGGCGGCTATGAAGAGCATTCTTCGTTACCTTAAGTTCACGCTTGATCATGGTCTTCTCTTACTTCGCCGCGGCTCTCTTCACCTTCAAGCATTCTCTGACGCTGACTGGGCCACTGATTCTGATGACCGACGCTCCATAGGTGCATACTGCATTTTTCTTGGTTCCAACCTCATCAATTGGCGATCCAAACAATAGATTACTGTCGCCAATAGTAGCACCGAGGCCGAATACAAAGCCCTCTTCAATCCAGCCGCCGAATTGCAATGGATTAGTCAATTGTTGCGTGAACTTGCTATCCACACCACCGCGCCACCTATCCTATGGTGTGACAATATCGGTGCTACGTATCACACTGCCAACCCAGTCTTCCATGCTCGGACATGATTTTCACCATGTTCGTGAACTCGTTGCTATGCGAAAGCTTCAAGTGGCCTTTATCTCTTCTCAGGATCAGCTCGCTGACCTCCTCACCAAGCCGCTTAGTCATACTCGCTTTCATCTTCTCAAGGACAATCTCCACGTTCACCCAGTTCCCGTGGGATTGCAGGGACGTGTTGGAGAGACGGTTACGGAAAATATTAATGGCGATTGATTTCCTATGATACTCCTCAATCATTGCAATCATTGTAATAATTTGTAATAATTGTGTAATAATTATTTCGATCTCTCAAATACTCTAGGCTATAAATCAGTCATTGTAATATTGTTTGAAGATCAATGGAAAATAACGTTCGATAGCCCCCATGGATTATCATTTTAACTCCAATGACTTGTTGGAGAAAATTTTCTGGATATGTCGGTGTGTATATATGACGGGAAATTTTATGGTGGTCAATGACCACCAAACTCAATCTTGAATTCAATGGTTGAGAATTAACACACATGATCATAATTACTCATGTGATGACATGTGTCCATAGAGTTTGGTGGTCATTGACCACCGTAAACTTTGCCATATATGACATATCTACAACGTTTTTGTTGTTTATGTTTCAGGGTGCACTCTTCATTGAAGCATCCTCAGATGCTACCGTCTCCGAGTTTGAAAATGTTCCGACGAACACTAAGTGGTGGCGGGAGCTGCTTTCTTTTCATGTCTCCGATGTACTTAAAGGTGCTCCGCCGTTGGTTGTGCAGCTGACATGGCTGTCAGACGGTGGTGCCACGTTGGCTGTCGGGTTTAATCATTGTTTGGTGGATGGAATCGGTAGCGGTCTATTTCTTAACTCGTTTGCTGAGTTGGCAAGAAGTTGCAAAACGGGTTTAAACGATTTAAACCCGTATCCGGTTTGGGCTCGCCATCTATTGAACCCAACTCCTCTTCTTGGCAATTTCTCCCGCTGGCTTAGAAAAAGAGGTATAGATAAAGATCTTGAATATTAGTACATGTTTGCCTTCAATTTTTTTTATTAATTGATTTTGACCATTTTTTTTTTCTTCACTTTTGTCCTTCAAATTTTGTGTAATTTGTGGCACTATTCAAGATTTTTCAAGACCCTTATCCATACAACCCCGGACCCGGAGAAATCATGGTGAGTTCGAGAAAATTACAGACATGTGCGACTTCGTTTCCCGGTTCACTCAAGAACAACTCGTCCCAACATCGATAACATTGAACAAGAGAAACATATACGACTTAAAAAAATCAGCAACATCAATGAATTGCAGCGACATTGAGTTTCCATGCACGTCTTTTGAAGTTGTGTCAGCTCACATATGGCGTAGTTGGGCTATATCTCTAAACTTACCTTTGAAACAAGTAGTCAAACTTCTCTTCAGCATCAACGTGCGCAACCGAGTCAAGCCGAGTCTACCCGGTGGCTATTATGGGAATGCATTTGTTCTTGGTTGCGCACAAACGCGGGTTCAAGATTTGATTGAAAAGGGCTTATGCCATGCAACTGACTTAGTGAAAAGAGCGAAAGAAGAAGTTGATTGTGAGTATGTTAGGGAGGTGGTGGAATCGGTCAGTTCAGGCGGGGCGAGACCTGACTCGGTCGGTGTGTTGATATTGTCTCAGTGGTCTAGGCTTGGGTTAGAGGAGATTGACTTTGGAATGGGAAAGGCGGTCGATGTGGGACCCGTTTGTTGTTATAAGTATTGTTTGTTGTTGCCCGTTTGTGCTCACAATGATAAGGATAAGAATAAGAATAAAGATAAGGATAAGGATAAGGATAAGGATAAGGATGTTGTTAAAGTCAACTTAGCCGTTCCTTCCAGTGTTGTTGACCATTACCTGCAACTTCTTACAAGCACCAACACTTGACTCCGTTGACCGTGGCGAAGGAAAGATTTAAAATACAACTATATTAGAATTGTATCGTTTTACTTTTGTTTATCGTGTCTTTTTTTACATTATATGATATGAATGTATGACGAAAGACAATGAGAATATATAAGAGGAAATGATGCATATGTTATATAACATGATTTGCACAATAATAAACAACATGTTCTCCGACTTGATTCATGTAAAGTTACCACCTCTACGTATTTTCTATGGCATACATATTTTTCAATGGTATATATGAAGACAAAATGTGTTACAAGGTAGCTATGTGAAAATGCTTTGTCAAGATCTCTACGAACTGTCTTACAACCGGCTTGCGCCCCGGTCTGTCGGAAGACTCCATGACATATAGATTTAATCCGATTATAATATATATCTTAATCTTACGAGCACCACACCAAAATTTACAATTATTTCATTATATACCATCATTGAATTAGAAACATCTCATTCTAAGGATATCGAGCTCCTATCAAAAAAATGAAATGGCAAAGTGTGTTGTACGGCATGCGACTCAAAGTTTTTTAAGAGTAAATCATAAGACTATGTAAACGAAAGTCTTGACGTAATATCGAGTAATTAAAGAAGATAACGGAAGGAAAGAAACATAACCAAAATATTTATTTCGACACTCGAGAGATGGCCATCGAGGTCTTCCATAAGAACACCACACTATAATATCATTGTTGTCAAAAATAAAATCATGAATAGCTAATAACTCTGGAATCCTTAACAACTAACATTTCTATCGAGTAATTAAAGAAGAACGGAACTATAGAGATGGCCATTGGTTGGTGCACATGCCTTATTCAAAGGAAATAAAACTAACGGACTACTAAATCATAAGGAAAACTCAATGAACCCCATCTTAAACTTGCTCCCCATCATACTCTTTAGATACATGCAGATTTTTTCTCATGCCAAAATAAAGGAGTGAGCACTAGGTACTGAAAGAGAGGGATTCGAACCCTCGGTACCACGAGCTAAATCCCCAACTTGGAACGCTCAGTAATTGTCAAGAACCGAGAGACTTGACATGAATCCACTCTACCCAGTTACAAAATAATATACAAGCATAGTGATACTACTTTAAGAGCATACTAATAACAATGCACAGAAACATGACCTAGTAACTAATTATGTTCATCTGACATGTACTTGTTCGGTTTGTTTATCAACTTACTTAGATGTTCATGTTTCTCGTCTACATACATAGCATACTCATGTTCAAGTTTACATACATAACATAGTTGTGTTATTGTTCTAGCTACACAAACAAAACCAAATAATCAAAGATAATACACATGCTTAAACCCTAGCATGAGGGCCTTTGAAACTTGGGTAATACGGTTTGCCAACATCCCATGTGACATGTCAAATCATGGCATTCTTATATTGCATTGAGCTATTACAAAGGTAATCCAACTAGCTAGTCATACATAGAAAAGGATCCTTAGATCGCAGTATCTTATAATGCATTGCGTCTAACGATTGTACCTCACCAAGCATATTTGGGTAGTCATGTTAAACATGTAAGAGTACATGAAAGCACATAACAGCATGCTCAAACCCTTATCTAATCCATTGCTCATACAAATGTCATAACAACACAATACTACCAAGACTATCTCCACTACTCGAATCGATATGCACAAAAACAATTTGTAGAAACTTCCAAAAAATATACGATACTTGAAAATACTACGTAAATGCATAGAACTATCGGAAAATCGGACTAGATAGGTCAACCAGATCGTGACCCCCACAGACAAGGTCGTGGAAACGACTTGATCAGCCTTTCAGGTTCTTCTTTCCGTGCTACAATTACCCGGCAACTACTCTGCACGTAGTCATGTTCAACATCGTGCAATTTTCCAGAAAAAACAGTATATGAAAAACATAACATGTATCCGACACATATACGCATCGGAATACTTAGGATGCACACCTCAGAGCGAATCCAGAATTTTAAAAATTGGATACGGGATTCGAATATGCATATTCATAACTTGAATATGTGAATGATGAACCACATCGAAAATTGAGTATCGAAGATTAAGATAACCACTAAAATTGTTATATTTTATGTACTTTCATATTTGTTATTTGGTCGTTATAGTTTTCTTACAGTTTGGTCCTCATATTTTCAATATATACCGAAATGTCCTTCGTACCCGTATCTAATGTTTTTTCAAAAATCCCTCACCCACGGACCTCGTATACACATATCTAATACTCTCATATCCGTATCCATACAACCTAGCACAATGTTAGTCAACAGGTCCTGTAAATATTGCTACTGAGTCATCACAATTTCATCTTTATTCCAAACTTTAATGAGAGAGATTTTGTAATAGAAACATTGTATTGTATGAAGTGTAATACATACACATCTCTATCATGTTAATGAAAATAGAAATGTGACGATATGATACATATCACTTAATTTGTATAACTTAGTTATATAATTAAAAAAAAATTGCTTTGATGAACAACCGATTGATCATTCTGGGTACGGCATGCGACTTTTAGAGTTAATCATAATACTATGTAAGTCTGACGTAATATCAAAGTAATTAAAGAAGATACGGAAGGAATGAAACATACTGACACTCGAGAGATGGACCATCGAGGTCTTCCATAAAAACACCACACTAGAATATCACTGTTGTCAAAAATAAAATCATGAATAGCTAATAACTCTGGAATCCTTAACAACTAACATTTCTAAAAAGAAGAACTACTATAGCTGGTTGGTGCACATGCCTTATTCAAAGGAAACAAAACTAACGGACTACTAAATCATAAGGAAAACTCAATGAACCTCATCTTAAACTTGCTCCCCATCATACTATTTAGATACATGCATATTTTTTCTCATGCCAAAATAAAGGAGTGAGCACTAGGTACTGAAAGAGAGGGATTCGAACCCTCGGTACCATGAGCAGACGTGACTGGTTCGTGGCCAGTTCCGGGTCCATGGCACGACCCTTCGGTTTTTGGGTTCAAAATGGAACCGGAACCGCCGGTTCCGCCCGTTCCCGGGAACCGGCGGGTTTGACGGTTCCCCGGTCCGGGTCCGGGTCTCGGTGGTTCTTGGGTCCAGACGGTTCAGATCACGGTTCCGATTACGGTTCTGATCACGGTTCCAAAAAAATCAAATTTTTTTTACAAAATTTGTATAACTTACGTTAAAATTAATAATAAATTCTAATTGGTTATTAAACTATATATAATATTTAATTTCATAACTATATTTTAAAAAAAAAACACACGGCTTGTATAATATTTAATTTCATATCGATATATAATATTTAATTTCATAACTTATATTCTAGATAATTTGTAAGTAATATGATACGGACAACCTTTCTGGACCCAATGAACCTATTTTATACGAATAAAAGATTAGGGTGTAGTTTATTAATATTTTGTAACATTTTAAAAAAAATTGTTATTCAAGTTTTATGTGTTTTATATAATTTATTTTATAATTTCATAAATCTAAACACTAGTATGTTGTGTATTGAATAAGTGTTGCAAAAAAAAAAATATTGGTTGCTAAACACTAGCATGTGCTCTTCCTTGTCACAATAATTTAAATAGTAGTAGTATTTGTTTAGTCAAAGTGTCACAATATATTTCGGCCAAAAAGTAATAGTAAAAAGCAATATATTAGTATGTTGTGACACCAGTGTCACAATATATTTTTAATCAAAGACAGACTTTCCAACATTTTATGGTATATTTTATACATTAATTAACAACACTATTTATAAATAAAGGAATTTCTAAGAAAATAAATGATGGCTACCGATTATTCTACGTAATGGTTACATTGATAAAAAAATAAATTATTCAAAAATTTTGAAATAATATACGTTGGATTCAAGGTGGTCCAACTTGGAGGAAAAAAAAAAAAAAAAAAAAAAAAGACCGACGGTTTTTGTCCGGTTCTGGCCGGGCCGGGTCCGGTGGAACCTAGAACCGGGTTGGACCCGTGGAACCGCCGGTTCCTGGACCCGTGAAACCGCCGGTTAGGAACCGGGAACCACCGGGTCCGACCCGGATTTGGACCCGGAACCACCCAGCTCTACACGAGCTAAATCCCCAACTTGGAACGCTCAATAATTACTAGAAGATAAAAATATCATGTTTGTAAGGAACTGAGAGACTTGACAAGAATCCACTCTGCCTAGTTACAAAACAATATACAGGCATAGTGATACTACTTTAAGAGCATACTAATAACAATACATAGAAACATGTCCTAGTAACTAATTATGTTCATCTGACATGTACTTGTTCGGTTTGTTTATCAACTTACTTAGATGTTCATGTTTCTCGTCTACATACATAGCATACTCATGTTCAAGTGTTTACATACATAGCATAGTTGTGTTATTGTTCTAGCTACACAAACATAACCAAATAATCAAAGATAATACACATGCTTAAACCCTAGCTGAGGGCCTTTGAAACTTGGGTAATACGGCTGGCCAACATCCCACGTGACATGTCAAATCATGGCATTCTTATAATGCATTGAGTTATTACAAAGGTAATCCAACTAGCTAGTCATACGTAGAAAAGGTATCTTATAATGCATCGCGTCTAACGATTGTACCTCACCAAGCATATTTGGGTAGTCATGTTAAACATGTAAGAGCACATGAAAGCACATAAAAGCATGCTCAAACCCTTATCTAACCCATTGATCATACAAATGTCATAACAACACAATACTACCAAGACTATCTCCACTACTCGAATCGATATGCATAAAAACAATTTGTAGAAACTTCCAAAAAAAAATACGATACTTGAAAATACTACGTAAATGCATAGAACCATCGGAAAATCGGACTAGATAGGTCAACCAAGTCGTGACCAACCCTTATCTAACCCATTGATCATACAAATGTCATAACAACACAATACTACCAATACTATCTCCACTACTCGAATCGATATGCACAAAAACAATTTGTAAAAACTTCCTAAAAATATATGATACTTGAAAATACTACGTAAATGCATAGAACTATTGGAAAAACGGAATAGATAGGTCAACCAGGTCGTGACCCCCAAAGACAGGGTCGTGAAACGACTTGATCAACCTTTCAGGTTCTTCTTTCCGTGCTACGATTACCCGGCAACTACTCTACACGTAGTCATGTTCAACATCGTGCAATTTTCCAGAAAAAACAGTATATGAAAAACATAACATTTATCCGACACATATACACATCGGAATACTTTTGATGCACACCTCAGAGCGAATCTAGAATTTTAAAAATTGGATACGGGATTCAAATATGCATATTATAACTTGAATATGAATGATGAACCACATCGATAATTGAGTATCAAAGATTAAGATAACCACTAAAAATTGTTATATTTTATGTACTTTCATATTTGTTATTTGATCGTTATAGTTTTCTTACAGTTTGGTCCTCATATTTTCAATACGTACCGAAATGTCCTTCGTACCTGTATCTTATGTTTTTCAAAAATCCCTCACCCACGGACCTTGTATACACATATCTAATACTCTCATATCCGTATCCATACAACCTAGCACAATGTTAGTCAACATGTCCCGTAAATATTGCTACCGAGTCATCACAATTTCATCTTTATTCTAAACTTTAATGAGAGAGATTTTGTAGCAGAAACATTGTATTGTATCAAGTGTAAATGCACGTCTCTATCATGTTAATGAAAATAGAAATGTGAAGATATATATGATGCATATCACTTAATTTGTATAACTTAGTTATAACATTAAAAAAATATTGCTTTGATGAACATCCGATTGATCATTCTGGGTTTAATGTAGTCTTTATTACATTGCCTTGAACCTTTGTTTAAAGGATTTAATATTCAAAAGAAAAAGCATTTAACACAACAATAGGCAGTTTTAATTTACCCGAATCTTCAAGAAATTTCGCTCAATTTACTCTTCAAAAATGTTTTAACAAAATAAAAATACGCAATAATAAACAATTATTAGTCGCATATTAAAAAGGTACATTTCTGACCAACTTCATTTCTCTGCATGCCTATCTCTGGTTTATTAGGACCCAGGCTCATAGTCTGGCCCAAAGATAAGCCCACCTTTAGCCCGCATATTTTCAATGTAACTTTGAACCTCGTGGGCTATCATACGCTGCATGATATCCAACAAGCATTTCTCTCGAATCTCAACCGTTGATTTTTCCTCCTCCTCTTTGATCAAAGTAACTGGTTTCGCCACCACTTCCTCCATCGGAACATCCTCTTTCTCAGCCGCCGGAGGCCGCTCTGACGAGACAGGAATCTCCCCAGGCGGAAGTAAAGTCAGCAAAGTTTCAGGCCCATCAAGGTCCAAGCCCAAGCCCAAGCCCAATTCCTCTCCTCTGCCGCCGCCTCCACCACAACCACTCTCTTGCGACCCACGGGAAAGATGATCAACCTTCATGATATCATCAGTCGAACCAGACTCCGCCGCCGACGACGACGGCGGAGCAGACAAACCATCCGGACACGGCCGTTTCGCCGCCGGAGAATCACCGATAGACTCACGGCTCCCATTCCGTTTCCGCCTGAGGGTAGAATTCCAATGATTCTTAATCGCGTTATCAGTCCTTCCCGGCAAGAGCCTAGCAATAGTAGCCCATCGATTACCATGAACAAAATGAGCCCGGAGAATGATCTGATCCTCCTCCGGCGAAAAGGGCCGGTGAAGCACGACGGGGCTAAGCTGATTACACCACCGTAACCGGCATGATTTCCCAGAACGACCCGGAATGCTAGTGCTGATTAAAGACCAATTACGAGGTCCGTGTTCTTCCACCAGCTTAACCAGCATTGCATCTTCTTCAGGACTCCATGATCCCTTAATCTTTTCCTTACCCTCCATTGAAAAAAAAAAATTAATCTTTTATTGGGGAGTTTAATTCATATTTGAAAAGAGAGAGAAAGGTTTAGGGGGATATATGGGAGATTGTGTAACCGTAAGGCAATGCAAGAGGGAGTTGTTGGGCATGAACCTTAAACTGATCGCGCATTCATGAAACCAATTTTATTTAAATTTTTTCTCTTTTTTTTGGTGGGGTTAGTTACAGGAATTACAAAGTTTGTTTGGATTTGTGAGTTGTTAATGTGGGGGGTGGGGGGTGGGGGTGAGGGGTGGGGGATAAGCATGGGAAGTTGTAGACTAACTGATAGAAGATGATGTTTCTCATTTACTAACCATTTCCCCTAAGATATATCATAACGGCTGGCTTTGGGGATAGTGATAGTAGAGAAATTATGACGTTGTGATATAAAAAGGTCTATATTATATTTAATAAATTACTCCATATTAAGATTAATAGTGTAAAAATAGATTATAGTTAAACCACTTTCGTGTCATTGTGTATAATAGACATACATTATGCTCGAACAAGATTTCTCTCATAACCATTGTAACATAATGGATATCAGACACGTTTTTACCAATGTATAAAATATATGTTATGTCTAAGTCATTACAAAAGTGCTTTTGGTAGGGGAAGGGTCATCCGATGTATCATTTTCACAACATTGGAGTTGTATGCGTCGGGGAGGGGTAGCATCGGAATTTCAAGTGAAAACTGAAATAAATAAATAAAACAAAAACATAAGGCAAATGTGTTACTGTCGGTTGTATTCAAAGCCGACGATCTGAGATCCTTCAGTAGTGATCGAAATTTTTCTTGTTTCACTTGCCCTTAATTTAAGTATCTACACATATGCATTTTTTTATTTTTTTATTTCGGGTTTCACATTTGCACACAGACAACATTGTACTTTTTGATTCCCCTCGGTTGAGGACTATTAATAAAAAGATCCTTTTCAAAAACAAAAAAAAAAAAAAAAAAAAATTGTCATATATTTTATTTATTTTTAAATATGACGACATTAATTTATTTATTCGTTAATTCATGGAAAAACATGTAAATTGAGTCGATTTTGAGGGGAGGTAGTAACCGATGCAATGACATTAACGGTTTTTCCTTAAATTGTGCCAAGTACATTATGCGTGCAGTTGAAACTTTTGCCCTTTGCTATTTGCAAATAAAAATGTAATGGAATTTATGTCTATCTATATTAATGTTTTCGAGTGAATAACTATTAATTTGTCCGTTTTGTCCAATTGACCTGGAAAATAACCTGGCTTGGCCTTGTATGCCAGCAAATCACCCCGGCCTCTTCCTTACGTTGTGCCCCACCCCACGATCTGCTTCTAGTAAGAAAAAGGAAAAACTTCATCCAGCAACTTCCCACGATTGCGGCAAATTACCACGTTCTTTTGTTTCTCCTCATAATAATCCACTTTCCACCTCAACCCACGTTCCACAAAAAATACCCTCCGAAAACTAATTCCGCACGACTGCTGCTTTTATTTCCTAAAAATTTTCCACACCTTGAAGACAAAGTTTGCAATAAGAGATTCGGGTGCTGCAATAAGAGATTCAGGTGATGTAGGGTTTGAAGACATAGCACCGACTACTCCAATTTACCTGGTTTTTACAGTTTCAATTGGTCGAAATTATTTGCAAAAAATACGGAACAAGATCCCAAGTATCATTTTGGACCAAAGCATTAAACTCATCTCTCATGGCATCCCTCCATTCTCGGTGTTTTAGGGCTTCAGTGACAGAGGTAGGTTCACAAGGATCAGTGGTAACAGTGAGAGCTTTTGGAAGTGGATAACGGAAAAAGTCGGGATCGAGACGTTTAGGCTTAAGAGTATTTGTTTTCGAGCGGGTGACCATTTGATGTTGAGCAGGCGGAGTAGGATGTGAGTCATCCGAGGAAGAGGCGGAAGAGAGGTCCGGGGAAAGAGGAGAGGGATCGGTTGGAGAACTCGGAGGATGGCCGGTGGCCGAAAGAGTATGAGACGACTCGGATGGGGGGTGGCCGGTGGGGTTGATGGTGGTGGGGGCGGCAAGGCGATGGCCGAGGGAAGCATGCATGTTTCAGGAGTATAGGAAGGGGTGGACGAGGAAGCGGTGTAAGGAAAGGAAGCTTCATTGAATACCACATGGCGAGAGATATAAACGCGACTAGAAGCAAGGTCAAGGCACTTGTAGCCATGATGACTAGGACTGTAACCTAGGAAGATGCACGTCTTAGAGCGAAATTCTGTTTTATGGTTATTGTAAGGACGGAGATAGGGCCAACAGGCGCACTCAAAGACCCAAAATAAGGTGTAGTCAGGAGGACGATGGTAGACCATTTCTAAGGGGCATTTGTTGGCAAGGACTTTAGTGGGGAGTCGATTAATGATGTAGGTGGCGGTCAGAAAAGCATCCTCCCAATAGGGGAGAGGAAGATTGGAGTGAGCTAGGAGTGTAAGGCCGGTTTCGACAATATGACGGTGACGTCGCTCAATGGCACCACTTTGTTCGGACGTATGAGGGCAAGATAACGATGATCAATGCCAATGGATTTAAAGTAAGTATTTAGACGACGATATTCCCCACCCCAATCAGTTTGAATAGACTTGATTTTAGTGTTAAATTTTCATTCCACCAAGGCACTTAATTGAGGGAAAATCGATTCGACATCAGATTTCAAACGTAAAGGGTAAAGCCACAAAAATTTAGTGTAATCATCAAGGAAACTAACATAATATTTATTGCCATAAATAGAATCCTCGGCACATGGGCCCCATACATCAGAATAAACCAAATCTAAAGGATGAGAAGCAGTAAAAGACGACAAAGGAATGACTGACGATGGCTTTTAGCCATTTGACAAGCGACACAAACAGATGATGGTGCCGAGATTTTATTGGAACTCAAAATTTGACGCAAAATGGGAAACGAACAATGCCCTAAACGTTGATGCCATTGAGTGACGGAGGAGCGACGGATGACAAGAGCTTGAGCTGGAGAGTTGTTGAAGGACGAGGAGAAGTGATAGATGCCATATTTAAGGAAGCCCCGATGGTGGATGCGGCCCGAGTAGTCCTTCACAAGGAAATAATCATGGTGAAACTCAAAATAAACGGAATTGTCTTTGGAAAATTGTTCAACAAGTAAAAGATTAGTATAAAGGGAAGGTGCAACGATAACATTATTAAGAATATAAGACTTAGTCGGGGTTGATATAAGAGAAGAACCGCAATGGGTAATAAGCAAACTTGTACCGCGCGTCACCGATATAGAGTTGTTCCGGGCCTTGATAAGAATCAGCTGAGAGGTTTAAATTGTGGGGATTGTTGGTAGTGTGGTGTGTTGCACCTGTGTCTGCGACCCATTCATTGAGTTGAGAGTGCTGAGCAAAATTGGATTGAGGAGGACGATTGGGCCGAGGTGGGTTAAACGTCGAATCGAACCAATACCAACAGTCATGAACAGAGTGCCCCCATCGATCACACAGCTGACATTGAACCGAGGGGCCTGAATTAGTTTGCCCTCGTCCTTGAGCAGGTCCACGACCACGACCTTGTTGCTGTCCGCGCCCCCGGCCTCGATTTGATTGATAGCCGGAAGAGTGACCGCGATATGATTGTTGCTGTCCATGATTGCGGTTAGGGTAGCCCTGGGAATTCGAAGAAGAAGACCCAGGAGAAGCTGCATAATTTGTTGAGGGGTTCATGGCCGGAGTGGGAACCGGAGAAGGCACCGGTGACGGGGAATTGTGCTGAATCCTTGCTTCAGTAGTAGGCAATAACGAGAAGACTTTATCAAGCGTAATATTAGATTGTGTGGACAGCAACGCAACAAGTGACTCATAATCCGATCCCAAACCAGCAAGCACGTATGCAATAATGTCATCGAAATGCATGGGGTGACCGGCCAAGCTGAGATCATTGGTAATGCGTTTAATTGTCATAAAATAATCGGTGGCGGACATCGTACCTTTCTTAGTGGAGGCAAGCTTCGTTCGTAGATGAACGAGTTGGGCTCGGGATTGTGAAGCAAAGGACGTGTGTAAAGCTTTCCAAATATCTGCAGACGTCTCAGCCGTATATACCTGGGAAAGTACATCATCTAAGAGGGATGATGTAATAGTACTAAGGATCAAGCTATCTTTCTTGACCCAATGAAGATAATCCGGATTCACCTTGGTCGTGCCGTCCGTCGTGATGGTCTTGGAGGGAGGAGAGATCGATCCATCGACGTAACCGAGAACACCTTGCCCACGGAGGTAGGGCTGAATTTGAGCACGCCAAAGGGAAAAATTTTGACGGGTAAGTTTCATGAGATGAAAGCTAGATGAGGGGATGAACCTGGGATATTGCGCCGTGACTGTGACATCGGCGGAAGTTGTTTCAGACGTAGCTGAGGCTTCAGCCATAATTGTCAGAATTGTTGAGAAGAGGATGACGTAGAAGAAGAGGAGGACATAGGGAAGGGTTAGGGCTAGGGTTTGTTTGTGTTGTTTTTTTTTTTTTTTTTTGAGAAGCTACAGGAGTTGGATAGGAGAAGGGAGAAGGGAATTCATGAGAAACGAGTATAATGACTCTGATACCATATTAGAGTAAAATATTGTTTATTCCATGAATTATCAATGATATAATGATGTGTTTATATAGGCACTACACTAGGGATACAACCGGAAATAAATATAATACTAAAGCCCTAATCTATTCAGCCGAGACTTGTTCTTCAAGATTGGAAGTGCCGTCAATAACATGCAGGAGCACTTGAGGCCAGTTCTCAAACTGGCAAAATCGATTCATAAGAGAGAAGCCGAAGCTAATGGTATGTTTAATGTTAGAATGCATTAACATGTACATTATGCCTTTGATCACAGTTTTAGCTTTCAGGTGAAATGGTAATTTATAGTGTAAATTTTTTTTATCCTTAAGAATTTAGTTGAAGTGTCGAGTTTATATTTTTGGGTACAATACCATTGAGGATATACGTTTTAACACTTTAGATGTATGGTGTTGTTTTTCAATACAGTTGGTTCGTATGCGAATTGAGGATATCTTTTCCTCAATTATAACTTTTTGTTGCACACAAGGTAGATAATTTTCGATTGTTCAACCTTTGGTTTCGAATCCATGTTTGTTTTGTGAGTAGGCTATATGGTTGCTATGAGTTGTAAAACTTGAGTCTATCTGCCAATTCTTCAACACCTCCCTTTCGTCGTGTATCCGGAATTTTTGTCAATGAGCAATAATAATCAACAAGCAGAAAGCTTTGTACGTGTTATTCTGGAGAAAGGTGATCTGAATAATTATTTTTTTGGAATGTCAAAACCATAAGCTATTTCGGTGGAAAGTTTAACCATATACAAGTTTTGCAGGTACATGTTTCTATTCGTGGGTTAAGGAAAAACGTAGAGTAAATCAGGCCATGGGTTCGCGACGAATAGATTCATGATGATTATAGATGAACTCAGCCACATGTAAATTCATATTGGAATATTTGAAATTTGATTCATCTAATCCAGTGACCGTAAGTTTCTGTTTTCTAATTATTTTGGAAATCAATCCTGAAAATTCTTGAATGTTATGTGTTGTTTTCTTACTTAATTAGCCATGGCATTCATTGTACCGTTTTAATTTTTACCTATTCCGTCTACTGTAACAATAGGGATTTAGTTGTTTAATCATGTAGTAATTCTTTTCTATTGCCATCATTGTGTTCAAGTATATAAAGTTGGTTTCATCTCATCAGATTTCAATAAATAGGTGGGATAAGAATTGAATCACTTTGACAGTAGTGAAAGTGTGTGTACTTTGAATGTGACTACTTCTCATAGCACTGGCAGAAGATGCGGTGCTTTGCTACCTATTAGCTCCTAACTCACTTCCTCTACCTTAATTATTTTCCATTCAATCTCAAAAGAATACATTGTTGGGGAAAGGCCTGACGTAAACTTTAATCTAAGATGTTTCCGTGTTCTCCACAGTGATCCGAAAAAAGTAGAGTAATATATGTATTATGCATATAATTTTGCCCCTCAAATTTTTTGCTCGCCTTTAAAAAATTTATCGCTGTAATATCCCGATTTTTCAAAAGGGCATCCTTGTCTTTTCACGAAAAATCTGAATATTTAGTTTTGTTTTAAATGATTAAAAGATAAAGGGAAAAGAAAAGGATTAATTGGATTTAATAATCTTAAATTAACCTAGTTGTTGTTTTACGTAAAAAAATACTAGGGGGCGCAAGTTTGGAGGAAAAAAGGAAGATGAGAGACTTTTGAATCTCTAGGCTAATCCGTTGATAAAAAACGCAGACATTTCAAGAGAGAAAGGATCACCGCGAGACGAGGATCGTTTTGATATCAACAATCCCTAAATCCGGTAACGTAAGTTTTTCCCTCATCGTTCTTGATACTAGGGTTTATTCATCATCGTTGTTAAGCTGCGTTTTTTCTGAGTTTAAACATTGTAGTGATCGTCTTTGGATTGATCGTTTATAGGTTTGGAGTTAAAGGTTAAACTTTTGACGGGTTGAAGCTTTGGATCGTTGTACCACGCAATTTAAGGTAACGTGGTGTTCTTATCGTATGATTAAGGTGTCATAAGGTTATAGATCAATTTGTATGCTTATTTTCATGGTTTTGAATCTGTTTTGGTTGGATTTGGGTTCGAAATCGTGTTTTGAAGGTTGCAGATTTCTGGAAAAAACCCAGGCAAACGGGCGTTTGCGATAGCGGCAGCTCAACCGAGCGTTTAGGTATTTTGGACGGGCGTTTGAGGGTTTGGTTTAGATACAGGATGTGGCTGATTTTCACGGACGGGCGTTTGGGGATTGTGGATGCTCGTTCAAGGCAAACGGGCGTTTACATGGAGGCAAACGGGCGTTTGACCTGTTTATTCCGTTTTTACTGTTTTATTGTGTCAGCTTGGTTTCAGGCTTCATAATCATGTTTACTGCTTAACCTTATGTGACAAAGCCTTGAATTAACTTTTGATGCGTTTAGTTCCGGCACCATATGGATTCCTGATGAGAGATAAATTTATGATCATTATTACGACATTTTACCCCAATATTGATACCATTTTGAGCATTATTGTATCAAATCAAGTCAAAAATACTAAGTTTTATTCAAATGTATAAGTAGTAGTTATTATATAAATTATCGTATTTTTATAAGTTTTTTATTAGTTTGTGTACCGGTTTAGTAACCGAGGAGTGTCGTGTCGGATTTACATTTGGTATTTTGGTGGTTCATTGCGCAGGATTATATATTGACCAAGATTCCACGTAACGACATGTTTTGAGTCTAAAAGATGTGTTTAGAGGATTAGAAGAAGGTGCCACAAGTTTATAAGTTCAACGGGACAAATTTTCTAAGTACTTAAATCGTTACATATTTTCGACGGAGATTTGACCCAGCTTAGAGGCATTTTCAGGGGATGACTTCTTAATGAAAGTTGTACATCTTCACATAAGCTTTCCAACGCACTTTGAATCACGTCAATTGAGTTCTACAACTCAAGTTATGGTCAATTGACTAATCAATTCGGATTAGTAGAAATCCCGTAAAAGACTCGACATCTGAATGGCTCATCAAAACGACATTTTATGAAGAAGTTTCCTTCATAAAAGTTGTATATCTTCAAGAAATATTTCCAATGGATTTTGAATCAAGTCAATCGGACTTCTACAACTCAAATGGTGGTCAAGTGGCTAATTGATTTGTATTAGGAAAATGTCGCAAAACGACGCTGCGTAATGGGAATGGCTCATCAAAAGGCGTTTTCTGAAGAAGAGTCCTTCATGAAAGTTGAAGAATTTTCCGAGAGCTTAATTTTGACGTTTGAATCATAATTTTTGGAGGTCTACAACTCAAGATATGAATTTTATAAGTTTTGGAAGGATCTAGAATTAGCACCACCGGATCGATCCGGCCCTTTCCCGGATCGATCCGGCCCCCCTTTTCTCCTATAAAAACAGAGCATCAGCAGCAGGGAGCTTCGCGCCTTCTTTCCCCTTTCTTTTCTCTGTTCTTCTCGTCCATCTTTCTTTCTTTTTATTTTTTTTTGTTTTGATGATCATATATATATATACATATATGATATATATATATATATATATATATACACACCCTTCATGTATATATATATATTCTATATATGAATATATATGTGATAGATCTATCTATATATATATATATAGATCTAGATCTAGATCTCGTTTTTCATCTCGTTTCTCTTTTAATTTTCTTTCTAGTAGTATATATATATATATATGTCGATGTATATATGTATATATGTTTTTCACATATATAAATAATATGGTTATAGTATCGTTGTAATGGCGGAATAATTATCGAAGATTGTTGATTTCGAAGCTTTGGCATGTTAGATCCAGTGAAACGACCCGATTCGATAATCATAACCGGTAATATATTCTAAAATTATTATGTTTATTATTTCTATTTCTATTTATATATGATATTAAACTAAAAATATATCTAGCCAAGATATGAATCAATTAGTTAATCTTTTGGTAAAATGAATGATCGACTCTGGTAATAATGATTAAAATCAATTATGATGAATCTCTTTCTTTCTCGCGCTTAATGAAACGTTAAAATTGAAAGACCGGAGGTAAAATTGGCGAGTGAAAACGTGACAACGGAACCCGCTTTCTACCCGAAGCGATTTGTCTTGGGAAAGATAAATTTTATTGACATTTGTACTCGAGATCGTAATAATGTTAAATCATCAGTTTAATTGAAACTTAAACCGAAAGTTGAATCGTCCGGCTTTGACAACCGGAGCCTTTTAAATAAAATTGACCGTTTGATTGAACGGAATGACTCCTTTTATCTAAAGGTAGATTTGTACTGGATTGTTCGGAAAAAACCGTAATGATTGTGGACCTTTGGGTGATGCAATGGACATATGACAATTTCATACGCTCGTGTGAGGAGGAGTTGTCTAGCTTAGAGTACACCGATTCATATATAATTTACACCTTGAATAAAGGAAGATCTGTCTCATTTATTTCTACTAAAAAGAGATTGTAATTCAAGAACGTATTCTTGGCTAGATTCCAAAAATATATATATTATATTAGTATTTATTTACTTATTTTACTTTATGCACTACTAACAATCTAACTACTAACATAATCTAACCCGAGGAAAATGATAAACCTGCGACTTAGATCGAATTAATAATAGCTTCTTGGTGTTTAACCCCACTTAAAAGAATTACCATGTTTTCCCTGAGGAATACGACTTGACTCACCGGACTAGCACTACAATTTGACCCGGTACTCGCCGGTTAGGATCTCAGATAGCCTAGGTAATGTCCGTCGACTTTTCGCGTGATTTCAAGAGTTAGGTTTAGTCCATCAATTCCTAAAAAAGATGAAGTGTGGGACCGTCGAAAGCTTTGGATTTGCCTTGTGCTTCGATAAGCTAGGGTTTATCGATGTCTGTGTATGTGTTAGGGTTGTTAGAGTCTAGTGGTCTTAAGAAGAGGGAGTAGACTGATAGGTGAGCCTTTTATGTGAATCAACTTAGGTGGCTAGTTAAACATCTAATCAAATGTATGTGCTAGATTAATAATCTTAAACATCATGCAATGCTTGGTAAGGCATAGTACAATATCGCGATGTGTTCTCTAACCAGACAAAGTAGACTGTACCCACGCCGGTCAATCGATTGGCTAGATAAAGCGTCTGGTACACTCTGCCGGTCATCACACTATCGGGACTCAGATATTCCCGGGGCTACTAGCGCGTGTCTCTAAGTAGGTTGCACCCAGTTGTCCTAGTACATCCTATTACTAGGCGTAGTGCCCTTGTTATTCATGATGTAGCGAACTTGAGCTAAGCTAGATAACTTTGGAACCTCATGTTATGCTATGAACATAATATGATAGTTAGCTATGATGAGCGTTATTTTCACCAAACAAATTCATAAAATACTCAAGACAACGGTGATTAAACAAGCTCTCTAACCGGCAGTGGACCGGGTCGATTGCGAGTAAAGCTACAGGAGTCCGAGGTCGAACCCAAAGGAATCGTGCTTGCAAGTACCAAAGTGAATGTAATGCTTAGTCTAAGTGATCAAAGTTCTTAAGGTTTTGTTTACTACAACGGCACTAAGTGAATCTAACTAACGAGTCTAAAGTTAAAAAGAGAGAAAGAAGATTAAACTACTCGGTTTTAAAGATAATTAAAGAGACATAGCCGAACCATGATCAAAATAGCTAATATCACCCAAAGGAAAGACAAAACCGGGAGTGTGCAATAACGACGAACTCTTGCATTCAATTTCACAGTGCGTGCTCTAATCCCGGTGCTAAGGTCTGAACAACTCTTCCCCAACACCTTATGTCAAGTCAACTAACCTATCCTAAGAGAGATTCATTCACAAGACAATCATGCACAAGAGCCGTGTAAAGCGTTGAAAGCGAGTAGCCTCGCACTACAATGCGATCCTAGAACCCTTTTCCCACACCTCTCTCTCGAACAACTCTCAAGAGTGATGTGTGTGATTTTTGACCTAGGTGATCAATCTAGCCCAAATCCGTTATAACGAGTTCTAAGGCGTGAAATACGCAAGGAACAACAATAAAAGCACTACCCACTCCCAATTTCATCACCCAAAGGGTGATTTCACTAAATTTCACATGATTTGGCTATGAAGATGTTTAGCTACATATTATATTAATCAAAACATGCATAAAACAGTAAATAAGAGCCATAACAAGTAAAAGAGAAGAGAGATATACCATAAAATTGCAGAAATTCGAGATTAGATCCAAAAAGTACAAAATAGAGAAGTAATTAAAAGGTGGTCTCTTAGTGTTTGGAATGAAAATCTAAGCTAAGAAATGGAAAGATTATGCTAAGATATTGTTGATTTACACTAAGAGAGAGTATTCTAAGCTATTACAAAATTCGAGCAAAAGATGGGTAGAGTTTTGCTAAGAAAAGCTTGATATCTAAGAAAATGTCTAAGGGGGGTATTTATAGGTGAAGGGAAAATCTGCTGCAAAAAAGGTCCAAACGCGCGTTTAGAAGGTTGGAACGCGCGGTTGGCATCTTCAAACGCGCGTTTCGCTTGGCTGAAACGTGCGTTACACATAATTCTCAGGCGGGGCTTGGTGTTCTTCATCATCGGAGCAGCGTTTAGGAAGGTTCAAGCGGCGTTTAGGATCTTGGACGCGCGGTTGGCATGGTTTCCAAGCGTGCGTTTAGAGGGCTTCAACTCGAACCAAATCTGAACTTTCGAACGCAGCGTTTAGGGATTCAAGCGCGCGTTTGGTGTGTGGAACGCGACGTTTGGAGAGGTTCAAGCGCGCGTTTGAACCCCTGTTTCCCCCAGTCTTCACTTTTCTCCCTTTTTGACCCTCGTCTTGCCTCGGTTATGCTTTTTCACCACAAATTGTCATCTTCCGGGTCCTCGAGACACCAATACCCTTCAATATCATAAACAACCACAAACATCCAAACAATTCCGGAGGGTAAAAGTGCTCGGGAATGGGGTTAATAATAACAAAAAGGGGTATGAATTCATCAAAGTGACGGATTCGTTCCCCGTGCCATAAGCTCACGATATTACCCAGAAACGGTCTAAAAACACCGAGAATGTGCTAAAAGTGGGATAAACGGGGGTGGAAAATGCACCGGAATCGCGTAAAGTTGACTCCCATCAACCACCCCACACTTAGCCTTTGCTCGCCCTCGAGTAAATTAGGCGTTTTAAAACCAACCAAGGGATTCAACTTTGTGATGTAGGTGCTACTACTCACACTCTCGAGGTAACCACAAAGTATGAAACACGAACATATACACACCGGTTATAACATTATCAAGAAAGTGGAGTGTGTGTGGTGCCAAGCTAAAAACCAAGTGCTCAAAATGATTGTCGGGGCTTGAATCCCAACCAAAAGTCCACCAACCGTTTCATACCCACTAGCCTCTCCACTGATCAAGGTTACTAAGTTTGGACACGATCGGGTAGGACTTGATAGGTTATAATGTTAGGCTAGGGTAATTCGGTTAATCGAAAAGGATATTTTGGGAACCGGAGAAAAAGAATGCACGAGTGAACCTAATCAACAAGTGTACCACCTTATCTCTACCATACAAACCATCCAAACTCCTTTTGATTATTATAAAACTTTGGGAACCATAGGATCTTGACATACCCGAACTCATTGCCTAATTCAACTATGTTTCAAGTTTCATAAAAGCAGGTCGAATACATTAGCACCTATCTCACTATCCCAACTCCAACATCATACGTATAACTTTGAGCTCATTACTTTGATTCCAACCCTTTATTTTATAAACTCCAAACTCTTATTCATTGAGAACTTTCTAATTTATTTTGAACTTTTGATTGATTGAGTTCTTTTTTTTTTCTTTTTTTTTTGGTAAAAGAAGGAATTTCACAGATTTTCTTTTTTCTTTTTGGGCCAAACCCAAACACTAAGCCCAAATGAGCTCCTCTTCTCCTTATAGCTCCATACAAGAAAACATCATTTCCCCCACCCCACACTTGCCTGGCCTAACAAAAGACTAGGTCCACTCGTAGGGTATGAATGAAGGGAATGTGACCAAAAATTAAGCTCAGGGTAGGTTTCTGACTACGTAACAAAACGGCTATAAAACGAATGGTGGTCAGACCATTCTATCAAGGCTGAGAGGGGCTACGAAGGTCTAATGTTGGAGATTAGGCTTATTTGGCTATGGTTGGTCAAAGAGACGCCATGACCGTCATCCCGTGTCCTACTTAGGTAACTCTTTTTATTTCGTCTCGAGACCAGTGACATGAGAGGTGGTAGTAATCAAATTGTGCACAAAGTGTAGCTTCACGTGAAATTAATAAACTCTATTCTCAAGATAATATCAAACCGCAATGCACATGTTCGGGGTCCCCACTAAGGTGATCACCACTCAAATGTGAAAATAACACACACAACACGGTGTTAAGACCCTTGAAAAATTTTAAAAATTACCCAAAAATTGACTCGAGCCCGGTCATAGGCTAAGTATACCACAAATAATGCACATTCAACAATAAAAACAATAAAGCGGCTAAGTCCCCACCCCACACTTAAGCGAAACACTGTCCTCGATTGTGTGAGAGATAAGAGGCATAAAAGACTTATTTGTTTGACCAAAAGACCGGCAGAAAAGCGCGCAACCGTGACTCGAAACTCGTGATAGCCTCGTGTGAATCCATCCCGAAACCTAAAGCGAGATCAACAGAAACAAAGGCGATTGCATGCACGGGACATAATCCGCGTGCTAAAAAAGCAAGCAATAGGGTAAGCGGGTGCATAAAATAACGAGTCTAAGCCATGTGGCGAGATCAAAGCATAACGAGGGGATACGGGATATGCAATGGAAGGATACAATCGAATCAAAATAAAGTACAGAACATCCATGCATTAAATATAAGCTAATAAAAACATCCTTGTCATCCCACAGTATCAGTCAATAAAAAGGAAAACATACACGGTCAAGCAGGCCTCAGGGGCTCAAAAAATAAGTGCACGTGCATGCCAAAGTGAAATGTGTCCAAAGTATGATGAAAGAACGTCAAAAGT
Organism: Gentiana macrophylla; assembly: GCA_026214975.1. NCBI lineage: Eukaryota > Viridiplantae > Streptophyta > Magnoliopsida > Gentianales > Gentianaceae > Gentiana > Gentiana macrophylla. The sequence goes on along the minus strand of CM047806.1, from coordinate 14,819,201 downwards.
AGGTAAAATGTCAAAGTATAAAAGGGTGAGACTAGTAAGTAAATACGAGTAAGAATTGCATGAAAAACATGCTAGTGCGCTCTCCGTGTCCACTGTCGTCGATGGTGGGATCCGGTGTGCACGATGTTGGTGCAACCACGGCCCGGTACACTCTCGATCTGTGTAGATCTGCAACACTGTCCTCCTTGCCTCTGTCCCGGTATTTGCAAGCTGTGCGACCCTAATCGTGCCCATCGGATCATCCAAATCAAGATCATCAAACCCCTCGTCCGGCTCTCTACGAATGACTCCTCGTAATCGGCGCAAATCCTCCTCAATCTCTGCGGTATCTTGAAGCGGTGCAATATCTAGATCCAACTCTCGGGAAGCTCAACCGCCTCTCCCGAGCCAATACCCGCCGATTTTCCACAATGCCGTTCGGTGTCACCTCGGACTATCCATCCAGTCTCTCTGTTTGTGTGCAATCGAAGCCCCCGCCTCTCTCACTAAGCCACGGCCCCCGGTAGAGGATGTAGAAGGTAGAGGTGAAGGTGTGGTGGAAGGTCCAGGTAGTAGAGGAGGAGGAGGGGGGGTATAGTAGTGGTAGTAGTAGGAGGAAATGATAGGAGGAGGTATGGGTAGGGTGGTGGAGGTGGTGGAGGTAGTGGAGGTGGTAGGGCGGGAGGACGGTGTGAATGGGTCGAGGGTGGGCCTAGGAGGGTTAGAAGCGGTCTGCGGGCGTTAAAGCGGCCTCGGTACCCTGAGTGATTCTTCTTCCTCGAATCGATCATCAGGATACTCCTTTACCAACGCTCCTTGCACAAACCAAAGATGAGGTAGGGCACATAATCATCCGACGCTTAACCTTTTGATTTTCTACGAATTCCTCAAAAATGGTTTTCCCAACGTCTACCTTGATTATAATGTAAGGCATACAACAATTGCAAGTCCTTAATGTGGAAGTGCGTAATGTTGTCCTTCGGTAGTAAAGCGGTTTGAGAAAACTTAGCTTTTACTTTCCAAATATCGGCCAAGTCGTCGTCACCAGCCCGACTTCTTGCATTGCTACCTTTTGAAATCCACGGTAAGTCGGGGTTGATTGCTTTCCTCATTTCCTCTAATGGATCTAGGTTTTGATGTAGTATTCCAATGTGACCTCGCCGCAAACCAACCTAAATAATCCCGCCCTTCGAAAGCCGGTATCCGATAATAATCATTGATAGCTTTGGCGGTCCACGGGACATTAACCCCTCGACTACGATAAACCCGGATTCAGATTAGCCACACTTGAAATTTGCATACCATTCCCGGACTATTGACAAATTCGAGATGCCCTCGAGTTCATAAATTAGATTATTCCACCCTCTCTTCATTAAGTCTTGATGAACTCTTTAGCACTGATTTTGAGGTCTAGCCCCTCTCATAACAATGTTCTTCCCAATGATATAATCATGATAGTTAGAGTAGGCAACCGGTGAGTTGAAGCGCGGCTCGAAAGGGATAATATCCTCGGGAGGGAGCTAGAGGAGGGCCTTGCTCGGGAGCGCTCTGTGGAGGGCACTCGAGGAGGTGGTGGAGCACCAGCCCTACTTGATTTTGGCTTGCAAATGTGCCAAGGGCACATCGCTCTCAAGGTCCGTGGCCTCCCCACTATCACTACTCGTATTCCTCCCCTCGGTATCCGGCTCAAAATCTTCGTCAGATGTTTCATCCCTCAACTGTCCCGCTGGCCTAATTGCTCGAGGGTTTCTACTCTCAACTGCACCACCAATCCGAATACCACTCGTAGGTACCCTAGGATAAACTAGGGTTTTCTGTTTTTTGGGGGCTTGCCTAGTCATTGGTTGCTTGCCCTTACCTTTACCCTCGGTTTCCTTTCGTTTAGTTTCCCTCATTCTAAGAACACCAACCGAACAACACCAAACAATCAAGTTACAATCAAAACCGACCCGGTTATCGTCCAACCGGGATTTCAAACAAACCAACCATTCACAACAAAACACCCCACACAAGCCACACCATTCACCATCGATCAACACAGCAAACAAAACAAACAAAAACAGGATATTGAATCAATAAACAATAAATAACGAAAGGCGTTAAACCAAAAATAGGCCAAAAACTAACCCTAACCGAAATTTAAGCGTAAAGCCGAAATATATATGTTCTATGCTTAAGAGAGATGATAGGAATAATTTGGAGCGAAGAATGATCCTCAAACGTCGAAATAAACCAAATTCGACTAAGGAGAAAAAACTGCCACAAGTGCCGATCGAATCGAGGATTTTGTGGATTTGTTGTTGGAAGGGCTTGTTGAAATCAAAAGAAGGGGTTGAGAGGTGTTGAATGGGCTTTAAATCGCCAAAAGCAGTGAGAAATGAAGAATTTGAGTGAAAGGGCAAACGCCGCCAAACATTTGCTAGGGTCGAAATGAAACGCCGGTTTGAAGAAGTAGGGTATTTAAAGGAGACGAGTCCAAAGCGCGTTTGGAATGAGTGGAACGCAGCGCGTTCGCATGTCCAAGCGCGACGTTTGACAAAGGTCAAACATGCGTTTGGGAAGGGAATTCACGATCGAGAGTTGAGGCTCCAAACGCGCGTTTGAAATGGTTCTAAGCGCGTTTGGGAAAAAAAAAAGCGCGCAAGCGGCGTTTGAAAGGGGTAAGCGGGCGTTTGGACCGAAACTAGGAAAACTCAAGATTTCTACCCCACACTTGATTCTAACCGCCCGAGACCACTAGAAACACCAAACTAACTCAACAAACTACGAAATGGTGGGTTGCCTCCCCAAGCGCTTTGTTTTACGTCGTTGGCTCGACAAGATGGATTAAGCGGTGCCAACTTTTTCAAAGTTATACCGTTGGCACAAGGCGAGAAAGGGTAGAAAGATAGAAAGATGGATTTAGAATTATACGAGTCAAGGTTTAAAGTCCATGACAAGACTTACAAGATTCATCACAAGGTACGGGATCTTCAAGATGCACTATTTCTAGTGCTTCATCGTAGGGCAACAACCGTTCATACCTTTTCAACCGCAAGCCATTAGTGGTAAGCGTGCCAAACTTAGGATGGGTGATTTCGATAGCACCGGACGGATAGACTTTTGACACAACATAGGGACCGGACCACTAGACTTCAACTTCCCTTGGAAGAGATGCAAGCGAGTATTGTAGAATAAGACTTCGTCACCCTCATTGAAAACACGAGGTTTAATCAACTTATCATGGAGTAACTTAGTCTTTTCTTTATACTTCGTGGAAAGGTCATATGCACAAAGGCGGAACTCATCTAGTTCATTCAATTGGGCCATACGCTTCTCACCAATCAAGGTATCATCGAGGTTTAGCATTTTGATGGCCCAATAAGCCTTATGCTCGATCTCTACGGGAAGATGACAAGACTTACCATAGACTATCATGTAAGGTGACATGCCTAAAGGTGTCTTAAAGGCTGTCCTATGGGCCCACAAGGAATCATCTAACTTCAAAGACCAACTCTTGACATTCGTGTCTACTGTCCTCTCTAAGATACGCTTAATACCCCTATTCGTGACTTCGACTTGACCACTCGTTTGGGGATGGTAAGCGGTACCTAACTTGTGTTTCACTCCATACTTCTCTAAAAGTTTATCAAACGGCTTGTTGGCAAAATGGCTTCCATTATCACTGATTATAGCACGTGGCACCCCAAACCTACAAAAGATGTTCTTTCTAAGAAAGCGGATAACAACATTCCTATCATTGGTGGGTGAGGCTAAGGCTTCGACCCATTTGGACACATAATCACACGCGACTAGAATGTACTTGTTACCACACGAAGAGGATAGGGGCCCATGAAATCAATGCCCCCACGTCAAAAATCTCACACACTATGATCGGCTTCGAGGCATCTCACTCCTTACAGATATCGACCGGATCTTTGACAAGCATCGCAAGATTTCACATAAGCATGTGCGTCTCGAAATAGAGTGGGCCAATATAGCCCACTTTGCAATACTTTCAAAGCGGTTCTTTGCCCGAGAAGTGGCCTCCGGCCTCTTTGTCGTGACAAAGCGAAAGAGCACTCAAAATCTCACTTTACGAGATGCACCTCCTCGAGAATACCATCCGAACACAACCTATATAGACAAGGATCTTCCCACACATACTTACCCACCTCACTAAGGAATTTACGCCTTTGGTTCAAGTCAAGGTCGGGTCTCTGAAACCGCACTCGTGGTAGTTGACAAAAGGAGCAAACCAAGGACTACCTTCCTTACCGACTTTTAGAAAGTTGCCTCTCTTAGCCGGAAGAAGGGTGTCAAGTGCATCTGATTGCTCGTGAGGGAAAGAGTCATTTATCTCGGTTTGTGCTTTAACCAACTCCTCACTAAGCTCCATACGACTTAAGTGGTCGGCTACGACATTCTCACAACCTTTCCTATCACGGATCTCTAAATCAAACTCTTGCAAGAGCAAGATCCACCTTAAGAGGCGGGGCTTGGCATCTTGCTTGGCAAAGAGATAACGCATAAGCGGCATGATCCGTGTGGACAACTACCGAGAACCTACGAGATGAGACCGAAACTTATCAAGCGCAAAGGCGACCGCTAAAAGCTCTTTTTCGGTGGTGGTGTAGTTACTGTGGGGGCGGATTCAAGGTGTGACTTGCATAAGCAATAGGCTTGAAGATTTTGTCGATTTTTGACCGAGGACCGCACCACCGCGGTGTCACTCGCATCACACATGAGCTCAAATTCTTGATCCCATTTGGGGCAACTAAGATGGGAGCGGATACAAGCGATTGCTTGAGCATCGAAAATGCTTCAACACAAGCTTTGTCAAAATCAAGCGGGACGTCTTTTCCAAGGAGAAGAGTAAGAGGGCGGGCTATTTTCGAGAAATCCTTGATGAACCTACGATAAAACCCCACGTGGCCTAGAAAACCCCTAAGAGTCTTTAGGTTGGTGGGCATAGGAAGCTTAGCTATCGCTTCAACCTTAGCCTTATCTACCTCTATACCTTTACTAGATATCTTATGCCTTAAGACTATCCCCTCTGTAACCATCAAATGACACTTCTCCCAATTAAGCACCAAGTTTGTCTCCTCACATCTACCCAACACCTTTTCAAGATTATCTAGACATTGTTCAAAGGAATCACCAAACACGCTAAAATCATCCATAAAGACTTCTAAAAACTTTTCTATCATATCCGCAAATATGGCGACCATGCACCGTTGGAATGTCGCGGGTGCATTACACAACCCAAAAGGCATCCTACGGAAGGCAAAGGTACCATAGGGACAAGTGTAGGTAGTCTTTTCTTGGTCCTCTAAAGCCACATGTATTTGGTAATACCCACTAAACCCATCAAGGAAACAATAAAAGGCATGGCCACTCAATCTCCAACATTTGATCAATAAAAGGGGGGGAAATGATCTTTACGGGTTTGGTCATTTAGCTTACGATAATCAATGCAAATTCTATGACCACTTACCAAAGCGCTTAGGCACCTCCTCTCCTTTGTCATTGATCTCCACGGTCATACCTCCTTCTTGGCACCACTTGGGTGGGACTCACCCACTTGCTATCCGAGATGGCGTAGATAATCCCTAGCTTCAACATTGTGACCACATCCTTCCTCACAACCTCTTGGAGGTGGGGATTGAGTCTTCTTTGGGGTTGCCTTACCGGCTTTGCTCCATCTTCCAGAATAATCTTGTGTTGGCAAATGGTGGGACTAATACCCTTAAGATCGCACATCTTCCACCCGAAAGCACGCTTATGCTTCTTAAGCATCCTCACTAACTCATCTTCCTGCAAAGCCGTTAGTGTAGAAGAAATAATCAAAGGAAGTAAATCATTATTTTCAAGAAAAACATACTTCAAATGAGGTGGAAGCGGCTTCATTTTCAAATCTTTCGGAGGATCCTCAATTGATGGCTTTTCTAGCTCTCCTTCAAGCCCAAGATCAATCTTCTCAGTCCACCTCTCACCCACGAAATCCGTCTCTTCGAGCTCTTTTGCTTCCTCTTCCAACTCTTCTTTTTCATCATGTTCTGTACTCACTCTTTCCATGCATTCATCGGATTCGTATTTATATACCTGCATGTCAACATGTTCCGAAACGCAAGGATATATAGCATCAATAGAAAAACAGTCCTCGGTGCTCTCCTTAGGATGTTTCATGGCTTTATAGACATTGACCGCGACTTTTTCATCTCCAACTCTCAATATTATCTCACCGCTCGCAACATCTATCAAAGTCCTCCCGGTATTTAAAATGGGGCGCCCTAACAACAAAGGTGTTTTGGAATCCACCTCCATGTCTAGTACAACAAAATCTACCGGGAAGGCAAACTTGTCCACTTTCACTATGACATCCTCTATCACTCCCATAGGCTCCCGAATAGACCTATCCGCCATTTGAAGGGTCATCCCAGTTGGCTCCAACTCTCCTAGGTCAAGACTCTCATATATAGCACGGGGCATTAGGCTTACACTAGCCCCCAAATCACATAAAACACTAGGAAAATGAGTTGAACCAATAGTAACCGGAATAGTGAAACTACCCTTGTCTCTAACTTTCGGGGGAATCTTAGATTTTCCATTAAAAATAGCGGAACACTCTTCATTCAAACACACAACTTCTTGCATCTTACCCTTTTTAGTTAGCAACTCTTTTAAAAACTTACAATACGAGGGCATGTTTGCAAGGGCCTCAAGAAAAGGAATGTTCAAGTCAATTTTTATAAAATCTCAATGAATCGAGTTTGTGCCTTATTCAAGCAACTTTGTCTATGATTCCTAGGGGATAAGGAGAGTACTCAAATCAAAATCTTTAGAAGGAGGAGGGATCATACCTTTCTTACCTTTGGTGCGTGGGAAGGCGGCTCTTTCATTGGCTCTTTCCTCTCTCTTCTAGTTGGTTCCTCCTCTTTCACGTCGATAACCACAAAATCTCCCCTAGCTTGAGCTTCTTTCCTTTCCACTTCCTTCTTCTTGATATACTCCCATGATCTTCATCATCTTCAATCCCATCTATATCACCATCCATGGCCCCCGCTTCCGTCTCAATAGGAGCTTTTCTAGTTGTCCTCCCATAGGACCTTCTTTTCTCCATTAGTTCTCAACACTTTACCACTTCGAGTTAAGATGGCGTTTACACTTCTCGGATTTTTTTCGGTATTACTCGGTAAACCGCCCTTCAACTGAACATGTTCCACCACTTGACCAAATTGTGTCTCAAGATTTTTGATGGCGGACCCATGTTTGTAGTTCATCTCAACCATGTCCTTCTTTATCTCCGTAAAGTTTTTGTTCATTTGTTCCAAGATGACATCGGTTGAACTCTTTTGAGGTATAGGAGCCAAAGGAGGAGGGTTTTGATGATTGGTAGAACCCTGTTGATTATACCCTCCTTGTTGCCTTTGGTGTGGAGGTTGATAGACATGCCCTTGTGAAGATTGGCTTTGATTTTGGCCTTGTCTATAACCTTGGTTTTGGCCTTGGTTTTGATTACGGTTCCAACCTTGATTGTTGTTATTCCTCCAAGAACCATCACCTTGATTTCCATAGTTCCCTCCTTGACCTTGTCCCACATAGTTCACATCTTGGGATTCTTCGTCACGGTTGCCCACCTTGTTTGTTCCCCATACATTGGCCTTGATAGGGGCTTTGTGACTGATTTTGATATTGGGACCCGTATTCCATTGCTCCATCGAGCAAATACTCATCATCCAGCAGCCAACTCATTCATGTTATCTTGAGATGGAGTACTAGGTTGCCCATAAGTCGAGGATTGAGGATAAGCCATATTTTGAGCTTTGGTCGTCATCCTACAATCCTTTGCGAATGTGATCCACTACAAATTTGGCAAAGCTTAGCACTCTCATTCTCTTTTGCAATCTCCCCAAGCTGTTGCTCCATTGCTTGTACTTGAGCATGATATTGATCGCTTGCTTCAACTTTCTTTAACTTCAACCAAACCGGGCTTCTTACTTCTTGTCCCTTTCTACTCGAAGATATATATTGCCTCGAAGTCTCGGAAATCTTCTCAATTTGGTTCATAGCCACTTCGGGTACCATACTCATAATATCTCTATTACACGAAGCATGTAACGTACTTTGATGAACTTGATCCAAACCCGGAAGAAAGCATGAACTACCTAAAGACGATCTCAATCCGTGCCCGGGCACTCCTCAACAAAGCCTTAAACCGATCCCATGACTCATGAAGCTCTTCTCCTTCATATGCATTGAATGACATGATAGCTTCTTTCATATCCATGGTCTTCGACGGGGTAATATTTGAGCGAGAAAAGTCTTTACCACTTCTTCCCGTGTGTGTAAAGAGTCATTAGGCAACGAATCATACCACCTCTTAGCTTGCTCTTTCAAAGTGACAGGAAAAGCATAAGTTTGGCGCCTCATCACTCACTCCATTGATCTTTGTCGAGTTCACTATTTGGAGAAAATGATCAATGAATAAGTGAGGATTTTCTAAAGCGGTTCCCTTGAATATAGCATTGTCTCCCAACAAATGTATGATGTTCCTATTCAATTCCAAGTTGTTGGCGGCTACCGGTGGCATTCGGATTGGACTATGCCCCATGTTTGCCGTAGGAGCTAGCACAAAATCTCTACAAGTCAAACCACCTTGGTTTTGCTCTTGTTGACCGTTAAACCAATTTGGCATCGCGTTTGCACCTTGATTGTGAGCTTGGTTCTGATTTTGTTGAAACTGATTCAACATCCATGCATTGAAGCTGTTGCATAAAGGCGGGATCCATTTGATTCCTTGGGCCTCATGTTGAACATTACGAGGAATAGGCCCATTCGCATTCACAACGTTGTGTCCTTGTCCATTCCCATCTCCTTGTGCATTGTTGTTGACAAGAGGCGGGTTTGGAACTGGGATTCCATTATTATTCACCAAATTTCCTTCCAAACCTTGTCCACCTTGTTGTGCCATGTCGGATCCTTCTCCCAACTCACCCAAACTATCCTCTTCTAAGACCGGAATCAACTCCTCTACTTGACGACCTCTTCTTCGTTGACTGTTTCTACGCCTTGCGTAAGCTTCAATCCCGTCTATGTAAGGTTCGAGTGGTGTTTGAGACCTCCGGGTCATGCACTACAAAAAGCAAATAACAAGAAAATAACAGTAAAATAAAACCTAGGCCCAAGCCTTCGGTTCACTTACAAGATATCACAAATAGCACACAATTCCCCGGCAACGGCGCCATTTTGATGAGCGTTATTTTCACCAAACAAATTCATAAAATGCTCAAGACAACGGTGATTAAACAAGCTCTCTAACCGCAAAGTGGACCGGGTCGATTCATGAGTAAAGCTACAGGAGTCCGAGGTCGAACCCAAAGGAATCGTGCTTGCAAGTACCAAAGTGAGCGTAATGCTTAGTCTAAGTGATCAAAGTTCTTAAGGTTTTGTTTACTACAACGGCACTAAGTGAATCTAACTAACGAGTCTAAAGTTAAAAAGAGAGAAAGAAGATTAAACTACTCGGTTTTAAAGATAATTAAAGAGACATAGCCGAACCATGATCAAAATAGCTAATATCACCCAAAGGAAAGACAAAACCGGGAGTGTGCAATAACGACGAACTCTTGCATTCAATTTCACGGGTACGTGCTCTAATCCCGGTGCTAAGGTCTGAACAACTCTTCCCCAACACCTTATGTCAAGTCAACTAACCTATCCTAAGAGAGATTCATTCACAAGACAATCATGCACAAGAGCCGTGTAAGCGTTGAAAGCGAGTAGCCTCGCACTACAATGCGATCCTAGAACCCTTTTCCCACACCCTCTCTCTCGAACAACTCTCAAGAGTGATGTGTGTGATTTTGACCTAGGTGATCAATCTAGCCCAAATCCGTTATAACGAGTTCTAAGACGTGAAATACGCAAGGAACAACAATAAAAGCACTACCCACTCCCAATTTCATCACCCAAAGGGTGATTTCACTAAATTTCACATGATTTGGCTATGAAGATGTTTAGCTACACATTATATTAATCAAAACATGCATAAAACAGTAAATAAGAGCCATAACAAGTAAAAGAGAAGAGAGATATACCATAAAATTGCGAGAAATTGAGATTAGATCCAAAAGTACAAAATAGAGAAGTAATTAAAAGGTGGTCTCTTAGTGTTTGGAATGAAAATCTAAGCTAAGAAATGGAAAGATTATGCTAAGATATTGTTGATTTACACTAAGAGAGAGTATTCTAAGCTATTACAAAATTCGAGCAAAAGATGGGTAGAGTTTTGCTAAGAAAAGCTTGATATCTAAGAAAATGTCTAAGGGGTATTTATAGGTGAAGGGAAAATCTTTGCGCAAAAGGTCCAAGCGCGCGTTTAGAAGGTTGGAGCGCGGTTGGCATCTTCAAACGCTGCGTTTCGCTTAGGTGAAACGTCGTTACACATAATTTCGGGCGTGGCTTGACCGTTTCTTCATCCGAACGCAGCGTTTAGGAAGGTTCAAACGCGCGTTTAGGATCTTGGAACGCGCGGTTGGCATGGTTTCCAAACGTGCGTTTAGAGGGCTTCAACTCTGAACCAAATCGAACCACGGAACGCGTTTAGGGATTCAAGCGCGTTTGGTGTGGAACGCGTGCGTTTGGAGGGTTCAAACGCGCGTTTGAACCCCTGTTTCCCCCAGTCTTCACTTTTCTCCCTTTTTGACCCTCGTCTTGCCTCGGTTATGCTTTTTCACCACAAATTGTCATCTTCCGGGTCCTCGAGACACCAATACCCTTCAATATCATAAACAACCACAAACATCCAAACAATTCCGGAGGGTAAAAGTGCTCGGGAATGGGGTTAATAATAACAAAAAAGGGTATGAATTCATCAAAGTGACGGATTCGTTCCCCGTGCCATAAGCTCACGATATTACCCAGAAACGGTCTAAAAACACCGAGAATGTGCTAAAAGTGGGATAAACGGGGGTGGAAAATGCACCGGAATCGCGTAAAGTTGACTCCCATCAAGCTACGGTTAATAACGAAACGAATTAATAAAAGACGGCGTTGCTTTTATTTCGTTATGAGACCGACATTATACGAACTTCTACGCGTTACTAAGTACCTATGTACTTACCCCGTTACTTTGTGTTTGTCTTTCTCTTTCCCCAAAGAAGATGAACAGGTTGGTAATGTTGATGAGTTCTTTGACGAAGACGTGTGAGATGGAGCTCTTGAAGACTCGGTTCTTTTAGTTTTGATTCTTTCAATAATGTTGTTGGTTTAAGTTCAAACAATGTTGTCTTTCTTTTGGATTAGTTCTGTTTGAGTTCTTTCGGATTTGAATGTGGATGTTTTAGTTCTCTTTATTGGATTTAGTTTTACAGCATTGAAAACCGTGTGTTCGATCTTTTGTTTTCCCGAGTCGTTTTATCTTCCGCGTCGTTTTAGTTCTGATGTATGACGTAAGGCTTACATAAATTATTGAATTTATTTGATAATATTTGTGCCGAACGCTCTTTCCGGATAAGGACTCGATGTCCGGGAACGGGGCGTTACAATCACCCCTCCACAATGTGAGATATACATCTCTCTTAACGAATGATCTCACTAGCTTCAAGATTAAGAAATGTATCAAACTGCTTTTGCTGGTGTAGAAAAGTACTTTAAGAAGTGAGATGGAGGATTCAATTCTTAAAGAAAAGTATGGATGAGGTCTCTTCTACCATTCTCTTAACGAATGATCTCAAGAATGATACCCTGCATCTTTTAACTAATCAAGCCCTTTGATTTGGGATAATTTGTAATATTCCAATTTTCGGGAAAAGGCTAGACGTGTCATTTTGCGAAAACGAAATATTATTATTTCTTTTCTTTTATTGGAGTTAAGTGTTTTATGGATTTTATACATATGATTTTCGAAATTATGTATATATAATTAAGGGATAAATCTGAATTTTGGTAATTAAGGGCGTTTATGGAAAAAGGGATTTATTTGGGAATTGTATTTAAGGGAGATTTACACACAATAATCTCATAACCTAGACACAAATCAGAAATTCAGTTTTTCATCTCCCTCTCTGCGCAATTTTGAGGAGAGAAAAAGGTTGAGAGAGTTTTCACAAATTCTAAGAGAAAGCTTAACCGTTTTCAGATCAGACGAGAGCTTTGGAATCGTTGTGAGAAGGGCAACGGTTGGATATCAGTTCGTGGGAAGTGCAGCAGTTTTTCAGAGGCTGTTGATCTAGTTTGTGGCTGCAATTAGGTAAGAAACTCTTCCTATGATTTCGGTTATAATTCGTAAAGTTAGATTATGATTTTGAGACGTGTAGATGCTAGTAAAAGTTGTGCTTTTATGTTGATCAAAGGATCATAGATGCTGTGGTGGATTAGATATAGTTTCTACATTTTTCTGGGATTAATTCGATGCTAAATAAGTTAGAAACGGTGCAGAAAATCGAGTTTTGTCGATCTTAGCGTTTTGGGAAAAACCCAGCATCTTCTTCTTTTTTCAAAGAAAGTTGACATATCATCTTTGATGTGATCCACTAATATGTTGCCAAGAGTGTCCCAAAAGTGGATATGCGTAGTGCCCTTGAGTGCGGTTGTAACATAGATAAGTTAAGTAGAGACGTTTAGTCAATTCATGTTGATGGACATGGAGTGAACCCTAGATTGAGTCGGTCACACATAATCAACTAAACTTTTAATTATCTTTACTTTATAAATTATAGCGTAGTCATAGCTTCTCTTTCTTATTAAGTACGTTGTACTTACCTCAAATGCATGTTTTCTATGTGTTTGGGGGTGAGAAGACGAACAGGTTGATATTGTTTACGAGGAGGAGTTCGATGATGACGTTTGAAGACGCCTCATTGAAGACTTTACATTATTTATTTAGCTATTCATTTATTAGACTGTTTAGACTTTTGGTCTTTCAAGACTTGTAGTATCGTTACGTTTCTTTTGAGATTATCGTACGTTTCGTTTGGATTTCGTACTTTCCCTTGAATGTAATAAGTTACATTTCCATCTTTAGATTTCATTTCTATTCTTGATTGTTTGGAATTTTATACCCGAGTCTTTTGCTTCTGTTTGCTTATTCTTGATACGACGTAGTAGAGGCTTACGTATAAAGTGAATTCATTTTTATTTTATACGTGCCGAACGTTCCTTTTCCGGATAAGGACTCGGTGTCCGGGAACGGGACGTTACATAATTACCTTGATTTTGTTGCTAAACAGGTGAAATTCTAAGATCCCCACTTGGTCATGATAAAGTGAAAGGATGAAATTTTCTTATGCAATTGTAGTTTTGTTATTCACTTATGTAATTGCTTATGATAATTATTTTTACTGTTCTCTTACTCATTTTTCTTATGATATTGTACTTTTCATATTCTCTCCTACTCATTATATTCTATGGGAAATTAGGGATAAGGACACAATCTGAAATATTATTAAGCAACAGGACAACTACATATTTTTTATAGGGAGAGGACAATTGCATAATTTTTATAGCGAGAAGGACAAACGGTGAATCACGAAAATCGGTGAATCTCCTAGTGAATCCCGAAATCGATGAATTTCGATAGTGAATTTTGATGATGAATCCGAAAATCGGTGAATCCCGACAATGAATTTTGAAAATTAGTGAATTTCGACGGTGAATTTGGCAAGTGAATTTAAAGCAGTGAATTTGAACACAAGTGAATTTCGATAGTGGATAAATAGTTTTGTCCTTTATGCAAAAGTTTCAAAAGATCGTCCTTCTACTCAATTGATGAAATATTTTTGTCCTTCTCCCTCATTCCCCCTATATTTTAACCTCATCTTTCCTTCAATGAGACGTGGATTGTGTATATATATTTTGTTATCATTTTTGTTGCTCATTCTCAAGTTTCACATACCAGCATCTTCTTCTTTTTTCAAAGAAAGTTGACATATCATCTTTGATGTAGTGAAAACAAGTGTAAGGGATTGATTAACATTTGAGGGATTGATATACAACTTTGGATATGTTGAGGAGAAAAAATTGAGGGATCGATTGACATTTTGAAATGTTGTTATTTGGTAAAAAGGTATGTGTTCCAGAGTGTTTAGTATTTCTGTGAATGATGATTAACCTTGGGAATACTTTCAAAAACTAATTTAATGCCTCTAACCAGTATTCTTGAATACTTATTCTTACAGTAATATGAGTTGCAACGATTACTCATATTTACCGAACTCGTGTAAGCTTCAATTAATGATTACTCATATTCTGTGTAGATTTCTCTTTCACCCATAAAGAATTAATGGTTTTTTTTATCCTACGCATCCATATTAAGTAGCTCTAACATGGTTCTTATTTCTCACTTCGTTGGGAATCAAAAAAAAATAATGAGTTAAAGCATAATTGTCGTACATATTTATGATAGGTTACAATTTTCTTTTCATTATTGCACAAATTAAATTTATTCTATGTTTGTATGATTAATATCATTTTTTTTATATGTTAGTTTCTTTAAACACAACCTTTTTTCATAACATATTGTTTTTCTTCGATGTTTACTTTTTAAATTTAACGTTCTCCGTGCATCGCACGGGTTTGCTACTAGTAAACCTTATACTTAAAGTGCATGTGAATGTCAATATGAGTGTACCCTATGCAATTTATCAACATATGCTCTTAAATTATTTTAATTTTTGTGTGTTACTATTTATCAAGGTGATTCTATGTTGGGACAGATTGCCCACACTTTTAATGTATAAAGAAATAAAGTTGTGCATTTGGTACCACCAATTAATGTATAAAGAACTAAAGTTGCGCATTTACTACCACCAATTGATGTCAGTAAAGGCGCTACTTTATTTCTTTATCATGTAAGAGTGTGAGCAATCTGTCTCAATATTCTAGTTGTTCCGGTGTTCGGTTTTGCATATCGGAGTAACCGAATTGAAGGACACAAGCAAGATATATGTTTCGTAGTTTTACGGTAATATTCATTTTTATCATCCTTTCTACTCATTCCGTATTAAGGTTCTCGTAGATTTTATTTTAAGTTGCTATTCTTTATCGTCATATCATCGGATTGATGGTGAGTAGGTTTTCTTATTAAAAAATACAGTATTCTATTATTTTGGTTTAAGTATTTATTTCCGCAATTAGTTTTCTTGAATTTACTTTTTAGTTTATTATTCTATGTCCATAGAATATGTTTTAACAGTATTAGTAGTTATCTAGAAAATATTCAACAAACCTTTATTCATAATCAATTAATTATGCGCTTAGTTGGGGATTTGTTTGGGAGTTGGGAGTTGGTAGTTGTTAGGGACATTATGTGTTCGTGTTAGGTTACTAGGTTGAAACTAAACATGATCGTTATGTACTTCTATGTCACTATGTGTGTGTGTGTTTTTTTCCCTTTTGAAAACGAATGTTCATGGTTAGGTACTACCGTACTAGTATTAATATCGATGTACTACAAGAGTATCATGATTCTGATATCATGTTGAAAGTGTTTATTTGGAAGATTATCCACGTTGCACCTGACCCTCGTGATGGTTAGCATTATGTACATGTTTTTTACCCTTGTATATATGTTTGAGTAAGATTGCAAGTATATCGATTAAGGTTGTTAAAGAGGACAAAGTGAATTCATGATGCGTCATGCAAGTGAACCTACACCACTCCTAACCAATTCTACACACTAAAATCAATGATATACATAAATGATTCATATTTTGGAAAATAATTGCATGATATGACTACTACCTACATAAATATGGACCGTTTATAGTGCATTCTGGAAATTGTAGCAGCGACAGGGTCCAGGTCCA
This sequence comes from Gentiana macrophylla, assembly GCA_026214975.1. Lineage (NCBI taxonomy): Eukaryota > Viridiplantae > Streptophyta > Magnoliopsida > Gentianales > Gentianaceae > Gentiana > Gentiana macrophylla. The sequence continues at coordinate 14,803,434 of CM047806.1, read as the reverse complement.
TTGCAATGCTTGTTGCCCAAAAACCAAGAATTGTTCTGAATTCCCCCAGACTTATCCTAGTGGAGTAAATGACTCGAAATTTGTAATTAACAGTAATCGACGGCGGAAATTAATCAAAATTTCGTAAAAATTAATCATAACCCTTCGATTATATAATCCATACCTCGAACCTTGTGATCTGCGGCATTCAAACTCATATCAATGAGTACATGATTCCCAATCACACAATGGGTAGACATGCACACACCTATCGCAACTCGTTAAAGTTATAACACAAAAACAGGGAGGTCCTACATTGTAACTCCATCAAACGTGGTTGTGTATAGTGTACACATCATGTTTCCCGTAAAAAATTAATACTAAAACATCATTTTTCATTATTTAACATAATCTATATTCTGATCAAAATGCATCCAATCTATTAGAAAACGAGAAGTACGGATTTGTATGAAATACGCTACAAGTGACATGAATTGTATTAAAAAAAATGTTTTGAATATATAAATTACAAAGTGCCACTGAATAAATTGTACGGAATTGTGTGGGCAATCTTTTGCAACAAAATACCACTGAATAAACAAACACACACACACAAAAAAAAAAAAAGGAGGTCTGTTTATTTTTATAATTTATAATTTTTAATTTTTAATTATTTTAGGGTACATGTTGGTAAAAGTTCAAACATGGAGATTGGAGAATGGGTGGTTGATAACTGAAAACAGAAAGTTGTTTGTAACAGCTAAGGTGTTTGTTTGTTTGCAAGAGGATGCTGATCGTATCGTATGGGTAGCACTAAAAGTTTGTTTAGCAGGTCTACAACAGAAACAGCTGTGATGCACTTGGAGTGGGACATGGGGGAGGACCATGTCTCTCAATTTTTATATTCATATGCTAGATACTACTCAAAACCGACTCCTTCGAAAGAAACGTCCGTACGGTTTTTAAAAGCGCCTTAAATCGTGTCTTGTTGCATCAAGTGGGGTTATGCATGTATTTGCTAACTTTGTACATATACCCTCAATGACGTGAGACATACTATGCAGGAAATTTGTAGGGGAAATTTTCCATGTACCCTACCGAGATGGGTTTTTTTTTGAGTGGCGAGGATCAAGAAAGCTAACATAATAACGAGAACCGTATTTACACTTATAAAGGTAAGGGGCGACCCGAGCACGCCCGCATTGTAATTTTGGCGCCGTAAGACGGGTGATGCATTATAGCGAAGAGGGTGAACGTTGGAGTGGTGATGGTCTGCGTTAGGAGAGAGCATTGGTGGTGGTGGTGGTATTTGTCTTCTCCGTCGGACATGGCCGGCCGCCTTTTTTTTTTTTTTTGTGTTAGGTTTTTTTTTTTTTTGATCTCAGAAGCTCACGATACCATATAGAGTTTTGTAAAGGTAATTGTATTGTATATTGATCAATAAAGTGTATTATAAAGGTATATATAGGCACAAGATGGAGAGGCCTAGAATAGTAAAATTACAAATAATAAATGATAAAGTTATTCACTAAGAGTATTCTCGACAATATGCTAGATACTACTCAAAACCGACTCCTTCGAAAGAAACGTCCGTACGGTTTTTAAAAGCGCCTTAAATCGTGTCTTGTTGGCCTATTTTATACCCGTGACGGACGTAAATATTCGTGTTTTTAAGTGTGATTTTTTCAATTCAAATTTTAGAAGTGCTTTTCTTCTTACGGATACTTAAAAGTGTTTTACTATTTACACTAAAAAAAAACACACGTATTTATTAAGGTAAATAATGTCTCGGTACAGAATAATGTATAAATAATGTCTTTGTTTGTACATAATAAGGTATAAATAATAATGTTTCTGTGCATAATAAAGACGCTAAAGAAATATTACCCGTATGTAGGACATCTGTTGACCGTTGTTTTGATGACCCCATGGCCCATGCCAATATATCATTCCCCCTCCAGCTGGGAAAAGTGAAGTTGCCCTGGTGTTAGTGACCGTACACATTATACTTTTATAATCATTTCATTTTGAAATAATTAAGACAGTTGTCAAAAACATGTATGTAAGTTAATAATTTAATTTAAATGCTAAAATGCTAAAATAAAATCTTACTCTATAATTAATACAATATTGTATTTATTCTCAATCCTTGATAAATAAGAGTAGATGTTGAAAAAACACAATAAATACTGCTTTAAAAATATAAATATATTTTGGAACAAATCTTTTAAATCTTACTCTATAATTAATACAATATTGTATTTATTCTCAATCCTTAATAAATAAGAGTAGATGTTGAAAAAACACAATAAATACTGCTTTAAAAATGTAAATAAATATATTTTGAAACAAATCTTTTTGACAACTGACTCGGTTATTTTGGAACATAGGGAGTAGCAAACATTACATATTTAACCTTCTAAAAATTGGATTCTAAATCCCCTCAAAAAAAAAAAAAAAAAAAGATTCTAAATCGTATTATCCAAACAATCATTTCAATAAACACAACCAAATTGCAATAATATTAAGGGATCCTTGGAAAGTCGAATCTACACAACAAAATCGATTTTTAAACGATTGACCAATTATAAGACAATTCTATGATCTAAAATCAACCTGGAAAGGATTGATGGTGTATATGATGTCATAATAGTAAATTTGGTGTGGTGTCACTAAACACCGTCGGTCTAACATGAAGGCCTCATAAACTGCAATCATTTCCGTCAACAAAAAAAAATAAAAATTCAAAATCATTTGGAGAACAGGATAGGCCGCACAGCAGCTTTGAAATCGTCGTAAAATCTTTGTTCTGAAAACCTAGATGATGCCCTTTTTCTTGCGGCTGCAGCCATTTCCAGTCTCTCGGTTTCAGCCATTTCTAAAACCTTTATAATGCACTCCGCATACTCTTGTACACTACATGCTAAAAACCCGGTTTCTTTACCATCTTCTGCTAAAATAATGTCCATCTTTGGTCCAGCTGAATTATGAGCTGCAAAATTCAAGAAAACAGCAACTTTAATTTGATTTAGAAACTGCTTCTTGCTGTGTTTTACAAGAGGAAAAGCATTAAATAAACCAACAAAGATAACGAAGAAAATGTAGGGCGCCTTTTAGTGGCACTGGCGCCTTTTTAGTGAAAACAATCAGACGTTTTATAAGTCGTTTCTATAGCATAAGATCGATTTTAAAAAATTGTTTGTCACTATGATGTACGAATAGTGTGGTTCCACTAGCAACGCCCAAAAACATAACATACCAATTGGTATTGCGCCTCCAGCCATATATTCTACAACACTTATACCAAAATGCTCATCTATCATAGAATGGATTCCAGCAACTGCACCACCCAGAAGTCTCAACAGATCACTGCAGCAATGAGCAACTCATGTCATGTAAAGACTTTTCATCAAGGAAAGATAAACAAGTAACATGAGCCACAAACAAATATCAATCCAACGTGCATAAGTTCCTCTGTTAACGATATACAATTTCTCAGAGAACGCAAAAAAGATAAAAACTTTTCTGTATATAATGCTCCACTTACCTATACATAACGTTTGCATGGAACTCCACGTTGTCTTCCAGCTGCAGTTTGACAGCTTGGTCTTTCAATTTTTGCAACCTTCTTTCATCAGCTTCATTTCTACAACTGCCAACAAATTGCAGTCTTGGTCTTGGGATATTCACACCCAACTTTTTAATGGCGATGGAAAAGGCCTCGAGTTGTAGAGGTTGTGCCTAGCCAAAGGAAAAACGTACACTAACAAAAGTTCAGCACAACTTCAAAGATAATCTAGAGGTTACTAGATTTAAAGCATAAATACCAAATATGCCCACCTTCTCAGGACGAAACTGAGCCACGGATATTATCTTTTTAGGAGTTGTTTCCCTTTCCAGTGGAAGTGCCTGTGAATACAGAACACAACAAAAACCAGTCATACATAGTTGTCTGCAACATATTGCTGAAGCATTCGCAGCTTATATAAAGTACTACAGAACGACAAAAAAGGGAATCAAAGATAAGAACACCGTAAGTTCACATGTTGCATTCAACATAATGAACGTAGACGAATTAACCAAAGTTCTGATACCAGTGATGTGAGCACAGACATAAAAAAGAATTTACGTTTGCTCACAGAACACACTAACCTGAAGCCTAGAAGTATCACAAGGAGGGTAGACACGTACGGTACGACCTGGAATTCCCCAAAGCTTCTGAATATGTGATTGGGTCCATGATGAGTTGACCATTGCAAGGTTTGAACAAGATCCCACAATCCCATACATCCAGCTAAAAATTATGTAGTATATGATCTTGAAGCGGGATAATAAAGCACTGAAAAAAGAGACTTGCATAAGCCGCAGAATTACATGTAGGAACGTAATGAAATAAACATCATGTGTGGTTCTATTAAGTAACAGATTAAGCTAATAACAGAGAAAACACATAATAAGCCAAAAAAACAGAGAAAAGTCCACTTTATGTGATTTGTATTCTACTAAAGTGTGATACACATCGTGTCTGTAAGAAAACAGAGAAAACACTTTATATCGATTTATCCTTATATCCCTTGCATACGGGTCGACAAAAATGCTGCAATTATCTTAGCATTCTAGCAATCAATATCATCAGGTATTCATTACAGTCTCAGATTCAAGACAACAAACAGAAGATAAAGAATGCCTCATACCTCCTTGCAATTACAGAGTCATTATTGTAGATGGAACTACGAGTTTGAACGCGAGATAGCATGTCCAAACTGATTGTTGGATAATGTGTATAGCAAACAACTTTGCATCCAAAGAGCCGAGCAACAGGATATGTAAAGGCATACCCACTGGTATCAAAGTAATACAAAGGAGTGAACTTGCATAAAGCTTCCCATGACAGGTAAACGGAACCAAGACTTTGCCCAATCATTGTAAAACGAGGGTAAGTGGATTCTTCAACCCACTTCCTTTGATAAAGATGTACTACCTGCAAAAGGAAGCTAACAAAATCATCATTTAAGGCGTAAAAGGAAACACGAATTAACTACTGACAAATCGAGTTTGTTGGAGTAGTTGATGATATGTTCTTAGACAGTTTTCTGACTTCAATTGACGAAAAATGATAACTTTACATCATCACTGATCCCTAAATGCAATTCATCAATACCTCATACTTCATGTAAAGGCACAAACACTTTTTTCCTAATTCAATTTCTCGAATATCCAAAATTAAGTGATTCATCAAGTAGCTGTGGCTCAATCTGCTTCTCTCCTATAATGTTATGCACAAAATACAATTTCCCATCTAAAATTTTGAGCTTGTGAAAGATATGAAGACATGTATTGAAAGCACACAAACCTCAGGCGGGCTGAGTAACTGGACGCCAAATCGGTCTAGGGCTCTAGCAGCCAAGCTTTCTGGAGTAGCATCCCGGTGATCACCGGTGTAAACGACACAATCCAAGTCAGGACGCTCTTCTTGGATAGCTTTGACAGCACACCAGAGGACTCTCTCTCCACCACCGCCATCATTGGTGTATGGGTGGAAAAAACCGACTGCCCTCTTTTTGTTCCTCCGACCATTGATCACGGCTGCAATTAATCTCAACGTTACGAGTAGAATCATCGCGAAGAGAATAGTCATATACATAATCAAGTTCGCCATTGCTCGACCGTGTACACACTTTAGCTCAATGGCTCAGAGGCGGACAGCAGAAGTACAAATTTATGAAGGCAACATTTGCTAAAACACAATCACTTTAAGCGTTGGGCAGGTACCAATGAAGTTCAAGAACTCAAGCTTCTTTGTGCTGCTTTAACCGCTTAAAAATTGTTTGTTATTACAGCATCAAAGCCTTCGAATTTCCAGGAAACTAATCACTTGTTTTTGTTTAAGTCTGATACATAATCTGCAAGGGAAGAGGCTTTAAAAAAAAAAAACATAAAAGAAGAAAAAAAGGCAACAAATAAAAATTACAGCGACAAATCAAAACATGCAGAATTTTAAACAGCAAGGAAAAACCCAACAAAAGTAAACTCAGAAAAAATAAAATAAAAAACTTTTTCAGCTAAAAATTCCAAACTTTAATCTGGTAACTTGAAAAAAAACATTAAAAAAAATACCAAAAAAACCTCAATTGCTGAACTTGTAGAGAAGAAGTGAATTTGCAGCTAGGTCTTGAAATTTGCTGATTTTATAGGAAACACCCAACATAAAACATTGTAATTGAGAGTTTATTTGCTTTTATGATGTGAAAGAACAAAGAAAAAAATTAGGTTAGAACTCACATGGCGCAATCAATCAGGTCACCACAGCAGTTGATCCACGCACTTCAATCTTCAGCGCTCACACTGAAAATTTCAATATCAGACACGATCGAGCTTCAGTATGCGGCATTCATTTGTGAGTTGTTTTTTTTTTCTCTCTTTACTTTAGGAAGATCTTCTGGGAATGAAGAAGAGAAGGTTTTGTTTTAGATGGCAAATTTTCCCTAGTGTGAAGGCTTCACAGTGAAGCGGCTCGATCGAGTAAATTTTTATTTTTATTTTTATTTTTAATTAAACAGACGAAGCGATGTCGTTTGGTACCGCATCCGCTTTGTGCATCAGATTTTCCCGGTAGCTTGAGCCGAGCCTAGTTGAGCCGGTAGTTGAGTATATATTATTTGAGCTCGTGTTTGTTTATTTTAATTTTTTTTTCTTTCAAAAAGCGATCTTTTATTTCAATTCAGTGGAAAGAAAACCAATCAGTCCAATGGATTACAAATTGCGGAATAGCATAAACTAGAACTAAAATAAGACAAATAGCTAATCAGCTAGTCTCCAAGCGAGTCGTAGATCTTTCGCCCGTTTCACCGCTTTCGAAATGAACACCTGGATTGGTGGCTTTCCCGCTTGCGGATCATAGATCCCTTTATTTCGCCAATGCCAAACGCCATAGCACACATCACAAAAGATGTAGGCCCACTCGTTCTCCTTTTTCAAATTAAGTTGAAGCCAGCTCTGCATTGTTAGATCTGAGAAGAACTCTCTCCTAGTTTCTCGGGGGACAATAGTTGTCCAAACATGATGGGGCCAATAGCAGTCACGGATAGTATGAAGGGTCGTCTCTGAGTGATGATCACATATGGGACAAATCGGCGTGGGAGATATATTGCGAGCAAAAAGAAATTGATTTACCATGAGGGATTCATGGTTAACTTGCCACATATGGAAGTTGTATCTCGTGGGCCCTTTCAAACGCCATATGGACATCCACGTCGAGCTCCCATGGGTATCTGCTTCTCTCTGGAGCCAACTATAGGCACTCTTAACGGTATATTTTCCTTTTTCTGATGGGCTCTAAATAATATTCTCTGCACTTACGCCAAATCCCTCATTTAGGGCACGACTGGCCGCACAAATGCCTTTCCAAATGAAAGAGGAGTCAGTTTTCGGGTTTTCAAAGGGGTTGCCATACTTATCTATAAGACGAGAGACCCATAAGGAAGAATCTTGATGAAAATTCGCCATGTCAATTTCCCGAGTAATGCGATATTCATTTTTTTCAGTATCCTTGAATCCGAGGCCTCCCTGATTTTTCGGTTGACAGAGCACATGCCAAGAAACTGAGTGTAGTTTCCGGCGTCCCTCCTCGTCTCCCCAGAAAAATTGACGACAAATTCTATCCACCTCCCCTACAATTTCTTTGGGCAGCTTCGTAGTTTGCATCACATAATTTGGAAGTGTTGATAAGGAACTTTTCGCCAATATAATTTTTCCTGCTCTAGTTAGGGATTTCATTTTCCAAGAACAAAGTTCATTTCTCATCTTGTCAATAATAAATCTGTACGAACTGTTTTTGCGGCGTGCATGAGACAGGGGTACCCCAAGATACTTGCCGAAGTCCTCAGTGTGTCGCATATGCAGTTTCTGTCCAATGATCTGCCTTGTTTGTGATGGGACATTTTTGGGAACTGAGAAGTTGGATTTTTCCGTGCTAATGTGTTGTCCCGATACCTGGCAAAAAGTATTAAGCACTTTATGTATATTCTCGGCTTGATGCTCCATAGCTTCTGCAAGAAGAACCAGGTCGTCGGCGAAGAACATATGGGATAGGGCTGGCCCATTCTTCTTCAAGCGATGGGCTTCCAGTCTCCCCTACGAATCGAATCATCAATGAGCTGGCTTAAATACTCCATGCAAAGTACAAAAAGGTATGGTGCAAGAGGGTCCCCCTGTCTCAATCCTCTTTCCGGTGTTATTGGCTCGAGTTTATTTCTGTTCCAAAGGATGGACAACCTGGACGAAGATAGGCTATGCAGAACGAGTTGTGATATCTCAGCCTTGAAACCCACTGCTTTTAGGATCACTTTTACAAAGCTCCAATCCACCCGATCATAGGCCTTTTCCAAATCAATTTTTAGCATCATAAATCCCTTCTTTCCCGTTTTCTTGCGAAAGCTGTGTAGCGTTTCTTGGGCCACAATAATATTTCCCACACTACTCCTTCCAGGTATGAAAGCATTTTGGGTGTTACTGATCACTTTTTGAAGGACCAATCGCAGACGATTCGCTATCACCTTCGAAATAATCTTGGCTGTCACATTAGTCAGGGCAATTGGGTGGAACTGAGAAGGGTCTTCAGGGGGGCTTTTTTTCGGAATTAAAGAAATAAGGGTCTCGTTGTGCTTTACCGGAAACCACCCTGTAGCAAAAGCATTAGTCACAAAACGAATAATAGAGTTACGACTCGAGACCAGCATTTCTTAAAGAACACGGCAGGGATACCATCGGGGCCCGGGCTTTGTAAGAGCCCATTTGAAATAGAGCTTCCTCAATTTCTAACTCGCACACATCTTTATTTATAAGCTGCAACTCTGAGGTAGAGAGGGGATTGAAGTTAATCACCAACTGCGAATTGTCAAGGAAATTGTCTTTGGTATAGAGAGATGCATAGAAGGTCCTGATCATGCTCTGTATATCTTCCTGAGACGACGTCCAGTCCCCATTCGAGTCTTTTAAGCTCAAGATACGCTTCTTTTGTTGTTTTTTAATGGAAGCGATATGATAAAAATGTGTATTTCTTTCCCCCTCTACCATCCACTGAAGTTGGCCGCGTTGGTGCCAATAGACTTCTTCCTGATCGAGAGTTCTATTCAGCTCCATAGAGACCTCGTCGTGGAGGTTGGAAAGGTAATTGGAAGGATAGCTTTCCTGGCTGCGTTCAATGCCTTGCAAGACAGTTTTTTTTGCGCTCAAAGATATTCCCAAAGACGGTTCTATTCCACTTGTTTGTCTACTGCTTAAAATGGGTCAAAGTATGAGTCAGTTCCCCATTATCTTGCCAAGTCTGATACACAAAGTCTGCAAATTTTCAAGTTCTAGCCAGGCCCTCTGAAAAAATAAAGTATTCGGCACATTTTTCTTACGAGCTTCCTCTACTGTAATCAACATAAGCGGGTTGTGGTCCGAGTGCACTCTCGGGAGGTGACGAACGTAGGAGTGTGGGTTCAATTCGATCCACTCCATATTACACCATGTTTGGTTGATTCTCTGATATATTCTCTCCCCTCCTAGAAGAGGACCCTTCCACGTGAACCGAGGACCTTGAAAAGTGAGTGCCATGAGGCTACAATTTTGTGTCATCTGCCAGAACGAGGTGGCGTTGAGGCCTCCTACTGGCCTGCCACCTCTTTTATCTTTTTGAAAGATAACCTGATTCATATCACTAATAATACACCAAGGATATTTTATAGTGGCCGCAAATCGTTCAAGATAATACCACAATTCATTTCTAGCTGAGGCGGTTGGAGAAGCATAGACCATGGTGAAAACGGCACAGACTTTATTCAGGTGAGTATGAGCTATATGAAGACATTGATTCGTACACGAAATAGTATGTAGCGTGATATTGTTCTCGTTCCAAAAACACCAAAGACCACCAGAATAACCCCTTGCTTCAACAACAAAAACTTTAGTAAAAGGTGTCTTGGGAAGGATTTGCTTCGCCCTTTCGCTCGAACAACGGGTCTCCATAATAAAAAGGATATCTGGCTTATTTTCTGACAAAAACAGAAGAAGATACCTGAGAAAATCCGCAGAGCTTGCTCCACGGCAATTCCAAGCAATGAGCCGCATAAGGAGAAACTATACGGGTGTGGGGAAGTTCCCCACCTGATCGCCGAACAAGGGATTGACCACAGCTTTGTCGATATCCATGGACGGATTGGGTGATTTTAAAGAATCTGGAGGGTTGCTTTTCACGTATTCCCCTTGTTTCTTAGGAGGGTTTGTATGGTCCCTCTTAAGAATTTTAGTGATTTCTGTTTGTTCAAAAGTTGGTCCCATGGAAACGTTCGTTTTTCCAACATCCGCAAGAGGTGCTCTGGTATTCGGTTTACTTTTGGATGTGGGCGGTCTCTTGGTGGATGGAAGATCTTTTTCGTTGCTGATCTCAGGGCCCTTTCATTTCGATGATTCAGTGGTTTGTACGGCCTTTTCCACATCGGAGGTAACAGGCCCGGAAGTAGCAGGGGCCAAAGGGGGTTGTTGTGTATTAATCGAGGTGGATTGGGATTTCTTCCTTGACTTACTAGGAGAGCCTGGATGTTGAGATATTTCGGTTGTTGTTACTGGTCCCCCATGGGATTCGATCGATTGAGCTTGTTGTCTCAGTATTTCCACCTCCTCAACAGGAGCTGCGTTTTCCCTGCTTTCCTCTACTTCCATCGCATTTAGCACATCAAATCTAGAAGCCGTGGACTATTCTTGTGGGCAATACTGTGTGTGCACTTCTGGGCCGGTTTTCTGTTGTTATATATTATTTCGTGTTCCATCCGGATTGCGTTTTCTTCTAGTTTGTGCAATCATCCACGGTCCAAATGGACGCTCCTCTGTAGGGCTAGCTATAGGCGGTGGGTTGTTGTGGTCCATGTTTTCTTGTGGCGTTTCTTCGGGCTGTTTATCCGGAAAGAGCTCATGTGGTGGCCAAATTTTCCACAATCAAAGCAGATCAGTTGTAGGCCTTCGTATTCAACATTGTACTTCTTACCATTGAGCCGAATGTAGGGCCTAAGGGTGGCTCGTAGGTTGATTTCCACACAGACCCGGGCGAATTTTCCTTGAGCATTTTCCAAGGTCACTGTATCGTCTCTTATCACCTTTCCAACCTTATTGCCAAGTCTTCTTACCAATGATTCTCTAAACACCTCAATTGGCACCACAGGGAACCGTATCCAGGTTAAGGTAGAGGTAATCTGATGCTCAAACGGGCGGAAGAAAGGTCTCCATTTTGTCACATAGAGATGATGTCCTTGAATAGCCCAAGGTCCTTTTTCCAGTGCAGCATAGTAATCATCCTTATGTGTGAATCGTGCCACAAAATACCCATTTTCCAGGTCCGTAAGCTCTAGTCTACCAGCCATTTTCCACATTTCCGACAATCGTTTTTTCAAAAAACTGTAAGAAATCGACTTACCGAGCAGCTTGATAATGAGGGCCTTGCACCAAGGCCGCCAGAGGTCCAAGCATTCATCTAGGGGGATCAAAACCTCGTCTTCCTCTTCGTAGTCATGGCTATGGCCAAAGAACTCTTCGATGACATCCGCATATTCCCTTACCTCAGTATCATCCTCATCGTCTCCAATATAAATACCCAGGTCAGCATACCTGCCTGTGACAACATCGACTCCGCTCCGGGAAGTCCAGGCCGTAGCATCAGCGGAGCTGGGAGATTTGCCCCTGAATCGGCTGCGATTGAGAAGGTCACGTTCCTCAGCAGATTGTTCCATGGGAGTATCCTCCATTTTTCATGTGTTTGTTTATTAGTTCACAAGCTTATTCATGGGCATTTGTTTACTTAACGAACACAAAATATTGTTCAAACTTTATTTGTGTAGAATACAAGTTTATTCGTGGTCGTTTGTTTAGTAAACGAACAAACATTATGTCGCCTCATCTATAAAGACAATTTGCTTGACTTCGCCTCGCTAAATGTATTTTCACTTTCAAACTTAAATTCGGTTCGTTACTGTATAAAAAATTCAAATTCACGAACAATGTTTTTTTTAACGAATTCACAAATAAATTAGAAAACAATATTAACATTATAATACAAAAAAGTATTAGAACTTGCGTTGCAATATTAATTGTATAATGTCAATGTTTTTATTCAGCAATTGGACTAAATGTTCCTCCATTAAAATTAGATACATAATATTCTACCATCTATATAAATTGGAGCACTTAAAATTTACATTTTGAAGAGGATTTAGGCTATAGTCTTTTGTTGGTCTGACCCAAGGGACGACCCTGATTGTGTACCCTATTGATGTGCCTAAATCGTATTTCGGTCCACGGATCCTTATTCGGGTCTGACCGGCCACCGATATTAGTGGATGAGACCACCGGTCATTACTGTCCGCGAGCTCGCAAGCCAAACCAGGACCGCGAGCCTTCGGATCCATTCCAAGCCCTCAACCCTATGCGACGACAAAAGGGGATTAGGGGGCCGACACGCGATCTCATTTGATAAACGGGTCCTCCAGCGACCTCGACCATAACATTTAGAGGAAGAGCTACCTCAAGTTCAACAAAATAATGATATAACAGATACATAGGTCAGCGAGGCCATCAGGAGCGCGATCTATCGGCTTCACTACGAGCCCGTTACTGTAGACAAATATCTATTATACTGTATGTCCTCGATTGTAAATAAATCGACTTCAGTCGGTGGCTCCCAAAATAGGGGGGCATGTAACCCATTTAAAGAAAAAAGGGCCAGATCATAATCTATAAAATAGATGGCAAAGCCAAATTGTCCCCTTCCTCTTCTCTTAAAAGCACCACCACCGGAATCCATTGCCGCCACCGGATACCACCGACAAACACCACTTTTATACACTTTTATAGCCAGATATCCTATATATAAACACCGCTAAAACAACCGAGATGATTTTCACCTATATACTCTCAAACAATAGGGGTCATCAGACTTCGTCCTGAACCAATCAAAACATAATTGGCATTATACCGACTTATAGCTAATAATAAAATCACACAATTTTAAATTTGTCAATTGTGTGTAACAGCCAATTATTATCTTCACAGTTTGTTGCAAATGTTATTTTTCAATTTCAATTTGCAAATCTTAATTCCCAACACCCGTCAAAGAAAAGAAAACCTCAAGGGACCAGACAGAGAAGTCACTAAACGTATAAAAAGTGTTTCTTAGTCTTTACTTCTCTCAAGCATAAAGCTACCTATAATTGTATATCAGTATATATAGTTATATACATTCATTCTGCACTAACTCACACTTAAACATTAATTAGTCTGAGGTCAGGATTTAATTAAGACCCTTAAACACTTTGTCTAAAAACAAAATTGTGAGTTATAGAAAATTTGATGTATTTCATAACTAAATATACATATGGTAAAATAGATAATTTGTTAAAATATACCGATTCAAATGTTGTTAGGATGATACATAGACATGCATCAGACTTATAAAATGAATCTTGTTAGGCCAATGTACATAAAAAGAAATTTACTAATTCACATGTAATATATGTTTTCAAATGGGAAAATACTCTCTTATATTTTGGGTTAAGTATGTAAGGGAAATACTTATGTGGTTTGGCAAAATTATTTTAGGTCAACTATGTTGGTTAAAAAATTTGATCTACTATGGTGCCGATTCAAATGTTGTTAGGATGATACATAGACATGCATCAGTAGAATGATAACGAGTAGAATGGATGTTTGGCAAAATTATTTTAGGCACTATGTTGGTTAAAAATAAAGGCCTCTAGTTAAAGGCCTCTAGTTAAAGGTACGACGAGATGTTTTCCGATTGGACATCATATGTTCAAGTTATTAAAAGAGAACGAAGAATGTAATGAAGATTTTCTTGGCAAGAATGCATGGAGATTATGTACATGATAATATCGATTGAGTTTACTATATATAGGCCGCAGTAAAAACAGCAATCAGTGGATCGTTCTGCCGGGATAATAGGATTGTGTTCGTCTTCAAGGAGTCATGGTTGTTAATGATTGTTAATTGTCCCACACTGGGGACTTGCTCTTGTTTCTCACACAGTTAATATTAAGAGATAGGGTGTAGATACTGCCAAACATGTACCCACCCGTGCCATTGTCATCCCTAGTTGAGGCTCCATCTCTTGTATGTACTATAATGGTGTTGGTCGTGGGCAAGCCCTTTGATAATGTTGTTTATGGTATTGTTGGCTAACCTTATTCGTCGAGCTCTAGATGTTCGTAGACCTCAAACAATGGCGGCTAGTTATGAATTGTTGAACTAAGTGTAATTTGGGTAGAGTGTGACAAGTAGGTCGGGATCAACTCCATTATAAGGACGTTTCATGCCAAGCTCTGTCTTGATGCGGTTTATTCTGCCTTTGACTGGCACCTGACGTGTGGTCGAGAAGACGAGAACCCATCCATGTTAGTAATGATAACTACTACCTCCGTCCCACAAAAAAGTGTCAACTTTTTTCAAAATGAATTGTCTTATAAAAAATGTCAATTTAGAAAAACAATACATCATTTCATGCATTTTTTCCAAACATACCTCTATCATAACATTTAATTTTATTTATTCATTTCATATTCCAAAAGAGCATTTATTATGTGATAGAGGTATATATGTCTATCACTACTTAAAATACAACACATTAATTATTTTCTTAATCTGTGTGCAACACAAAAAATGGACACTTTTTGTGGGACGGAGGTAGTACACAGTAAAATAATTAATTTCAATCACTCTAAGAATCAACTCCTATGGTAATTTACATTTTCCTCAATCTCACGTTTTGTTGAATCCACTTCTGAGACGTTGAATACCTCGAGTTTTTGATGGTTTATCGTTGCCTTCCCAAGGTCGATAATTTGGGTTTCTTCTCTCTTCAGTTGAATATCGATTTGCTTCCCTATATTCATCCTTTATCCAACAACTAGGAATATCATTATGAACATGGTTGCCTTGCGATCGACTACTTTAGTCTTGCGCTTTGTTTCACTAGCGTTAGGTTTTATTTTGTCAAACGATATTACAATGTTCATGTTCACCTCCTTGCTAACGAAGTCCACTTTATTTCTAGCATTTTTGTTGTTGTTGTTGTTGTTGCGGTTTCTATCCTATTGACTAGGTTATCGTTGCATGTGCAAGTGAAGCTTGACACTCTATTCCTTTATAAACATAAACATTTATGTCTGATTAAAAAACCATCAACGATATCATCTAAAACACTCTATAAATACCTATTGTTTGCTATTACGTATTAGTTTACACATTCTTTATTAAAGGAAATCACATTCCACGTAGTATATAATTGATTTTCAGAAAGTCCATCATAAAATAGTAATTGATCTTTAAAAGATCGATTCTCGGAACTCACGATCAAAAGCATAATCAACTTTACAAACAACAATTGTATATGGTGTTCGAGTAATGTGATGTAACAATAAAATAACGGTACCGTAAAAAAATGATTGTTAGTAAATAGATGATTGAAAGCATAAAATGTGAATGATGTCAAATTGAATACATTTGAGGGAAGTGTTTGGGTAGTTACTCCACAGGAAGTGAAGTGACTCGTAGAATGATCGAAATCACACAGTTTACGTCTAGAATGAATGTAAAGCGTGTGACTCCATTCTACAGATGACTTCAGTCTAAATACACTTACCAAGTTACCATCCAAAAACTTCCTCATTTCATGACATTGTTGGATAGGTGAAGCCCGGACCCACTTGAAGAGAAGCAAAAGAACCTTTGAAACCACTCCTCCTACTTCCCCCTTTCTCTTCTTTAGCATTTGGTTCTGATAAAGAGAAGTTGTTAGTGATAGAAACAGATTAGAAAAAAATATACATACAAATTTGAGAAGCAATCCCGTAGAAGTTAGATCAAGACAACCCCATTTCACCAAATCTTTCTTAAACAAATCACTAAACACCACACCAAATACTTGTACGTTGATGATCTGACCGGTGATCCCTTGTGTTTTTTTCCTTCTATTATATCTTCAATACACTTCATGCATTCTCAAGTGATTCCTTTTCTTGAAATACTCTGTTTTTTCTCATGCAACCACTCCGCCGGAAATCTCCCCTGTTTCTGTCGGTAGCATTGAGGATGAATAAACACGGCGGTGGTGGTGGTGGGGGTCGGAAGAATAGTAATCTTTCTGTTGTTGTTGTAATGTTCTCTGTTTTTCTTTTTGGGTGTTTTATGTACAATGAAGACGTGAAGTCAATTGCAGAATTCCCATTTTCGAGTCCTAAATCCCAAGAAATTCATGATGAAATTCGTGGAAAAACCGATCAGAGCGACAATTTAGCTCATCAATTAAACAGAATTGATGATGATGAAGGTGGGCTCGTCAAGAATTCAAGAACAATTGTGGAGAAAGAAGTCGAGGGGTCTTCTATAGATCATAACGAAAAGCAAGAAAATGCGGCATTGAAATCGAATTTTGTGAAAGAGGAAGAAGATGCAGAGGAGGAGCAGAAGATTGAGTTGCCGGTGGAGGAAGAGGAGGAGGAGGAAGCGGCGGTTGAATTGCCGCCGGAAGACTGTGATTTGTTTGATGGACAATGGGTGTTCGATAATATTACTCACCCAATTTACAAAGAACACGAATGCGAATTCCTTACGGCCCAGGTGACTTGCTTGAGAAATGGAAGGCAAAATTCTCTGTATCAGAATTGGAGATGGCAACCCAGAGCTTGTTCTTTGCCCAGGTAATAATTTACTGTAAATTGTTGGTTTAATTGCCGGATTAATCAAACCAATCTTTATTGATGATCCTTTTTCTTTTCTGGGTTTGGGTTTAAGGTTTAAAGCAAAATTATTACTGGAGAAGCTGAGAAACAAGAGGCTAATGTTTGTTGGAGACTCATTGAACCGGAACCAATGGGAATCAATGGTCTGTCTGGTTCAATCAATCGTTCCTCCTGGCCGGAAAAGCTTGAACAAAACCGGAGCTTTGTCGGTTTTCAAAATTGAGGTCCGTTAATCACATTGATCAAGTCCCTCAATTATTATTATGTTTTGCTTCATGACATTTTTGGTTTAAAAAGTTTGTCATCTTTTTTTTTTTTTAATCACACACTTATTTGTCCGGAAGGGGATTCGAAACTAGACGTATTGAAATCATAATGTCACGTCCACTTAGACACAACATGTGTTATAAATTGATGTATCAGTACGATCATTTATGATGTTAAAATGATACCCATTGTTAAATTAATGTCGCATCCTAAAAGGTCTCATTGCCACATCAAATTATAATACTTATCTTTATGAGTCGTTATAATAGTAACATTGCTATTTTTTTTTTGTAAGTGTATTTGTTAGGATAATGTTTAGAAAATACTTATAGGGCCTCATCTTTTACCTAATGTTGGTTGTGGTGGTTGCACCTTTTAGGCATACTTTACTTAGTAGTAGTCTTCAAGATTTGTGTGTTAATGAAAAAATAATTAGCTTTAAATATGAAGGGTTTAATTTGTTAATATATTCTCACATGCACACATGTCATCACTTATGCAGGATTACAATGCCACGGTGGAGTTCTACTGGGCCCCATTTCTAGTAGAATCAAATTCTGATGACCCAAATATGCATAGCATACTAAACCGTATCATCATGCCTGAATCAATTCAAAAGCATGGCAAGAACTGGAAAAATGTGGATTACCTAATCTTCAACACTTACATTTGGTGGATGAACACTTTCGCCATGAAAATTCTGTAAGAACCTTTACATTACAATCGTTGTATTCATACATTCACAGTACAGATATCACGTACATTCACTTGATATAACAGTTGTAATATCGGTTTATGAATTTAGGAAAGGATCATTTGATGAAGGTGCAACAGAATATGAAGAGATTGAAAGGCCAGTGGCATACACAAGGGTTTTGAATACATGGTCTAAATGGGTGAATCAAAATATCAATCCTAATCATACACAAGTTTTCTTCATGAGCATGTCTCCCCTCCACATCAAGTAATAAATTTTTTACCATTGCCATTGATCTGTCTTTACGGTTTCTCGATTTCACGGATTTTAAATGCCCCTTTTTTTTTTATCCCCACTGTAATAAATTGTAGGAGTTTGGATTGGGAAAATCCAGATGGAATCAAATGTGCAAAAGAGACGACCCCGATTTTGAACACATCTATGCCGTTAAATGTAGGAACGGATCGTAGGCTGTTTGTGATTGCAGCAAATGTGACGAAATCAATGGAAGTTCCGGTATACTTTTTGAATATCACGACTTTATCTGAGTACAGAAAAGATGCACACACTTCTGTCCACACTATCCGGCAAGGTAAGATGTTGACGGTGGAGCAACAGGCGGATCCAGCTACCTATGCTGATTGTATACATTGGTGCCTACCGGGGTTGCCTGACACGTGGAATGAGTTTCTATATACGAAGATTATTTCTCGGCCCTGACAGTAAATTTGAAAGAATTTTTCTTGTTTACTTGTGATCCTTTTTTTCTATTTTGGTGTGTTTGTCGTTGTATGTTCTGATGTTGATAATGTTTTAGTGTAAGAAATTGATACCTACGAAAAAACGAGCGTATCAAAAAATCGAATATGGGATTTTGTTTCATAATATAATTACAATCCTATTTACCATCTTTTACTCTTCAAACATTGAATGTGAGTATGTTAATGGGAGAAGGAAATCTCTATCTCTAATAATGACAGTGAAGTTATTTTTTTTGGAAATTTCTGCAATATTGTAACAAAGAGACAGATTTAATTCCTTCAAAATTTAAAGGGTTGAGCAAAGCCACTGCAAGCTCTCAAAGGGATGTTAAATTGTTGAGTAAAGGTTTTCCATGTGCATCCAAAAAGGTTATGCCAACATGTTTATGCCGTGGATCTGTAAAACCAGCATCTGTAAAACCAGCATATGCTCCGGCACCGGAGCATCCACATTTTTCAATTGATCGGCCAATGATTTGAGCAGATCACAATAGGAATTGATAGAATCGAAATTCGCCAGGGATGTTGAACTGAACTCTTTGCTCAAATACAGGGCCCTGGATGTTTTGTTGTCGTGAAATAATCCGGCCACCCGTTTCCAAGCCGCTTCGGCTATATCGTTCTTGCGAAGAATACGAGTCAGGATGTCCGGAGACACGGTGGCGTAAATCCATTGTAAAACTGCAGCATCTTGCCGTTTCCAAAGGGTTGGATTTTCAGACTTCAATTTTTCATAAGCATTTTTCTCCTCAACTGCTGTAGGTGGAATTATATGATCAAGAACATCATAAGATGTCGCCTGAACCTGAAATAACGTAGCCCAGGAGTCATATTGGGCAGTCTCTCGATCCAGCGTAATGGGTATGAGGGTCTTGATATTAGCAGGAGATAGAATCGGCTGTTATTTTGAAGAATCAGCCATGGTTCAGGGTGTTGGAGGCGGAGAGAAGAAACGAAACAAAAATGATGGGAAGCGTGTTTCATCGAACACCACATGACGACACACAATAATTTTTCTAGAGGACAACTCATAACATTTATAACCCCGATGGTCGGAAGGAAAACCCAAAAAGACACATGGAGAAGACCGAGCTTGAAGCTTATTAATAATGATGGATGGAAAGAGCGGAAAACACAAACAACCAAAAACCCGAAGATGGGAATAAGCAGGATCCCGATTGTAAAGGATTTGGTGAGGTGACGCCTTGTCAAGTAAGGTGCTTGGTAAGATGTTTAGAAGATAGGTCGCCATTTGCAATGCATGGTGCCAAAAATTAGGTGGGAGTGACGCATGAACCAATAATGTGCGCACAATGTTATTGATAGATCGAATTTTACGTTCTGCCTTTCCATTTTGGGAGGAGGTATAGGGACAAGAAAATCGGAATGAGATACCAAGAGACTGACACAACGTATGAAACGGAGCATTATCAAACTCTCTACCATTATCGCATTGCAGATTTTTAATAGTACGGCCAAAGTGGGTTTGCAGAAAAACACATAAATTTCGAAAAATAGGAAATACTTGAGATTTTTGGGCTATAGGAAAAGTCCACAGATATTTCAAGTAATCATCCAAAAATAAAACATAATAACGATGTCCCGAGCTACTCAAAATAGGACTAGTCCACAAATCACTGTGCAGAATATCAAATGGAAAATGTAACTGAAGTAGAAGCAATAAATGGTAACCTTATATGTTTACCAAGAACACAAGATTGACAAACTGATGCAGTTTTGGATACATGGGCGTCAATAAATTTATTACGCGAAAGGGAATGTAAAATAGAATGGCCAGGATGGCCCAAACGTTCATGCCAGGGAGTTGTCGTTAACAGGGCCTGTGAGGGTTGCTTGGACAGACTACCGGGGATAACTGGATATAAGTCACTCGAGCTCTCACACCTCATCAGTTGCGTCCCTGTCTGTATTATACACAGAGAAACCAAACGGATCAAAACTGACACTAACATTATTATCGGTCGTGAATTTTCGAACAGAGACAAAATTCTTAATAAGGTGGGGAACATGAAGGACATTTTTTAAATGTAACGGAGTTTTGGTGGACAAGAGGGATGCATCACCGTGACCACACACCGAATTGACTGGCCATTACCAATAATTATTTTTGAATTGACGCTAGAATTAAAATAGGATGAGAGAGTACCTGGGTTAGTACATATGGTTAGCTTTGGTATCCATATGGTTGGGGTAGGTGGCACGGTATCCATAAACCAAGTCGGGTAGGTGGATTTAAGGTCATAGTATTAAAAGCGATCAATCTCGGTCAAGAGGAATATAACCATTTCTAATAAGTTTGTTTTTTTTGGGAGTAGTTATTCATCACAGCGTGTGCCACCGCTGAATAATTTGATTATCATTATATATATTCTTTTATTTGGCGGCGGCGGATGATTATGACTTATCGGACGCCTTGCATTCCCGGACGCTTGGACGCCATCGGTCAAATCCTCGGCATTGGATCTCGATTCGATCACGGATATGGAAGAGGTGGCATATTTTTTCCGTCATCTTCAAAGAAAGAAAAAAAAAAATTCCTTTTTCCCTTGGTGGCATCACCACCATCACGCTTCCTTTCTTCTTTAAAAATAAAAAAATAAAAAAAAATTCCTTTTCTTTTCTTTCTGTTTAAGTCGTATAAAAGAAAATATCCAGGAATTAAAAATCCTTCATCCCAAGCAATTACCTAGTCAATCATCCAATTTTCTTAGTCAATTACCTTCTGCTTACTTTTGATTGGTTAAAAAAAAATAAAAAAAAAAAACCCAAGCCTAGTAATTGCCGAGAGACTCCACCGTGATTTTAATCACACCCGTTTCTAAAGACAAAAAAAAAAAAAAAAAAAAAGGATTTTTTAATCGACATCCTAGTGCCATATTTAAGTTCCTTGGTTTTTGCACTCATTATTTTGATTTGTCCACGGTTGGATCTCCACGAGGGTGAGTGCAACGATTCGAGTGGCGTGAGGATATTCTATTTTATTGCAATTCACAATGTCAAAGGAGCGTGAGGAGGAGAGAGTGCTATCCAAACTAGTTTTCGTTGTTCGCGGAAGGACAATCGATGAGAATGCTCGTCAATTTGCGGATATGAATCGGCGTATGGATGCTAAGATGGAAGATATGGTGACTCAATGCTGGAAATGTTTGTCACTACTCCCAATGTTGATAGAGTTGGCCGTGGTCGGAGGGATGACCGTAGTGATGGTGGTAGTCGTGATGGCAGAGAAGCTAGGAGGAGACAAGATAGAGTGGGGGCTCGAGTTGAGGAGAAGATGAAGATGATTACGTGCGCTCGGGTAATAATAAAAGCGATGATAGTAGATGAAGACAACAATAATACGAGGCGAATAAAGATGAAGATTCCGGTATTTAAGGGTACAAATGATCCCGACGCCACTAGATTGGGTGCGTAAAGTGGAGCAGATTTTTCGGTGTAATAACTACTCGGAGAAAAAAAGCAAAATGCAACGCTTGAGTTTGAGGATACGCGGCAATTTGGTGGGAACAACTACTTGTTAGTAGGCGTAGGGCAAGTGGATGACCTTGTCAAGACATGGAATGAACTTAAGCGGGAAACGGCTAAGATTTGTACAGATTCATATTACCGTGAACGATGACCGAAATTGCAAACACTTACAGGGTAATCAGTCCGTGGAAGATTACTATCAAGAGATGGAGGCGACTTTGATTCATGCAGTGCACGTAAGAGGATTACGAGGCCACCATGGCAAGATTTTTGAGTGGTTTGAGGCCCTAGATTGCACATCCGGTTGAAATGAAGGATTGTGATACTTTAGAAGATGGTTCATGCGGCAATTTTGTGAAAAGCATTTGAAGAAACGAAGTTCGAGGTAATTCCTATTCTTATCGTTCTTTTCAACCTAGAGATGATGGCTCACGCTCTAGCCCACGAGGCCAAACCGTTTGTCTTCCAACGAGGCTTACAAAGCTAAGGAAAACTGGGAGAAAAGCATGGTGAGAAAGAATACATGTCACAATCCGAAGAGGAAAATGGGAGTGATTCGAGGAGATAAGCCCACTCGAGATTGGGCACTGAAGGATATATTTGTGTGAGTAAGAAAGTTGTGGAGGACCAAGTCAAAGTAGATGCTAGTGTGCACCGTGGAAAACATTTTTCAAACACGTTGCTTTATAGAAGATAAGTTGTGCGGTTTGATCATCGATTCGGGTAGTTGCACCAATGTTGTTAGTAAGGAGTTGGTCGAAGACATGGGCCTTAAGACTACTAAACATCCCCAACCATACAAGCTACAATGGATGAATGAATGTGGGGAAGTTAGAGTTACGAAGCAGCGATGATCACTTTTAAAGTTGGTAAGTTCGAGGATACGGTTTATGTGATGTAGAAGGCCTATTCATATTGCACATGTTATTCTTGGTAGGCCTTGGCAATTCGATCGCGAGTTAACTATGATGGGTTCTTGAACACGCACGTACGTATTGGGTGGCATACCACCACCATCAAGCCGCGCAAGGAAGGTCGAAAGCCACCAGTCATCGGGGAAGGAAAAGCTGCAGGACCACCACCATAATTACCTCCTCCCTTTGCTGATTCGATGGCCCAGAATTGCCCCCAGCCTGTTTGCCACCATTCCCCTTGCCCCGGCGTTGATGATTTTTGCGTTGACCTGACTGTTGGCCAGAACCACCACCAAAGCTATGCCCCTGCTTACCGGACGATTGTCCCGGCGGTGGATGTGACGCCAAGAGAGCAGCAGCCGCCGATTCCTCACGAGCCCGCTCCGCCTTAGTCGTCTCCTCCAATTGCAATCTGGATCTAGCGGTTTCGAAATCCGGTAAGGGCTGCTGATGTTGTATAACAGTTTTTTATAGGTAGTGGAGCTTTTTAAAGGATTATTGAATGCAGTAAAGGGGTGTATGAGAATTAAGGGGAGTCTCTCCCACTTTGTGATTCCCACATCGGTAGCTTGCGAGAACAGAATGAGACAAGAGTAGTATAAAAACAGGCCTTCATCCATTTTATTACTTACCCTCAAAACCCGGTATCATGGGTGATCAAGAAGGCTTATGATCTAGGATGATTACTTCTAGAGGGGGTTTGCATTTGTGCAGCCCCTGTCGAAATTTATTTTAAACTTCTCCAAAGGACTCCTCCCACTTTTGTTGTCATGATTATTTGTTTTCTATCCAAATTGATGAAACTCTTGTGATTATGTTGGAAGAATTCAAACCTAGTCTGTGTAATATAGTTATCGCTAATTGAGCTTTTTGAACCAGGCTGCAATTGGTCTGTGCATAACTAAATCATGTGTAGAGAATAGCTAACTAGATCGAGCCTGTTCACGGTAGTTTCCTTAGTGAGGTTTTCCACCTTCGTGGGGGCAACCCATAAATCGCTTCAATGCATGTTGATTAATTAGACATAGCTCATTCAAGGTAGGTAGGCAATTTTAAGCCGACATAGACGTTCTTCTGCCCGTTCGCGGATTCGAATGTCTATCGGGCTTCATAACCATTATTAGAATAGAATTATTTGCTTAAACATAAATCATATATATCACTTATGTAGTCGACCGGGGGAGATTATTTATGAAAGTTAGTTAGAATATTCTAACCTTTCTTCCTTATTGTTAGTTTGAATCACTAGATTTTGTGTCCTTGAATCCTTAGGGTTTATATATTACTTCTTGGTCTAAGACCAATATATGTTTGCTAGATCTTAGTTATTCGGGGTTTGTTTATATTTTGTTGCTCTGTCTTTGTAGAATCGACCTTTGCTCGCATGTGCTATATTGCAATTAATTGGCCTAGTCCTCTTGCTAGTATCAGTGTCTAAAGCGCGATTAAAGTTTTTGACATCGTTTACGGACCGAGTAGCTAGTGTTTAGCTTGTTTTTCTTTCCGTTTATATTATCTGTTTTTTAGAAAGGTTTTTGCCTCTGGTCAATCTGCAGTTTTTCTTGGAAGTAGCGTTTGAGTTTTGTATAATACACGATTTACCGATCTTTCTTTCAATATGAAGAATCAACACTCAAAGAGCTGAAAGAAATGGGGAAAGCCAAAAATCCAATAGGAAAATATGAAGACAAAACACTTTTTATATTTCACAACACAAATTGCATTGAGTTATATTATTCCCCTTAGGAACTATGAGAAAATGAAAAAAATCAAAGGACAAATAACCCCCCACTTCTTCCTGTCTCCATCCCTAAGCTTTCACAGTTTAGTAGTTTGAACTTTCCCTGTCTCAACTTTTCATCCTCTAGTTCAGGGTGTTCATATCAAATTAGACCATTACATTATATCATATCGTAACATTGTGTCGTTAGATACTTGTAGACCATCGATCAATGATCTATGGCATCGTGATCAATGGTCTACAACATCTTCCTTATCAAAATGATTATAAAGAACGTAAAAAGGAAGCGAAAATAATCGGAAACAACAGAGAATTTGTCAAGCAACCAGTTGTTCCTGTTCTAAGTGCAGATTATCAAACCAAGATGGCATCTTGTCAAGAATACTTCCAATCTTCTCCGAATCCTTGACCAGAGAACGAACCCACGAAACATCCGGTTCCTCCTCAAGACTTGGTATCATTTCAAAAGCATCCTTACCGTTTTTAATGCCAAATGATTCGGATTTTCCATGTTTGCTTAGTTCATCAGTATTGAAAACCCAGCCCAAATCAGAAAGGTTTGAAGACTTTGATGTTGGAGAATCAGGTGCAACAGTAGTGAGACTAGCATGGTGATTAAAGCTTTTGCTCCCATTTCCAAAGGGAGATAACCTCGAGTTTCTTGATGATGGGAAGGGACTGGGAATATTACAAGGATAATTTTCTCGTAGCGGATGACTCGTGTTTCGTAGCATCTGAATCCCATTTGGAGACTGCAAGTTATAATCCAGTGATCCTAAAACACCCTCATTAATGTTCATGGGATTGAAATCCCATGGACTAGACATTTCATCAAGCATTTGGTGCATATTATGTTGTTGTATGTGGATGCTTTCAAAACTAGGTATATTGGTCTCAAAGTCTACATCTCTTGCACTGAAATTCGGCTGCAGACGGCTAGCAGGGAGTTGTAATGCAGGAGGACTCATATTGTTCTGCCACATACTAGTCCCCATGGGAGATGAACTCATCATTGATGGCACCATAGGTGAACTAAGAGCTAATGGACTCACTGATCCAATATCCATTGAGCTAATGGAACCAGAGAAAGGCGATGAAGGCATAGCAGATCCAGTGGAGGCATACAAAGGACGCAACTGTTCAGGTTTGTGAGCAAAAAAACACACCTTTCTTATACAGGATGTGTCATCTTTACAACGCCTGGTTCTATATTGAGCAGGATGAAGCAAAGACTCAAACACCCCGTGTGCATACTCACACGAATCCTTTTTTGGACAATCTCCTCTCTTGAATTCAGGACAAGGCACACAAGTATAATTATACTTCCTTGGATCACGTCTTTTTGCATTCTCACCTGGATGAACAAACGGACAATCAATCCAAACATGTGAATAAGCCCTTGAACAAGGCGTCACTTTGAAACTATACATCCTGAACTCATCAGTTGCATATATTCCTTTGTTTATATTTGGCAATGTTTCATCAACTGTGAATTCAGCTTTTGCATTCTTTAGCTCTTCTTCCTTTTGATCAAAAACATCTGTTTTGATACCCTTCAGCAACATTTTCAGTTTTTTCCTCTTTGAATTGTTCAAAGACTTAAAACTTATAGCAACTATGTCAACAGGTTTAAATCCATTTGCATCAACACAGTTTATATCAGCTCCAGCTTCAATCAGCATTTCAACGATTTCGACCGCCAATTCTGATCCACCAGATGCAGCACAATGGAGAGCAGTAACACCACCGAAACCATATGCTTTGTTCACATCGAATTTCGCGGTTTCGATAATGTATTTCAAAACCTTGATGCTTCCATAAATGGCAGCAATCAACAGAGGAGTTCTCTCTTCAAAGCACATCTTCTTTGAACCAATTCTCTTTCCATACCATACACTCAATTCATTTGCATCACACCCCTTTTCTACTATTTCAGACAGGAAACCAATGATATTATCTTCAGCTGATAATTCTAACAATTTAGAACAGCTTTTGCTAAAGTTACCATCTTTTTTTCCTTGAAATTCACCTTCCATGTTGAATTCCAAGGTGCAAGATTCAGTCTTTGAACCGGTACACATCAAATCTTGCAAGAATTTGCAAAAGATGAAATTCAAGAATTGAAGTAAGTTTGAATGTGTCTCTGATTCTTCAAACAACTCACATATATATAGCAAGAAAGTAAAGGTCTATAAAACTCTAATAAGAATATAAAACTACAGCCTATAGTCAATCTTTGCTTACTAAGTCTCTCTCAGATTTTAAAAATATGAAATGATTTGTTGTGAGTAACATTCTTTCTGCAATAATACAAATACTAAAATATCCATATATGACTTTAAGCTACATAATCAATAAGATTTTGGATAAAATGTTGGAACTTTGTTATTGAGGAAAAAAAAAAAAACCCATTATTTTAACTTTCCCTCTTCTGCATATTTGTATTGCTTGAACATGTATCTGAAATCAATCGCGTTTTACATGTAAGAGATGATAATTTAACACACTATCAGACATGAAATCATATGTTCAAACATCTTTACTAACATAATGTTCCGGGTCTCATTTTATATGCATTTTACGTGTCATGTTGGTCCGGTTTCGTTCTTATACACTAACACTATAAGGGACGTGTTGAAATCAATTATGTTTAACATATAAATTATCTAAATCCCCTTAGCATTAAGCTTCTGGACGATATGATATGAATTGCCAGAATCGGTAGTCCACAAAAATTCTGCTGCAACAAAACACTACAAACCAATAATGCCCATTAAATTAGATACAGAAACAAAGAAACAGACTAAGTCCATGAATATCGATCCAGTTTCAAGCTTGCACAATCCATCTAAAAAAAAAAAAAAAATCAATCTTTCAAACACAATCATCATATAAAACAAATAAACCCTGAATATTAAAGCTAATAAAAAGAAAAATAAACAAGATTCCTTAAGAAAAGAACAAGAAAATCAACCCACTAAAATTTAAGTTCAGAAAGAACAGAGACTGTTAAGAGCTGGATACTGTCATGGAGCTGGATGATAATCTACTTTAGGGAAGGAAAGAACAAAGAAGTAAAGAAGCAAGTGAGCTGTGTGTGAGCCGAGTATTGCTATATGAAGAATACTGAATATGCTTATTCAAAGGGATTACTAGTTAATACAAATATATTTGCTTTGGTTTTAACGAAGATCGCCGTGCAACGACAAAGGCAAATCCCAGAAAGCAAAAGGGAAATAACAGAAAGAATATATCGCTCACGCACGTACGTGATGGAAAACGAAACTAAGCGCATCCCAAAGAATAAAAAAGTCAAACCATATTGCAATTTGGGTGTGCACCATATATAATTTATTTGGATATTTAAATTGAAGGGCACCACACTTTTACATTCTAATCCACTCTAAACACCACAACAATTTTTACATCTACTCATTTCACCACATTATAATTACATAATTGTCATTTATATGTACCACACCTACAAATAAAATTTCATTCTTATAAAAAAAACTACGATACAACCCATTAACTTTATGATTTTTACAAATTCACCCCCACATTTTTTC
Source organism: Gentiana macrophylla (assembly GCA_026214975.1). Taxonomy (NCBI): domain Eukaryota; kingdom Viridiplantae; phylum Streptophyta; class Magnoliopsida; order Gentianales; family Gentianaceae; genus Gentiana; species Gentiana macrophylla. The sequence goes on along the minus strand of CM047806.1, from coordinate 14,775,230 downwards.
TCTCCTAAACAATAACCAAAATCAAACTCCCTCCCTCACCATCGCCCCAAACTTGTTGTTCCTCACAAAAACGCTTCATCTCTTCATCTCTTCATCTTCTTCATCACATATTTCCTCCTCCTTCCTTCATCTCCTTCTCAACCCTATTTCATCTCTCTTACTCATATCACCATTATTATTTTCTTCTTCTTCTCATTAAAAATTCCATTTTTAGAAAGTTGTGATAATCATCACATATTCAAACCAACTTTGTAAATACTTCATTAAATCACTTCCTCATCATCATTAGTTAAAAAAGTACAGATTTTTTATGAGTTTTATTCATATGGAGCCTTCAATTGAAGATAAAATGACTTCACATGAAGTTGGGATTACAAATGAAAACAAGACTACTTCAAATGAAGAAAGTGGTTTTGATAGAAGATACGAAGAGTCTCCAAGATGACGCCATTAGAAAGAATAAGATAATTTCTAAATTCCTTAGAAAAGTGTTATATATGACTAGTATTTTTTAAAATGGTTATTAGTGAATATGTGTTTTTCATAATTTTATGTAGTACATCCAACCGTGTCACAGTGGGACTTTGACATCCAACAGCTACATAGTTGGATCTTTTTCAGAATGTTCTGTAATACATCCAACAATGCCACAGTCGGACCTTCACATCCAACAGTTCTATTGTTGGACCTATACATCCAACAGCTTCATGGTTGAATATTTTTTCAGAATGTTTTGTAACGCATCTAAAAGTGCCACGGTCGGACCTTCACATTCAAAAACTATATTGTTGGACCTATACACCCAACAGATCCATAGTTGGATCTTTTTCAGAATATCTTTTTCAGAATGTTCAATAATACATCCAACAATGTCACAGTCGACATCGACATCCAACAGTACCACAGTTGGACCTTGACATCCAACAACTCCATCGTTGGATCTTTTTCAGAATAGTCTGTAATACATCCAACAATGTCACAGTCGTACCTACACATCCAACAACTATATATTTGGATCTACAGAAAACCGGCGAAGAGATGAGTGCCCGTCGATTCAAGGTCATTGGTGGCGTGGTGGCCGACCATGGGAGCACCGTCGACAGAGGAATGAAGCGGGCAACAGCGGATGAGTGAAGATGGGGTAAATTTTGGGAAGTATTTTTGATTTTGAGGGTACATCCGTACATGTGATAAAACTTTATAAGGAGGAAAATAAAAATATATTAATGTAAGTTTTAGGGACTAATTCATAAATAAATAAAATGACAAAAATATAATGATTCTGGAAATAATATAATTGGTTTTTTAAAAGTGTGGTGTATTTAGTAGTATCATCATTTAAAAATAAAGTGTGGTGCCAAAGGTAAATACTTATTTTTAAGAGAGTTGTGGTGCCACAACTACAAAAATATGGTGCCTTTAAGGCACCCTTGCAATTTCTTTTTTTTTTTTTTTCCTACTACAAACTCTTTCTTCTTGTTAATCTCCTGTATCATTTTCCGAATAGTTGAAAATTCCTCACTACTTCCAGCATTTGAAGACACTTGAAGAACTTCCATTGTATTTGCAACTTGTATTGGTGAAACCCAGGGCTGGTCCTGGATAGTCGCCGAAATGAGTCTTCTTTTCCAAAACATACTTACAAAAGATTTTCTTTCGAGAATTTCGACTTAAATAATGTCGTAGGAAAACATACTTACAAAAGATTATTTCATCATCGCGAAAGGCTCCTGCCTATGTTTTGATATGCATATTGAAGGAATCACAGTATGTGATTTTTATATGTTTGTGATGGAAATTGTGTTTTTACCTTTAGGATATGTGCAACAATTGATATGTTTCTCTTTGGTAGTGAAGCAACAAGAAACAATCTAGAAATTTCTATTTAGCCACTATGGAAAAATAAGCAAGCTTACTTATTATTGGATTGCTTTTGTTCTACTTTTCTTTTACACCAGGTAAATATTTTGAATTAACCATAAACTGCCAATGGTGACAATTTTGTAATATAGTATTTACGTTGAAGGAAGAAAAAGAAGCAGAGATGCAAATTGGTTTTCCCACAGATGTAAAGCATGTTTTGTTGTTCATATAGGCTGGGATGGAATCATGGAAATGGACCTTGAGTTGATTCACCTAGTTGGGTACATTTTTATCTTCCTCATTTGTGATGCCATGTTTGTCATATATTTGTTCATTCATTTGTGATGCCATGTTTATCATATATTTGTTCATTTAGATAGATGATGTATATTACTTGTGATTCTTTTGGGACCGGATGTATAGTATATTGTGAAACACCTTTTCTAAATCCTCACAGGAGCTTTTCAGAGAGAGAATGCGGAACGTATTTGAATATTTTAGCAAGAAAGATCCAATTCGGATGAGTTGTTACGTGAAGCCGATGAGGTGTTTCTCGGAATGCTACCGGGCGTGTGTAAAGAATGGACGTATTAAAGGCTTGGGTAATTTATCTTGAATACACGAGTGGATCGGTTTCTCATACGATGCCAAATGAGGTTTTGACGCAGGCAGTATCACAACTTTTCGTAAGAAAATTCTAGGTTGCGTGAAGACCTTTTCGCACAGACGTGAAAGTTTGGCCGAGGAGAGAGAGAGCAACGGCCGCACTGTCTGCAATGCCGGGCGGAGATAGCAAGGATTGCGTAGCTAGTCCAAGGATTCCTCCATACTCAGGTGGTGCTTGATAGTGAGGATTATGGATTGTTCATATTTTGCTATGTATTGTGTTGTCACTTTATTTTGTTTTGGGAATCCTAATTGGAACAACATAAGCTTTTGTAACTTACTAATTAGCTATATGGAGCCTTTATTGACTTGATGCATTAGTTAAATATTGTGTTAGTTTTTCATGAATTGTGATATTGTGATTCATTTGGATAGGTGGAATGAGAATTTACGAATAAATGAAAATAAAAATCTAATGTTTCCGACAGTAGTGAAATTAAATTCGCCGGACATTAAATCGGAATGTTGTTAAAATGGTTTTTCTTTTAATAATCACAAGTAGATGTTATGAAAATTACCGACAAATCGGTGACAAAATTTGTCGGAATTTAGTCGAATAATTAAGCAAAATTTCGTCGGAAATTTGTCGGAATAAATTGTCGAAGTTAGTTGGAATCATTTCGTAAGAACTTCGCCGCTAATTTTGCCGGAACCATTAAGTGAGCAAATTTTGTCGCTATACTCGCCGGAAATTTCGTCGCAACACGCTTTCAACGGGCTTTTTCCAACAACCCATATTTTCGTCGGAAATTGGTCGGAAACACGATTTCCGATTTAAATACCGATTTAATTCTCCCGTAGGAATTGCCGGAAATTCTAGTAGTGAAATTTAAATTCATTGATGTTAGATATTTCTTCATATATATATCGCCAGATTCGGTTGATTTCCATCGGACTGGGCAATCTGTTAGAAGTAGAGTGTCCGAAAAACAAATGTTGCTTGTCCTTACGGGCAAGTGGGAGATTGTTGGAAGTAGCGCCCGAAAGACAATTTATGTAATTGTTTTTACAATTAATAATTGACAGATTTATTCTCATCTTATTATTTACTTCGTGCTTATATTTAACACACTGCTGAAAACCCCAAGTCGTATCATATGTAGCCATATAACTTAGTGTGTGTGTCACACATGAGGATTAAGTTTATGGTGATACACTTGAAATGTTAGTCCGTGGTGAAATTAATCAAAGTATGGGGTCTATTGATTAAACCACCATTAATGCGCCCAGAACACTTTATGGTGTGACCGTCCTATCCGGACCGTCGACATTGATTGTCTAAGTGGGGCATTTATATATGATGAGAGTCATATAAGACTGGACCGGTTTAATCTGCGTTTCTTATATAATTCCGTGATTGAGAAATCTTATTAAATCACAAGATGATCATATATGGATTAACCTTAATCCTGAAGTGATTACAGACTCCTACTTGTTTCAGGATAGGGTTTGATGTGTTCGTTAAGGATCGCTAAGAGGCGCGGTGCGAATCACTTTCACGTTGACACTATTCTGGAATGAGTGAGAAGTCTGTGTCTCACAGATATGGAATTCATTCCTTCCTGCGGGAAGTAGAAAGACAATCCCCTTATTTGTTAATCCTAGAAACTGATCGATCCGCGAAATTCGTATTGGTTATGAACTAATTGATCACTAGTGGGTTAATGGTAAATAATGATAAGATGTATTGAAGAAGGTTTACGGAAATAATCCTGCTTCATTACGGATAGTCTATGGAGGGTTAGTTTGTAATGATTATATCAATGGACACTTATCGACTCGACTCGACATTTTGAGAATAAGTTATATCTATAATCGATAGAGTTCAGTTTCGGATTTATGGTGACGTAATTCCAGAATTAATAAGTTGAGTAGAAATATTTTGTTCGATGAATATTTTATTCAATTTATTGTAGCTACTGGTTATAGGTCCATGGTCCCCGGGTTGGCTCCTAACACGCGAGTGTTTTCTCATTTTATGGAACCTCGAGAATAAATTAAATAGTTGGTCTATTTAATGAATATGCAATATTTATTTGGTAAATAATATGTAAAATAGAAAAGATATTTTCTATTAAATTAATGATGGAAGTGGAGCCCCATTATGTGATAAAGTTGGGAAAAGAAATTTTTCTAGATTATGTCACATGTGTAATTAATTAATTATCTATTTGTTGGATAATTAATGGAAAAATAAGAGATTGATTTTTTTGGGAATTATCTCTTATTTTTATGGCAAAATTATCTTTTCATTATGGGAATAGGTAATTGTAGTGTGAAAATGATAACTTTCTCTTGACCAGTTATTTTTCTATATAAAGAGAGTTTCTCCCAACACAATTACAAGTTGCAATTTGCGCCACACACTAAATTAAAGAAGAGAAAAATTAGTTTCTTGTTCTAGTCATTAAGAGAAGAAAAACCTTGTGCATATTCGATGAGGTTCTACGGCGAGGATCGACGTCCACCAGTCGTCGCTAGGAGATACAATCCAAAAGACTACGGCTTCTCCCTTTTGTCGATTTATCGTCTCTCTCCGGTTTGGGTAAATCTACTAACCTTCTTGTAGATTGTTAATTAATTATGTGAATTAAAATCGTGGTAAAATCGCATGGGAATTTAATTCGTAGCTTTCGCTGTGCATGATCGAGTGTCTCGATCAATGCTGTGAATCAGATCTGACGATCCAATTGTGGATCGGATCCGGATTCGAGTTTCTGTATATTCAGCAGCAACGTCCATGAAATCTAAACACTCCTAGCTGAACGAATGCACCTATGAAATTCGAATTGATGCATGTGCGTTATTATAGATATGAGCCTATAATTTGTCATTTTCTCAATTCATAATAATATTTAACACATTATATTAGTGGGTCTACAATTTGGACATTTATCTATTCAAGTAAAAAATAATTTAACACATTATATTAGGTCAGTTGAGATTTGATCTATAAGGATTTTTTTGCGAAACATGTAATTTCGGGCCTCCCAGAACGGTTGGGCCAATGCCTCATCTGCCTATGCATTGGGCCAGCCCTGGTGAAACCACCATATCCTTTGGGAGTTCACGAAATTCAACATACAAAACCCCATACGTAGGAAATGATTCATTGTCCTCATCTTCATCCGTGTCATCAACCCATCGATATTGCACTTAGTAAGGATGACACGAACCATGTAGATGTTTGTGATTGTTACAAGGATAACTTTGCTCTTAATGAAGAGTTGTGAGAGTATCAAGGTATAACAGAGTTTGGAGAATTGATGATTGTATTACTGTATACACCAAAATATTTATACAACAGGAGTGTAACTACCGTATCAATTATTAAATACTGAGTGTGAACAGATCAAAATAATATCAGAGGATATTAACAGTATTATCTACAATATTTCCAATACGCCTCCTCTTGTGATGCGGGGACGAAGGCACAACTTGTCATGCCAAGAGATGAAGTCTATTCGGGGAAGAGACTTGGTGAGAACATCGGCAATTTGATCGCCAGCAGGTACATGAGTAACGCGGACAACGCCTTGATTAACCTGATCGCAAATAAAATTATATTCAATAGCGACGTGCTTCATGCACAAGTGAAAAACCGGGTTGGATGAGAGTTGTGTGGCACCAAGGTTGTCACAATAGACCATGTGGACGTGGGAGGATGGGAAGCCGACGCCCTCAAGAAGAAACAGTAACCACTTGAGCTCAGCAACGGTGTCTACAACGGATTTATACTTAGCTTCAGTGGAGGAACGGGCAACAGTGTTGCTTTTTCGAGCTCCAAGGATGGCATTACGACCCAAAAAGACAACATAGGCCCCGGTGGATGTGTAGTCTGGCCTATTGCCGCCCCAATCGGCGTCGGAAAATGCATGTAAGACAAGAGGAGAAGCACGATAAATGTGTAAGCCTTGATCAATGGTCCCAACAAGGTAGCGGAGAAGTCGTTTAACAAAGGACCAATGAGTGTCCGTGGGAGCATGCATAAACTGAGCAAGTTTGTTGACGGAAAATGCAATGTCAGGACGCGTGAATATTAAGTACTGAAGACTCCCAACAATACTGCGGAAGAGAGTGAAGTGGTGAGCCCAAGGTGGATGTGAGGGCAGATAGGTCGTGCGGAAGTGGATAGAGACTGGATTGGCCATGTCCATACGAGCTTTAGCAAGAAGATCCAAAACGTACTTGCATTGAGATAAGAATAGGCCATCAAGCGTAGTAAGAACTTCAATACAAAGAAAATTGTCAGTTTTGGTGACTTGACCTCTAAACTGATGAATAAACTTGTGGAACTAATCTGGAAAACTGAGACTGAGAATGATGGTCAGTTCAGGTAAGTATATTCAATTCTGTGAAAGTCAGTTTGATGAAGTGCAACTGAGTTTCTTCTGAAGTTAGTAGTCAGTTTTGGTCCGCTGAGTTTTGCTGAGTGTAGCTGAGTTCTACATCTGGGTAATTGATTACAAGTCTGGAAAGTCAGTTTGAAGTCGAGTTTAAATGCAGTGGATAATGATTGAGGTGAGTCCACATCTGGAGTATTTATGACAATTCCGACAAAGATCTTTGGTGGTCAGGGTTTGGGATTTGTGTCTATAAATACCAATGTTGTAATCAATTCAGAGTGTGTCTTTCACTTTGTGAGAAATGCCTTGTAACTTTGTGCATGATAAAATATCTCATTTTCTATCCGTAGAGTATTCGGCACAACGCTGGAAACCACGTTAAATCACTGTGTTCTCTTTGTTTCTGTGTTTTATCAATTCTGCCATACATTATATTTGCATTGCTTCTGTGTGTTAATCTTTCTTATACTGCAAGCTTCTCATATGTGTTTCAACAAACTGATATCGGCGCGAGGTTCAAGATTCAGAGGAGTTGCAAGTTGAACAGAGTTGATCTTCACCAAGACCGGTGACCGGTGCTAAGATTTTTGTGATCAAAAGTTTGTTCTTTAATTAGAAGGATGTCAATAATGAATGTAAAGATTGATAAATTTACAGGGAGGAATAATTTCAGATTATGGTAAATCAAGATTCGGGCCTTGTTAAAGCAACAAGGATTGTGGACTCCTTTATCTGATAGAGGGGATGTCAGTTCTGCAGATTATGTAGTCTGGAGGAGAAAGCACATTCAACCATCATTTGTGCTTGTCAGATGATGTTATCATAGAAGTTGCCGAGGAAGACACCGCTGCCAAGTTATGGTTGAAGCTTGAAAGCCTGTATTTGACTAAGTCATTGACCAACAAGTTGCTGCTGAAGTAGAGGCTATGCAGCTTGATGATGCATGAGGGGACTCAGCTGAGAGATCATCTTGATCAGTTGAACACTTGATCTCAGGAATATTGATGTTAAGATTGAGGATGAAGATGCTGCATTGATTTTACTGGTTTCATTACCAGCTTCCTATGAGAACTTTGTGCATTCCTTCATAGTTGGGAAGGATACAGTTGCCTTGGAGGATGTAAGGTCAGCTTTACATGCCAGGGAGCTGAGACATAAGGCAGCTGGAGCAGACAATCAAGCTGCTGGACTGATAGTCAATAGCAGCAGTGGAAAGGATTATGGTCAGTCTAGGAAGAAAAATTCGAAGAAGACAAGGTCCGATGGCCCTAAATCCACAGATGTTTGCAATTACTGTAAGGAGCAGGGACATTGGAAGTCCAATTGTCCAAAAAGAAAGAAACAACAGTTGAGCATGACTCAGATGAGGATATAGTCCTAGCGGTAAGAGAATCAACACATCAAACTGATGTGTGGATTCTGGACTCTGGGGCATCCTTTCATATTTGCCCTCACAGCGAGTGGTTCTCAAGTTATCAGCAGATAGATAGTGGTCATATATCTATGGCAAACAACAAGGTCTGCAAGGTAGTTGGGATTGACTCAGTGAAGTTGAGGACAGAGGATGGAAAATTCTGTAGACTGAGTGAAGTTAGACATGTTCCACAAATGACCAAAAACTTGGTATCTCTCAGTTCTTTGGACACCAGGGGATTCAGTTTCAAGGGGGAAAGTTGAGTGCTGAGTGTCTATAAAAATTCATTTTTGGTTCTCAAGGGAGTCAAGAAAGGGACTCTATATATACTACAATGGTCAGTTGTTGCTGGTTCTACTGCTGTGGCATCTGTTGAGATTCATCAGTCACAGCTTACAAAACTGTGACAAATGAGACTGGGTCACATGGGTGAAAAGGGGATGCATGTTCTTTCTCAAAAAGAACTTCTTGGGGAGTGTAAGGTCAAGCATCTGGACTTTTATGAGCATTGTGTATTTGGGAAGATTCATAGGGGCAAGTTCTCAAAAGGGGTACACAACACAAAGTCATCACTTGATTACATTCATTCTGATTGTTGGGGGCCATCAAACGTGGAGTCATTGGGTGGTCACATATATTTTGTGTCCTTTATTGGTGACTATTCAAGGATGACTTGGGTAGTGATGATGAAACACAAAAGTGAGGCATTCAAGATCTTTATGCAATAGAAGGCTCTAGTTGAAAATCAGTTGGGGAAGAAGATCAAGAGGCTTCGTACAGATAATGGTCTGGAATTCTGTTGGACTGAGTTTGATACATTTTGCAAAACTGAGGGTATTTCCAGGCATCATACAGTCAGGAATACTCCTCCGCAAAATGATGTAGCTGAGAGAATGAATCAAACTCTTTTGGAGAGAGCAAGATGTATGCTCTCTCATGCTGGTTTGTCAAGGAGATTTTGGGCAGAGGCAATTAGCACAGCTTGCTACTTAATCAACAAGAGTCCTCACACAGGGATCAATCTCATAAATCACTCAAACTACCCCAAAAGTGAATCAAATAAGTCATAAACGGGGGTAAAATCATGTAAGAAATGAAGCAAAGTTGACTCTCATCAACTACCCCCCACTTAGCGTTTGCTCGCCCTCGAGCAAATCAAGCGATTCAAAAATAAATCATGAGGTCTACATTGCGATCATATGAGAAACCAATATATTCAATGAGTAAAAACTAGTCAACTAGCGAATAAACACGAGCCAAAACATATCTCTTCATGGAAACAGAATGTGTGTGTGTGTCTCATAGCTTATCAATCATTAATCACGGTCAACCGGCTCAGATTGTAAATGCATCACTAATGGCGTTACACCATAGGATTATACTTCATAATCATCTCCACTAATCGAGGTCAAGTCAAGGCTAACTAAGATCAGTCAGGACTTGTACGGTTCTAATGTTAGGCTAGGGACGGGGCTAAACGAAAAGATAAAAGAAATATAAAATATAAAAAAAAAAACGAGTGAGCTTAATCAGAACGTCTTACACTTAACCCATAACTCACCTCCTTTCAACACCATATCATAAACATGAGTAAGATGCAAAAACGGTTGTCACCAAGATGAAACTCCTAGATCGCTTGCAAAAATAGTCGTCACGAAGAACAAGCTCACCAAGAATTCAAGAAACACTCACTCCAATTTACTTCATCCCATCGCCATGTATTACATTGGAAATACTAACTCGAAAACTTGCATCCACATTTCTTGACTCAACTTTATTCATTTTGTTCAATTTTTTTCATTTTGATTGATCTTTTTTTTTTGATAATTTTTTTTTTGGTAAGTCAAACACCAACACTTCACTACCCCTTCTCATTCGTAAAGCAAAGGATCCACCAACACCATACCGCACTCCGCACCTTCAAGTTGTGGATCTTCTAATGGCTCCTCTTTCTTCTCCTTTTGCTGATCACTTGATTTTTCTGCTGGTTTCTTTTGTAACCTTTTTGGTTGGGGGACATCTTTTGAAGCCTAGCAAATCAATGCCGATTTCTCAAGTAATTAGGAGTATTCATAATCAAGCGGAAAAGGGTGCATTAATATAACAAACCAGATTATCGTTACAAGACTAATCCAAGCACCTCTATTATTGAAGTCTAAATTTCAGGCTGAACAATTGAGCAGGGTAGGAGAGGTTGGGAGGTGGGGTACAAGTAGTCCAAGCATAATAGTCATTTCAACACAATCCAACACGACCGACGATCCAATCAACGACAAGTTATACATGTAAGATGCGCTCATTTCCTCATATATATATGAGCGGAGAGGCTGGTGTACGTAACGAAACAAGAAATTCTTTACCGGCCAATTATACGCAAGCAAGTAGTCATCAATAGGCGAAACTCATGTACAAGACACTCATTGGAATCAGTATCTATCTATAACTCAAAATCAACTATGAAAAAATCGATTGGTTTCTCCGGAAATTACAGAAATAATGATGATGATCACATGTACACATTTGTAGGCAAGAGCAACCGGGATGAATCAAGATTTCTGTTGGATGCTGAAGTCTACACACTATGGTTAAAACCCGAAAAAATGAAGAAAACTACACCTGCAAAAAGTATGTGAGGAAAGGAAAAGCAAAAAAAAACTGCCAAACTTAGACAATTGCTAGATCTAGCTTCTTTTAAAGCAATAGAAAATAAAAGGCTAATCATAGAATAAACTAAAATGCATAATCAAAATAAAAAAAGAAAAAGAAAAGAAAAGTTGCATCATGCAAGAGTAACTGGAAAAAATCAAAGGCCGTTCACTAGATGATGATTGCGCGAAAAATCTCAATGCATTAATTAGGGCCTAATTAAGCATTCTTTAATATATATATAAAACTAAAGAGATATGGCAAATTAAGCATACTTTCACATGATTGTTGTTCGCATCTTCATGATCCCGCTTGAGTTTAGGCATCTTTTTTTTAAGAATGTCTGGTGCAGGCACGTCTTCTGAAATAGGAAATGGGGGTAAGTGTCAGCAAAAGGGAAGAAATAGAACCAAAAAGGCAACAAGATGGATTAGGAAAATGGCAAATAAAGAAGGTTCCGGTAATATTCAACATACGTATATGCCATAAAGTCCAGAAACAATAGGTGATACAAAATAGTCCCACAAGAAAGAAAGTGATAACATGATCATCTTTATAGGAAAATCTTATTTTCAAAGGAAAAGGGTACAATATGCAGTCAACATAGCAAGACTAAGGTCGCCATTAATACAAAGAGTGATCGATTCGTCCTTAAAATTAAGTTACAACAAACTTTCCGGGTCGGGATCCTCTTTTTGTAAGGTCTCAAATTTTTTCACATATAATACAGGTGGATTTCGTTTTTTTTTTTTTTTTTTTTTTCACTAGATATCCACATGGATATCTAGTGAAAAAAGCTGGATAAAGTTGGGATACAAAAGCAGAGGATCCGCACCCCAAACTTTCCAGCGGTTGTTCCCAAATCTCCCAATTCACGAGTCCGAAGAGAGCCTTTTGATCAAAGTAAAAACTAATGTCTATTAAACACAATAGAAACTCATTTTGACCAACATTCATTTAAAAATCTACCATAAATTGGCTAGCGAATAGATAGAACAAGTACACAATTCAATTTCAATGAGTATGCGCACAATTATATGGTACGTATTCTACTTGATCTACAGCACCAATGTCAAATTCGAATTTTAAATTGGCACTTGAACCACAATGTCTCTACATCATTTCTACGGGCAAATTACGTCATATTTATCGCCCCAAGCTATGCCATTCGAAAAGCAAATTAGTGTATTGCCCATATGCTGGGATTGAAGGGAAAAAAAAATATATATCAGGCTCTACCTTTACAGATACTTATAGACTACAACAAAGGTATAAAGCCTCAACACTTAAAGCATATGCATAAATTTGCTTGTGACGGATTTAAAATATAATAATTTCAATGGATGCATGATATCTTTTTCTAAGAAACTTTGTTTCAGCAGATGCATAAATTTTTTTTTTTTTTTTTTTGTTCGGAATCTTTTTACACAGCAAATTATTCTGACCCGATTTGAGTCAGAAAATAATGATTATTCTGACTCAATTCAAGTCAGAATTTTAAACGTTTTTCATATCTAATAACGGTCACGGCTTTCGGACTAAAATTGAGTCAGGAAAACATCCACCATTCTGTATGAGATTCGGTCAGAATCAACAAGCATATTTTCACACAGCAAATTATTCTGACTCAATTTGAGTCAGAAAACGATGATTATTATTCTTGACTTAATTCAAGTCAAAATTTTAAATGTTTTTCTTAGCTAATACCGGTCAGAAAGACTTTATGACTACTCTTGAATTAATTCAAGTCAAAATTTTATATGTTTTTCATACCTAATACCGGTCAGCATTATGTATGAAATTCGGTCAAAATCAACAAGTCCATAAAAACATAACCAGCATTATGTATGAAATTCAGTCAAAATCAACGAGTCCACAAAAACATAAATTTGAAGGGTAAACGTGGAAATAAGATGAAAAGATATTTATCTTTTACGTGTAAAAAAAAAAAAAAAAAACCTATCCGATTGTGGAACATGTAAGTCTGCCCTTGAAGAATGTGAAAAATCGAAAGATGTTGCGATCATAAACCACAAATCAAAAAAACCAAAGCTACAAAAACATGTTATGCATGTAAAATTAAAAAAAAAAAATACATAAATTAAACTTGGCTGTTGACTTGCTAGCTGGTGAAAGAATTAAAGAAAAGAGAGCAAATCGAAGGAACACAAAATATTATTATTGCTGTATATTTTCCACTTACAAAGTAAGAGATTTCACACTTTATAGGCCTACAGTACACGATCAAAGAATCCACAATGCTAAAGGGTTTAGTTTGAAAATGCAACAGCCTGTCTTTCCTTATCTCCTTAATAATTTAAACAAACGTGTTTTAGTTACACAACTTGACATTTATCTTCTTTGAACCACTTGAATTATCTTTTCAAAGCGCCTCGATTTATCCACATCATTTATCTTAACATCCCCTCAAGCCGGAGGAGGCGTCGAACGCATGACTTGTCTCGGAGTAGTTGAACCGGGTGATAGTTAATGCTTTGGTGAAGACATCGACTTGGTCATAAGTGGAAATATGTTGTAAGGCGACATCTTTGTTGAACACCTTCTCACGTATAAAATGATAATCCACTTCGATGTGCTTTGTGCGAGCGTGAAAGACCGGATTGGTAGCAAGAGCAAGAGCACCCAAGTTGTCACAATAGAGTAGGAGGTATTGTAATGGGATCCCCAACTCTTTAAATAGCATACGGATCCAATATACTTCAGTTTGTGACCAACGCCCAAGGACTATATTCGACCGAAGACTCGAACGGGCAACAGCTTTGTTTCTTTCTTTGTCCAAGAAACCAGACAATTACCAATAAATATGCCAAAACCAGTAGTAGAACGTCGATCGTCAGGAGCACCGGCCCAATTTGAGTCACAGTATGCTCGTATGGTTAGATCACCTGGAGTATACAACAACCCTTTCTCAATAGTACCTTTAAGATATCGAAGCACGCGTTTGGCAGCAATCCAATGCGTTAGTTCAGTGGAGCATGCATAAAGCGGCATAATTGGTTAACGGAGAATGCAATATCGTATGTGTAAGAGTACAATATTGTAAAGCACCAACCACTTGTCTATACGCAGTAACAAGATCAGGAGGAAGTGGCTCCCCGGTATATTGAGAAAGTTGAGACCCAGCGGAAGACGGGGAAGAAGCAGGTTTGGCTCCAGCCATTTGTGTGCGTTCCAGTAGATCAGCAATGTACTTAGTCTGACATAAGTGGAGGCCTCTTGAGTCTTGTTGTGCTTGAATACCCAAAAAATATTGGAGAGAACCTAGATCTTTTAATCGAAACTCATGCTGAAGCTGATTAATAAGCTTTTGAATCAAGATACTGTTGGTGCCAGTAATGAGAATGTCGTCCACATATATAAGAATAAAAATAAAGAATAAAAATGAGTGGTAGACAATGTACTTAAGTCGACATAAGTGGATGCCTCTTGAATGCTTGAATAGTGATGTGTCCATCTTTTAATGTGTAGTGAGTAAAACCAAGTTGCAGCAAGAGAATGTAGCACATATATAAGAATAAAAATATGAGCCTCAGTATAAACCAGTGATGTGTCCACAGGTGTAGTAGTAAAACCTGCGCAAAAGTAGTAGGCGCCTTGGAGCTGCTAAGGCCATAGAGCGATTTATTCAATTTGCAAACATAGTCCGGGTATTGAGGATGAATAAAACCTTGCGGTTGCTTCATATACACATCCTCATCCAAGATACCATGAAGAAACGCATTGGAGACATCCAAATTGTTTAATGGGCCATTTAAAGTGAGTTGCAAGAGTTAAAATAATGCGAATAGTGGAAGGCTTTATAACGGGACTAAATGTTTCGTGAAAATCAATACCACTCTCTTGTTCATAGCCTTTGGCCACGAGACGAGCCTTATACCGTTCTATTTCCCCTAGAGATTTTTGTTTGACCTTATAGACCCATTTATTGGCAATGACATTTTTATCAGGTGGACAAGGAACTAAAGTCCAAGTATTATTGTGAGAAGTGCATCATATTCTTCATTCATTGCTTGGCGCCATTCGGCCTTAGTAATTGCCTGTTTGAATGTGCGAGGTTCGGAGGAATACTAGTACTATATGCAGGCTATAAGTGGATATTTAGTAGAGTAATAGGTTTGGTAATCAGAGAAATCTCGAGGTTTTAGGCTACCGGTTCGATTTCGAGTGACCATTGGATGTGAAGCTGCAGGGACGGGAATTGGTTCTGGGGACGAATGGGAACTTTGAATGGGCTCAGACGTGTTTTGTGGTGACGTATGAGAGCTTTGAGAGGCTGGACTTAATGTACTTTGCATGGCTGGACTTAAGGGACTTTGCATGGGTTGAGTTGGTGTTGTACCAAGTGGTTCTGGAACAAATGCGAGAGCATGATCAGAGTGTAGCAAATCGAGGAGGAGGAGAGTAAAGTACACGATGGAGAAGACTTTGGCTTTGAGGAGTTGAGTGAGATGGCCTTCCTTGGCAGGAAACTTTGTTCAGTAAAAAATAACATGCCTCGACACGTAGAGTTTCGAGTCACGGATCGAAACATTTGTAACCTTTTGATTGTTACTATAGCCAAGAAACACACATCTTTTAGACTTAAACATGAGTTTATGTGCATTAAAAGGCCTTAGTAATGGATAACAAGAACGACCAAATGTCTTTAACATACCATAATCGGTTGTTGATGAAAGAGTTTATGAAGTGGGGTGTCATTTTCAAGGGACGGGGTAGGCAAACGATTAATAAGATAAACTGCAGTAAGGAAGGCATCTGTCCAGTATGGTAAAGGAAGACTAGATTGGGCAAGAAGGGTGAGTCCCATTTCTGATATGTGTCTATGCTTCCGTTCTGTTGTTCCATTTTGTTGTGAAGTGCTTGAACAGGAAAATCGATGACGAATGCCATTAGTTTGAAATATCTGCTGCAGTGGTTTGTACATATACTCACCACCACCATCAGTTTGCAAGACCTTTATTTTAGCATTAAACTGATTTTCGACAAGAATTTTGAATTTAATGAAACAAGCGATTCGTCGATTTATGTTGCATAGGATAAAGCCATGTATATCTAGAAAAATCATCAATGAACAAGACATAATAACGGAAACCATGAGTAGATGAAATGGAGCAAGACCAAACATCTGAGTGAATTAATTCAAGAGGAGTTGTAGTAACTCTTTGTGATCTAGAAATGGAAGTTGTTTACTCTTGCCTAATTGGCAAGGCTCACACACTTTCTCTTTATTTGCGAGAATGAAAAGGTAAACAATTTTATTAAGTACTTGTTGCACAATGGGAAATGAGGATGTCCTAATCTAGAATGCCAAGTATCGAACGAGGCTTGAACACTAGTAACAGCAGCCATGGCTCTTGGTTTTGGATGAATACGAATTTTGCACATGAATGGGATAAAGGCCATCTTTACTCCTTCCTTCCAACAAGGTCTTCCCTGATTGATTGTCCTTAATATAGAAATGAGAATCAGTTAGAACAAAGAAACAATTATTGTCTAGACAAAATTTATTAATGGAAAGTAAATTGGCTGAGACTTGTGGGCAATGTAGAACATTTTTAAGGGAAAATGTGGTATGGGGCGTAGAAAGAGCAATAGTACCAGTATTTTGAATCTCCAAACTCTGCCCATTCCCAACGGCAACCTGTTCTTGACCATCATAAGGCTTAGTAAGGCTCAACTTTTCAAAGTCTGCAGTAAGGTGCTGATTGGCACCACTATCAGCTATCCATGGCTCAGCATCTGAGTGAAAGGCATTCGTGTTAGCTGCCATTGCCGCCAGTTGAGTAGGTGGATGTCTTCCTTGATAACTATAGTCCATTCTATGGAAACAATCCAATGCTTGATGATTTGTCCTGCCACAAATTTGACAAGGCATCCTAGGGGAAGGGAAATTTTGTTGCATATGCGAGTTTGGTCGAGGTTGAACAGAGGGTCGTGGTGATTGATTTAATGCATTTGGTGGAAACCGTTTATTAGGAAAATGCGGCCTTGGTGTGAAAGGTGGTTGAGCATTTGGCCTTGGTGTGAAAGGTGGTTGAGCAGTAGGTGATGTAAAGGTATGTTGCTGGGGTGCTTTGGCAGTAAAGGCAACATGAGTATCAGGACTTATGGTGTTTAGATGATTTTCTAGTAGTAGTTCACATGATAAGAGTTCAGCTTGAAAGTCGTCAAATGTGAGTGTCTTCTCACGTGTAACAAGAGAAAGAGAAGTAACAAAAGGATGATATGAAGCATTTAAGCCACTTACCACATAATTAATGAGATCATCATCATCCACAGGTTTTCCCACTGCTCTGAGTTGTCTTTGCAAGTCGCTTTGCTTGAGTTCAGGTATTGTAATACCCAACTCGACCCCCCAGGTCCACTTTGGGGTCATTCTAGGAGGGTTCTTGAGAAGCTTCGCGACTTCAATAACAAGACTAGAAATCCCAAAATAATCCACTAAATCCACGATTTAACATAATAAATCCACAAATTAATTTTACATCTTTTTTTTTTTTTTTTTTTTTTTTTTTTTTCGAAGCGAAAGGGGGCGGATCGAACCCTGGACCTCTCACTAGAGGCCAGGGTAGACCCTGGTACATCACCGCCAGGGTATGAGCCGCAGCTCAATTTTACATCAATTCATAATTATTTCAATTACAAAAATTACAACAAATAAAATCACAAGATTCATGACTAACTAACTCAATATGCGCAGTCTAATCCCCAACATCAATTTCTTTTCTTCCTCAGATCTCGATCAAAAACCTGTACATATATTTATAAAAGGGAAAAAAAACAAAACAACACAAAGAAAAACGAGGCGTCATCAAAGGGCTGGTATGAGCCACGTGTGCAAGTGTTATACTATATTATATATATATAAAAACAACTTTTATAAAATTTGTAGCGGAAACCTTTATTAATCTTGCAAAACGAGTTACTAAATAATTCTTGAAAATAAAAAAATAAAAGACAGAGCAACAATAATAAGTCAATTTTAAAAATTATATAGTCACGAGCATTAAGGAAAAACATGTCGAGTTTATTTTACAAGCACCAGCTTTGGCTGAGCCGATGAGTCAAGTACCGCCCAAACACCATATGTACCCAAGGGATTTCAACCGCACTTCACGAGAACTAGCTATGCCTGACAACTCCGGCCGATTGTCAGGGAAAAGGAATCAACCTTCGCCGTGCAAACCTCCTACACAGTTCCAGCCAACCCTATCCATGCCCTAGGACCCACGCACCAACCGTCAGCCCTTGCTTTCCCGGCTGTAGCATGAATCTTCGGGGAAAAGGTACCGTCCCCACTCTTACGAGCGAGCACTCTAGCTACTGTCGGAAAGACTTCGAGTCAAGAGGCCCCGAGACCGGTGACTAGCCGTTCTCCAAGAGCAGTAACTCTAATCCCCCTAGCCACTAGAGCTTTGACACTTTCGTGTCACGAGCGAGCAAGTATTCATTCCGTCAATTCCAAGTATCATTTTATTTAATGTTATAAAAAGTATGCACTAGCTCAAATTAGTCATTTGTTTCAAATCACTTTACATTTTGTAATTTTAATAAATCATTCGAAAATGACTTCTGAGTTAAAAACATCAACTTGATATAGATAAAATATTGAAAATAATTATAAAACACACTTTGGCTTTATATCGAAAATAAAGAACTCACCCCTAAGTCTCGGTAATCGGTAAATGATTATTTGTTCCATGAAGCCGAACTGACGTCCCTTCTTCTATCCACGTTGGTAAACTTATTGACCCAACAAAAGTTTTCCACACACATATGGTATGATTTTGTTTTCTTCTACAACCCTTAAGTTTAAAAAGAAATCATTTCTGTCGAACTATTTTTCCAAAGCTCATCTCTCCATCCAACGTACTGTTTCCAAAAGAATAAGTATTCTAATCTTATCCTTCATCTAGTAGGAGCAAAACAATTCTAATGAATCCTCATGATATCTTAAGCATTTGATGGAAAACACCCGACGGCTAGACGATGGCAATTAATCGTAGAAATGATAAATCCCTCCTTTAAAACATGGCCAAATGAGCAAACGAGATTGTAAAAGGAAATGGAGTGATGAGAGTAACGGGGTTTGCTGTTGTGTCTTCACCACCGGCCTATTATTCAAACCGAAATCAATGGATGGTGGTGATGAAAAGATTGTCTCAAAAAAATAGTTTGATTGCAGACCTGTTTGGTGATCCATGGTGGCTGTGTTATCTCAACTTGTTCAAATTGATTTTCTCCTGGCATTTGTGCAAATCAAGAAAGATATATAGATTAGGTGGCTGCTTATATGACACACTGAATAAGGTGGCGTGTTGTTTGGCGCTTGCAATGACGATAAGTCCGGTAGGTTCGTGGCGGTGCCAAAAATTGTCCAGGGCCAAAGGCTTTGGTGGTCGATATAGTGGTGTTGGTTGTTTTGGTGGCTGCTCATACACAAAACGAGGGTGGTTTTACCATGATGAAGAACTGGAGGTTGTGGGGATAGTTACAAGAAATACTACTACACAATTGACTTAAGTTACGTGCTACTAAAGTGTATATCACTTCTGCTATTGCCGATCGACTTTAAACAGAGGAAACTTTAATATGGCTAATTAGATGGGTAGTAAACATGAGACTTAATGGTTATTTTACTAATGGATGTAACTGATATAGCAACTTAAATGATATATAGATATATCAACGGACGAATGATGGAACATATACGTTTTGATGGTTGATAGTGCATTTACTCAATAGCTTTAATGACAACTTAAATGACATTTGAAATCAAAATAATAATAATAATAATAATAATAATAATAATAATAATAATAATAATAATAATAATAATAATAATAATAACAACCATGATCTTAGTCTTCTTAAAAATTATGAACGCAAATATAGACTAACATTTACAAATCTTTGTTCATGTTTAAATAATTTATTTGTAAGTGCATTCCAGGCAAGCCGGGCAGACGTTATTCCATACACGGTAGGCGCAGCCTTGTCAGACAAGGTTGCATTGATCCATCCGAGTACCAATTGATCCTTTCGATGCCAAAGAGAAAAATCTGGATTAGGAGAACTTTTTCCATCTTTATCAGTAATAAATTCTGCTGGGCACGGTTGAGAACCATCCACGAAACCCATCAACTCATGGCTCTTTAGTACGGGAACCATTTGAGATAACCACATCAAGTAATTTGTATCATCTAGTTTTGCAGTGACAAGTTGATTAAGATTGGGGATTGCTAACACTGTTGGTGTTGTGTTTGTTGCTGCCATTGTATTTGTTATGCGTTAGCAGTAGGTCTCTGATACCATGAAAGAATTAAAGAAAAGAGAGCAAATCGAAGGAACGCAAAATATTATTATTGCTGTAAATTTTCCACTTACAAAGTAAGAGATTTCACACTTTATAGGCCTACAGTACACGATCAAAGAATCCACAATGCTAAAGGGTTTAGTTTGAAAATGCAACAGCCTGTCTTTCCTTATCTCCTTAATAATTTAAACAAACGTGATTTAGTTACACAACTTGACATTTATCTTCTTTGAACCACTTGAATTATCTTTTCAAACTGCCTCTGATTTATCCACATCATTTATCTTAACAGCTGGGACGCTCTGGAAGGTCGGCCGGCCGAAAGCTATAGATTGGTTTCAAAGTCTGTGATGAAAATATGATGTAGAGCTATTGCATTTGATTGAAAAGATATGCCGAAGGTTTCACCAAACCGATTACAATTTGGAGATATCAGGAGCTGCCTCTTCGGAGAGGGTTTAGGGTTTATATACTCATTACATACAATTGAAAGACAAAAATATCACCTACTATAGAGTAAATTACAGATTTAAGGAGCGTTAGTTAAATCTGAAGTCTGAAAATTGAAATATGAAATATGAAAACTAAATGTATTAAGCAGCAGTATTATTTAAGTGTTGAAATTGATTATACTGTTTGATAATACTTTACATATAAATACGAAAAATAAATTTTATCCATTCATAATAATAAAAAAACTTATATGGAGACTGTTTTATGCTACGACTTTTTGATAAAATTATGCACTTGAAATATGAGAATGATTTAATTAACAAATTTCTTCTTACATGTTTGCATATATTCGAAATATTTGATTCAATACAACAACGTTTTTTCATATAATATTTTGACAAACTTATTACTAATATTTATATTTATACATCAATTAAATAGGAGAAGCAAAAAATATTGCAGTAATAATGAATCTTCTGATGGGTAGAAAAGAAACATTTCACACATAAAGTTGTAAGAGTCACCCCAACATGTGAGCCTCGTGGACTCAACTCGATATCGGATCTTAATTAGAGTCATTTTCATTTCAGTATAAGTCCCACACACATTATTAACCGACATGCGCATGTCGTCATCTGTCCCTCATAGCCGACATGGTGTAGCTCACCTCGGTTCTTTATATTCAAAATAAGGTAGGTTGTGCCCGACCTCAAACATCAGTTATTCTCTATTAATGAACACTCTCATTATGGCATGAGCTATGATTGTTCCTCGATCTCCGCTCCCACAATCAAAACGTGCGGTAATGCATTTACTTATGATGAAGCTCTATATAAATGGATATTCATCCCTACCTATAGGATTAAGATTCAATCCATAGAGGGTCATATAATTATTCAATTAGAATTTCTTATTACAGATTTGGTATGAGATCATCATATCGAATAGTTCCAATCCTACGTGAACCCTTTCACGTATAAGTAGGCCCGGTCCTATGTGAATCCTTTCACGTATAAATGCAACTACTAAGGTCCAACACATACATCTCGAATTAGGCGGTTACACTCATAGTGTTTTAGGAAATCGGTGAAATGTTCAATCGATTTCAGCTATATGGGGCAGTCAATGTGGCATTATATTGGCACTAACGGTGCTTTGACTGTAAGATCCCAAGCTCCAGACAATTATGGACTTTAGTCAATTCACCGCATATATACTCAATGTTTAAGGAAGTAATCATAAACTCAATTATCCCGTACATATCTCTTATGCCCTATGATTACATAATGAACCCACATGGACTTTCTTGCGGTGCAGTCTATATTTATGCAATTAAGCAAATAAATACTAATAAGAAAATATTAATTTAATTTAATTTAAAACAATATATTATTGTCTTTTCAGACATTACTCATAACAGTAATAATATTTCGAAACCACATCATCCTCTAAATCTTAATGTCAAGTTGGATACTAAATATTCTCACACCGGACCATATACCTTTAAGGAATATGATAAATCCACAGAAAAATTGCACACATGATCCACCGAAAATGAGCCTTTGTGGTCCAGGTTTTTTGGAATTTGCATTTTATTTTTCTCTTAAATCAATCTTGTAGTCCCAAATTAATTTTTGTGCTAATTTCGAGGGTTGATGTGATGCCTCTATCATCCTCCTACCTTTAAACATGTTCTTCAGTCGTCAATGGCTAAAGGACGTTTCATTCCTTTTGATCCATACATTAATTTGGTTGGCATTAAATGGGGGTTTCTTTTTTTTTTAAGAAAAACATGAAGTTGATTGTACCATTGATCGATACAATGATACAAAGCTCAAGCTCGGTTGGTCGCTAAAAGATTTACTTAATGCCTGAGAAAAGCAGGAATCCACTAGAAAAAATATGAAGAAAAAAACTTTTTATATTATATTTCAAAGCACAAATTGAAATTGCATTTATTCCCCTCTGGGGCTATGAGAAAATGAAAAAACAAAGGACAAATAATTTCCCACTTCTTTCTTCTTTCTTTCTTTCTCCATCCCTAAGTTGTTTGAACTTTTCATCATTTAGATCAGGATGTTCATATCAAATTAGACCATTAGATTAGATCATATTGTAACATTGCGTCGTTAGATAATTGTAGGCCATCGATCAATGATCAATCGCATCGTGATCACTTATCAAAATGATTATATAAAGAACGTAAAAAAAAAAGAAGTGAAAAAAAACCAGAAGCAACAGAGAATTTATCAAGCAACCATTTGCTCATGTTCTAGGTGCAGATTATCAAACCAAGATGGCATCTTGTCAAGAATGCTTCCAATCTTCTCTGAATCCTTGACAAGTGAACGAACCCACGAAACATCCGGCTCCTCCTCAAGACTTGGTATCCTTTCAAAAGGATTCTTACCCTTTTTAATACCAAATGATTCAGATTTTCCAAGTTTGCTTAGTTCATCAGTGTTGAAAACCCAGCCCCAATCAGAATTGTTTGTTGACATTGATGATGGAGGAGAATCAGCAGCAATAGCTGCAGTTAGACTACTTGCATGGTCGTTAAAGCTCTTGCTCCCATTTCCAAAGGGGGATAACCTCGAGTTTCTTGCTGATGGAGAGGGAATATTACAAGGATAACTTGCTCGTAGTGGATGACTCGTGTTTCTTAGCATCTGAATCTCATTTGGAGACTGCAAGTTATAATCCAGTGATCCTAAAACACCTTCATGGTTCATGGGATTGAAATCCCATGGACTCGAGAGACCTGTCAAAGACAATTCATCAAGCATTTGGTGCATATTATGTTGTTGCATGTGGATGCTTTCAAAACCATGCATATTGTTCTCAAAGTCTACATCTCTTGCACTGAAATTCGGCTTCAGACGGCTACCAGGGAGATGCAGTGCAGGTGGGCTCAAATTGTTCTGCCGCAGCATACTAGTCCCCATGGGAGATGATGAACACATCATTGACGGTGACATAGCTGAACTAAGAGCTAATGGACTCAAGGATCCAATATCCATTGAGCCAATTGAACCCGTGAAAGGCGAAGTAGGCATAGCAGAACCAGTGGAGGCATACAAAGGACGCAACTCTTCAGGTTTGTGAGCGAAAAAACACACCTTTCTTAAGCATGATGTGTC
This sequence comes from Gentiana macrophylla, assembly GCA_026214975.1. Lineage (NCBI taxonomy): Eukaryota > Viridiplantae > Streptophyta > Magnoliopsida > Gentianales > Gentianaceae > Gentiana > Gentiana macrophylla. The sequence continues at coordinate 14,751,365 of CM047806.1, read as the reverse complement.
ATCTTTACAACGCCTGGTTCTGTATTGAGCTGGATGAAGCAAAGACTCAAACACCCCATGTGCATATTCACATGCATCCCTTTTTGAACAACTTCCTCTCTTGAATTCAGGGCAAGGCACACAAGTATAAGTATACTTCCTCGGATCACGCCTTCTTGCATTCTCACCAGGATGAACAAATGGACAATCAATCCAAACATGTGAATAAGCCCTTGAACATGGCGTTACTTTGAAACTATACATCCTGAACTCATCAGTTGCATATATTCCTTTGTTTATATTTGGCAATGTTTCATCAACTGTGAATTCAGCTTTTGCATTCTTTAGCTCTTCTTCCTTTTGATCAAAAACATCTGTTTTGATACCCTTCAGCAACATTTCCAGTTTTTTCCTCTTTGAATTGTTCAAAAACTTGAAACTTATAGCAACTATGTCAACAGGTTTCAATCCATTTGCATCAACACAGTTTATATCACCTCCAGCTTCAATCAGCATTTCAACGATTTCGACCGCCAATTCTGATCCACCAGATGCAGCACAATGGAGAGCAGTAACACCATCTAAGCCATATGCTTTGTTCACATCGAATTTAGTGGTTTCGATAATATACTTCAAAATCTTGATGCTTCCATAAATGGCAGCAATCAACAGAGGAGTTCTCTCTTCAAAGCACATCTTCTTTGAACCGATTCTCTTTCCATACCAAACACTCAATTCATTTGCATCACACCCCTTTTCTACTATTTCAGATAGGAAACCAATGATATCATCTTCAGCTGATAATTCAAGCAATTTAGAACAGTTTTTGCTAAAGTTCATATCTTTTTTAACTTGAGATTCACACTCCATGTTGAATTCCAAGGTGCAAGATTCAGTCTTTGAACCGGTACACATGATCAAATCTTGCAAGAATTTGCAAAAGATTTAAGTTTGATTGATTTGAACTCAGTTTGAATCTGTCTCTGCTTCTTCAAACAAGTCACATATATATATAGCAAGAATGTAAGGTCTACAAAACTCTAATAAGAATTTAAAACTACAGCCTATAGTCAATATTTGTTTACTAGCTAAGTCTCTCTTGAAAATGTAATTTTACAAATTTTAAAAATTTGAAGTGTCTACTTGTGAGAAACATTCTTCTTTCTGCAACAATACAGATTTTAAAATATTCATATATGACTTTAAGCTACATAATCAAATAAGATTTTGGATAAAAAAACGTTAAACCCTGATTTTGAAAAGAATCAACCCCGTCATATTAAATTTCTCCCTTTTACAAAGGCTTATGAGTTGTACAAATATACATTTAGAAAATCGATTGTGTTTAACATATAAATTACGAGCGTGACATCAAGTTCATAAGTTACGTTGCACGGGTACAGATATACAGATGCAATTTCTTTTTTGAATAATAGAGGATACAAGTACATACGTAGGGCATACATGTAAATATTAAAAACTTAAAGACCGATTCCCTTCGGTTTTGAAGTATTATTTCATCATTTTGGACAACTTTTCATTAATTATTTGGTCAAATATATCTGCTCCATTTTCAACATGGGTATTCATTTAATCGTATTCGAGTTATGGATATCTATATACGATTCCTATATCCAATTTCTTAAAATTACAAAGTCATCCCTAGGTGTACGTGCATCTAGGTATCTGTGTCGGATACACAGATGATACGAGAGACGCTACCGGACAAAGTATCTGTAAGTCACGAGTTTTCAACTGCTGTATGATTTGATGGTCAACATTACAACAAAACTTGTGTTACAAGAAAACAGTACAGTACAGACTACAGACCAAGCACACACATAATGCACACGGGGGTGTCAAAATCAGTAACTTTCAATTAGATACAGAAACAGAGATACAGACTAGGTCCATGTATATCTACTTTCAAGCTTGCACAACCCTGTCTAAAAAAAACCAATCTTTCAGTTTTCAAACACAACCTGTATACAAAACAAATACCCCCAGATAATATAATAAAAATAAATAAACTAGATTCCTTAAGAAAATAACAAGAAAAGAAACCCATTAAAATCTAAGTTCAGAACAGAACAGAACAGAGACTGTTAAGAGGTAGATACTGTCATGGAGCTGGATGAGAATTTTTCTTGGGGCAGGAAAAACAAATAAATAATGAGAAGCAAAATTGAGCTGTGTGTGAGCTGAGTATTAATTGCTAGAAAGAATGAATCTTCTTCTTCTTCAAAAGGGATGAATAATAATACAAAAAAATAAATTGACTTTGGTTTTAACGAATGCAACGACAAAAGCAGACCACACAAGGCAGAAGGGAATTAACAGAAAGAATATCTCACGTGTGCACGTACGGGAATGAAAAGAACAATTAAAATCTCACGTGTGCACGTACGTGAATGAAAAGAACAATTAAAAATGGGTAATGTTTAGGATCCTAAGAGCGGCTCTAATGATGATTATGAGATAATGCTATTGATTGGTGATGTTTGAATGATATGAAAAAAGATGATTGGAGGATAAATATAGAAGAGTTATAGGGATAATTTGTGTGTGATGTGATGTTGTAATGGTAATGATGTTGTAGGGATAATTTTTGGGAAAGAGTATTATCTCAATCGTTCTCTCAAAAGAGAGAAGAACATAGATAGTCTTGGAAAAAAGTTGTCTAGTTTCTTCTTATTATTTTGCATTTTGCTAAGTGATTAATCTATTCTACAAAAAGCATGAAAGAACATGGCTAGAATTCATTCACTAGGGTTGCTCTAAGAGCGGCCCTAATGATGATTATGAGATAATGCTATTGATTGGTGATGTTTGGATGATATGAAGAAAGATGATTGGAGGATAAATATAGAAGAGTTGTAGAGATAATTTGTGTGTGATGTGATGTTGTAATGGTGACAATAGAAAAGGATTGTAAATATTAATTGTGTGTGATTAGAGAGAGTATTGTCTCTTCCATTCTCTCAAAATAGAGAAGATAGTAGAGAGACTAAAAAAAAACTTGTCTATTTTCCTACCACTATTTTACATTTGTTGAATGAAGTATTCTTCTCTGACAAAAAGCAAAAAAAAACCTCTCCATTGAAGCCTCATTAGGGCCGCTCTAAGTCAACATAGCTACTCATAAGCTAGTGTACTTGACTCGATTCAGTTTTTCTTGAGTTCGACTCGAATAGTTAACCGAGCCGATCTTGAGCTTCAGTATATAGTAATCGAGTAGTTTGTGAGTTAATCGAGCTCTATTAAATAATTACTTTATTAATTGTATTTAAATTTAATATTTTATTTACATTTTTAGTTTTTAATCGAGTCAAGTATTAAACGAGTTGAGTTTGATCTTACCGTGTTTTATAAAAATTAAATGAATTGTGAAAAAAGTAATCGAGCTTTTAAGCCGAATCGAGTTATATCGAGTCGTTGATGAGTTGAGTTGGATCATGCTTTTTTAAATCGATCGAGCTCGAGCCCGAGTTTTTTTTTTAATCAAGCCGAGCTCAAGCCCTATAGAGTATATCTAATATGTGAGTGCGAGAATGTGACAGCCCGACCCTAAACCCAAGAAATTCCGGATCGACCTGTTTGGCCATGACCCGAGAAGTATAATTCTTATTTTTATTTTATTTTTATACAACTCGAATCACAAAGTCTCATACGGTTCAGAGTAAACACAGAAGCTGTAAAAACTTTTAAGAACTCAGCAGACTAGACTAACTCATCACATTACATCCATACTAAACATCAAAGTATTAAGGATTACAACAAGGTCAAATACTACTGCTACAAGTTCAACTACTACAAGTCATGATGATATTACATAGGAGTACTTAAAGATAAACAACACTCTAAAATTCCATGATCTCTATGGCTTCGTCGTTTCTGATCACAAGCACGGCGTTCAAATCATTAAAACGACGTAATAGGTATAAACACCTGGAAACACAATAAGTCCACGATGATTAACATGGATGCAAGGGCCACTAGAACAGACACAACATGAGTGGCAGCCACAACAAGAGGTGGAACTGGATGGACAGATGAGACTTGTACTATAGTGATAGTGGTTGGATGAGATTTAGAATTAACTCGTTTGCGGATTCTTTTAGACCTCCTCACGTGAAAGTTGTTCATATGCTAAAATTTAATATAAGGGGTAAGCTATGAAACTCACTAGGAAACCTTTGCATCAAAGGTACGTAACTAATACATGTTACTGGAACATGACAAAGTTTCAAGTTTCTCTTTCGCAAAATGAATGCATAGGTACAATAATAAAAGAATAATTATCAAGACTACTAATATTATCAGATCACATAAGAGAACATTAATGCACTACAAGAAAAATGAGATTTTGTGACGAAAGAAAACGTGATACCTAGAAATTCATTGCCTATTCCTATGTTGTGTGAGGATTTTTTAATAATCGTCACATATGTGTATTTTCAAGTTTTCTAAAATTTTAAACGCTTTTTCCTCACACATTTTATTATTTCATCACAAAAACATAGGCGGGAATTTTTTGGTGGTGGCTTAGCGGGTCTCTCCTAATATATTAGCGCCCCTCTTTTTCTCAAACCCTCAAAAAATTATCCAAACCCACGTTATCTTAAGATCCGCAAAACTCCGGATAAAATCACGTTCTCCTCCTCCACAGAGAAATCATTAGTGATTCTGCTTGTGGTAAATGGCTTTTATTTTAGTTCTTTTACGCACGATCCATTCAGGAATTTTGATGGAGAATCTCTCTTTTGTGCTCGATCAAGTTTTAAATTTTTATAATTCTTTTTTTTCTTGAATGATGTTGGATTGCTTTCACCTTCGGTTTGTTTGCAGTTACTTGAATGTTGACTGGTGAGGAAATATCGTTGTTCACTTTTTTTTTAATCTTTGATGTGTGTTTTTCATTATTCTTACCCACAATATGTTTGTGAAATTGCCAGAAAGAAGGAAATTTCTGTAGCCTTCAGTTATGATGGATTGTGCTATGATATTTTTCTGGTAAATTTTTTCTTTAATATTTTCGATTTATTTTTATTTGCCTTGTTACATATTACTCTAGCTACACAGTGGTATTGAAAGCTTTTGCATCTACATTCTTTATTTTGTTCTGACTAGGAATATGATGTTTTGTTCAGCTATAGTTGTAGTCTATTTTATTGTAAGATCCCAAAAACATGGATAAGAATTCCATTGATGGAACCATTGTTGTCAAGGTTTCCAAATGACTAATTTTATGTACCACTTCAAATTGATGAAGCAAAAATGAAGTGGAGCAACACACCTCCATCAGTAGTAATTTAGGTTTTTTTTTTTCTTCACCATCACAAAAATTGTTGTTTAGTCTTTTAATATGACTTCTCTTTTTGTCTGATCTTCTTTTAATAGAGCTTATTGTTAGTGCACAACATTTCTCAATGTCTTATTCACACAATTAAAACTAGAGCAGGCCGGGGTCAAGTCTTGACATTTTCTGGGTATAACTACATAAGATCCAACTTGCTGCAGAAAACCAGAGTAGGGGTCACATATTTTCCTAGGCCTTTCTGTTCGTATTTATAATGTTTTTCAAAGCTTGTGCTCATGAAGTTGAATGGAGCTGTTCCATTCTGGCTTTTTTTGAACTTGTCAACACTATATTAGTGCGGAAGTAAGAAAATCTATTGCAGAAACAATTATACAAAAAATTCATTAGAAATCTGAAAGAAAAATTGGTATATTCCTCCATCATGTTTGCTAAACTTTGTGGTCATATATGAATGATGTTTCTGTTTTGTAGGTCTCTTCATATTTATTATCATTATGGTACAGAAATCCGTTGACTGAAGGTTTGGAATCCTATTTGAGATGCCCATTTTGAAATTGTTTCATTTCCTCTTTTCTATTTAGCACATACATTATTATATTCATGGTATGGTTCTTGGTTTAGGCCGCCCATGATAACTTCTGAGAAGGTCCTCTAATAAATTATGTATTAATGTATAGAATATATTATGCTTACTGAGTTATGCTTTTCGGTGAGAAGGTAAACGATATTGTTATGAAAACATGAGATTGGTAATTCAAGCCTCACTCTTGCCTCACTTCACTTGTCAATACTACAGACTGTTTACTTTACTGCTTCTTTCATGTGTTGTTGACAAGCTGGCTCATAATGAGTTGCATTAGATTGTGTACATATGAAACTTAAAATTCTTCTTTATCTAATAATAAGATTTTTAGTAAGATGTTCTGTCATTTTTAGGGAATAAGAAGCGCTCTCGTATGTTTAACTAGGAGAGCAACAAGCATAGCTAGTTCTTTTGGTGGAGTTTTGTCCAAAGATCTTAAATTGTTTGTTTACTTGATTATTTGATTATTATAAGTTATTACTTTTTATAGTTCATGGTTTATTCAAATCAGTTATCCCATATTAAGTGCTCTGTTCATAATTCAAAACATTTTACGAAGTTAAACATCCTATCAAAGACAGTTTCGTTGGAGCTAATTGCAAATGCAGATGAGATGGATCGGCTCTTTTCTCCAAATTGTATTCTAATGTGGAAAAGGTTGTGTAACAGCTGCTAATATATGGATGATGATTAGGTTCAATGTGTAGTTATGGTATCACAAATTATGATTCTTTAATTTGTCTTGCAGGATGAGATGAAATAAATACGGAATGAATTTAAGGAGAAATAGATCTTTGAAGTACCTGAGGATTCTCTGAGCGATTATCTTCAATGCATGGAAGTTAGCAACTCATTTAATGCACCTATGGCTCCAAAATCTAATTTGCATAAAATTCATGACAAATTAAAGCTACAAGCAACCAATTTTTCGAAGACTCGTTCGACGTCTTGGGGCTAGGCTAGCTGCGGTCTTGGTGAAGCTACCAACGGTCAAAATAGTAATGGTGTAGTTGATTGACTATTAGGAAAAGCTAGTAGACATGATCATGATGATGGAGATTTGCAATTATATGCATTTCTTCTACCATTATTCAGATTTAGTAGTGTTTTAAACAAGTGAATATATGAATCTTTAGAATGTTGTATGATCCTCTTATGAAATTGATTTTGAATTTATGAATTTTCTGTTGTCAAAACTGTTATTGCTTAGATATTATCACTAGCTGATGTAAATCATCATGTATCATATAATATGTGACTAACAAGGGGTCATATATTGTCGAACTAGTGCATTTTATTCCTACTTAGTGGCAAATTGTTCGTCACTGAAATGTACAATATGTGATAAAAAGATCCATCATTTATTTAAGTAATACATGACGACTTTGGCGTCACAAATCTATAAAAATGTCTAAGTGCAAAAAGTAATGTATGATTTAAATGTTCGTCACATATGCAACTAAAAAGTGAGGAATGGTAAATTCGTCACATAATACTTTTTGTGACTTATGATAGGTGACGACCTTAGTGACGCATGAATTTCGTCACATATAACCAAATGTGATGAAATTTACTAATTATGTGACGAACATTGGTCGTCACAAAATGTCATTTTTCTTGTAGTGATGGAAACAAGTAAACATACCACACCTGGGCGGATCTATGCACTCTAAAGAGGGGGGGGGGGGGTCACGTGACCCCATTGGGATCCGTTAAATTTTTTTAGTATTAAAACGTTGTAGTTTTATTTTTAAAAAATATAGTTTTGGGCCCCGGTTACCCCACTGAAGCAATTTTTGGATTAAAAGTATAGTTTTACTGTCCGGTGACCCAACTGGAAAAACTTCATGGATCCGCCCTTGTACCACACCATACTGTTAAGCAAAGTTTACCATACATATCATTACCGTAACTTTTATGTAGCTTTTGTGTTATCATAATTGTGTTGGTTCATGAGTATTGCGCCACATTTATTTTATCCCGATATGAAGGGCTTGATAACTGTATGATAGCCCGGAAATATCCACTATTTTATCCCGTAGACGAGGCCTGACCGTCTCTAGCATTTTCTCTATATTCTTTCCCAAGAGTAGGGTGGGGGTCTGATGATGGACCCTCCAGATAATAGAATGAATAGTGATTCCGACACCAAAAGGTGCACATAAAAATGCACCGAGAATCACTTTGAACCTCACCTTGATTATTTAAATAAAAAAAAAAAAAACTGGACCACACATTACACACCGAGAAAAGTTATGGTGGAGGAGTTGATATGCCTAAATAGTGCCGCCACCTATGAGTCCCCGGATAAAGTCAATCTAACCACTAGGTTGGAAAATATAGGCCAGCGGCCATAGCTTCCGCGACGACGTTCAAGCTGGGGTCGCCGAGCCCAGGTCCCCGCCATGAGCCTTCAAACCTTTACGGTCATTAGTAGCTCAGGGGGCCGATCTGCGACCCTTAAAGAGTTCCCTCAGAGACCGCACAAGTCCTTGGGGGAATAAGTGAGGAAGCGGCCTAAAGACATGACAGAGAGAATATGATTCTGTGTTTGACGACCTTAGCGCCACGTGACTATACGCCGCGGATATGTGATGTTTATATGTCTCTAGCTTACACCCTATTTTCCCTCCTTCCTATAAAAGGAGGCATTGTGTAACAGAAATAGGGACATGCAAATTGATATAGAGAACTAAACTCTTCCAGAATATCCTCTCTACTTACTACATGCAATACGCCACCACTCACCGCCGTGCACCACCGGCCAACGTCACTCAAATTCATCATATAAGCCAGATATCCACAATATAAACCACCGCTAAACAACCGTGATAATTTACGCTTTATCAGTTGGCTCTATTATCGGGAACAATTATCAAGCTTTTCGGTCATACAGGCGTAGAGATCGCCCAGAAAAACTCACTCAAGACGGAGTTGAAGATCTTCATCGTCTTTATCGCTTCTACAAGCCCCAAAGATCCTCAATATTCTGAAGGAAATCCCGGCGGGGGTCGGTCTGGTCTGCTAATACAATCCTATCTGCAATACCGAGGCCAATCTCCAGTTGAACCGGATTAGGAAGGCTCCACCTTAAATGCCTCAACGGGGCTACATCAACAATTGCTCTGGAGATCGTGGTTGCCCTAGGCAAATCAATGGGAAGTTGGCGCATGAATTCTTTATCCAGCTAGACAGCAGGATGACCCCGAGGCCCAACGGGCAAACCAACATAGGGCACCATCGCGGTCGTGCCCGTCAAAGAGGATTTATCGGCCACAGATTTACCTTGGCCAGCAGCATCTTTGGATGTGCCCTGAGGAGGAGCGACGGACTTCAGCTGAGTGTCGCCTACCTTGGATTTCTTGTGTGGATGAACCTCCTCCTCACCGCCCTCAGCAGGGTCGATCTCATTAACAACAACCTCTCTTCTTTCGACAACCGGCGTCTTAGTCAGGACTGTCTGCTTCAAAGTCTTGTTCGTCGCAGCTTTCCCCGCCGCTTGTTTCACTGGTGGCTGGGCCGACTCCCAGCCTTAGATCCAAAGACCCCCGCTGAGTCAACCCGGACGCCGACCATAGGGAGGGCGGTCTTAGTCCCTTTTAGCTCCGTGTCCCTCTTCACCACGCCGGTAGTGTTTCTAGCGGCTAACATATTGCGTTGCCCCAAAGCGTCCACGGTACCTGTGAAAGACAATGTTTATCAAAAGGCAATCAAAATAGTAAGAAAGAACAAAAATGAAAGGATAGTCAAAATCAAGTAAAAATCATACTCGGGGCCCGCATTGAAGGATTGCCTAAACAGACAATACATAGAGAAGGCATACATCTGCCGAAGTGGCACTCCCCATGCCAATCGGGATCAGTAGGCAATGGGTCGACCACCACCACGGGATCCCTGACACCTGCTCCGGAGAGTCCGGCCCTCCTAAGAAAGGGCTGGCTGACATCTAAAAGAAGCCTCCAGTTAAAGGCCTGATCTTGACCTTGTCCCTTTCGGGTATACCCAAATAATATTGAGCTCGGCTATGAACCCGTCATCAGCTTCCTGAGTTCTAATCGTATTCAGATGGTCGGTCCTACCCGAGTTCGCAAGGATCTTTTCGAATGGCCAGCCTATTCGTGACTCCACCTTCATGCATCTCTTATCCCAGTCAGACACTTTGTCGGGAAGATCGAATAGAAGTCGAGGTCTACTGCTGCTCGATCTGCTCCGTGGTTGGATCTGACCATCTTCTCCCTTTTTGTTGAAGCCGTAGAAATAAAGCATCACCGGCATTGATGGCTTGCGGCCACGAAGTCGACTTATTATTATGAAAGCCATCACCACTCGGACAGCCCTCAGGGTAAGATCACACGGCATAACCCGCAGCTCTTCCATGAATCTGATAAAGAATAAGTCAAGAGGGGCCGAAGTCCGGCAACTAGGTGATCGTAATGCAACCACAGATATCCTCGGTCTCTCGACCGCAAGTCCATGACACGTTCGTAGCATCCATCCGAGCAAACCGATGGTCTTCTGGGATATCGTAGGCTGTCAACGCCGAAGTATAATCAGTCCGATCTCGGATCTCCCTCCATCGAGCTCCGACATCGCTATCAAAACGCTTTTGGTCCACCAACTCACGCTCAACCGCAACTGACCTCTTTTTGCATGGCCTTTTCTTCTGCTCGGAGGCCCCCAACGCTGCCATTTTCTTGGACGCCGTGGATTTCTTTGACATTACGGTCTTCTTCATTCCCACGGCTTCCTTGAACCCTGTATCAACAGCTGACCGAGTCACAACCCCCTGAAAGGCATGAATAAGGTCGCTCAACTTCGCCTGATCTTGGTCGTCGACCTCGCCTCCGGCTGCACTTTCACCGATAACCTCGACCTCCATCGTCCTCCTCGTCGCTGGAGTCAGGTTCGTCCTCGTCTACGTCGATAACCTCTTCTTCGACCACCCCTTCCTCATCACTTACGTCGAACTCCTCCAAGCCATAGCCGGCAGCAGCACGGACCTCTTCGTCTGATTGTGTATTTTCTCAAGACATCCTGGAAAACACAGGGCGAGGTGGAACAATTAATCACCTAGACATGGAAGTCGGGCCGAGGTGAGAATAATCACACCCCGACACCTCGCCCCTCCGCTCTCCTTAAAAATATAAACCCAGAAAAACCCCAAATAAACCTGAACCATCCCTGATATCATCCTGGCCCCTATCTAGCTGAGAGTTTCTAGGGAATGGTGCATGCACATTGAAACAAAAAATGTGTGAACGATTCACACTCAATGGATCCTAAAAATTCTTAAAGCGTTTCTATTGAAAGGGGAGGAAAAAACGCGATTGAAATCATACCTAAAGGAATAGAAGGCGTGAAAAGGGTTGAAAAGCGCAAACTTTCACCGGAAATTGTTTGATCTCGCCGGAATCCTCTTGCTTTTCTTGCCGGAAAATATATCAGAAGGAGAAGAGTGTAAAAATCGGGGAGGGAGCCCCTATTTATAGACGAGAAAGAAGAGGGAAGCGTCGTTTCAGATTCAAAATTCAAAAGTTATTATTGCTGGGAGGGGTTTTCGATATCCCTCAGCCAATCAGAATACGCGGCGTTTCATGTCAAACGTCATGTCTAAATGCAACCGAAGTGACGTTTCACGAACCGATGCAACTTTTACGGGCTCAACTGCTCTGGCCTACGGCCTCAACTCAACACGGCTTACGGCCTCAATCGTTCAAGCTTACGACCTCGACTCAAAACGGCTTACGGCCTCAATCCAAAATGGCTCACGGCAACACTGATTCAAGCCCGATAACCATTATCGGCATGTAAGCCCGTTCGCTCCATAGCACGGCATCTAAGCCTGTTCGCTACAATGCACAACATATATCAATAATTCGCAACGCGATATCAACACTGATTCAAGCCTGATAACCATTATCGGCATGTAAGCCCATTCTCTCCATAGCACGGCATCTAAGCCTGTCCGCTACAATGCACAGCATACATCAGTAATTTGCAACGCAATGTCAACACTGATTTAAGCCTGATAGCCTTTATCGGCGTCACACTGTCACAAACGACAACAATAGGGTGCGGTTCTCTACTGCTTCTTTGAGCTCTACTCTCTGCCTCGACAGACACGCGAGGCACAGAGTAGGGGGCCATTGATATACCCGAACCGGATCAGAACCCGAGCATCTAGATTGAGCCTATTTCCTAGCCCAACAATAGATCGTGGGCCTCCCTCCTGCTTGTCCGCGGTCCATAAGCCGGACCCATCTTCACTCCGACATCTCGGACACAGTGGAAGCTACCCATATTATCAAGCCGGCCAAGCTCGAGTCTGAGTTTATGACATCAAGACAAAGGAAGATATGAGTCCGTTGTCTAGTATTCAAGTCCGCTGTCTGCCGATCTTATCATAACAGCTGTCCGGTCGACTTATATTTATATGATTATCCTTAATTATATGCTTTTGATGTCTTGTCATGAATAGTCTCAACCGACTTAGCCATTGCCTATATATATGGGGTCTCAATGTAATAGAAAATGATTCAAGAACTATAATACACAGAGCAACTATGTCAATTTGTCGACTCACTTGTGTTCTCTTTCATAAGCATTGGTCCAACTGCATTGTTCTTGATAAACACCGTCTCTCACCTGAGAAATCATACATATACAGTCATATATCCTCATTATATCACCGTTACCACAAACCCAATATATCCGACTATATCAATATTACATTATATGTTGTGTGTGAAAATAGAATTATAAGCATGGGCGGCGCTACTTATAGAGGTACTGGTCACCTAACCGTCAAACGTAAAATTAAAAAAATAAAAAATCTATGTAAAAAATTGTTGATAGGAAACAATTACCACTAAATATTATTTCGTGACCCTCTAAATTTTGTAATTATTTACTCTTGACCCATTAAATATTAAAGGAAAAAACAACACTTTTGGTCTCCCCATCTTTTCTCCTTATCTCAAATATAACCCCTAACTTTCGAAATAAACACTCCTAATAATAGGACAAATCACGGTTTGACCACTCAAACTAATGCTCAACTGCATGGCAAACCCCACATGGCATTTTGTTACGATTTTATTGACAAATCACGGTTTGACCACATCAAACTAATGCTCAACTGCACTCCGTTAACGGCAAACCCCACATGGCATTGCCTCGATTTGCTTCCAACGGCAATAACACCAACAATTCACCCTACAATAAAACCCATTAAATCCCTAAAAAAATCTTCATTCATTCCATTGAGCAAATTTGCTGGAAAACACCTCTGAAAAATTGCTGGAAAAGTGACCAAATCAACAAAATTTAAACTGGGTATCTTCTTGATGCTTTTATCAACGCCACATATATCATCAACCGTCTTCCCACTAAAGCCCTACGCGATAAGTCTCCCTTGAAATAGTAAAATTGCCCTATCTCATACAACCACCATAAGATCGATTTTCGCTCCAAAACATGTATCTTTCTGGCTCTGATCCTTCCCACCACGGTTATAAATGCTTGGACCTTGCCTCACTTATCTATGTTGCCCGACACGTGGTCTTTTGAAACCCACTCTTGATACACTCACCTTGCACCACTCCCAATCTCTGCCGCGCACCTTCACCACCTACTCCTCCTATGTCGGCTCATCCGGCCATACCGCCGCCAGGCTCCTCGCTCCCGAGCCTTCTCCACCCACCTCTCTGCATCAGATCCTCTCCGGCCTCGTCTCACCATCCACCCTGCTCCCACTCACACCATGGTCACTCGAACAAAACCAACTCCCTCAAACTCTCTCTCGGCCGACTTTATCCGCTACCCTCTTCCTAAACACTCCCTGGACCCAAATATACGAAGCTTTCTAAACACCCGATTGGCGTAATGCTATGAGAGAGGAAATTGATGCGTTGTTGCGCAATCATACTTGGGACCTTGTTTCGGTTGTCAAACCGGCCACGATCGTGTGCTTCTCTCTTGCGGTTTCTCGTGGTTGGTCTATTCATGGGCATTTATCTCGAGCCCGTCGGTTTATTGATTATCCCCGATTATGTTTTGCCGCCGCGATCTCTATGGCCTTCGTCAGGCCCTCGTGCGTGGTTTTTCGATTTATGATGTGCTCTCTCGATTTGGTTTTTTTCGACACCTCCTTATACATCTACTCGTGATGGTGCTCGTGTCTTTATACTTATTTATGTGGATGATATTATTGTTATCTCGTATCTTGGTCGGCATTTTCGGTTAAGGACCTTGGGTTCGTCCTATTTTCTCGGTATTGAGGTGCTACCCACCTCCGATGGTTTATATCTCACTCAACGCAAGTATATTTTCCAACCTTTCAGCGTGCTTCCTTGACAAGGCAAAGCCTTGTCGACGCCTATGTCGCCCCTCCACCCAACTTACTCTTGATGATTACGACGGTCCTCCTTGCTCGACCTCGCCTCTTTACCGCACGATCGTCGGCGGTTTGCGTGTAGATCTTAGTTTCACGCGCCCGATATAGCCTTTGCGGTTCATAAAGTTAGTAAATACATGCATTCTCCCATCGATGCCCATTGGGTCATTCGTTAAACGATTCTTCGGTATCTCAAGCACACTATCTCGAGATGGTCTCTTTTCTCTCGCTGCTCCACTTTCACACTTCGGGCTTACTCGATTACGATTGGGCCGCAGATCGTGATGATCGCCGCTCTGTTGGGGCGATTGTGTCTTTCTCGGTGATAATCTTGTTAGTTGGCGTTCTCTAAGCAAAGACTTGACCGCCTCTCAAAAAGAGATCGCGGTCAATACAAGACGCCGCCTATCATCAAGGGCGGAACTTGATGGCTATGCAAATTTCTTCGTGATATGCAAGTTCTCTCTCTCCGCCTACTCTTTGGTGTGATAATATTGGAGCCACTTATCTTGCTCATAATCCGTTTTCCATGCCCTTCATTTAAGCACATCGAGATTGATTTCCATCATGTTCGTGAATTGGTTGTCGCCGCAAGCTCAATATCTCCTTCATTACTTCAAAGGATCACTAGCCGATCTCCTTACCAAACCGTTGCTCGAGCCCTCGTTTCACAAATTTGAAGACCAATCTCCGTGTCCAATCTCTTCCCACGGGATTGGCGGTCGATGATAATATTGGAGTTATCTAAAAATTATTATTATGTATTTATTTTATTTCTTCTTTTAAAATTCAGATTCATCTCGATGGAAATACAATTGTTTCTAAATTATGTATCATCACTTAATGAGCTTGAATTGTAGCTGAAAGAGTGACCAAATCAACACAATTTGAAGTTTGAACTAGGAATTTTCTTCTTGTTATTCATCTTTTAAATTCTTCATCGTCATCGTCTGCGTATTTTTAATGTCTTCATCACTTAATGAGCTCGAATTAACAAGATATTGTCAGCCAAAATCACCACCCACGGGCCACGATCAGTCTTGAAACATTGAGGTTGGAGTAGGAACAGAAAGTTGAAAGATCGAGGTTGGGGTTTGAAACATAAAATTGAAAGATGGAGGTTGGGGTTTTCGATTTTGTCAGGAAGGTTTTTTTTGGGGATATGAGAGGATTTTGTCGATTTGGTGAATGAATGGAGAAAAGATCGGTTGGAGTGTTGATGTGTGTTTTGATAACACTTGGTAAAACGTACGTGGAGGGTGGAGGCCTGCCACGTGGGGTTTGGTGTTAACGGAATGCAGTCATCCGTTAGTTTGATGTGGGCAAACCGTGATCTGTCCTAAAATTGTAACAAAATGCAAAGTTAGGGGTGTATACTGTTATTTCAAAAGTTAAGGGATATATTTGAGATAAAGGAAAAAGATGGGGGACCAAAATGTTGTTTTCCCAATATTAAATTAAAAAGGTGTTGCTTTCGATCTCCGATCCGTATGTCGAAAATTCCTGCAATCACCGATGATTATAAGTCATGTATAGATGAATTATCAAACACAATATCAAACACAGAAAGCAAAAGGAATGTGTTCAGCTTAATTAATTGGACAAGACGTCCAAAAAGAAACAAAAAAAACCATATATCAAACACAATCACTTTACAAAACAAATACACCCCGACAAGAAAAGCTACTGATACAAAATAATTAAAGAAGATTTATTAATAAAAACAACCCACTAAAATCTGATTTCAGAAAAGAGCAGAACCTGTTAAGAGCTAGATATATACTGTCTTTAATTGGTGCTGGATGAGAATTTTCTTTGTGTAGGAATTAAATAGAAATATGTAATGAAGCGAACTGAGCTGCGTGTGAGTATGCTACGAAAAATAAATCGTTTTTCAAAGGATTTATAGTATAATTAAATTTTCTATGTTTATAAAGAAGATCACGAATATATCAAAGATATATGTTGAACTATCATCTCTTTTAAGAGTTTAAGCTGATAGGAAGGTTGATAATTAACATATATACACTTAACATCTTAACACGCCACCTCAAGTGTGGACCATCTCTCCCAACACTTGTAAAATCTTAATCTTAAAGACTTCAACACATCCCTTCAAGTTTGAGCTATCTCTCCAACATGTGTTGACATCGGGGTTCGCTCACATGACCTCTAGCTCTGATACCATGTTGAACTCTCATATCTCCCAAAAATTTAAGGTGATGTGAAGGTTGATAATTAACGTCTATATACGTAGATCCCATAAAAAGGTAACAAAAAGAATATTTGGTAAAGAAATACGGAGATCAAAACTTTTTTTTTGTTGAGGAAAACGGAGATCAAAACTTGAGTATTCCATTCAAAAAAGCTATTATAAAAATTATTACAAGGCATAATAACACCTACAAATTTATATACATAAATCCATCAAAAAATCTAAAATTTGGAATATAAACACAAATCATTCAAAATAATCTCTTTTGATAAAGCGACAAAACGGTCTAAAAAATTTGTGAATATGATTTAACACAATATTATCACTCCCTATAAAAATATGTAGTTGTCTCCGTTACTTAAAAATATTCCAGAAAATTTTCCATAAAACTAAATACTCTACTAGTATTAATTGTGATAATACTAGCATTAACTCTAATACCACTCAAGTTGGGCATGCAAATTATGGTTACCCGACTTGCGTATACGAAGGGATGTTTTTACATGGTTATTCTGAAGTGGCGGGCTTACCCGACTTGCGTATACGAAGGGATGTATTTACATGGTTATTCCATTTAGAGTGAAGTGGCGGGCGGAACCATCAGAACCACGCAGTTTGATCCAAAATACAAACTGTGTGGTCCTGATCATCTTAAGATGCAACAATCAAAAGTGAAGATCTCTCTTCAAATCACATATTCGTCAGCGGTTTTATAGTGATCTTGCTACATCAGATTATATCCATTATAACAATAGGATCTTTTAAAACAAGGGTAAAAATGTAACTATCATGAATATACATTTTAATCCATCTATTTATCTAATTTCCTATTGGTCTTAGATCACCGAATCATACTTGTTAGGGGTGATCATGGGTTGGTTTAGATTGGTTTGGTCTGGTTTTGAAAAACTCTGGTCAGTTTAGGGTGCCATAATTTGTTCCCCAAACCAAACCAAAACGAAGTCAACCTCAATGCTTTGGTTCGAATTGGTTCGGTTTAACAAACATAATCTTGAAGAAGAAAAAAGATGACAAAACCAACCATTTTTTACATAAACATTAAATAGCTACGTCCACACTAAAATAACCACAAACCAAAGGTTTGGATCACATATTTTACATCAATGACGAATGACAATTGAATTCTACATTCAGCCTCGTCAATGCGCTGCCATAACTGATAGTTCCATGCATACTTCAATTACATACTTATATTACAACAAAATGATAAAAAAAAAATTAAAACACCTAACAACACATTACATAGTTTAGCCATAATCAATCTTCCATAGTTGCATAATTACATACATACATTTACTGATTTACATATCTTCATCAAAAAAGCAAAAGGATGAATGTTGATACAACATGATCAAAACACCATGAGCATCTTCCAACCAAAACAACATAGAAAACAACAGCAAAAACAAGCATCCAATGATTCCAATTCAACTTCAACAGCAGCCAACAAAACCTACAACCTTCAGCCAACACTTTCTATAAAGATGTGCGAGATGGAAAGAGGAGGCGAGAAGTTTTGGTTGCGGTAAGGTTTAAGTTTAAGGTGAATGATAGTGAACGTGAATAAGGGTTAAATCAATTGGCTTAAGATGGACTAAATTAACTCTAAATGATGTGTTGTGGACTATTGGATTAAACGTGTGGGCCGAGAGTCCGAGACTACTAGATTATTAAATAATGGGTTATATTTGGTTAGTTGGTATATTATATTTAATGTATAAAAAATTTGGTTTGGGTTCAGATTGGATTGAGTGTAATTAAAAATATCTGAAACCAACCCAATGCAATTCGGTTTGGTACCCAACCAAACCAATTCACTTGGTTTATTATTGGTTTGGTTAATTTCGGATTGGTTCAGGTTTGTTTACGGTATGGTTTGGTTTTTTGGTTATTTTGCTCGGTCATTACTTGTATTAGGACCATGAAAATTTGAGAAATGTTTGTATCACAACAAATTAGCACAACAAATTTTCACCATTGATCTTTATGGGAGCTATAAGAATCAATAGGTGTCACTGCCGGATAAAATTTACCCATCTTCTTTGATGTAAGGGCACTCTCAGCAGAAGCCCTATATGGTGCCATATCCCTAAAATGAAGATAAAAAATAGAGTTTACCCTAAAATAGCTTCCACAGCAGATGCCCTATCTCTATTTATTTTTAAGGATATGAACAGTGCATCCCTACTTGTGGGGATGCACTATTCATGCCCTAAACATATTTAATTATTAAAAATTATAAGGATAGTGATATTGATGCTGCTGGAGTGAAATAATAAATATTTAATGTGTATAAATAGGGTTGTGAGGTAGAATATATATTATTTAATATTATTTGAAATGTTATAGGGATAAGGATAGGGATGCTGTTGTGGAGGTTTTTGAATTGAGATATTGTAAAATAGGAATATGTATTATTTTATATTAGTTTAGGAATAAAATTTGGAATCTCTGCTGAGAGTGCCCTAATCCTCTATCCGTACCAAATGCTCAATTCATTATCATAGCCTTTTTCTTCTACCTCAGCTAGGAATCCAATGATATATATCATCTTCAGCTGATAAATCAAGCAATTTAGAATATGGCTCTTGCTAAAGTTCAACTTTTTTTTTTTTTTGTAAAGTTGAGATTCACCTTCAATATTGAATAAGTTTTACGTCATAATCAATGCTGCAAGATTCAGTCTTTGAACCGCTACATATCAAATCTTGCAAGAATTTGCAAAAGATTAACTTCAAGATTTGAACTCAGTTTGAATCTGTCTCTGTTTCTTCACACAACCCATAATATATACATACATACATACATATATATAATTAAAGATAGATAAGGTGTATAAGAATAAGACCTTAATAAGAATATAAAACTACAGAATGTCATTTCACCCTATTTTTACTAAGTCTCTCTTATTTTTTTTTTAAAAAGAAAAGAAAAAAAATCAACCTAGCATTTAAATTTTCTTTTTCTGAAGTTTATTATATTGATGAATAAGCAGCATGAATTGGTACTGCATAATCGGCATAAAAACTTGTGTAGCAAGAAAACAGTACAGTACAGACCAAGCACACACATAATGCACACGGGATCGGAGTGTCAAAATCAGAAACTTTCAATAATTAGATACAAGAAACAGAGATATACAGACTAAGTCTATCCATATCTACTTTCAAGCTTGCACAACCTGTCTAAAGAAAAAAAAGAGAACTAATCTTTCAGTTTCAGTTTTCAAACACAACCAGCATTAATGCGTACAAAACAAACACACCCCGATAAGAAAAGGCTATTTATTAATAAGAAAAATTAAACAAGATCCCTAAAGAAAATAACAAGAAAACCAACCCACTAAAATCTAAGTTGAGAAATTTAAGAACAGAGAGTAATTGTCTTGGAGCTGTATGAGAATGAAGCAAAATAGAGCTGTGTGTGAGCTGAGTATGTATGCTAGCTAGCTAGGAAGAATGAATCTTCTTCTTCTTCTTCTTAAAGGATTAATAATACAAATAAATAAAGTGATTTTGGTTTTAACGAAAGATCAGCATATATGCAACGACAAAAGCAAATTATCCCACGAGGCAGAAGGGAAATAACAAATAGAAATATCGAGTTGATCGGGTTGGGTCTATTAGAATTTTCTTTTGAAACAAGATAAACAGTACAAAACTTTGGACAGCATTGGGAGATCCTGGAGGACAAAGTTTTTCTCCTGAGTGGCCACAAAGTGACTATATTATTTACCAGAAAAAGAAAAAAAAACATGATGAAACCAATAATATTGATAACAATAATTTTTTTTTTTTTTTTAAGATTAACTTGTGTTTGCAATAAAGTTACAAACTTTACTGACATTTTTTTCTAGAGCACATTATCTTGTAAGGTATAAGCTTGTGATTAGTTTGCCAATCCATTTCTTTTCTGAGAGCAGCTGCTACATCATCTCTCACTTCAGCTATGGGAATTAAATTTCCCACTGGTACACAACATATTACAAGGAAGAAAAGTAAATGTCATGGGTTATTCCATGGAAGAAAAGAAAATCTTTTATAGTAGACAAAGTACGGTGTCAACAAGGTCTTGTGCCAGTAACAGTGTATGGCATCTTTAGTGACACCACACCAAATTGACCGTTTTTAGCAACATAGTACAATCGATTGTACTTTTTGCATAGTGGATTGATTCTTGGGACGAGAATCGACTTTCATTTGGTTGATTGTGACAATTTGACAATCAACCACAATCAACCGATCGAGTGAAAGTCGATTATCAACTCTAGAATCAACCTTTTCACAAATGATATGAAAGTCGATTATCAGCTCTAGAATCAACATTTTCACACATGATAACCGACTTTCCCGTTTATTAGGTAAGCATCGACTTTTCGCCGTTCATTCTTCTCTCGACGTGGTGTCACATTTAAAAAGGCCTGGTTGTGCCATTAGAGACGTCCTAAACTTTTTTTTAAAGGGTGAAATCTGGAACATTCTAAAACAACATGCAATCAAAGCAAACCAAAAAAAAAATTGATATTGAATTTATTAGGTGTGGGTACTCTCTGTTTGGTTTCGTGGAAACAAAAGGAAAAGAAAAAAAGAGATTATGACCAAAGAGAAATGAGGGGATACGAAATTCTCTTTGTAGTGTTTGGATTTGACTGAGTGGAAAGAAAGGAAATATAAAAAATGTTTGAAAAATTAAATTCTATAGTATTCTATCGTTTCCATTGGTTTCCACATTTTCCATTTCTTTTCTTTTCCAGTGTGGAATACCAAACGCTAGACATAAATCCTCTCATCCCCCTTCTTTTCTTTTCCTTTTGTTTCCACAAAACCAAACAGACATGTATCAACTTGAATAATAATATTGATGCATTTAAGGCAGTGTATTGATGCATTTAAGGCAGTGTATTAAAAAAATCAAAAGAAGGGTAAAAAAAGGATAATTGAATTAAATTTTGCTTTAAAATATGTTCTGCATCTCCTATTTTGAAACAAACTTGTATTTTTTTGAATTGCTTAGTTATTTTTTACGGAGAGAGTAATTAAGTGTCTAACATTTATAACAATGTTACACATATTTTTTTGAGAAAAAAAGAACTAAAAGAAAATATAAATATAAAGGAAAATAAACAAAGTCCATAGTCCACACATAACAACAAAATAAGTTTGTCAAACAAGTCCATAACAAAAGCACCCGTCAAATGTCCAAAACACCAAGTCCATAACAAAAGCACCCGTTAAGCAACATCCTCAACATCATTCAACAACTTCAAGAATGGCGGGCTGTATCAAAAAACAAGATTGGAAGAGTCATTTACCGGGAACGCACAAAAGTTATCAATTTCTAAACAGTTATGAAGAGAGTTTGAGAAAGTAATAATACTTGAGTAAACTCAACTTATTTTATTCATGATAAAAGTATGAGTATAAATAGATACAAGCATGAGTAGAGTAATGAATGCTATTAAATGCTAGAGTCGGCTAGTATTAAGTTCTAGAGTCGGCTAGAGCATAATAAGACAAAATAGAGTTACTTTATGACATATTAATTGTTTATACACTACAATTAATATGTCATGTTACAAATAAGTAACGTATTACAAGTAATGTAATATACGTGTTACAAGTAATGTAATATTTCCACACCTCCCCTCAAACTGGGTTGTATATGTCAATACAACCAAGTTTGCTACTCAGTCTGTTGAACATAAGCGGTGGAATGGCCTTGGTGAGAATATCGACTCAGTCCATTGAGGAATATATTGAAGTTGAATGATCTTGGCATCAATCTTCTCTTTAAGGAAATGTCTGTCAATGTTCACATGTTTTGTCTTATCATGATGAACTGGATCCTCTGCCATGCATAATGTTTAATTATTGCTGCTGAAGGGTCTGCTGAAGGTCAGCAAGGACTCTTTTCAGCCACAGTGCTTCACAAATGCCCAAAACAAGTGCCATGAGTTCAGCTTCAGCACTACTTCTAGAGACAATAGGTTGTTTCTTGCTTCTCCAAGTGACAAGGTTACCCCACACATATGAGCAATAGCCTGTGGTAGATCTTCTGTCTATGTGGCAACCAGCCCAGACAGAATCAGTATATACTTTCACTGATCTTTCAATAGACTTAGTGAAGTGCAAGCCTTGGCCAGGAGTGGACTTCAAGTATCGTTGTATTCTGTAGACAACATCCCAATGGTGCTCAGTAGGGCAATGCATGAACTGGCTGACAAGACTAACTCCATATGCAATATCAGGTCTTGTATGAGAGAGATAAATGAGTTTCCCTACAAGTCTCTGATATTGTTCCTTTCTGACAGTAATACTACCATGTACTAGTGGATTACCTGGGTCTCTCTGGATAGATACGGTTTGCACCCTAGCATGCCGCTTTCCTTCAAAGAGTCCAAAGACATACTTCTCTCGTGAGACTGAGATACCCTGGTTGTTCTTGCTATTTCCATGCCAAGGAAGTACTTAAGGTAGCTTAAATCTTTAACTTGAAATACCTTTGCCAGTAGGGTCTTTAAGTGTTGGATCTCAGCAGGGTCATCACCAGTAAGGATGATATCATCCACATAGACAATAAGGATGGATATTCTCTTATTGGTTGTTTTAATAAACATCGTGTGATCTGAGTTGCACTGATGATATCCAGCAGCTTTAACCACAGTAGTAAGTTTGCCAAACCATGCTCTTGGGGACTGCTTCAGGCCATGCAGAGATTTTCTCAATTTACAAACCTTCCCTTTAGTGTGAGTGTTGGTAAAACCGGAGGAATGCTGATCCATATATACTTCCTCAGTGAGGTCACCGTTTAGGAAGGCATTCTTGATGTCCAATTGGTGGAGTGGCCAGTCAAGTTGGACAACAAGGGAGATCAGTACCCTGACTGTGTTGAGCTTTGCCACTGGTGCAAATGTCTCCTTGTAGTCAATTCCATATGTTTTAGTGAAGCCCCTTGCAACCAGTATAGCTTTGTACTTGTCAATAGTACCATCAACATTGTACTTGATGGTGAATAGCCATTTACAGCTGACTGTCATCTTTCCTTGTGGGAGAGTGGTGAGATCCCAAGTATGGTTGTCAATGAGTGCAGTCATTTCAGTTTTGACAGCAACCTTCCACCTGTCATGTTTGAGAGCTTCCTATATATTCTTAGGAATGGAATGAGTATCCAAATCCTGTGTAAACATAGAAAAACCAGGTGACAAATGATCATATGACACATAATTATGAACAGAGTGGTCAGTATATGATCTCTTTCCCTTTCGGACAGCAATAGGTCTGTTATCAATATCAGTAGGTTCAGGACTATCAGTAGGTTGCTGAGGTATATCAAACAGTTCGGGAGGTTGTGGTATCAAAGAGTTGTTGTGGTTCAGTAGATGTAGGGAGCTCAGAGTCAGCAGGCTGATGAGTCTCATGAGGTTGCTGAATATTAGGAATTGGTATAGGGATTGGCATGGCCTCAAGATTCTCAACCGAGGTGCATTTGGAGTTAGAGGACTATGAGAGAGGGAAGAGTTATTGTTTCAATTAGGTTTCCATCTGTGTGATCTCAGTAGTAGGGTTCTTTGTAGTAAGGAGTTTTTTCAAAGAATTTCACATCCATAGAGCTGTAGAATCTTTTGTCAGTGGGAGAATAACACTTGTAGCCCTTCCTGTTGATGAGAGACAAATTAATGATCATTATTACGACATTTTACCCCAATATTGATACCACTTTGAGTATTATTGTACCAATTTAAGTCAATAATTACTTAATTTTATTCAAATGTATAAGTAGTAGTTATTATATAAATTATGGTATTTTTATAAGTTTTTATCGATTTAATAACGGATTGTCGTGATAAAAATTACTATATTTTATAAACGTTTTATTTTTCACTATTATGTTAGATCTAAAAATATCATAGCTAAAGATCGTAATATTAACCTAAAAGAGTCAAGTAAAATTCAACGCAGTTTACTGAACTTTTATTGTCGAGTTATCATGTTCGCTTTTGTATTCGTGTAAGAAAGATAAGATTTATCATGGAGACATAACTAAAGACCTGGATAACGAGACGAGAGTTTTGCTCGATGAAGAAGGATTACTTGGAGCCCAAGGCCATCAAAATATTCCACGTAACGACATGTTTTGAGGCCTAAAAGATGTATTTTGATGGATGGAAGAATGTGCCACAAGCTAACAAGTTCAAACGGATCAATTGTCCTGAATGCTTCTACCGTAAAATATCTACGACAGACATTTGACCCAACTTAGAGGCATTTTATGGGGAAGACTTCTTCATGAAAGTTTTAGATCTTCAAATGAGCTTTCCAACGCATTTTGAATCACGTCAATTGGAGGTCTACAACTCAAGTTATGGTCGTTTTACCGAACAGCTGTGAAGAATCTTTATAAATCGTCAAACGTCGCAAAAGAGCTTTTACCGGCGCAAACCGGCCCTTTAGCGGCGTACGCCGGAAAAATGCAGATTTTTTGCCCAATTTGGTGCATGTTACTTGCAATGATGGAAAAATTTCCTCCCATGTGCTTAATAAATCCACCTATATATACTCCCCCATTTTCCACCTCTTTCCTTGCCCCTTTTCTTCTCCATTTCTTCTCTTCTTCTTTGCCCCTTCTTCCCCATTTCCCCTTTCTTTCCCATCTTCTTTCTCTTCTCTCGTCCATCTTCTTCTGCTTCTTCTTTTTGTTTTTTTTTTGTAGATCTAATATATATATATATATATATATATATGTCTATATATATATGTATATATATGTCTATATATATATGTATATATATGTTAGATATATCTCTCTCTCTTTTTCTCTTCTTCTTTTATTTTTATTTTGGTACTGTGATATATATATACATATATACATGTATGTATATATATGTTTTTATATATATAAATAAAGTAGTTATAAATCAGTTGTAATGTCGGAATAATTACCAAAGATTGTTGATTTGAAGCTTTGTTATATGCTCTATCCGGGGATACAACCTGAGATTCAATTGATTGTAATCGGTAATATATTACGATGTTATTATGTTTATTATTTCTATCTATTTATATATATATATTAGTATTAGTAATATTAGCCAAAATATGTAATTGAACTATTTTAATCTTTTTGGTAAAATGGATGATTGACTATGTTAAAAATGATCAAAATTAATTATAATGAATCTCTTTCTATTTACACTTAAATGTACGGATAGAAAGACCGGAGGGTAAAAATGGCGCGACAAGCGGAATCCTATTTCCTACCCGGGGGCGATTTGTCCTAGAAAAACAAATCATATTAAATTTGTGCTCAAGATCGTAATAATGTTAAAATCAACGGTTTAATTGAAACTAGCACCGGAAAGTTAAATCGATCCGCCTGACAACCGGAGCCTTTTGAATAACATCGCCGCCGTCGACAAACGGAATAACCTCTTTTATCCGGGGTAGATTTGTAGTACTGTTCGAGACTAAGCGAGCTTAGCATGGGGCGATTGTGGAGATTAAGCGATGGCAATTTGACATGTGATGAGTTTCATACGCTTTCGTGTGAGAAGGCTCGTTGAGTTGAGGAGTGCACCGATTCACATAATAATTACACCTTGAAAAAGGAAGATCTGTCTCATCATTTAACTAAAAAGAGATCATGGTTCAATAACATTATCTTGGCTAGTTTCTATACATTATATATATAAGTATTTATTTACTGTTTTAGTAGTTTAGAGATTATTTACCTGGTAAAAAACTGCGACTTAGATCGAGTTAATAATAGCTTCTTGGTGTTTAACCACACTTTGAATTACCACACGTTTCCCTGTGGGATACGACCTTGACCACTTACTAGACTACAATTTGACCCGGTACACTGCCGGTAAGATTGGACACCTAGAAAGTTTCGATCACCTGTCTTTGGCATACCCAAGGAAAATGCACTTATGAGCTTTGGGGTCAAGTTTTCTTCTATGTTGGGCATGGATATAGACAAACACGGTACATCCAAAGATTTTTGGAGGCAAGTCAGTAATGAGATGAGGACAGGGATGCGTTGTCAACAGGGTTTGAATGGGAGTCTTGAATCCTAACACTCTGCTGGGTAACCTGTTGATCAGGTATGTGGCGATTAATATAGCTTCACCCCACATATATTTAGGCACATGTGTGGTGAACATGACTGATCTAGCCATCTCCAAGTAAGTGCATGTTGTTTCCTCTCAAGAACCCCATTTTCTTTGAGGTGTCTCTACACACACGACTCTTGATGTGAACAATTCTCTTATCAGTTATCATTCAGGAAGGTGCTGAGGTTGGACTCATAGTATTCCAGGGCATTATCTGTTTTTAAGATTTTAATCTTAGTGTCAAATTGAGTGGATACCATGTTATAGAACTCTTGGAAGATGGTTCCAACTTCGATTTATCTTTCAAAGAAAAAAATGACCATGTGATCCTGGTGTGGTCATCTATGAAGGTGACAAACCACCTCTTTCTGTTATACTTTTAACTCTTCAAGGTCCCCATACATCACTATGTATTAGAGTGAAAGGTGTGGAGGGTAAGTAAGATATTTTAGTATAAACAGACTTAGTAAGTTTAGCAAACTGACAAATATCACGTTGAAGGTCACTGAGGTTAAATCCTTTAAACAATTCAGGAAATAAAGACTTTAAATAACCAAAACTTGGATGACCTTGTCTATAATGTCATAACATGATATTGTCTAAGGTTTGTTGCAGTGTCGAGGCTGTGGTCAGAAACGAGCCGAACCCTACCGAACAATGTGCAGTGGTTCGAGTTCGGCTCGAAAGGTTCGAACCTAAGGTTCGGCTCGGCTCGAATCGATCGAACCTTAGTTTAGCAAGGTTCGCTCGGTTCGAATCGGAATATTAGGAAACATGTTCGGTCCGGCTCGGCTCGAACATGCTCGAACTGCTCGAACATGTTCGCTCGAACGTTCGAATATATATAATATATTATATTATATATTATAATATATATAATATATATATATATTATATATATATAGTTTTTTTTTAAATATAAAAGTTCGAGTTTTAACGTGTTCGAGCATCGCTCGCCTCGATAGACGAATAATATCAAATATCTAACGTTCGCTCGCGTTCGTTGTTCGAATCGAACTCGAATCGAGCTTTTTCGAGCCGAATACAAATAATCGAATCGACATCGACGTTCATTTACAAATCTCAGTGGAGCGATTTTGATCTTCAATCTTCGTCTTGTGAGGTTGACCATAAATGACCCCGAAAGCGAGGCTTTAGCTCTCCCAATCACTTCTGTGAAGAAAGATCCTGGAATATACACTCGATTGTTATTAAACAAGACTGTCCAATTTAGGTCTTTAGTGAGTCTACTTGTGAGATATAAGGTTACTGATCTAATTTTGGAACAAATAGGACATCACGAAGGTAGATCTTATCAAGTAAGTTTAACATTTCCAAAACCTTGTGCACATGAAATAGATCCATCGGCAATCCTAATATTGTGGGTCCGATGATGTGGCTTAAAATGAGATATGAGACTCTTGTTACCAAGTCATATGGGATGAAGCCCGAGAATCAACAATCCAAGTATCATTCTTGAGAGGTGAGTGGAATATACTGTTTTAGCATGAGTAGCTATGTCGTTGATATAACTAACTTCCTTTTGTTGAGCAATGAAGGCTTTAAAGGCGACAAACCGAGCATCCAACGTGGTATCTTTGTTCCCTTTTCACTTACATGCCTGCCCTGACTCTCCCTGGTTGGTTTGGAGGGTTTAAAAGAATTAGGCTTACCATGTAGTTTCCAGCAAGTGTCCTTGGTGTGATTTGTGCGTTTGCGGTGGTCAGAACAACTTTCTTGTCTTTCTCAGAGGCTTCCCGTAAGCTTTCAGAAGAACCTCGAGAGCTTCCCGACCACCAACATTCTTTGAGCTATCGGTAGAGTGATCACAGGTTGCTTTGCAAAGATTACTTTTCTCCTGCTTTCCTCATGTTTGACTTCAGCAAACACAGATTTGAGGTTGGGGAGAGGTTTAGTAGCAAGAACTCTACCTCTAACATCATCAAGGGGTGAGTTCAGTCCTGTAAGGAACTTGAATACCCTCTTCTTCTCAATGATATCCTTGTATAAGATAGCATCCTCTACATCCTTCCATGGGTGAGTTTCCAACATATCTAGGTGTTGTCATGCCTTAGATAGTTGGTTGTAAAGATTGAGTTACTGCATGTGTCTCCTGTATCGCAATTTTGATTTGGGCTTCAAGTTCATAGACCTCGGATGTATTGTCCTTTTTTGAGTAAAGGTCTCTCGGCATTATTCCGGATATCCTTAGCAGTGTCATACATCATGAAGTTCTCACTGATCACTTTTGTCATTGACCTCGTGAGGATGGTCATGACTTGGTTATTTTCTATATCTCATGCTTCAAACTTGGGGTCGGCCAAAGCAGGGCGGAGTTTGGAGCCAGACAAGTATCCCATCTTGCTCTGGCCTGAGATATACATTTTCATAGATTTTGACCACAGCAGGTAGTTGTTGCTATCAAGTCTGTGATTTGTAAAAGAATAGTTTTCAGTGACCCTAGTCTGCTGAGGCTGCTGGGACTCAACTGAGGATGAAGAGGCGTCGGATAATGAAGACATTCTTAAAAAAAAATTGATCCTATAACCAATTGGTGTTAGGATCAAGCGCTTACCGTTGTACTAAAACCAATTGGTGTTAGTAAAGGCGCTACTATATTTCATTATATCACTTTTAACACGCCCCCTCAAGTGTGGGCCTATAACAAGCCCGGGCCAACATGGCACACAAAGGCATATAAAGGGAACACAAGGCCAACAAAGAGGCGTAACACTTGCACAATATATTTGGGGAAACAATGTTGGTTGCAAGGATTGATCCCATGACCTCCCGCTCTGATACCATGAAGAGAGTTTGAGAAAACAATAATACTTGAGTAAACTCAACTTATTTATTCATGATAAAAGTATGAGTATAAATAGATACAAGCATGAGTAGAGTAATGAATGCTATTAAATGCCTGAGTCGGCTAGTATTAAGTGCTAGAGTCGGCTAGAGCATAACAAGACAAAATAGAGTTACTTTATGACATATTAATTGTTTATACACTACAATTAATATGTCATGTTACAAATAAGTAATGTGTTACAAGTAATGTAATATTTCCACAAGTTATAACTTAGAATTGCAAATGTCGAAGATCCATACAATACCATATCTCTCAAAAGTCAAAAGTAAAGTAAAGTTTAAAACAAAACTTCATACCTTAGAATCATCA
Organism: Gentiana macrophylla; assembly: GCA_026214975.1. Classification (NCBI taxonomy): domain Eukaryota; kingdom Viridiplantae; phylum Streptophyta; class Magnoliopsida; order Gentianales; family Gentianaceae; genus Gentiana; species Gentiana macrophylla. The sequence continues at coordinate 14,721,563 of CM047806.1, read as the reverse complement.
TTCACTCCCAATCTCCCATGATGCTATCATCGTCATCATTTGTAACACACGAGATTGAACTTTCTATAAAGTATTGAGAACAAAAATAAAAAATATGTTCATCAAATATTAGTTCATAGTTGAAAGTTGAAACTAAGCAATTAAATTGTATTTGATTATTATAACTTTAAAAGTTAAAATGTCACCTTGAGCGGCGTCTTCATATCTATCAGTATCGTCCAATGTTTCCCAAATATCAACCAGTGGACCGTCACGTAGCCAATCTTGAGCACATACTAAAGCTTCCACGGTCTTTGGCCTCAAAGAACTCCTAAAAGGATCAATGACCCGACCGCTCGTGCTAAAAGCTTGTTCCGAGGCAACTGTTGAGATCGGGATTGCAAGGATATCCTTTGCAATTCTTGACAATACCGGATACTTGGGAGAATTTAATTTCCACCAATCCAAGACATTTAAGTTATCCCCCTTCTCAAGTCCAATTAAATACTTAGTTAATTCACTCCCACCATCAAAATCGTCAACTTCTTTTGCAAGCATGGAGTAGATGTTTTCTCCATCTCCATCACAAACACCTTTTTCCCCAACAATTCTTGGGCTGCCCGACTTATCATTTACAACCAAGTTCTTAGAGTATTGTGAAAACAAGGCATTAAGAGAATCTCTATTTCTTTTACCTTACTTTCCACATCAGTATCAAAAAATTGCTTCAAGCAAAGATGCACACCTTTCATTTTTAACCGAGGATCAAACACAATAGCCACAAAGCACAAGTGATTGAAGTTAGACCAATTCGACCAATATTTGTTAAACTTGGCTTGCATACTCATGGCCATAGAAAACATACTTGAATCATATTTCTCACTCATCTTGGATTCAATGCTGTTCTTCACATTACATAATTCAGGCACAAAAATATGCGAAGTGGCATGTGAGGTGAAAGAAAACTTAAGAGTAACATCGTAAAATGTTTTTAAAAATTCAACAAAGTTACTAGTTACAATCCAATCATCTTTCTTAGGAGGCCCAATAATTTTCTTATCTTTCTTTTTGCCTCTTATCCTACCAAAGAAATTCATCTCATCATTCATTTCTTCTTCATCATAGCAATCAAAATAGTCTTGAAACAACTTTTCATTCTTGTAGAGTCTATCAAATGCCTTCTCATATTTTTCAGCCCTATCTAACATCAAGTATGTTGAGTTCCATCTAGTGTCTACATCAAGTATCACAAGGTGACCTAAGTCAATTTTTTCTTTTTCAACACATTGCTTAAATGATCGCATCCTAGCCAGGGAAGACCTAACATACTTGCAAGCATTTCTTACACGCACAATTGCTTCAAAATGTTCATTCAAGCCATCTTGGACAACTAAGTTCAATATGTGAGCACCACACCTCACATGGAAAAACTTGTTATCTAAGATCACATCTTTGAACTTGAACTCTCATATTAGCTCTCGAACACACAAATCGTTAGAAGAAGCATTATCAACTGTCAAGGTAAGAATCTTATCAAGACCCTACTCATCCAAGCAATCCTCTATCTTAGACGCAATCATGACCCCCTTATGGCTCTCAATGGTACAAAAGTTTAAGATTTTCTTATTTAAAACCCAATCATCATCAATGTAGTGGGCTGTCAAAACTAAATAGTTCAAATTTTGAAGGGAAGTCCAAGTGTCAGTAGTTAAACATACTCGACGACCCTTCAAAGCCTTTTTCAAATTTCTCCTCTCCTCAACATACAGTTTCATACAATCTCGAGCCAAAGTAACCCGAGAAGGAACTTTAAACCCAGGCTCAAGTGCATGTGAATATTCCTTAAACCCTTTCCCTTCAACTATATTAAATGGCATCTCATCAACAATTACCATTTTTGCAAGTTTTTTCCTTATACCATTCACATCAAGTGCCTTGTTCTTATTTCCTTTTTCGGGAACATTGGAGTAATCAGTTAGTTTCTTTTGACCATTTCCTACTTCTTGCTTCCAAGGAAGTTTAGTGCACTGTTTTTGCAAATGCTTATGCAGATTAGTAGTTCCATTACAACTAGGACAAGTGTTGAGAGAAAAACACGTCAACTAACTGTTGAGCGAAAAATCTACCCTTCAAAATTTAAATTTATAAAAGACTCGAAAACAACCGTGGGTAAACTAACTCTCTAACCAGCAGAGTACCGGATCAATTGTTAGGATAGCTACAGGAGTACGAGGTCGAACCCAAGAGATAAGTGGTTTGTAAATACCAAAGTGAACAAAGACAAAAATAATAATTAAAACAACTAAGACGCACCATTGTTCCACCATCCCACCGAAATTAACAAGAAAGACACATTCATTTGTAAGTCTTGGATTAATAATCTGCTAAAGAGGCGGTACTTTCTCTTTCGGATTTAGCGCCCGTTGATTAGTTTACCTGTGGTACAACTAAAGATTTTACGAAACAAAGATTTGGATATAAAATCCTAATCTAACAACATTCTCCCTCAACTTTCGTATGTTCGGAAAATATCATCATTCTCCTTCACGGTAATCGACGAATTTATCAACTTTCGTGTTTCTAAATTCGAACAGCATGCAACACTACATTACACTTTAAACAAGTCTAAACATGAAGGAAGAACAAGAAATCTTACGAATAAATGCATAAATCCTTATTTAATCTGATGAGGGTGGCTTCACAAGGGTGGTCCTAGCACCGAGCCTTAACCACTCATGACAACGAAAATAACAACGAAATATAAATACATATATAGATACATATATATATATATAAGTATATAAGTATATAGATATATATATATAAGCGTATATATATAGATATATAAAAGACAATAAAGAAAAGAAACAAAATGAAAAACAGAAATGAAAACGATATTATAACAACATATATATATTATATATATAAATACATAAATAGATACATATATATATATATATATGAAACGATAACTAATGTTGTTATTACATCGATATTATATATATATATATATATATATATATATATATATATATATATATATATATATATATATATATATATATATATATATCTAGGCCCCGAAACATAATAAAATAAGAAGAAGGATGGGAGGAAGGAGAGGGGCGGCCAAAGTTGGCCAAGAAAGGGGCAAGGAAGATCAATGGAGATGGAGGAGTTTATATAGGGAGAGATATATGAGGGAGGTGTATTTGGGGGAGAAGTGGTGAATCACCAAAAGCATGTGAATGTGATGATGACTTTAGCATGTGAAGGTGGTGAGTCATGTATTAGCATGTGGAGTTTGTTGGGAGGAATCATTGCAAGTAACATGCAACAATTTGGGCCAAAATATCTCCGATTCGTCCCGAGATATCAGCTGTTCGGTAAAAAATTCATAACTTGAGTTGTAGACCTCCGATTGACGTGATTCAAAATGCGACGGAAAGCACATTTAAATATCTACGACTTTCGTCAAGAACTCTTCCCTGAAAATGCCTCTAAGTCGGGTCAAATTTCCATCGAAAAACAGGTTACGGTAGAAGTCGTTGGACAAAATTGATTCGTTTAACTCGTAAACTCGTGGCATCTTCTTCTTTCCTCAAAATCCATCTTTTAGGCCTCAAAATATATCGTTACTCGGAATCTTGGTCAACCTATAATTCTACAATAAAGCACAAAATACCAAGCAGAATCCGATGACGACTCTCCGGTTACTAAACCGGTACAAAACTTATAAAATAATCGATATTTTACATAATTATTACTACTAACATACTTAGATAAATCTAAGGAATTTATGACTCGAAATGATATAATAATGCTCAAAATGATATCAGAAGTGGGGTAAAAAGTTATAATAATAACTATGAATTTGTCCCTTAACAACAAGCAGCAAAATCCGTTCCACAGTAATTACAAGCAGCTCTAATAGGATTTTTACCTGGAATAATTGTGAAATGATCACAGGCCTGACTTCGCTTTCGATTGCCAATCTTAGCTGCATCAGTAGCTTTCTGGTGTGGTGTCCAAGATTGGTTTTGGAGAAACATCAGGTTGCGCAATAGACTGGAATGTTTCCGGGCCACTACTTTGGTTTATATGAGATTCAGGCTCCATTTGTATAATTCTATAATATGAAAAGAAAATTAGACAATATGTGATCAATCTACAACAACAGATAAAACTAGTGCATAAGAAGGCCATAAGTTATGAAATAAACGAGCAACATACAAGTTGGAATCATAAACGTTTAGCCCATCATCAATTGTAGTAGCATTTATCTGCAAAATACACAAAACCATTGCAGAATGTGGTTGAGAAGGGCTCTCGGCATGAAAATGTTGACAAATTGAAGGTTGAACACACAGAAATCAATTATAAAGGCTAAAGCATCAAATATGTTGATTACCTTTAGCAAATAGCCGTCTAGGTTGAAGGTGGCCGATCGGCGGCGGAATCCAACTTTCAGAGCACCAGCATGAGTGAAGAGTGAACTCAGTGAGGAGTTAAGTGAGCAGCGGCGACTGGCGAGTGAATGAAAGCCTAGGGTAATTTCTCAGCTGAGTTCTATTTCTATATAATATACATATATAATTATATATTTATATTATATTTCGGTTCGGTTCGGTTCATAACCGGTTTTTTTCAAAAAAAAAAACCGAAAAATGGACTGTTTTTTCGGTTTGGTTTTTTTCGTATAAAAAAACCGACTGAAAAACTGTGGTTTATTTATCTGTACACCCCTACATAATGTTATGTTTATAACAAATCCATCGAATCTTTCATAATATGTCATCCATTCACATAACATTCATAGTCGTTTCTAAATCTTTGAACATACTGTTATTATTATAACAAATTCATCGTATCTTTCATAATATTAATCCCTTAATAGTTAGAATCGCCTCTAAATCTCCGAACATAATGTTATGATTATAGCAAATTCATACATTTGATTAACTAGAAAGAAAAAAAAGAGAGAGTGTCGTCACGACACCTAAACATATTTACTATCCGCGCATCACAATGATATTCGATATATTAGAATATCACACTAACATTCGACTTTTACAAAATCGAGGCACACACTGATTGATACTCGACCTATCATGGAATCACACCAACATCCAACTCTGTAAATTTCGATTGTCAAGATTCAGTTTTACAGAACTCAAATAAAAGTCAACATTCGACTTTGCAGAGCTCAAGTCCCTATTTTATTTTTTGAATAATCGTAAAGTCAAGTCCAGTTTAAAGTGTGATTTTGATTGAACATTCAGAGTTTTAAAGAGCATAAATCACAAATTTTATGTTGGACCTGGTGTAAATCCTAGTTGGTGCATCTACCTGTAAAAGCTTTCCACCAATGTATCCCTTTAAAAATGTTGACTTGGTGGTCCAAAACTTGCACTTGGACCATCCTAAAATTAGTGGAGCATAAATATCTATTTTTAATGTCTGTAAAGTGTAATCTAGTTTAAAGTGTGATGTCACGATACATTTCAGTGTGGGGCATTAAAGTCATTAAATTCGATACAAAAAGGTGTCCGATTATTTGCCTTATAGGTGATTCAAAACAAAAGGTAGCTTTTATTTACGAAGCCGCCAGTGCACCATACATATCACACAGATAATCAACCTTTAAAAGTCGGTTTTGGATTCAAAACCGACTTTCCAAAGTTCGGTTCTCACGATACATTTACGAAAAATCGTTTTTTTTTCTTCTCCTCCAAAACCGGCTTTCAAAAAGGTCAATTTAGCATTGGGTTTGCCGGTAAAATCAGTGATATTTGTATCAAAACTGTGTCTCTGAAATAATACAAGGCATCATTTTCCTTTTTCAGAAAAGGTTTAGCAACAGACAGAGCATGATGCTAAGGACTTTAGGTCCCTATGAAACTTCATGGAAGAACAGTAAAAACCACCACATCATCCATTTCAGGACTTGTAACTGAGTACCCCATCTTTGTTCACAGCAAAAACAGCTCCCACGAAATCAGGGTATTTCCGAGCGATCCGTGATATTGCATCCTTGGCAGCCATATTAGGTTCCATTCCCAACCTCATATTCTCCACAACTTGATAACTAGAGGGGACAATAAAACAACACTTATTATAAGGCTCAGAAAAAGCTAATCGAGCCACTTATTATGGTCAATGATGGATCCATGAGAGGAAAGTTTACTAAGAGCACAAACGGATCGAGCTATTTTAAATATTTAATTAAAATGCCGAAATTGAGACAGAGACGGTACCATGGAAGAAAGCGCATCATTATATCTGCATCACCAGTTGCTCCAAAGGCTCCAACTGCAGTTGCATATGCTGAAGATCCAGGAATTGGCCCATCACCCACCCTAATAAGCTCCAACAAACAGTTTTATCAGGTTCATAATCAACCCGCATATGAAGCCACAACATCGTGTCATTATATAGACCATTCTATCATATTGGGAGACGGACCCATTGATTGATACTTGAACATACATTTTCCGCCATTGAACATGTCATCCCACCTAGGTCTCGAGTTCCATCATGATGATAAGGACCACAATCATCAGCAGGTAGCACGTTTTTTTCTGAAATTAGGTTGGCAATTATTCTCTTTCCATGTATTCCACTTGTTTATCGACTCTGCAAAGCTTAAATTTGTTGGTCCTGGTAGCCCCATGGAAATGGAAAACACTGATGCTTGTTCTCCGACAAGCATTGTGTGTTTTGTGTATTGCATTACGTATTTTGCAGCTTTGATTCCCTCTGGCACGTTCCTCATTGCAGCAACGGCTCCTACTTCCATTGTCATCTAGGCATGTCTTAGCAAATGCAAAAAGTAAATGATCGATACAATTCACTTGTTTTGGGGGGTAAAAGACGACGATTAAAAGATAGAAGGGGGTGTTTTAGTGGTAATTACCCCATTCATAATGAGTGCATCTATTGTAGTTTCACCATTCTCATCAGGACTTATGACTGCAACTTCCCAATCCATATTGCTTGCGGTTCTGAGGAATGGTAATATCGATTGGATTCTAATGCTTGCATATGCCTCTCCTGTTCTTTGCTGGCATGGCACTGCAAGCCCTGAAACTATTCCAATTGGCCGCCAGGTCCAACTGTACAGATTGATCAGAATTAGAACACACAAAAAAGAGTAATTTCTTTAAATAATGATGACCTTTTCCTCTCAAGTGAGTAAAAAAAAAGAAGCTAAATTACATGTTTGACTGCAATGATAGCTACAAAAAAACAGCGATACACCATTCCCATTGAAACAATATTTTCATTGAAATTCAAATTTGCTCAACACAAGCATACATAAAAGACGAGATTTCATTCTGGTGATGTTGCTTACCGACTCCCAGAAACACGGCACAAAAGGCAGTTATCTAACACCAGATATACAATTTAAGCTGCAACACAGGCAAGCCCCCCTCCCCCCTGGAAACCCATACACTAGCCATATGAGGTTACCATATGGTCTATTGGTTCACTAGTTTCTGCAGTAAATCACCTAAGGAACAAGCAGTGCAGGAAATAAACACAAAGCTTCATAAACATCGAGCACAAATATTGGCTCCAATGAAATATTAGAAGCAGAACCCCTCCAATGAAAATATAGAAGTAGAACACCCCACTCCACTCCACTCCATCCCACCCCACCAAAAAGGTGATCATTAAGAGAGTTAATGATAAAATTATAGCAATTCTTCAACTAGGTAGATGAACCACGCTTTCTTAAATCAAAAGTGAACATGCGTTGAAAAAGTCAGCTAACTCCATGAAATTATGTGTGCAATCATTGCGAAATTTCGGTGGACTAGTTTTCAAAGTATGATGAAACTGAAATGACATGAAGCTTCCTTTATATAGTACCTGTACCATCACATCTTAGCTCCTCGCAAGCAAAACAACCTTGGACGACTGCATCTACTGCAGAATATCCATTGTCAAAGGGCACTCCAAGCAGCTCTTACAGCTTCTTTAAATGGCCAGGTGCTTACTACTACCGCGAAATACGTGATATCATAGTAACAATTTATAACACAATAACTTGACACAAGTGGTAAATGGTTTGTAGCACCATCTGGTGATGATGAGTTCGGTATTGAGGGCAATTGTTGTTGGTGAAAAAATGAGGAGGGATTTGAAAATGATGATGGACTCCAAAATGTTGATGATGTTGTTGTGGTTGAACCAGTTGGCTGGTAATTTGATTCAATATATGGCTGGTAATTTGATTCAACATATTATATGTTGAATCAAATTACCAGCTAACTCTAAAATCACATATTTTGCAAGCAACTGGTTCAACCACAACAGCACAACATCAGCATTTTGGAGTCCATCTTCATTTTCAAATCACTCCTCAACCACCACCTCAACCACAACCAACATTTGAAATGATTTTTTCAGTTTCAACAACAATTGCCTATACCGAACTCATCATCACCAGATGGTGATGAAATAGAGGCAGACATTTCTACATCCATTCTAAGCTATCATTTCTGAGTCCAATTTCAAGCTAAACTCAGTCATTTCTGAGTCAAATGTTTGTTTGAATTGAAGAAGTTGATGCATGTTTGTTTGAATTGAAGAAGTTGATGCTTCAGGTACACGAGCGTGCTCTACAGGATCACGTGCCACCATTGCCTGTACAGGAAAAATACATTAAACAAAAGCACTTAATGACATACAGTAAACAAAATCTTTGGTATTTGGTATTAATGATAGATAAAAGTGAAAATTGCACTAGTTAGATCAAATCTTTGGTATTAATTGACAGATAAAATCTTTAGTACACTAGTTAATATTCAAAACAATTTCAGATGACAAAATTTTTTACATGAATATTGTACCGTACAATTTCAGATGTCATTCAAGACAAAAAAATTACATATATTTAGGTAAGCTTGGACAAAAAATGTTGTCCAAACTTTGTTAAGAAATAAAAACAGGAAAATAAATAATTTAAAATGAAGCATGAAATCAAAATTCTGGGCTTAGTCAATAGTCAGCTAATGCAATTTTTAGATAAGCAAATTAAAGAGACAATTTTGATGTCTAAGTTACAGAAGCAATCATAGTCAGCTAGATAGATCAATATGCATTCACAGATTCAGTATAAATTGCGAAATATCAAATTAAAAAGAATGAAACAGATGCTAAAATCCACCTTAGTACTCAGAAATCAATTAAGTAAGAATTTGAACACAGAATTACTCCATTTGAACATTCCTTTACATAAACAATACATCGAGACTCCTCAATCACGCTCATACGTAATTAAACTGAATAGTTTTACCAAATTTTCATGATATAACATCATCTGCATAAGAAATTTCGATGATATAAAACCTAATTTCGTATCAATAGTACCTGAAAGTAAGGTGGATGAGAGGATTTCTTATCACTGCTTCGATTATGGAATGAAACTCGAAAATAATTTCAACTAGATTTCTGATCGATGCTTCGATTTGGTTGGTCGCCGCTTCGATTTGGTAGATCGCCGCCGCTCCTTATCGCTTCTTCGAGATATTAAAGAGAAGTCTTTTTAGGGTTTGGGAACTGAGAATGAAATGAGAAGTCCGTCCAATGTATTTTTTTTTTTTTGAAAAACCGGATCTTTATTAAATCTCAAAATCAAAATATTTAAATCTATGAGTTTATTGCGTAATTAAAAGCCAGAACTACACTACCAACTATTTTAGGAGTTAGTAAAAAAACACTCATTTATTCCAAGTTTATCTTCAATTCCTTCGCTTTTGGTGATCGCCGCTTAATGAATACATCTTTCGGGGGCATTGAATCCGGTTTGGTGCGACGCTGCGTGGTTACGCCAGCATTGTGTTCCCGTGACAATATCTCAAAATAGAACTTCCATAAACTCGTGATCATTTCCTCCCCACAAATCTTGTTTGAGGCAAGAATCCACCCACATGTGTGCGCTGGAAGTACCAAAAATTGCCGATGGTGTCTTGGCATAATTATACTCTTCCGGATGGCATGAATCCATCTCAGAACGCGCCTCACTCCCAGGACATCTGGTTCTTATCCAGGAAGAGAACGTTAAAGTGGCGTATAAGATTAAATAAATCTAATATTATACGCAAGCCTCTACGTCGTCAGTATCAAATAAAAGCAAACGGAAGCTAAAAAGACTCGGGTAAAACATAAATTCTACTAAAAATAGAAATTAACCATACTAAAGATGGATAGTTAAAATACAACGATGAAAAACCCAAAGACTTATACAATACGAGGTCTTAAAAGTAGAAATACAATAAGTCTAAGAAAATAAATACAACTAGTCTAAGACAACCTTTACAAGAAAAGGAACTAAAAACTTCGTCAAGACTTCAAAGCCTTCAAAAGTCACATCATCTACTGATCAATCTGTTGCCTTCTCACCCCACAATGCATACAAAAGAAAATGCAAAGGAGGTAAGTACAAAGTACTTAGTAAAAGTGAGAAGCTAATGAATAACTAAGTTATACAACGAAAGGTTATTATTATGATTATTAAATTATCTTTATGAGACCGACTCAATCCAGGGTTCATTCCATGCCCATCGACATGTCATGACTAAACGTTTTTAGCTTAGCTTATCTTGGTTACGTCATCACTCAAGGACACTACGCATGGCGCTCATCACCAAGATATACTTGCTAACTAATGGTGATTAGCACCGATTAGCTCCCGGTCTCCCGGTATGCGTGATACGTCCGATGAATTTCCTCCACTACCCTTCACCGTTTAAGGCCGTGAGCGTTGTTCACCTTTAATGAACGTATCACATCGCCGATATGAAAGAGTGCCTAACCGAGAATAAATGACGTTTTAGCTTTTATCTACATATATGTATTTATTAATTAACTACCCACCTAAGTGTTTTCAAGTAAGCTCCCTTACATCTCCTACTCTCGCATTTTAGACCACTAGACACGGACAAGGCCTAGCACATACGTACATTGATGAATACTAATCCATCAAAGCACAAGCCCTTTCATGCTCTTCCGACGGATCCGAACTTCAACTCCTTTAAGAGTACATTCTGGTGTTTTAACTCGAACGAATCGAAGTTCAATCGAAGCTTGTTTATGTTTAATTAATGTTATTGAATCAAAAGAATTTAGAAATTTAAAACTCAACACAAATATGTCAAAACATATCACAACTCATTAATTACAACTTAGCATGAATTCTATCACCAAACAACACCAAAACTCACCAAAACTCAACCTATCATTATAAAACTATAATTACTCATTAGGAAGAGCCTCTTACCTTAATTTCCAGCAAAACCGAAATCAAAACGTCAAGCAACTGCAACAACTGTTGATCCTCAACCCCAAAACCTATTTGATCAACGAGAAATCCTAAAATCCTATTTCTTTGCGTAAAACCGAAACTGAAAAAGTCCATAAAACTGCAGATTACCTGAATTAACTGCTGCATAACTATTTTTAGAATGATCTACGCCCAAGACGATCGTTTTGACTACTCATGGCTGAAAAACAGAGCTACGGATTGAAAGATACGAATTTTTGAAGAATCGAATTCTACGAATACCAAAACTAGGGCTAAAGCGAAAACTTACAAAATTGAGAGATGTTATTTTCCAAAGTTGCATCTCCTCGTTGATCACTTTTCTCTCCGTGGCATCTTGAGCAGATGAACGGATTGGTCACACGGTCTTCCTATTATTTCGCTTTTCTTCAAGCGTCCGTTTTCCTCTTGAGCGCCGTTCCTCCCTTTTTTTTCTCGAATTTGCGTGTAAAGCTAACTATAAGGAAATAATTGGGATTATTTCTTTTATAGCCATTTAATTAAATCCTTAATTAAATAACTAAATCCTTTTAATTAAATCCTTTTAATTAACTAAATAGGACAAATAATAATTAGTCGTCGTGGGTATGACCAATTACTAAATTACCCTTTTCGAAAAAGTCGGGATGTTACATTCCTTCCCTTAAGAGGAGTTTCGTCCTCGAAACTCGAATGTAACCGAGAGGTACTTGAACTTTGGACTTGCGAAACGCCTCGCCTCCTAACTCGCACATGCCTTTCTTCTTCTTCCATCTTCCCAACTCTTTCGCTTGTCTTGGTGCAATTTGAGGTTGCGACGGTCCACTTCAATCTCTCGTTGACTTGTCAGATCAAATCTGGTCTCGTATTCTTTTGTCGCTCCAATTCATCCCGAAACTCGTGTTGCTCTATCTCTATCTTCATGAAAGATCTACAAAGAGATTGTTTCAACTCTTGTACATCTTGGTCGCCTCGAGATGAACCGCAATTGCCTTCTCGAGGTTTTCATTCTTCATTGTCCTTCCTAATCTTCCGCATTCGGAACCCAAAGCTGATTCCGATGCCGACGGTTTCTATCTTCATCTAACTCGTGACCAATGGCTGGTTGGGTTCCAGCCACTCACTTGTAACCGGAGACAACTGGTCTTTGTCTTGTTTCTTCACGAACTCATCAACTGCCTCGAATCTTGAAATCATCGGTTCAACACTCTTTGCTTGCTTCACGCGCTTATACCCGAAAGTCGAATCTTCCCACCGAAACCACACCATCGGGCACACTTGACATCTTTCGATCCCAACTTCCATCATGGCACCACAAGCTTGATGAAGAAGCGCAGGATCCCACCGAAGGACTTTCGAGACTCCTCGTGGGTGGGGAACATGCATTGTCCTACTTTCTCTCCGACGGTCCGATCCAATTCTTATGCCAAAAATAGTTAGCTTGGAGAATAAATAAAATTGAAAAGTGACAAGTTGGGTACTGTGGTGGCATGTCAACTAGGTAAGCTAAGGAAATATACAATGCACTTGAAATAAGAAAGGTTGCTTGGGTTACAAGCAAAACAAGATGATCTCGTGTTGGAGAAAAGTTGAAGTTGGTTCCAGAATGAAGAATGAGGCAATCAGATCATAATACAAAAGATAGCCACCATAAGGAAAACAAAAGAACACCTTGCAGATGAAGTTCTTTTGAGAGAGTGAAATTCTACAAGATACGGTGGTCTACAAAGACTTGAGGCAACTTGAAAGGATGTAATAAGCTTTCATATAAGCCTTGAGAAAGTGGAGACGTTAAAGGTAACATCACACAACAAATCAAGGTAAAGGTGCAAGGTCGAGCACCGGAAAGAATAAAAGATAGAAATCAAAAGAGAACAAGAATCTCAACATGAAGGAGCCATGGAGACAAAACGAGTACACCAAAAGATCTAAGAATGAAATTAAACACTTGTGGGAAGTGTCCGAGTTTGCAATAGTCAAAGAGAGGTTATCTCAAGATTTAATAGAAATAGAAATTTCCTCAAGGAATTGTAAGGGAATATCAAAAGTTGTATCTGGCGGTTCATGGCTCTAAATGGCCTGAAAGAGAGTTAAAACTGAAGGGTACAAGGTACATTAATCTGAATTTGAAATCGGAAGTTTAGGAATTCAAAAGTTGATTGGCTAATAGGTTCAGAAGGCATCTTGGCAAAGACTACCTTTGCTTGAAACCTGGTTTAGCATAATTTGCTAGAAGGTTAAAGATAGGTAAATCAAGATGGATGTCAAGGTAGGATTAAAGATCCAACTAGTAAGAAGATGAGATGCATACCTTGAAAGAACAAGTAGCATTAGATGGAAAGATTACAAAATCAACACTACCCTTATGAGGGAAGCTGAAAATAAACACAAGTAAAAAGAATGTTCTGACATTAAAAGGTTCAGTCAAATTTGTACTTGAAAAGAAGAATGGGGGTGCAACAATGCAGAGTTAGAGGGAACTTGTTCCTTGATTTGACAAGTAAGGAAGCATGGATTTGTTCAAAAGAAAGGCCTATGGAGATATGTTTCTTAAGTAATTCATGACAACATGTGAAAAGGATTTGTTGAGCTTAAAGATCTCAAATGAGGGATTACATGAGAAATAAAATACCAGATTAGGTATAATTACAAAAGGGCACGAAAAGGGTCTGAACATCAAACATGGCATGCTGGAGGATAGCATCTTGGTTCTTGTTTAAAACTGCAAAAGAAACTATAACGTTAGCTTTACAAGTATCCTACTAAAAGGTTTAACTCAGGAAGAGATCAAACTTCAGGGAACTCCTAAACATAACAAATGAACTTACTACCCTCTTAGCCCAAACTCTAAGTCAAGGAGGTGAAAATTCCTTTTAGGTTCTTTGTGTAGGATTTTTACTCTGGTTCTGACATTATCGATTTGTACAGAACAAACGAAGAAGAAATTGAGCACGATCCAAAGAGAAAATATTTAGATACTTGAGTTTTCCAGGTGATATAAAAATATTGGAATTTTTGAATGAAAATAAGTTGGTCAAAAACAGTTATTTTTGACGATTGCACAAGCTGTCAGAATTTCCAGATTAATAAACACTAAGTTGAATTGCAAATCGAGATCAAACAAAAAAGAATATGAACCTAATTCCAAAAGCAAAATTGTAGATAAAAGTTTTGTCTGCAACATATCAAAATTTCAGATCAATTGAAGGTGTTTAACCAATTCAAAACGGAAGAAGAAGTGAAGGTGCTGCTGCAGATTTTCTGGACAGAGTGTCCGGCATAAACATGATTTTTATGAACAATTCATAACGATTATCGAGTTGATGTAAAAAGAGAAATTGTAGATAAGACAATAATCTACTTTGCTGAAAATTTGCAGAATTTTTGGAACACGGTAAGTTGTTTAACCTGAAGGGAAAACACGGAAACAAAAACATTCACTCATGTTGGGTAAAGCCAAACACGAGGATGATGAAAAGTATGTGCCAAAGTAAGAGACCTTTAACACTATTAGTTGAAACGACTGAGGAGTACTTGGAAAGAATAGAATTACACATGGAGTTAGTGTAGAACCATCTCAAGCAAAGAAAAGGTCAAAGAATTTTGGTAAACATAAACCAAGCTATAGCAAAAAGAGAAAACGGAGGATTTGTAGAGTCGAGTCTTTAAACAAAAATTTGTATGTACTAAAACATCTTATAGGGGATGCATTAAGGGTAATCACTAGGATGCAAAAGTGTGTTGCCCCAAAATAGCTAAACATGATATAGTTTGAAGGATATGCAATTGTCAGTTCAAATAGTTCGAAGGGTGAGAGACTTATTTTTCTTAAATCAAGCATTTGACACGATGAAAACATCTTTAAAAAAAATAAGGCACATCAAATGAATGTACACACTTGGAAAACAAAATCTAGCATAATAAGGGACTCTTACCGAGTTTCACAAGTTTCAAATGGAGGATTTAACAGAGCATGAGTTACAATTAGTATGGATAAGAAACATTTGAAATCGGAATAACCAAGTAGGAAACTAGATGATTATAAAAGAGAACCTTATTGATGAAGACATAAGATTGGAAAATCACCACTTAATCGCTTCTTGCCATCGAGGAGCATTATAACGACAACACCTACTCTCTACCTACCAAACTTCTTATCCTGGGTAACAACTAACTTAAGAATCAAATAAATCAAAGTATTCTCATCTCCTATAACCTACTACACTATAACCTACTGTGGTGAAAGAAAGACATCTATCCTTCCTTGACCAGAGGACTTAAATGGTTTTGAGAAATTCGGGTGCATACATAAGCCACGAAATAATTAATTTGCACAAAACAAACCGAACTGATTTTGAACATAAGGCAAAGAGAAAATCTGTGAGTATATAAGTTTTACATATGATGCTCAAAAATCAAAAATTTGGGGAGCCATAGTTCGGTCAAAATAATTCTTTTCATCTATCGCTATAAGCTGTAAAAAAATTTCAGGACTTCATCCACTGTCGTGTGTTGCAGATTGTGCTCAAACAAAAACGAATTTGCACTTGGTTCAAAAACAAAATTATAGTACAGGATGTTTTCTACAACATATCAAAAATCCAAGTCATTTGGAGGTGTTTAGCTTATTCAAAACAGAATGATAAGTAAGAGTACCGCTGCAGAATTTTCTGAACATAGTACCCTCCTTGTTAAACAATTTGTGAACAATCTATATTGAAAACTAAATTGATGTAAAGAGAGAAATTGTAGATAAGAAAACTTTCTAAGTGGCTGAAAATTTACAGAATTCATGGAACAAAGAAAAATGATATAACATGACATGTAAAAACGTGAACAAAATCGTTTACTCATTTTGCATAACACCAAGTTACAAGGAAGTGATTTGAACCAAATGTATCATTACAAAAGCATTAAAACCTCAAAAGAAAGAACATTAGAGAAAGATTCGAAGATTCCAAAGGAAAGAGGGATCCTAATAAGGGTTCTCGGAAAGGAACAAAACTTAAGAGGATCACATAAGAGATATGAGCTTAAAACTCAACCTTAACCTAAGGAGACTTTTCACTTGGTCCTAGTGCAACTTAACCACGTTCTAAGGATTCCTAATCCTATGAGAATTTACCACCAAGATCAAGAGATATCAGAAGGTTCTAAAATGTCTAAAGAAATCTTATCTTAGAGGGAAGAGAAGCCTAGGATAGAAAGACGCTTCTCTCTGATACCAACTGTAACGCCCCACTCCCAGATACCGAGCCCTTATCCGGAAGAGAACGTTCGGCGCGTATAGCATTAAATAAATCTAATATTATACGCAAGCCTCTACGTCGTCGTATCAAATAAAAGCAAACGGAAGCTAAAAAAGACTCGGGTAAAACATAAATTCTACTAAAAATAGAAATTAACCATACTAAAGATGGATAGTTAAAATACAACGATGAAAAACCCAAAGACTTATACAATACGAGGTCTTAAAAGTAGAAATACAATAAGTCTAAGAAAATAAATACAACTAGTCTAGTACAACCTTTACAAAGAAAAGGAACTAAAAACTTCGTCAAGACTTCAAAGCCTTCAAAAGCCGTCATCTACCTCGATCAATCATTTCGTCTTCTCACCCCACAATGCATACAAAAGAAAATGCAAAGGAGGTAAGTACAAAGTACTTAGTAAAAGTGAGAAGCTAATGAATAACTAAGTTATACAACTAAAGGTTATTATTATGATTATTAAATTATCTTTATGAGACCGACTCAATCTAGTGGTTCATTCCATGCCCATCGACATGTCATGACTAAACGTTTTAGCTTAGCTTATCTTGGTTACGTCATCACTCAAGGACACTACGCATGGCGTTCATCAGCCTGAAGATATACTTGCTAACTAATGGTGATTAGCACCGATTAGCTCCGGGGTCTCCCCGGTATGCGTATACGTCCGATGAATTTCCTCCACTACCCTTCACCGTTTAAGGCGAGAGCGTTGTTCACCTTTAATGAACGTATCACATCGCCGATATGAAAGAGTGCCTAACCGAGAATAAATGACGTTTTAGCTTTTATCTACATATATGTATTTATTAATTAACTACCCACCTAAGTGTTTTCAAGTAAGCTCCCTTACATCTCCTACTCTCGCATTTTAGACCACTAGACACGGACAAGGCCTAGCACATACACGCAGACATTGATGAATACTAATCCATCAAAGCACAAGCCCTTTCATGCTCTTTCCGACGGATCCGAACTTCAACTCCTTTAAGAGTACATTCGGTGTTTTAATCGAACGAATCAGAAGTTCAATCGAAGCTTGTTTATGTTTAATTAATGTTATTGAATCAAAAGAATTTAGAAATTTAAAACTCAACACAAATATGTCAAAACATATCACAACTCATTAATTACAACTTAGCATGAATTCTATCACCAAACAACACCAAAACTCACCAAAACTCAACCTATCATTATAAAACTATAATTACTCATTAGGAAGAGCCTCTTACCTTAATTTCCAGCAAAACCGAAATCAAAACGTCAAGCAACTGCAACAACTGTTGATCCTCAACCCCAAAACCTATTTGATCAACGAGAAATCCTAAAATCCTATTTCTTTGCAGAAAACCGAAACTGAAAAAGTCCATAAAACTGCAGATTACCTGAATTAACTGCTGCATAACTATTTTTAGAATGATCTACGCTCCAAGACGATCGTTTTGACTACTCATGGCTGAAAAACAGAGCTACGGATTGAAAGATACGAATTTTTGAAGAATCGAATTCTACGAATACCAAAAACTAGGGCTAAACTGAAAACTTACAAAATTGAGAGATGTTATTTTCCAAAGTTGCATCTCCTCGCGTTGATCACTTTTCTCTCCTGTGGCATCTTGAACAGATGAACGGATTGGTCACACGGGTCTTCCTATTATTTCGTTTTCTTCTGCGTCCGTTTTCCTCTTCAGAGCGCCGTTCCTCCCTTTTTTTCTCGAATTTGCGTGTGCCAACTATAAGGAAATAATTGGGATTATTTCTTTTATAGCCATTTAATTAAATCCCTTAATTAAATAACTAAATCCTTTTAATTAAATCCTTTTTAATTAACTAAATAGGACAAATAATAATTAGGTCGCCGTGGGTATGACCAATTACTAAATTACCCTTTACGAAAAGTCGGGATGTTACATTCCTTCCCTTAAGAGGAGTTTCATCCTCGAAACTCGAATGTAACCGAGAGGTACTTGAACTTTGGACTTGCGAAACGCCTCGCCTCCTAACTCGTCATGATCTTCTTCTTCTTCTTCCATCTTCCCAACTCTTACGCTTGTCTTGGTGCAATTTGAGGTTGCGACGGTCCACTTCAATCTCCTCGTTGACTTGTCAGATCAAATCTGGTCTCGTATTCTTTTGTCGCTCCAATTCATCCCGAAACTCGTGTTGCTCTATCTCTATCTTCATGAAAGATCTACAAGAAGATCTTGTTTCAACTCTTGTACATCTTGGTCGCTCACGAGATGAACTGCAATTGCCTTCTCGAGGTTTTCATTCTTCATTGTCCTTCCCAATCTTCCGCATTCGAACCCAAAGTCGATTCCGATGCCGACGGTTTCTATCTTCATCTAACTCGTGACCAATGGCTGGTTGGGTTCCAGCCACTCACTTGTAACCGGAGACAACTGGTCTTTGTCTTGTTTCTTCACGAACTCATCAACTGCCTCGAATCTTGAAATCATCGGTTCAACACTCTTTGCTTGCTTCTCGCGCCTTATACCCGAAAGTCGAATCTTCCCACCGAAACCACACTACTGGCACACTTGACATCTTTCGATCCCAACTTCCATCATGGCACCACAAGCTTGATGAAGAACTGCAAGGATCCCAGCCGAAGGACTTCTGAGACTCCCTGTGGGTGGGGAACATGCATTGTCCTACTTTCTCTCTGACGGTCTGATCCAATTCTTATGCCAAAAATAGTTAGCTTGGAGAATAAATAAAATTGAAAAGTGACAAGTTGGGTACCAGGGTGGCATGTCAACTAGGTAAGCTAAGGAAATATACAATGCACTTGAAATAAGAAAGGTTGCTTGGGTTACAAGCAAAACAAGATGATCTCGTGTTGGAGAAAAGTTGAAGTTGGTTCCAGAATGAAGAATGAGGCACTGTATCATAATACAAAAGATAGCCACCATAAGGAAAACAAAAGAACACCTTGCAGATGAAGTTCTTTTGAGAGAGTGAAATTCTACAAGATACGGTGGTCTACAAAGACTTCAGAGGCAACTTGAAAGGATGTAATAAGCTTTCATATAAGCCTTGAGAAAGTGGAGACGTTAAAGGTAACATCACACACAGAAATCAAGGTAAAGGTGCAAGGTCGAGCACCGGAAAGAATAAAAGATAGAAATCAAAAGAGAACAAGAATCTCAACATGAAGGAGCCATGGAGACAAAACGAGTACACCAAAAGATCTAAGAATGAAATTAAACACTTGTCAGGAAGTGTCCGAGTTTGCAATAGTCAAAGAGAGGTTATCTCAAGATTTAATAGAAATAGAAATTTCCTCAAGGAATTGTAAGGGAATATCAAAAGTTGTATCTGGCGGTTCATGGCTCTAAATGGCCTGGAAGAGAGTTAAAGCGGGAAGGGTACAAGGTACATTAATCAATTTGAAATCGAAGTTTAGGAATTCAAAAGTTGATTGGCTAAATAGGTTGAAGGCATCTTGGCAAAGACTACCTTTTGCTTGAAACCGGTTTAGCATAATTTGCTAGAAGGTTAAAGATAGGTAACTGAAGATGGATGTCAAGGTAGGATTAAAGATCCAACTGGTAAGAAGATGAGATGCATACCTTGAAAGAACAAGTAGCATTAGATGGAAAGATTACAAAATCAACACTACCCTTATGAGGAAGTGAAAATAAACACAAGTAAAAAGAATGTTACGACATTAAAAGGTTCGATCAAATTTGTACTTGAAAAGAAGAATGGGGTGCAACAATGCAGAGTTAGAGGAACTTGTTCCTTGATTTGACAAGTAAGGAAGCATGGATTTGTTCAAAAGAAAGGCCTATGGAGATATGTTTCTTAAGTAATTCATGACAACATGTGAAAAGGATTTGTTGAGCTTAAAGATCTCAAATGAGGGATTACATGAGAAATAAAATACCAGATTAGGTATAATTACAAAAGGGCACGAAAAGGGTCTGAACATCAAACATGGCATGCTGGAGGATAGCATCTTGGTTCTTGTTTAAAACTGCAAAAGAAACTATAACGTTAGCTTTACAAGTATCCTACTAAAAGGTTTAACTCAGAAGAGATCAAACTTCAGGAACTCCTAAACATAACAGTCGTGAACTTACTACCCTCTTAGCCCAAACTCTAAGTCAAGGAGGTGAAAATTCCTTTTAGGTTGCTGTGTAGGATTTTTACTCTGGTTCTGACATTATCGATTTGTACAGAACAAACGAAGAAGAAATTGAGCACGATCCAAAGAGAAAATATTTAGATACTTGAGTTTTCCAGGTGATATAAAAATATTGGAATTTTTGAATGAAAATAAGTTGGTCAAAAACAGTTATTTTTGACGATTGCACAAGCTGTCAGAATTTCCAGATTAATAAACACTAAGTTGAATTGCAAATCGAGATCAAACAAAAAAGAATATGAACCTAATTCCAAAAGCAAAATTGTAGATAAAAGTTTTGTCTGCAACATATCAAAATTTCAGATCAATTGAAGGTGTTTAACCAATTCAAAACGGAAGAAGAAGTGAAGGTGCTGCTGCAGATTTTCTGGACAGAGTGTCCGGCATAAACATGATTTTTTATGAACAATTCATAACGATTATCGAGTTGATGTAAAAAGAGAAATTGTAGATAAGACAATAATCTACTTTGCTGAAAATTTGCAGAATTTTTGGAACACGGTAAGTTGTTTAACCTGAAGGGAAAACACGGAAACAAAAACATTCACTCATGTTGGGTAAAGCCAAACACGAGGATGATGAAAAGTATGTGCCAAAGTAAGAGACCTTTAACACTATTAGTTGAAACGACTGAGGAGTACTTGGAAAGAATAGAATTACACATGGAGTTAGTGTAGAACCATCTCAAGCAAAGAAAAGGTCAAAGAATTTTGGTAAACATAAACCAAGCTATAGCAAAAAGAGAAAACGGAGGATTTGTAGAGTCGAGTCTTTAAACAAAAATTTGTATGTACTAAAACATCTTATAGGGGATGCATTAAGGGTAATCACTAGGATGCAAAAGTGTGTTGCCCCAAAAATAGCTAAACATGATATAGTTTGAAGGATATGCAATTGTCAGTTCAAATAGTTCGAAGGTGAGACTTATTTTTCTTAAATCAAGCATTTGACACGATGAAAACATCTTTAAAAAAATAAGGCACATCAAATGAATGTACACACTTGGAAAACAAAGCTCTGCAATAAGGGACTCTTACCGAGTTTCACAAGTTTCAAATGGAGGATTTAACCAGAGCATGAGTTACAATTAGTATGGATAAGAAACATTTGAAATCGGAATAACCAAGTAGGAAACTAGATGATTATAAAAGAGAACCTTATTGATGAAGACATAAGATTGGAAAATCACCACGCAATCGTTTCTTGCCATCGAGGAGCATTATAACGACAACACCTACTCTCTACCTACCAAACTTCTTATCCTGGGTAACAACTAACTTAAGAATCAAATAAATCAAAGTATTCTCATCTCCTATAACCTACTACACTATAACCTACAGGGTGAAAGAAAGACATCTATCCTTCCTTGACCAGAGGACTTAAATGGTTTTGAGAAATTCGGGTGCATACATAAGCCACGAAATAATTAATTTGCACAAAACAAACCGAACTGATTTTGAACATAAGGCAAAGAGAAAATCTGTGAGTATATAAGTTTTACATATGATGCTCAAAAATCAAAAAATTTGGGGAGCCATAGTTCGGTCAAAATAATTCTTTTCATCTACTGCTATAAGCTGTAAAAAAAATTTCAGGACTTCATCCACTGTCGTGTGTTGCAGATTGTGCTCAAACAAAAACGAATTTGCACTTGGTTCAAAAACAAAAATTATAGTACAGGATGTTTTCTACAACATATCAAAAATCCAAGTCATTTGGAGGTGTTTAGCTTATTCAAAACAGAATGATAAGTAAGAGTACCGCTGCAGAATTTTCTGAACATAGTACCCTCCTTGTTAAACAATTTGTGAACAATCTATATTGAAAACTAAATTGATGTAAAGAGAGAAATTGTAGATAAGAAAACTTTCTAAGTGGCTGAAAATTTACAGAATTCATGGAACAAAGAAAAATGATATAACATGACATGTAAAAAGCGTGAACAAAATCGTTTACTCATTTTGCATAACACCAAGTTACAAGGAAGTGATTTGAACCAAATGTATCATTACAAAAGCATTAAAACCTCAAAAAGAAAGAACATTAGAGAAAGATTCGAAGATTCCAAAAGGAAAGAGGGATCCTAATAAGGGTTCTCGAAAGGAACAAAACTTAAGAGGATCACATAAGAGATATGAGCTTAAAACTCAACCTTAACCTAAGGAGACTTTTCACTTGGTCCTAGTGCAACTTAACCACGTTCTAAGGATTCCTAATCCTATGAGAATTTACCACCAAGATCAAGAGATATCAGAAGGTTCTAAAATGTCTAAAGAAATCTTATCTTAGAGGGAAGAGAAGCCTAGGATAGAAAGACGCTTCTCTCTGATACCAACTGTAACGCCCCACTCCCGAGATACCGAGCCCTTATCCGGAAGAGAACGTTCGTGGCGCGTATAGCATTAAATAAATCTAATATTATACGCAAGCCTCACGTCGTCAGATCAAATAAAAGCAAACGGAAGCTAAAAAGACTCGGGTAAAACATAAATTCTACTAAAAATAGAAATTAACCATACTAAAGATGGATAGTTAAAATACAACGATGAAAAACCCAAAGACTTATACAATACGAGGTCTTAAAAGTAGAAATACAATAAGTCTAAGAAAATAAATACAACTAGTCTAGTACAACCTTTACAAAGAAAAGGAACTAAAACTTCGTCAAGACTTCAAAGCCTTCAAAAGCCGTCATCTACTGATCAACTGTTCGTCTTCTCACCCCACAATGCATACAAAAGAAAATGCAAAGGAGGTAAGTACAAAGTACTTAGTAAAAGTGAGAAGCTAATGAATAACTAAGTTATACAACGAAAGGTTATTATTATGATTATTAAATTATCTTTATGAGACCGACTCAATCTAGTGGTTCATTCCATGCCCATCGACATGTCATGACTAAACGTTTCTAGCTTAGCTTATCTTGGTTACGTCATCACTCAAGGACACTACGCATGGCGTTCATCAGCCTGAAGATATACTTGCTAACTAATGGTGATTAGCACCGATTAGCTCCGGGGTCTCCCCGGTATGCGTATACGTCCGATGAATTTCCTCCACTACCCTTCAGCCGTTTAAGGCCAGTAGCGTTGTTCACCTTTAATGAACGTATCACATCGCCGATATGAAAGAGTGCCTAACCGAGAATAAATGACGTTTTAGCTTTTATCTACATATATGTATTTATTAATTAACTACCCACCTAAGTGTTTTCAAGTAAGCTCCCTTACATCTCCTACTCTCGTACTTAGACCACTAGACACGGACAAGGCCTAGCACATACACAGACATTGATGAATACTAATCCATCAAAGCACAAGCCCTTTCATGCTCTTCCGACGGATCCGAACTTCAACTCCCTTTAAGAGTACATTCGGTGTTTTAACTGAACGAATCAGAAGTTCAATCGAAGCTTGTTTATGTTTAATTAATGTTATTAAATCAAAAGAATTTAGAAATTTAAAACTCAACACAAATATGTCAAAACATATCACAACTCATTAATTACAACTTAGCATGAATTCTATCACCAAACAACACCAAAACTCACCAAAACTCAACCTATCATTATAAAACTATAATTACTCATTAGGAAGAGCCTCTTACCTTAATTTCCAGCAAAACCGAAATCAAAACGTCAAGCAACTGCAACAACTGTTGATCCTCAACCCCAAAACCTATTTGATCAACGAGAAATCCTAAAATCCTATTTCTTTGCAGAAAACCGAAACTGAAAAAGTCCATAAAACTGCAGATTACCTGAATTAACTGCTGCATAACTATTTTTAGAATGATCTACGCTCCAAGACGATCGTTTTGACTACTCATGGCTGAAAAACAGAGCTACGGATTGAAAGATACGAATTTTTGAAGAATCGAATTCTACGAATACCAAAAACTAGAGGCTAAAGCGAAAACTTACAAAATTGAGAGATGTTATTTTCTAAAGTTGCATCTCCTCGCGTTGATCACTTTTCTCTCTGTGGCATCTTGAAGCAGATGAACGGATTGGTCACACGGGTCTTCCTATTATTTCGTTTTCTTCTGCGTCCGTTTTCCTCTTGAGCGCTGCTCCTCCTTTTTTTTTTTCTGAATTTGCGTGTGCCAACTATAAGGAAATAATTGGGATTATTTCTTTTTATAGCCATTTAATTAAATCCCTTAATTAAATAACTAAATCCTTTTAATTAAATCCTTTTTAATTAACTAAATAGGACAAATAATAATTAGGTCGTCGTGGGTATGACCAATTACTAAATTACCCTTTCTGAAAAAGTCGGGATGTTACAGCAATCACGGAAAACATGCAGTAAAGTCTCTTCGTGGTTTTGACAGACCGAACAGGTATCATCGTCTGTAACATGGCGATATGCAAGCAAACTGGCCGTAGGTAATGCCTCACGGTGAAGCAACCACACCGTCCAATGTATTTCTATGTAAATAGAAGTCAGCTAAATGTTTGGGCTTTTCGCATAGAAGCCCAAATCACAATGCTTTACATTTATATTTTTTTTCTTAAAAACGGTTAAACTCTAATCGTGAAGGCCTCATCATTCCTGAGTTGCAAGATCCCATGATTAACCTCTTATCGCATAAAGTTACTTTACAGTGTATTTATTAATATAAAGTTAAGACATTTGTAAGTGTCTTTACATGTTCTGATATTTACAAAACAAAATAATTATGGACCAACAAAACTTTGTAACAGTGTTAAAAAAAGAAAAATGTATAAGACATTTTAAAGTGTCTCCACTGATATAAAATTAAGACATTTTAAAGTGTCTTCAAAGGGTCACACAAAATTACACTACATAGAAGACACTTTAAAATGTCTCCACATGTATAACAAAATTAAGACATACAAAAATGTCTCCTAAGAATCTCACACATTTAAACCCTACTTGTTGTAGATACATTTTTTATACTAGTGACTCTATATCATGTTTTTAGTGGCATTTTTTGAAAAATATTTTTATTGTGTGCCTCTATAAGTGTTTTTCTTGTAGTGAATTTTTGGATTTGCGTTCTAATTTTATTTGTACGTATTTTTGATAGTTTTTTTTAGAGTTTAAGCTGAAAATCAATTTGTTTATTTTTTTTAGGGTTTAAGTCGAAGATCATATTGTTAGGGTTTAGACTAAATTTTTGTTATTTTTTCAATTAAAAAAATTACAAAAATTCGGTTGCCCACTATCCAGGTAAGAGTATCATAGTTTGTTTTTTTTTTGTTAGGGCTTCAAGATTATCAATAGTAAAAAAGAAAGTTTCAGGGGAAGGGATGGGATCCTCTCAAGTAACTTGAGAGGATATTCTCTCAAGTATGCATGATCCAACCACACACACCCAAAGTGTAAAACATCTAGCCATTGATTAACTTTTTTCCAAAACTACGTAGTTTAGTTCATTAAATGTAAAAACACCAACTTAAGGGTAAAGTACTGATGACGGTCAAATTATACCCGTAAAAGTCATCAACATTGACCTTAAATCGAGATTAATAATATATATTTCATATTAAATCACATGTTTATATTTAATATTTAATGTTATGTGATTTATATTATGTAAATTGGTATTTAGTGTTTTTATTATTTAAAGCCGATTTATTGTGTGATAATTATTGATTTTGCAGATCACAACAAATCGAGAGGATTAATGTCATTCAATCAATTATATCAAGATAAAGAAGGAAGAAAATCGGAGCATTAATCAAGAGATAAATGAGAGATTAATCGAGATCAACACGAAAAGCGTGCAGTGTGGGAACAAGATAGACGAGAAAAGCGATTGACGCGTGAAAAGTTAGGTTCGGTCGACCGAGCTCTGATGCTTTGGTCGACCGAGTGTCACCTCTCGGTTGACCGAGCCTCGGTTTGGGTCGGTTTTCGGCTTTAATCGTGCTTATCTTCTAGAACCACCCTAAGTCGGCAAAACCTCTATATAAGCAAGCGACTACGAGAATTGTAATACACACAAAATACACCAACATATCCCTTCATTCTTTCTTCAATTTTATAGCTTTGATACAATGTAGTTTATTGAAGGTTTCAAAGCAATTTAAGGGTCGCAATATGTAAGCCTTTATTTTTTCTGCTTTTCTTTCAAGTAATTAATCCCTCCCAATTATGCTTTATCGTTTGAGTTAGTTAATTCATAGCTAGATGATGTAGATCTAGGCTATGACGTTAGGGATGTGGCGAAGCCTTGTCTATGAGGATCCCATAACCTACGTCATATGTTTAACGTCTATTCATGAATCTGCTTGGTTTAATTAATGCGTATCTAAGTAGTTTATATGATTTCTTTACGAGTTACTATTTAATCATTGTGTATGATGAAACATTTGAGAGATACGTTCAGAGATGTAATTTGGGAGTTGAAATCGTTTGGGTGACCGAATGGTGTCATTCGGTCGACCGAGTGTCTATATTCGGTCGACCGAGCCCCCTGTTTTATCCGTTAAATAGCCACGTCTTTATGGTTAGGTTAACTTAATAGAATTTATTATCTCAGTAGGTATGGCTATGGCTACGTTACTCGCTTAGTTTAATTAAAACGTGTAAAAAGGAAATACCAATATAAAACTCTTAGGTAGGCTTATGAATTGATCTTCGGGACGTCAAAGATTATCTAGGTAGGTTTATATTCGGGAATTGCATGCACCGCTTATACGCACGTCGTAGATTAGCATGAGACTATAACTTGGTAAGTGCTAGTTGGACGAGAGCTTGAGTAATCGTTTAGGAAACGCGCTAACCATAGGAATGTTGCCCGGACGAGGTGTACGGTTAATATCGGCATCCCAGAGTCGTAAGCGTGTGAGTTATATGAGATGGAGGCCTTAAAAAGCGAAGTCACGTAACAATAACACGTTGATCTAGTAACCTAACCGGTACTAAGTCAAGTTAAAGAGGATGACTCCGTAGCCCATCTAAGATAGATACAAACGGATTGTGATTAATAAGTTCGATTTATTATATAAATTATCTAGGTCCAAACGATAAAGACTATAATTGGGGAGGTTAATTACGTTGTGTCGAGTCGTGTCTTTACTTTTCTTGTCTTATGTTGGTCGTAGAGCCGCCTCTATGTCCTTGACATGTTTAATTAATTGTTTATATATGAAATGACCATAATTGGTTCCTCGTGGGATCGACCTTGATTCACTATAGCTATACTACGATGGGCCTAGTCCTCTTGCTAGTATTGGTTTATGGTGGTCAAGTATTTTATAACCCGATTGACCACGTCATCAAGTTTTTGGCGCCGTTGCCGGGAACCAACGGTCAATTTTATATATAAATAATTTTCTTATTCATGTCAAGTTTTTCGTTTTAGAAGTCGGTTTTACGTTTTGAGTCCCTCTGGTTGTTCGCTGTCTCGAAAATTCCAGATCCTTAAAAAAAAAAAAAAAAAAAAAAAATTTATTCGGTCGACCGAGAGACCTCATTCGGTCGACCGAGAATTTATTTTTGTTTTGTTCGCTTTCTGATTTGTGTTTTTCGAGTCTGGAATTTCGCGTTTCTGTTTATCCCCGTATGTTTAATCCGTAGGTCTGATAGCAGCATGGGAAACCATGTTAAAATCGATCACGGTCCATTTGTTTTGTTTTTCTTCTCGTTTGCGTAAAACCAGGAAGCAATATTCGAGTCAAGAATTTTTCAAGTGGCGAGAAAATAACCCAAGCAAACATGTGGAGCTACGAATCTAAAATGGGAAAAGCAATGGAAGCAATACCTTTAAAGCACCAAGATGGCTCGGAAAAAATTTTAAAGGCTTAAATTCTTCGTGGTACAATGTTGAAGGCAAGGTACTACCTTTTTTGCTTATGTTTTACTACCTTTTGGTTTTTTGAGCATAAGTTAGCCTATACATGAACCTTAGAATGAATCTTAGCCCGGAGTTGGTTTGTAAGATTAATTTTATTAGTGTCGAAGGTTTTGCCCCATATCTGTCTCATCCAGAGGTGTAGGAAGCATGTAGTCGTTGAAAGGAAGCAATAAATAAAGAGTTCCTCGTAGTTTCGTTAAAATCTCGTGGTCCTATGCATGAAATTGCTTTCTACCGCCGGGGGAGCAACAAATTGTGTAGTTTAAGCATTCGCAATCTAAAGAAGACGTTGAGTTTTGAGAGAACACCATCTTTTCTTTCGTTGATGTTTATGGTGATGGCTTCTCGGTGAACCCACCTTAAATGTAGAAACGAGATTACGCTTTGGGTGACAATTTAGAAATCGAAGAATCTTTGTACATAGGTTCGAAATGGTTTAACCATGGTCGGGCGAGTTTAACCGAGCCGCACAATCGACTCCCTCCACGTGTGATGTATGTTACTGATTCAACAAGACTTAGCATAGCCGATAAGCCTTCGGGCTAAACGGGGCTTAATCTTGACGGATTGGCCTGAACTGTCACATATGTTCCAACGAATAAGACGGCGTAGGCTTGCCTACATAACCGACCTTATTCGGAGTACTTTGATTCATTGTTTCTTATTGTCAAGGCCAAAACCGTAATTTTAACTGAGTTTCTTAGAATTCACTAATTCCTAAAACGAGAGCCGAGGTAAGAGCTTTGGATAAATGGTATGGATAAATGTCGTTTCCTAGGTCTCACAACCAAGGGAAGGGTATTAATCCGCAAAAGCGACAAGCCACCTCTAATAGTGCTCAGAGGGTCAAAGTCTGGCGATCCAAGAATAATGACTGACAAGGATAATCTTTGGAAAGTCGAGCTGAGGACTTTAAACTCAGAACTACTTCTTTAAAACCCTTAGGATTTCTTTTTAGGATTATAGGTTTTGTTTTCTTTGAGTCCAATAAAAGTAACGTGACATATGTTGAGGTTTTTTATTTTGCCGTGTTCCGATGGCCATTGGGCTAAGGATGTGCAAAACTTTTTTTACTCAATATAGGCCACGTGAAATAGAGTTCCGTAGGAGAGTCGAGAAATTGCTAAATAAAAGGAAATTTAGCAATCAACCTTAAGATGGAAGCATTAAGAGAGCTTGAGAATTATTGAAAATGTAACAGAGAATGATTGGTGCGAAGAAGAACAATCTTGGTCAAATTCTAAAACTGTTTAGGTGATCCAAATGAAAATCCAAAGTGATGTGCAATTCATTCTGCAATTATCCTTATCTTTCCCTTTACATTTTTTCACCTTCAAACTTTTCGATCCTCTCACCAATCTGCCCCAACAGTTCACATGTCTAACCATACTTTCATCCCCTCTCTTTCTTTCCATCCGTTTCACTCTCCCACCCAATCTCAATGCCTTAACCATTTTCAACCCACCCATAAACACACTTTCTTACCCACCCTTTATCTTTTCTTCCCAACCTTATGTGTATCTTTTTCTAAACCCATCACATTCTCAACCTCCATTTTGTTTACACAATACCTATGTGTTGCGGAATTTGAAATATTGCTAAGCTTTAATGATTATCTTTTATCATTTTGATTTTCATGATCCTAGTTGGGGAAGTGTAGCTCGAACCTAGCTAGATTTTAAAGGTTTTGGTTCGATCAAAGTACAACTTATCTTTTTACCGGAAGTTTTAAATTTCACATTTTTTCCGTCTATTCCGGCATTTCTAGATGATAAGTTTTGTTCTGAACTATCTCACCGATCCGACCTTGTTGATGACGGTTATGACTTTTACGTGATACATTGGGTTATTAGTAATTTCGAGGAGTAGCTACATCTCCCTAAGTTGTTGATATCCAATGCAAGCGAGAAGTTTCTGCGCTAAGTATTTGATTTTATTTTTAGCCAATAGGTCGCATTCAATCTGTTATACCTTACTAAGTTTCTCTTTTCCTGGATTGAATACCTTTTCGATCGAGTCACCCTCGTGTTTTCCCACGTCGGGTAATGCTTTTTGATCTTTGTCTTCTCCACCCGGTTTTAAGAATATTTAGGTGGTGGAGGTTGTAGATGACGACCATCATCTTTAGTTGCTTGTTTATTTTTCTTTCTATTTAGTATTTTTCTTGTCTTTGGTTGTATAAAATAAAGTGGCTTAAACTGTTTTTAGGTATTCATACCTAATTACTGCCACGTTATTCTATAACTTCCATAGACATGGTGTTATTAACGGTTTCGTGGAGTTTGTCTGCTTATACAGGTTTTCACTTGCTTCTCCACAACATGCTGACATTTACTCTGATATTGTTCCTTTACTTGAGAGCCGTTTCAGAGCTAAGTCTTTTCTTAACTTCTCACTTATTTTTGTCATTGAGGACAATGCCACGTTTAAGTGGGGGGTAGGAGACTTAGCCATGTTATGTTATAATTGAAAATTGAATGAAACGGCACATGATTGAAAAAATTTAATAAATACCATATTATGTATCTCGTACCCTTAGAATTGTGAGTTCCTAGCTAAGAATTGATAGGAAAGGAACCAAGTTGCATGAGTACGTGATCATTTTATACTTATGCTAAGTAAATTTAAGGATATTCATGCTGGTTGTTGCGAGTAGTTATTTATTATTCAATTACTCAAATCTGTGAATCGAGTATACCGCGCAAATCATAATAACTGAAGAAATTATGTGTACATTGCATAGATGATTGGTTATGTAGACTTAGTGTCGATACTTATTGGCTGATGTATTCTTATCTTCTTGCCAACAAAAGCGGAGTAATAAGCTTGAGACGTACCTGTGTTTTAGCAAAATGTTAGACACTGGGCTTGTAGTAACATTACCAAAGTAGCCCCGCGCTTGTGGTAATATTCGATGCTATACATGATCTAAGATAGGGGGATACTCTAAAAAGTTTTCTTCCTTGAGATTAATAGTATTTGAAAAATATGAAGATATGAAAAGAATATTCAACTCTTTAAGAGGCTTTGAGTAGTACTCGGTCTCCAAGTCCAAAAACCCTATAGATACGCTCTTGCTTATTGCTCTAGTGCTTCAAAAATTTAAAGGCTTGAGAAGTATTGAATGTTAGGTTGGTAGGTTGAGATTTCCGAATTCTGCATAAACTCTAATCTTGCTACGAATATATAAAACCTAATGCACATGCACACGTCACTGCGATTCATAGTGAGTAGTGAATAATGGATATCTTATAAGCATGACTAGTATGAGTTGACTTGAGTTTCTTGTGTAAGTATAATTTGACCACAGAAAATGTTGTCTTGGGGAATGACTTATTGATAATTTGTTCGGGACGATCAAAGTCTAAGTTGGGGAGTAGTTGATGACGGTCAAATTATACCCGTAAAGTCATCAACATTGACCTTAAATCGAGATTAATAATATATATTTCATATTAAATCACATGTTTATATTTAATATTTAATGTTATGTGATTTATATTATGTAAATTGGTATTTAAATTTGTTTTTATTATTTAAAGCCGATTTATTGTGTGATAATTATTGATTTTGCAGATCACAACAAATCGAGAGGATTAATGTCATTCAATCAATTATATCAAGATAAAGAAGGAAGAAAATCGGAGCATTAATCAAGAGATAAATGAGAGATTAATCAGATCAACACGAAAGCGTGCAGTGGGGAACAAGATAGACGAGAAAAACGATTGACGCGTGAAAAGTTAGGTTCGGTCGACCGGGCACGATGCTTCGTCGACCGAGTGTCACCTCTCGGTTGACCGAGCCTCGGGTTTGGGTCGGTTTTCGGCTTTAATCGTGCTTATCTTCTAGAACCACCCTAAGTCGGCAAAAACCTCTATATAAGCAAGCAGCTACGAGAATTGTAATACACACAAAATACACCAACATATCCCTTCATTCTTTCTTCAATTTTATAGCTTTGATACAATGTAGTTTATTGAAGGTTTCAAACAATTTAAGGGCTGCAATATGTAAGCCTTTATTTTCTGTTTCTTTCTTTCAAGTAATTAATCCCTCCCAATTATGCTTTATCGTTTGAGTTAGTTAATTCATAGCTAGATGATGTAGATCTAGGCTATGACGTTAGGGATGTGGCGAAGCCTTGTCTATGAGGATCCCATAACCTACGTCATATGTTTAACGTCTATTCATGAATCTGCTTGGTTTAATTAATGCGTATCTAAGTAGTTTATATGATTTCTTTACGAGTTACTATTTAATCTGTTGTGTATGATGAAACGCTGAGAGATACGTTCAGAGATGTAATTTGGGAGTTGAAATCGTTTGGGTGACCGAATGGTGTCATTCGGTCGACCGAGTGTCTATATTCGGTCGACCGAGCCCCCTGTTTTATCCGTTAAATAGCCACGTCTTTATGGTTAGGTTAACTTAATAGAATTTATTATCTCAGTAGGTATGGCTATGGCTACGTTACTCGCTTAGTTTAATTAAAACGTGTAAAAAGGAAATACCAATATAAAACTCTTAGGTAGGCTTATGAATTGATCTTGGACGTCAAAGATTATCTAGGTAGGTTTATATTCGGGAATTGCATGCACCTGCTTATACGTACGTCGTAGATTAGCATGAGACTATAACTTGGTAAGTGCTAGTTGGACGAGAGCTTGAGTAATCGTTTAGGAAGTACGCCTAACCATAGGAATGTTGCCCGGACGAGGTGTACGGTTAATATCGGCATCCTTAGAGTCGTAAGCGTGTGAGTTATATGAGATGGAGGCCTTAAAAAGCGAAGTCACGTAACAATAACACAGTGATCTAGTAACCTAACCGGTACTAAGTCAAGTTAAAGAGGATGACTCCCGTAGCCCATCTAAGATAGATACAAACGGATTGACAGTTAATAAGTTCAGTTTATTATATAAATTATCTAGGTCCAAACGATAAAGACTATAATTGGGGAGGTTAATTACGTTGTGTCGAGTCGTGTCTTTACTTTTCTTGTCTTATGTTGGTCGTAGACCGCCTCTATGTCCTTGACATGTTTAATTAATTGTTTATATATGAAATGACCATAATTGGTTCCCTGTGGGATCGACCTTGATTCACTATAGCTATACTACGATGGGCCTAGTCCTCTTGCTAGTATTGGTTTATGGTGGTCAAGTATTTTATAACCTGATTGACCACGTCATCAAGTACTTGAGAGGATCTTGACCCCCAGGGGAAGAAGACAAAAACACAACATTAAATTTTCAGTTCATTATCCTTCCATTAGTATTCAGAGTATGTTCTGGGTCGTTAAAAATATATGTATATTGACGATGACAAATTATGTCACCTTGAATAATCCGGGCCTTAATATGAATCTAATGAAGAACACTCAAGAACCCTAATGCCTAAAAGAGTGCGGTGGGGGATTTTAGTATTTGTCGCTGAGTCTAAGACTGTATCTTAGATTGCGTACGTATCATGTTAGGTTCCAGGAATCAAGCCTTACGTAGTTCCTGGAATGGGGTATTTATAATGACGATACTTGCCTAAACCCTAAGGTTAAGTCGGCTTATGTTATTGTCCTCTTTACCCTTTAATGGGCCTTAACCCTTGCCCAAGCCATCACTGTTAATGGGCCTGGACAGCTGGTGCGGACCCTGTCCTCGATGTCGATATTCCGACCTGCGGTAATCGACCATGGAACTCATTGTCCTACACTGCTAGCTGGTGCGGACTGGTCGTCCTACACTGCTCGATGTCGATAGTCGTTGCACCAAATGTGGATGTCGATACAAATGCCTTGGGGTTAATTCATAATGTGACGACCAACCGATAGACGACACGTGGAGGGAGTGAAACCATGTATCGTCATAAGCCCCCCAGACTTGAGAGAGGCGACTCCCGTTGTCCGAGGTCGAGTCTGTCACATGAATCGTCTTCGAGTTGGGTTTTCCTTTGGGCGGGAAAAAGCCCGCATTTTCACAACCCTAACTGCCTGTGGCCATGTGGCGCGATATCCTGGCACACAAACGCTTCGTATCCCGCAGAACGCGTCACTGCCTTGATTGTCGCGATTTCCAGGGGTTATAACCCCCAACACCAACGTCTCTTCAAATCATTTACAATCTTTTGCAAGCATAAAAGGAGAAGAGATTGCAGCAGAGCCTATTTGCCATTTCCTTCTCTCAAACTCCAAATTCCAAACACCAAGTAAGCTTCTTTTCTCTTAGCGTTGTTCATCTTTTCTTTGATTTCATCCATGTCTAGTAGTAATAGTGCCACTGAATCGGATAGGGGTAGTGAAACGCCCATTCATAGCCATTCTCCGGCACCTGTTATTTCTGATTCTCTTCCCCGGCAAGACTCCGGCGAGCCCACAGCTTCCTCTCCTCCTGTCCCTATCCAGCCTAAGAAACTAGTAACCAGGATGGATGGAAAGGGTGCTAAAGGGTGCCTTAGTGTCCTATCCCTTGAAGACGTTACTAGGCTTTGCCGGAGATGTAATATCACCAATCCTCTGTTTGAAGCTCGACTTCCGTCTGGTCTTTATAAGTTTTGCCGACGAGACCCCAGAGGGATTTTGTGCTGTCTACGAGAATCAACTCGCGAGTGGACTACGGTTTCCACTCTGCCCGGCCGTTCTCGCGATCCTCGACCATTATGAGGTAAGTGTTTCACAGCTGGCCCCAAACGGTGTCAGGACTCTGATGGGATTTATCATCGCTTGTTGGATCGCGAAGTGCGCTTCTCGGTACCTTTGTTTCGATATTATTACCAGATGGCAGCTACGACCGACAAGCTATGGTATACCTTTCAGAGGAGAGCGCACCGACATGAGTTCATAACCAAGGGGCCTTCTTCTCACGGGGAGTGGAAGCCGTGATTCTTCTTTCTTCGACATGGCCTAGAGAACCCTTACATAGGACAATGGAGGTCGAGAGATGGGAAACAAGACAAACTTGGAAAATGTCATGTTCCTAAGGAGGCCCGACTACTGGGTGGACACAGTTTTTGAGGTGTGCACTCGAGACTTGAGTCTCCTCTATCACCTAGCCCACTTGGAGGATGCGGGGCCGGTTCCATATGCTAACCTTCACGCCCAAGATCAAGAGAATCGTAGGATGTTCCTTATTTACTCGCTTTTGTTTTTGCTAGTTGTCGAGTCTGATAACTTGTCGTTTGTTGATCAAAACTAACCTGTTCTTTTCGTTTTGCAGTGGGAAGGTTTTCCAAGGTCACCGATCCTACCCGAATTCCTCCGTCGGCGGTCGTGGCTGCCCCACCTATCGGGGGTCGGGCTACTCCTGACTTGCCCGGGGCTGAAGTCAGGGCGCCTTTTTCTTCCCGAGAGGGGGGTGCCTCTCAACCTGGAACAATCCCTGCTACTGTCGAGTCCACAGCGCCGTCTGGGTCGACCGAGCCGCCTCCGTCAAGCAGCGGCTTGACGGTCCGTTTTTGTTCTCTACGAGATGAGGACGAGGAGGAGCTGATCTAGTTGGATCCGGTTGCTGAATTCCACGTCGAGGCACATGCACCTCGGACTAAGAAGAGGCCAACTGCTTCTGAACTGGTAAGGGAGCAACATCGACAGTCGAAAAAGGCCAAGGTTACTGAGGCTTCTCCTGAGCCAGAAGTCGACGTAAACTGGGTCGCCGATGATTGCGCGGCCCAGGAGGACAAGGCCTTGGCTCAGGCGCTCCGGAAGTCGAATCGTCTCGTAAGTCGATTGCTTTTCTTCTCTTTAAATGTCGATTATATTTATTATCTGATATCTCTTTTTCTTTTGTAGAGTAACGTTCTCAGTCGAGAGGCTTCCCGAAGGCTGGCCAAAACGAGTGAGTCGGCAGACGATCTCCGTAAAGAAAATGGTAAACTGTTGCAGGAGGTCGTTGCGAAGAACGCCGCCATCTCTGCCATGAATTCTCAGTTCGATGAGTTAAAGCGCGAGGCGTCTGCCGAATGCCAGAAGTGGCAGGATAAGCTGACGGCTGCTGAGAAGGAACTGGCCCGACTACAGGCTGAAAGGCACGACCAGGTCCGGGAGCTGCTCAAGCTGGTTCAAGATTATGAGAAGGTGCAGGGTTGGCACAAGGCTTCGTTGGAAGACGTGGCGAAGGCTCAAGCTGAATTGGATCGAGCGCGCGCGCATATCGAGACAGCTAAGACAGATGCGATCATGGAGTATCGGAAATAGGCCAACCTTGATGCTGATCTGGAGGTGCTCATGCGCGCCTCGATGATGGGTGGCTACACTCTAGCAGTGGATCAAGTGAAGGCTGTCAACCCGGAATTCGACATGTCAACCCTCGAGACACCGATATTTTACAATCCCGACTCGGAGACGATATACGATCGGTACATTGAAGAGTTCGAACAGGGAGAGTCTTTGGCCATCAAGTATGGTCCTTCTACTTCTGCTCCTGCTGCAGTTGATCCGACTTCTGCCATTTCTGAGCCGACTCCTGAGGCCGACCCTTGATTGTTGTCCATTCAAATCTTTCTTTTGTTGATTTGTAATCTGAACTTGAAATTTTGTAATGATATTATTTGGAATCAACTTTGGCGGGTCTTTTTGACCTGGCCTTATCTTGTAATGACTTTGTTTTGAGTTTTGCTTTGATATTGCAATTTGATTTTCTTTCCTTTTCTTGTTTTTGCTTGTCTCGATGTTATATAGTCTTCTTCTTGTCGAGCCTTTGGCTCTGCTCGCTATTTATTTTATCGATGTTGTACTGCCCCCCCCAAGTGTATTATGAACCTTAGGTTCTTATTACACTTGTGAGTTTGACTACAATCGACCCGTTTGCCTTAGTCTTTTTGCCCCCTAGGCTTATTCGACCTCCGACTGAGCGTTTTTAATTCGACTGTGTAAATTGTCCCCTGACCTTGGCCTTTTTCGCCCTTTGGGCTCGTTTGGCTCTCGGTTGGGACAGGTGGCCCGACTATGCGAACCGTCCTTTGTCTCGGTCTTTTTCGCCTCTTAGGCTTGTTGGACATTCGACTGGGACAGGTGGCCCGACTATGCGAACCGTCCTTTGTCCAGGCCTTTTTCGCCTTTCAGGCTCATTCGGCTTTCGACTGGGACATTTGGCCCGACCATGCGAACCGTCCTTTGCTTTAGCCTCGTTCACCTCTTGGGCTCGTTCGGCTTTTAGCTTGGACCTTTGGCCCGACCCTGCGAACCGTCTCTATGCCTTTGCATTCGTTGCCCTTTAGGCTAACTTTTCTTTTGGCTTTATCGAGATGTCCGACCTGCGGACTTCTCTACTCGTTGTCGATTGTTTTGCCTTTAACATTTTCTATCACATTGGACCTGTACTGTTTCGGCTATAAATCCTAACAAACACAGAAAACATCTCGAGAAAACACAAGTTTATTAGAATACTCATAAAATTGTCTTATGGACTTATTACAAGACTTAAAACTGAAAAGTAAACAAGTTCATCAAAGCTTATCTCAAACATAATATTTCCTCAGGTTGTTGGCGTGCCAATGTCGAGGAACCGTGGTTCCATCTGCTCGCCCAAGTTGATTCGACCCTTTGGGGTGAACCTTCAGAATCTGATAGGGGCCTTCCCAATTCGGGGTCAACTTCCCAATCGCTTCTTGCCGACTTGCTTCGTTCTTCCTCAGAACCAGGTCTCTGACTTTGAAGTATCTATGTCGGACCCTCGAGTTGTAATATTGGGAGATCATTTGCTTATACCTTGCCATTCTGGCTGAGGCTATCTCTCTTCGCTCTTCAACGTTATCCCTTTCATGTCGAAGCTCAGGATCATTTGTTTCCACATTGTATGCCAGAACTCGAGGAGAAGGGACACTAATCTCGGCGGGTATCACCGCCTCGCACCCATATACTAGAGAGAAAGGAGTTTCTCCTGTCGAAGAATTAGGAGCTGTCCTATACGACCATAGGATGCTCGGAAGCTGTATTGCTCAATCTCGACCTTCTGCCTCTAGTCTTTTCTTTAACCCCAGCTTGATCTGTCGATAAGTTTGCTCAACTTGACCGTTTGCATGTGGGTGAGCCACCGAGGTGAATCGCTGATCGATATGGTATTCACTGCACCATTCTCTAACTTTTCGATCTTCGAATTGGGTACCATTATCCGAGACCAGAGCCTTTGGAATGCCGTACCTGCATAGAATGTCGACCCACAAAAACTTTTTGATGGTTGCAGCTCGGATATCGGGTAGAGCCTTAGCTTCTACCCATTTTGTGAAGTAATCTACAGCAACGGCTACATATTTGAGATTTCCCGGGGCTCGGGGTAGAGGTCCAACAATATCGACTCCCCACTGATCGAAAGGCCATGCTGACGAGATGACATTCATGTCTTGCGCTTGTTGATGAGAGACATTATCATGAATCTGACAAGAGTTGCATTTCTGGACAAGATTATTCGCATCTCGTTGCATCGACAACCAGAAGTAACCAGCTAATTTACATTTCCGAGCCAGCATCCTGGCCCCACAGTGATTCCCACAGGCTCCTCTATGAATTTCTTCTAAGAGATATTCGCCTTCCGTCTCGGAAACACACCTCAACCATGGGCTTACGAAGGATTTTCGATAAAGGATGTCGTCGAAGAATGCGTATCGAGCTGATTGGAGTCGAATTTTCCTGGATTGTATCTTGTCGGATGGTAGAATTCCGTCTTTGAGGTAAAGAGCGATCGAGTCCATCCAAGTGGCCTGCTGAGTGATCGGCTGGGCCTCCGTCTCGATGTAACTCCTATCGGTCAATAACTCGACTAGAACCTTCTTACTCGACACGAAGTTCAATGCAAGCTTAGAGAGTGCATCAGCTCTTTTGTTTTGACTTCGGGGAACTTACTCGAACTGAACTGTTTTGAATTTAGGTATGAGGCTTTAGACCACTGCTAAGTAATTCTTCATGGTTTCTTCCTTAGCCTCATACTCCCCTTTCACGTGAATTACCACCAATTGCGAGTCACTGTGCACCAACAGATCCTCGACACCCAGCTTCAGAGCAAGTTTCAGACCAGTTATCATAGCTTCATACTCGGCCTCGTTGTTCGTTGCTTTAAAATCGAATCGAAGGGCGTATATGAATTCTTCGCCTTTTGGGCTTACTAGAAGGAGCCCTGCTCCTGCCCCTTCCTTGCTCGACGCTCCATCGACTTGGAGAGTCCATTTTTCCTCTGGACTTTGCTTCTCTTGATCGAGCTAGATGGAAATTCCTTCAGCTAAGAAATCTGCCAAGGCCTGTGCTTTTATCGCAGTTCGAGGGACGAACTCGATGTCATACTGGGCGATTTCTACCACCCACTTCGCCAATCGACCGAGGTGTCGGGCTTTGCCAAAATCGCTTTAGTGGTTGGTCGGTGACCACCACAATAGGATGAGCTTGGAAGTAAGGCCTCAACTTCCTCGAGGCATGAACAAGACATAATGCTAACTTCTAATTTGGTGAGTACGGACCTCGGGGCCATGTAATGCTTCTTCGACAAAGTAGATTGACACCGCCATGTACCCCTCTCGAACTAGAACCGCACTCATCGCCTCCTCGCATCCGCCAAATAAACTAACAACCTTTCCTTCTCGAGGTGAAGTAAGAGTAGGTAACTCGATAGATAAGTCTTCAATTCCTCAAAGGTCATCGGCATTCATCATCCCAATGAAAAGGATCTGGCCTTGCGGAGAATCTTGAAAAATGGTAGTGCACGCCAGGCGGATCTCGATAAGAATCTGTTGAGGGCCGCCATCCGACTGATGAGCCTTTGTACCTCCTTTGTATTTCGAGTGCGGGCATATTCTTCAAAGTGTCGATCTTGTCCGGGTTTGCTCGAATCCCGCCCTTGAAATCATGTATCCCAAGAACTTACCCGACCTGACCCCAAAGGTGCACTTATTCGGGTTTAATCTCATCTGTGTCTCCCTCAATACTTCAAAAACCTCTCGAGCGTCGACCAAGTATTGTTTCATAGATCGACTCTTTATGAGCAAGTCGTCTACATACACCTCCATGCATCTACCAATTTGCTTTGCAAAGATCTTATTGACTGCCCTCTGGTATGTTGCCCCAGCATTCTTCAGTACGAATGGGATGGTTACATAACAGAAGGTGCCGAATTCCGTGATAAACGCCGTTTTTTCTGCGTCTCGAGGGTCCATTAAAATCTGGTGGTATCCCTTATACGCGTCTAAAAAACCAAACACTTCAAAATCGATGGTGGAATCTACCAACCTGTCGATTTTTGGCAACGGGTATGAGTCTTTTGGGCATGCTTTTTTTAAGTTAGTGAAGTCCACACACATGCGCCAACTGCCATCGGGCTTCTTGACCAATACCGGGTTAGCTAGCCACTCTGGATATAACACCTCTCTCACTATCTGGGCTGCTAGTAGCTTTCCGACTTCCACCTCTATGGCCTCAAGTCGATCAGACTTAAAATTTCTCTTCTTCGCTTTGATGGCTTCTTAGCCTGGTCAATTTCGAGCTTGTGAACTGCGATATCTGTAGATAGCCCTGGCATGTCGGTAGCCTTCCAGGCAAAGACATCTCTGAACTCGATAAGCAAATCGATGAGCAACTGCTTTTCTTTCGATGGGATCCAAATCCCAACCTGCACACACTGATCGTCCTCTCCTTCCCAGAGTCGGACATTCTCAACTGCATCACTGGAGACCCAGTTCTTTTCCTCTTCTTCCTCTGGAATCAGTTCCTCAACTAAGACTTGTTGGACTGCCATCTTTCCATTCATAACAATGGAGTTACAACTCCGTGCGGCTTCAACATCCTCCTTTACCTTGTGGGAACCGTTCCTGGTTGGAAATTTCATGCTGTTGTGGAATGTTGAAATGATAGCTCATGATTCAAGAGCGCAGTCGCCTAGAATAACGTTATAAGCAGATGGAGCTTTGACCACCACATAACTCAGCTCGAGGGTCCTTCCCTTCTCCCCATCTCCGACTGTGGTGAGTAGTCTTATCGATCCCATAGGATGAACTGCCTGCCCCGTGAATCCGAACAGAGGAGATGCTATATGAGCTAAGTCTTTCTCTTTCAACTTCATCGCCTGAAACGCCGAGTAGTATAAGATGTTCACTGCACTCCCGTTATCGATACAGACTCTCGATACACGGGCTTGGCTAATCACGTCCTCGATAACAAACCCTTCGCTATGACTCCTAGACTTTAGGATATCATCGCGAGGGCCGCACTCCGACTTCGTCAGAACTGAAACGCTTGCGCTGCAGAGCTACTAGTCGGCTCTTCATTGGTTTGGTCTTTGTCACTCTCCCGGGACCGAAGATCGTATTAACATAATTAATCCGGTCGATTGTCTTCGTATCTGCCTCACCAAAGTTGTCTCTGTTATTTCCATCCCGACACGAGATCGATTCCTCTCGAGGTGATCGATCTCTCCGTCTTTGAGCGTCTCGACCTCGACCCCTATCTTGATCAGAATTTTTCCTTTTAAATTCTCCACGCTCTCTGGGCCCATCATAGCGAGATCTGTCAACAACTTCGTCTAGCTTCCCTTCCTGGATGCAGACGTCAATGTCTTTTTTCAAGTCGATACAATCCTCTGTTGTATGATCTATGTCTTCATGAAAGTCACAGTACTTGCTTGCATTCCTATTTTCTCGAGGTTTCTTCAACGGTGGCGGTTTCCTCGCCAAGTTCTTTGAGAGCATGATCGATAACACCTCGGCTCGAGATCGGTTAAGCGGAATAAAATCCTTATCACGCGTGGGTCCCTTCTTGCCCCCACGATCCGAGGCGGGTGTCTCGATACGGTCCCAGACGGACGGCTTACTCTCGACATCCTGTCTTTTGGATTGGTTCCGGTTCGGACCTCGATTGTCCTTCTTGGAATCCATCCAGTCGGATCGGGTGTGCCTTCGCACTGCCTCTTCCCCTTGACAGAATCGGTGCACCACATTGACACATTCGTCCATGGTGTGGGGGACGTCTCTGCTCAACTTCATGTATAACTTCATATTACGCAGCCCCCCCCACGAATGACGTGATCATCTGCATCTTTGACCTGCATGGCCTTAAGATTAAACCTCTTCAAATATTCCATTACAGTTTCATCCTTTTGCTGCCTCACGTTCATGAGGTGCGTGGCACTTAAATGAAACTTCTTGTTCACTATGAACGCATCTCGAAACTTGCGAGCGAGCATGGCAAAACTGGATATCGACCCGGGCCGTAGCTTCGTAAACCATTCTCTTGCTCGACCTACGAGTAGCGTCTCGAACGCCCGACATCGCATTGCGTCGGGTGCTCCATCTAACCTCATCTAAGATAGATACCTGTGAAGATGGTCCTCTGGGTCGGTGGTACCATCGTATGGCTCTATCTTTGGTATCTTAAACCCCTTGGGTTTAGGAAAGCTCTCGATCTCCTTCGTGAAGGGAGACTCTAACCATAGCGAAACCTGATTCTTCCCCAGAATAACATCCAGTTCCTCCCTGACGCTGTCTTCGTCCATTTTCTGGTGTTTTTGATGGATCTCGCGCCTCTTTCTCTCGACCGAGCTAGAGGACGCACTGATTTCGTCTCTAGGAGTCTGCATGGGCTTGTCTCCCACATCTTTCCGACCGCCTTCTGCCGTGGAGTCTTTCTGGCCTGCGGCTGCTTGTCTTTGTGCCGAATCGCCTCGCTATAATCTCGACATTACCTCCAGGTCCGCCCCGCTAATTGATCCACAAGCGCTCGATATTCTCGGAGCAAGACCTTGCTTTTCTTGTTGGGGTTTTCTGGAGGGATCAAAGCTGGATATTTTCCTCTATGCTTGGCCGAGGATCTTCTTCGAAACGAGATCCAAGACTGGATCTTTTTCTCCTTGCGTATCGGGATCGAACGGCTCATTAAGCTGTGAGCCTTGATCTGCAGCTTTGGATGCAGCTTTTCTGGGAGGCATCGTGTTCTTGCGTATTTAATCAATAGAAGACCCTCCTTCTAGCTCCAATGACGATGACAAATTATGTCACCTTGAATAATCCGGGCCCTAATATGAATCTAATGAAGAACACTCAAGAACCCTAATGCCTAAAAGAGTGCGGTGGGGGATTTTAGTATTTGTCGCTGAGTCTAAGACTGTATTTTAGATTGCCTACGTATCCTGTTAGGTTCCAGGAATCAAGCCTTACGTAGTTCCTGAAATGGGGTATTTATAATGACGATACTTGCCTAAACCCTAAGGTTAAGTCGACTTATGTTATTGTCCTTATTACCCTTTAATGGGCCTTAACCCTTGCCCAAGCCATCACTGTTAATGGGTCTGGACAGCTGGTGCGGACCCTGTCCTCGATGTCGATATTCCGACCTGCGGTAATCGACCATGGAACTCATTGTCCTACACTGCTAGCTGGTGCGGACTGATCGTCCTACACTGCTCGATGTCGATAGTCGTTGCACCAAATGTGGATGTCGATACAAATGCCTTGGGGTTAATTCATAATGTGACGACCAACCGATAGACGACACGTGGAGGGAGTGAAACACTGTATCGTCATATATAATGACCATTAATCCCTGTAATATACAAAAGAAAAACAAAAGCCAATCCAAACCAAAGTGTGCTGCTATATTGTTCCTGTAAAATAATCGTGCAACATGTATTGGCTATTTATCCCTCATACAT
This sequence comes from Gentiana macrophylla, assembly GCA_026214975.1. Lineage (NCBI taxonomy): Eukaryota > Viridiplantae > Streptophyta > Magnoliopsida > Gentianales > Gentianaceae > Gentiana > Gentiana macrophylla. The sequence goes on along the minus strand of CM047806.1, from coordinate 14,677,406 downwards.
ATTAATATTATTATTGCAACCAGAAATAAATATGCCAAGGATAAGGCAAGGGATCCATGGACACTGATAAGGCAACTGCCATGCCAACCAAACGACCTTCAACAACATCAGGTAACCCAAAAATTGCAGGGGTGCCCAACACACCATTATATGATATATCTAATATGAAAGGGAAGCAGCAAAACCGTAGAGAAGGGAGGCAGATGAGAGATAATTCTGGGGGAGTTACGGGACTGAAAGACCGTAGAGAAGGGAGGCAGATGAAATGTTATGTGACAGGCACATTGCTGACGATCCGATATGTAAGATCTGCCATGAAGATAATGAGACTGTACTTCATGTCATTAGAGATTGTACTTGGGCCAGTGAAATCTGGAGTCAATGTGTTGTACATGAGAACATTGTTGGATTCTTTAAGCAAGACTAACCAGTTGATTGGGTTAAATGGAATTTGACCAACGTTCAAGATTCGTCCTGGAGGTACAAGTGGAAGGAATTGATCTACGGTATTTGGATGTGGCGAAACAAGATAGTTCATGGAAATGATGAAGAACGACCCCCAGCCTTTGTCTTTATCACAACGGCAGTGGAGAGAGCGAGGAATCTACGACTTGCTTGGAACATAGATTAATTGTTATTATTTTTATGTTAATAGAAACATTTGATTTGACTCCAGTGTAAAGTTGGATTTTAGGTGACCTCCTGATGAGTGTTGGAAATAAAAAAGAAATAAATATGCCAAAGCTTTTGTTAGAAAAGAAACATGCGGACATATTTTGCTTCAAGATTTAACTCTTTTTCTTTCTATTTCGTGGCGTTAACAACAAAACTAAACTCTGAATCATCTAGATCTGTAACATATTAACTAACCATTGAACAGAGAACAGTCAATTTGTCAATTATTTTACGAGCAGGAACTAACCTAATCATAACAGTACAAAAAAGACATACCTGCAGTGGTCGACTAATGCTGTATAGAAATTAAACAAACTTATGAATCAACTAATGCTTGTCCATAACCTGCGGCAGATTGATCGATGTTGATCGTTTACTTCCTCATCCCTAAGCTGAAATGTTTTTTTCAGGTTTTTCTTTTGTGTGGTAGCTATTGCTGCATTTGTTCTAAAGAATTAATTCAAACTTGACAGCGAGTTATGGACAAGGAAATTAAGCAAGCTTCACTGATAGTGATAGGGGTATAAAAATTAAGCAAACTTGGGAATCAACTAATGCTGGTCCATTACCTGCATGAGATCAATGTTGCTCGTTTCCTTCCTCATCCTCATCCCTAAGCTGGAATGTGCTTTTCCAGCCTTTTCTTTTGTGTAGTAGCGATTCCTGCATTTAAAATTAATTCAAATTAAGCAAGATAATAGGTGTATGATGACAAGGAAATCATGTCCGCATTTAAGTTTCTTTTGCTTAAGTTATGACAAATAATAATAACCAGCAAGTTGAGACTCAAAACTCAGAATCAAAGCATTAATATATGGAAAAACTTGCATACCAATTGAAGGAATGAACCTTAGATCAAGATTCAAGACTAAAACTAGAAGGTGCTAATCAAGAACAAGAACAGGAGATTGAATATCTAAGTTGTTATTAAAAAACTAAACGGATATATATTTTGGGACGGAGATAGTACATGATATTTACATTTTTAGTTCTGTTTTGAAAAATGTTTTAGTTGCAATGAAATAAAATTGTTAATAATATTCGCATAATGTTCTAGAAGATCTCGTAGAATCCGCATAATAATTATAGAATATTTTGTATTAATTATTTTACTTATTGCCTAAGACTCTACACACTATATATTTGTACTGCCATAGTTGGAATGAATAAATGGAAAATACATTCCTCCAATTATCTATTATGGTAGCAGAGCGAGAGGTCCTGAATTCAAACGCCGCTCCAAGCACAGTCACCCAAACAAAAAATACAAGTGTTGGGTCCAAGCACAGTCACCCAAACAAAAAATACAAGTGTTGGGCTTGTCTAAAAATATATAATAGGCCAACATTTAAGAAGGCGTGTTGAATATATAAAATGTTAATTAGCTACCTCTCCACCAGCTTAAGTTTTTGGGAAAGATGGTAGCTCAACAAAAACAAAACAAACAACCCACAAAAATCTACTTTGAGAAAAGAACAAAAAAAAAAATGTTAAGAGCTTGTAGTCTTGGAGCCGGATGAGAATTTTCTTTAAAATATAAAAACAAATAAGTAATGAATTAAGTAAACTGAGCCCTGTGTGACTGTGTGAGTAAACTACAAAGAATGAATCTTCTGTGAAAGGGATTATTATTATTAATAATATACCAATAAAGTTCCATTGTTTATAACGAAAATCAACCAGCAAATTACAGAATTATTAGCAGATCCCAAAAAGGAAAATGACATAAAGAATATTTGTCAATTAATTGTCTCACGTACGTGAAAGAAAAGGACCGTTGATATGAAAAACAGGCGAACTAAAATAAAGTAAATGTAAGGATCAAGTCAAATGAACCGTTTTAGCAATCGAGTCATACTTAAAAAAACTGTTATTTAGCTCAAGATCACGAACATATGTGTGAGTTCGGCTCAAATTAGTTGTATCCAGGGGTAAAATCGGGTTGGGACCTGTCCCACTAAGTTTCTTACCATGTTCTCACCCCGAAAGAATTCAGAAATTTATTTCTTCGCTCCCTCGACGCGATCCTGAAAAATGCCGGGACTCGACAAGCGAAATACAAGAATAATACTCGAAAAACGTCCTTTTAGTTTTAGATTTTTTACAGTTTCAAGAACCCTAGCGCTCCTTCTTTTTTTGCATCATTCATGATCATTTTAATTAATCTTCTAATCGAAGCCGAGAGTTTCCCAACAAAGAAGGAAGCAATCTAGCTACAATTTCTGCAAATCTTGGTAATAAAAAACTTGAGTTTTTTCATCTCTTTCATGCTTTTAATCTTCTAGTTAATAATAAAAAAAAATAAAAAAAAGACTTCTAGTTGAGTTCTTCCAAATTTAACGATTCTAGTTGTTAAATTGTTCGGTAAAAGTTGTTTTTTTTCATTATCACAATATCAACATATTTATAAGATACAATAGATGCCCTACCACGATGTGTGTAGTCTAAATTACCCTTATATCACCTAATTACAAAATATATATACACGTATATCGTAATACCCACAAGTGGGGCGCACAAGATCTTGAACGTCCAACTTGTGCAATATATCGTGGAAATCGTTGTTTCCCAAAGCTTTAAGTAAATATATCGCCAACTGAGACGCAGAACGAACGTGCGTGGGATCGATCAAACCATTCGTGATTGCATCTTGCACGGCGACAATCGCGCTTCAATATGTTTTGTCCGCTCATGAAACATTGGGTTATGTGCAATATATAATGCGGATTGGCTGTCACAATGAAGACGCATACCCTTCGAAATCCGCACTCCAAGTTCTTCATGCATTGTTTTAACCACTTGAGCTCACAGGTAATAGCCACCAAGGCCCGATATTCAGCTTCTGCCGAGTACCGAGAGACCGTATGTTGCTTCTTTGTTTTCCACGAAACTGGCGAGAGCCCAAGACGAACAAACCACCCTGTAATCGAACGCCGTGTCAAAGGGCAGCTTGCCCATTCCGAATCACACCATCCATCTAAATCCAAGTCACTATCTGCTCTCAGCGAAATCCCTTGCCCAGGATGCAATTTCAAAAATCTGACAACCCTCACTGCAGCATCCCAATGTTCCACGCGAGGCTGCTGCATGAACTGAGAAAGGATGTGTACATCATAAGCTAGATCAGGACGAGTTACACCAAGGTAGTTAAGACGCCCAACCAAGCGTCGATACTTCCCAGGGTCATCAAGAAGAGGCCCAGTCGTAAGAGCGAGCTTGTGATTCTGCTCAATAGGAAAATCTGCAGGTTTAGCCCCAAGGAGACCAGATTATGTAATAATGTCCAAGGCATATTTCTGCTGGGATAGAAAAATGCCTTGACTACTGCGTGCTACCTCCAAGCCGAGAAAGTACTTGAGAAGGCCCAGGTCTTTCATTTTAAAACACTCCCCAAGGTATTTTTTAAAGATATCTAAGGCCACGAGATCATTACATGCGATAAGCATATCATCTACATAAACCAAAACACTAAGGTGAATATCTCCTATGCATAGTGTAAAAAGAGAATAATCAGAGTATGACTGGCGGAATCCATAATGTTTGAGGGCAGTGGCAAGCTTTGCAAACCAACACCGCGGGGCTTGCTTCAACCTATACAGGGACTTTTTCATGCGACACACCATATGCGGATTATTCTTTTTGAAGCCTTGCGGAATCTTCATATAGATCTCCTCATTCAAGTCACCATGAAGGAATGCAATATGTACATCCATCTGGCGAACTTCCCACTGTTCAGCGGCCACCGCTAGATAAGTACGGACAATAGTCATCTTGGCTACAGGAGCAAACGTCTCACTGTAGTCGATACCTTCCACCTGATGATTGCCCAACACCACAAGTCGAGCCTTCAAATGCTACAGGACTCCGTGCTCATCATACTTTTCTGCATAAACCCATTTATTCCCAAGAGCCTTTTTACCCGGGGGCAATGGTTGAAGTTCCCACGTCCCCTGTTGTTCCAAGGCCCGTATTTCCGAGGCCATGGCATCTCACCAGCCTTGATGCTGCATTGCCTCTTTGAATGTTTTCGGAGTAGTCCCTGCAGAAATGGCTGCTATATATTTCATGTGCTTGTTAGAAAACCGTTCATAATCAATAAAATGTGAAATAGGATACAGAGTACCGAGACGGCCGATGAAAGAGATGATTGGGTGGAAGGACTATTTTTATCCAAAATCAAGTGAGTAACAAAATCTCGCAACCGGGAGCTAGGAACCTTCTGCCGTTTTCCTCTACCTAGGTAACCATCCACTTCTTGCACCTCCCCCTCCACGGGTTCGGGCGTTATTTCCACCTCCGCGTTTGGACCCGTGTCCTCAACGTCGTGTGCCACTTCTGAAGTCCCCCTCTCAATCAGAACATCCATGTCCGGAAAGGGCTCGGCCCAAGAATGATCTGAGACCTCCTCATATAAATCCGTCATTTGTCCCTCAACTAAAGGAGTACGTAAATCGCTCCCAACCGTAAAAGCAAAGGGAAACACGTGCTCGATAAAGTGTACATCATGAGACACAAATATCTCACTAGTATCTAGATCAAACAATGTCCAACCTTTTTTCGCAAAGGGATACCCAACAAATACACATTTTCGACTCCTACCGGCAAATTTATTTCCTTTATGATGTTGGTTGTGTGCATAACATAGGCAACCCATGACTCAAATCATATCTAAATTAGGTTGTTTTCCAAACAATACTTCATATGGGGATTTAAACTCAAGAACGCTTATGGTCCGACAATAGTAATACGTTGCTAGCACACATTCCCCAAAAACCGTATAGGTAGATGACCTCAAACCTAAGTGCCGGGCCACATTCAAAATATGTTGGTGTTTACGTTCAACCCGACTGCTTTTGTTGAGGTGTGCCACACACACGAAGTTTCAAATATAATACCAGTTTGCTAAAAATATGGAAGCAATCGCTTAAATTCCGTCTCATTATCACTACACACCCGTGATATTTTCGCATTAATTTGGCGGTCAACCAAGGCAACAAATTCCAAGAAAATATATTCTACATCAACTTTATTATACAACAAATAAACCCACACAGAACGGAAAAAATCGTCCACGATGGTCAAAAAATACGAAGCCCCACACGAAGATGGCGTGTGGTAGGGTCCCCACAAATCACAATGTACCAACTCAAAAATCCTACTGGCTTTATTTTGACTAATGGGAAAACTGTCACGAGTCTCTTTCGCACGAAAACACGAATCACAACCATCTTTATTCAAAACACCGGAAAAATTAAAATTAGGAATTTTTCTAAGAACCTTTTCCGACGGGTGTCCCATTCTGTTGTGCCACCACTAACGTCTTCATATGCGGAACTCCCCGGAAGAAAAATAGCCCGTCCATCCTTTCACCCACTCCAATCGGCGTTTTCCTCACTCGGTCCTGTATCACACATAAAGAAATTGTCGATTGAACAGTACAATTTTGGTCATCCATTAATTGGATGAGCGACATTAAATTGCAATTTAATTTTGGAACAAATAGCACATGATGGAGACACAAGTTTTCCGATAAAACAACCATCCCTTCGTGGGTGGCACTCGAGGTACTTCCGTCGGGCAAACCAATATGACACGGATCAATTTTCTGCACGTTACTCAACAAATTCAAGTTTCCTGTAACGTGATGCGTCGCCCCGATGTCGAGAATCCATTGGGACTAACCTGTCAATCGATTGCGTGTTTTTGACAAATTTAAAATTTCCAAAATACCCTGCCATTGATTTGAGGCAATATTGGCTAATCGAGCATGTTCTGTCGTGGAGAGTTGTTCAACTGTACCAACCGGCTGAGTGGCTACGGATGATACTGACATGGATTTGGCTTCTAAGGTATTATCTTTGCTAACCGGGTACGCCACGGAGGTTGTGGAATGTTTGAAACGAGTAGGATCTGACCCTGCCAAGAGAGTGGTTGTGCCTGCCACCGTGTTCACTTTTCCCGTCACCGTATTCGTTTTTCACGTTGGCGTCAAGGGTGCCGGTTCCGCCCCGCCACCCCTCGCCCCTAGCCGCAGCAGCGTTTTACCCGCAGATCTTCCACCACGACCATCACAATTGCAAATGATCACAATTTTTATCGGAGTCATCGGCCGATTTGGTCCGGCCACAAGCTTCAACCTCCATTGTATTCAATGGAGAAGGAGACCGGTGCTCGATCTCCTGCTCTTCACGTATTTCCTTTTTTTTTTTTCTCTTTTTTTTCACGGCTCCGATACCATGTTAAATTGTTCGGTAAAAGTTGTTTTTTCATTATCACAATATCAACATATTTATAGGATACAACAATGGATGTCCTACCACGATGTGTGTAGTCTAAATTACACTTATATCACCTAATTACTAAATATATATATATACGTATATCGTAATACTAGTCTTGTGTTAATCGTAATGTTCGTTTTTTCTAGAATAACAATTTGAGTTAATCGTAATGTTTTTTTTTTCTTTTCCTAGGAGATTCTCGAATTCCATCCCCGAATTCTGAGTCTACATTGCAAATCCCAATCCTAGAATGTATAGGAAAATCATAATCGAGGTTTAGACATGTTTTTATGATTTTTATGTAATTTATGCACCTGGTTTGTCTCTTAAATTTCATTCTACTACAGAAAATTTTCATTTTGATCACCGGGAGATTTCGGACGAGATTTCTAAGTGTTTCGAGGTCCTTCCACCGCCAGCCCTACGGTGGAGTTCCACCGCAACTGTGGTGGCCATGGTCCCAAACAATCCGGTCATCAACCAGTCAATAGTGCCATGTAGATGTAGGGCATTATTTTACGGTATTCTGCAAATTCAAAACTAGTTGTTGTTGTTATTATTATTATTCAAATAGATTGCACTCAGAAATCATGTCAATAGGAATGTGCATGTGCATTCGGTTGGTCTTTGGTCAAGTACTGGTTATAACATTATATACTGTAAGTTCTCAAGAACCTCAATACCTATAACGTACTGCACCTTATGTCATAGAGGCCGTTCACTAATTTCAGTTGGGTGTTACGCCGGTCAGAAGTGTGCACCAGTGGCGAGTCATGGATTAGCAGGCCGGTTAGTATACGTTACATTACTATTCATTGAGTGGTAGATTGGACTCCCATTCGGTGTAAGCCTCCTCTCTCATGAATTACAAAGGGAACATGAAGAGTACCAGCGTGACCCGCGTAGGATAGGAGAAGGGCCCTCCTTTAATTTCATGAGTCATATGAAGGCTTAGTACTCAAGACTGGTCGTGCATTCATTACAAATATTCATTCATGCAAATATTGCCATTAATATTATAATTCAGTTATTCAAGTATTCGAGTGGTTATGAGTTTGTTATAGGGATTTGTGTTTCAAATGCAGTCGGTGGATGTTTTCCAATCTTGGGATAGTAGTGTATCTCAGAAACAGGAAAGTTGTCTCGGTTGATACATTTTGTCGTTGCATCGGCCTGCCACCACCGGCTCAATTGTGGCTTTTCTAGCCGTGGACAACACCGGTTGTTCATCTTCTTGTTTTGGTATTGTTTATTCTTTAGTTCATACTTTTGCTTCGATTCCCGAGTTTTCATTAAATGCTTCTGCCGCGTAAATCATGTATGATACCGCTGTAATGTTCAATCATCACGGATTGGGCACGTGCCAAACGAGTTTTCCCATGTTACCACTGAGGTGGGAAATTGATTTTCAGGTTACCTTTGATCTTGACAAATTAACAAAAAAATAAAAACCTTAATTCTCCTTTATCAAATTACATATATATATATATATATATATATATATATATATATATATATTCAGAAATACCCCAAAAACGATGCCTAATTGGTTTATCCATTAAAATCCTGATCACATTGCCCTTATCAAGGCACAAAATAGTTACTTGATACACACATGGGGAACATTACAAGCTAAGGTTTATCTACAAAAAACAGTGCATCACAATTCTACATTCAGTACTTGCACTAGAGTCACAACACCTGCAAAAACCCTACAAAAAATGTGGGATTAACAGGCTGATTATCTCTCCTGCATGCAGCAAAAAAATGTGACATTATATCTACATACTACATACCTTATGTCACATGCATCTCTAGCTACTTTACTGAAAGTGTACACTGTATCACAACATTATGCCATTACACGGATTACAACTGTGTGGTAACATAATGGTGCGACACAATCGTTTTCCCAACGTGGATGGTAATTAATGGACAATGATTTTAGAAGGAAGAAACTGCTCTCTTGCAATGGTTCCCTCACCAGCAACAAGTTTTACAATTGAACAACAAGTGAGGCTGTATTTCTCTTGAGCTTCTTCAAATGAGCTTTTGAGAACGGTTTCGACCCAGCCCTCTACGCCTTGTAGCTATCTACATATCCAGCTGAAATCATCTGCATCATTACTCTGTAATCAATCTCCAAACAAGATTCTGATCCAACGGTTTTCTGGAACTGTTCAGTGATATCTTTCAGTATGTTATTAGCAAGTGCATCGAAATCAAATGGTTGGAAAACCACTTTGGCATGGACTTGTCCTAGGAAATCTTGTACCCATTTCGCGTTGTTTTCAAAGGTTGAACCTTGATCTGCTGTTTCAACATCTTCAGGGGGAATATTCAAGTCCAAGTTTGTATCGGATGATTTGTGCACACGTTTTGTCAGCTCCAGGCGATGGCCTATTTGTTTAACGGTTTCAGTTTTACCTTCATGTTTTCTCTTATTCATCAAGATCCTGCTAGAAGATCCACATTCCACCATTTCGCGCAGATCAATTCCTATTGTTATATGGATTGTACAGCTCTTCACTGATGATACATCTTCTTCAGAATAAATTGCTGTTTTTGAATGAAGCTTTCTTGTACCATCCATGGCTGCTGCACTAGTTGTGATAAAGATGGTGTTACTTATGCTGATTTCTCTACCATCAGAGTCTAAAAACCGGCCATTCTTCAAGGCGTGGGACAAGCTTTGTTGCAACAACACATCAGCTTTTCTATGTTTTCTAGTAGAACAACTGAAGTGGGCTTTTTCCTGAGTTCATCAGCGGCGTAATCAACGACATTCTTACCTCTACAGATTACATGATGACTATCCCAATCTTCAAGATTCAACATAGAATTCGTTCTGCTTAGGTCCAAATGGATTAGATTTTCTTGATTTCCATACAATATTTCTGCAAGTGCTATAGCAAGTTTTCTCTTGCCTAACTGATCAGGTCCAAGAAAGCTAAACCAAATATTACCGCGATTTGATTTGCTTTGCTTTTCAGTTGTTGTCCTGCAATGAACTATGGATTCACTAATTACTTTCACAGCCTCTTCTTGCCAGCCAATTCTTTTAGCTAGAGAAGCATAAAGCAGTTTAAAATCTCTCTGATCCAATCGCTCATTGCTACAAAAGTTGGAACGCGATGATTTAATAGAGGCTGTATTCAATTCCAAATTCAGATCAGTGCTAGCTGAAGCTACAGCCTCTGGAGATTTAAGACCATTTCCATCATTAGATTCCAATGAATCGATTGAAGAAGCAATATGATGTATTTTATTCAAATCGGTGTTTGGTAGCAAACTAGTTGGACTGCTGCTTCCAGATGCAGCTGCATCCATCGATATCGTCATGAAACGTTTGTTGCTCAAAGGAGAATTCTCTTGGAAACTGGAATCAGATTCTTGATTTACATTTTCAGCTCCAGGACTGAATCTAAAATCACTTGGCTTTGGAAACTGTTGGCCATAATGCAAATGTTGACAGATGTTGTCCCATTTCTTGTGCAGTCCGGATATTTTAGCGGTAAATATATCTCTATCCTTTGAGGCCTGCAGTAAACATAATATGGAAAGTGGATTTTAGGGGGGAGGAAACAAATCATGAAATTGTATGATTTGCACATTATATTCCAGAAACATATCTTCAGTGAAATCTGGATTCTCAGAGGTGGATCCTCTACAGAGAAGTTGGTGCAGTGATCCGTATGATAGCATGTGTTTGGCTATTTCAACTTTAAAGCACACGCGAATCTCCGTTGAATCTAAAACTCACATGTTTCAACGTTGCAATAGCTCATTATAGGATCAATGCACCAAGTTCACTGAAGAGGATCCAAATTCCTTCAATGGGATACAAAAGCAGAAGTATAGGCAGCTCTAAAATGATTTCATGCAGAGCAACATATTAATATTCAGCTCATTCGTTGATGCACAATGAACTACAACTAAAACGACAAAATTGGCCCTAAACCAATACACCAACCCATCCATCCACCCACCTAGCGAGATCGTATCCTCTCATGTGATGCCCACGTCATGTGTATCTTCTGGTAACTTCACAATGTAAACTTACTTTGTGCATTGCACTGTCCGAAGATAGTAAACTTATTATACACAAAGTAAGGTACTTTACGAGTTGTGATATCAATAGAGGGTTCACAAGACAAGCATCACTAGAGAGGATCCCCCACTCCCCATGAATCGGGATATGTAGTGCACAAGATAAAAATGATTCCTCACCAATGCCTCGTGAAATCCACCATCGGTGTTTCTTTCAGCCACATGCGGCAATGGAGGTACACTAGCTGCAATTGAATCACCGACTCTTGCATCTGAAAGTGTATTTACTTCTTGCTGACACTTCTCCTCGCAAAGGTGGCAGCGGAATTGTCTTCGAAATGAACTGCTTAATTTACTTTTTACATCAATAACGTGTAAGAAATAAAGAAACGCACCAAATGGAACCAAAAAAACTATTAAGCAAACTCTGGTCAGAGGCTCGTTGACAAATATTAAAGTCGTAATCAAAGTCAAAAGAAGGCACTTTTATGAATGTTACTTTCTTCTGTCAAACCAGACATCCATAAAGATTGAAGATAAGAATACTCAAAATTTCCTTTCAAAAAAAAAAAAAATGAAAATGCTACTCAATTTATCAAACGAATATTTAATAAAAGAAAGAACTACCTGCAAAAAAAGCTGGAAATGGCGAGTTTACCTGGACTTTGGATATGATTTCGCCATGGAAATTCTTGTTGCAGTTATAGGGAGAAGCTGCAGATCTAAATCCATCTCAGCAGATGGAAACATCTGGGAGAATTTCAAGTATGCCTCATATGTTGCTGCTGCTCCGATCAGCCACACTTTGCTTCCATGAATTTCCAGCAACTTGGTCAGTTCACTAACAATAAACCTCAAAGTATCAATGGATGCATGATCACAAACCAATGCCTTCAAATCACCAAAATTGATGACTACACCAGGTGCTACACTGTTTCCCACTATTTTACCAACTTCTTCAAACTTCAATTTCATCAGATACTCTTCATACTTGCCAGTAACAAATCTCAGAATATCATCCTGAAGAGAAATTACACTCAACCCGGATAGCTTCTCACTTCTTTCTCTCCTCCCTGTATCATTCCCAAGAAGCTCTTTAATGAATCAAAAGCACAAGCACCTACAAGAAGTGGATTCCTCCTACCGTTTCCATCATTTTTCCATTACCTCTGCGATTCTCCTGCAATTTTCTTCACTGTCTGGAAATTCCGAAAATCCGATGAAAGGAAAACTAAAACCCTTGCGTCTCAAATGATTATTATCACCATTCAAATTACACAAAAACAAAGGTGGTGGTGGTGGCCCCCGAGGCCATTTGTTCCTGGAATATCGAAATAACTGATGAACCTGCCTTAAAATCGCCATTTTAATCTCGCAACTCCTGAAACCAGCGTCACCAAACACTCTACTCACAACCGGATCATCTAAAATCGAAAGGATCAAATTCCGCAGCTCAACCTTCACAACAGTAACAGCCGACGAAGACGAAGAAGACGACATCATATGCTGGTGATAAAAGCTAAAATTCTCCGGCTGCCTTCGCTGGTTCGCCTGAGACCGCTTTACAGCCGCCATTAACGAGTTCGAAACCGGCGGCTCCAGCTCCTGCTCCTGCTCCTGCTCCCCCACTCCACTCAAGGCAGACGGTAACCGATCTAACGAAACACTAAGACAAAGCTCCAACGCTTTAAACTGAATCCGCATAGTGAACGCATCATTTCGAATACGTGAACACGCTTCACGTAGAGGAGAAGAAGGAAGAGAAAGAAGCGACGATACAAGATGAAGTGACGTCGTCTGAGCATGGCCACGGCGGCGCGCAACCCTAACCGCCTCATCGAGTGCATGCACCGCCTCAATTGCTAAGCATTGCCTTACTATGCTCACCGACGTCGGCATAGCCAGACGAAATTAAACAGTTCTTCAAGTAAAAGCAATTAAGGTGGCAACAATAAATGCTATTTTAATCAGTAAATTAAACATATGTGTAGGAAACTGAATTATTATTATAGAATCATAAAATTCTATAATATTAGCAGTATAATTTTTGAAAATTTGTGAAGGGACATTAATTTATTAAGGAGAGAATTCATCAGGAGGGGTTTTAATTTTTAAATTGTTTATTCAGAGATTAAATTGGTGAAGAGTGAGCAGCGGCATTGAGACGACGGTTTGTTGACAGATGACTGGTATTGTCGTTGCTGGTGGGCTCTACCACGACTACTATCGATACCATAAAAATTTGTTGTTTACACCGCATTTATTTTCGGTCAGTGATTTTATAGTGATCCATGCCAACTATGTCATCATCATTTTAACTAATTAGAAATTAGGGAATGGTTTAAAAGAATAAAAAAGATGAAAATAAAAATCGTTGTGAATGAAATATAAATGGTGATGAGGATAAATCCATTTGTTCATAACCCAAAATCCATCATTTGTTGCAGTGGAATTGACGCTCTCAATCCAATGTTTCATTATCATAGTGGAATAAGGGACATATCTTTTTTTAGAAAAAAATTCATCGCCCATATTTTTATGTTCAAACCGACCTTTTTAACAATAAACTCTTAGAAATATTAAAAATTATGGTTATTTTCTAAACATGTTGGACCTCATTGAGATACATGATTGTGATTGGTTCCGCATCTGCGAAGTCATACTTGTACGGATCAAGATAAAATTTGCTATTTTGGTATTCAGAAAAATATTTATAGGATCACGATTATTATTGTTCAAATGACCCTAAGTGATATTGATGTTCTTTCAATAATAACGTCATTAGTATTGACGTTGGTTTTAATAATAACGTCGATTGCAGAATGACGTTATTGTTATAAAAATATTACGGTGTATTACGTCCATCCACTAACGTCATAGGCGGATCTACACTTGATTAAAGGGGTCCGCGGACCCGTTAAAACTAGAAATACTCTACATTTTACCATAGAAAAATATTTTGAACTCGTAAAAAAATATTTAATGTGTTAAATATTTATGACACCATTGGATAAAATTTACGGATCCGCTGTTGATCGACGTTATTTTTGTTAGGTATAGTCTTAAAAATAATTGTTGCTTGTCCTTATGGGCAAATGGGAGTTTGTTGGAAATAAGCGTCAGAAAGACAATTTATGTAATTGTTTTTATAATTAATAAACGATGATTTATTCTCATTTTATTCTTTGCTTCGTGCTTATATTTAATACATCATTGAAAACCCCAAGTTGTATATATGTAGCCATATAACTTAGTGTGTGTGTCACACATGAGGATTAAGTTTATGGTGATACACTTGAAATATTAGTCCGTGGTGAAGTTAATCAAAGTATGGGTCTATTGATTAAACCACCATTAATGCGCCTGAAACACTTTATGGTGTGACCGTCTTATCCGGACCGTCGACATCGGTTGTCGAAGTGGGGCATTTATATATGATGAAAGTCATATAGAGATTTGGACCGGTTTAATCTGAATTTGTCATATAATTCCGTGATTGAAATCTTATTAAACAAGATGATCATATATGAATTAACCTTAATCCAGAAGTGATTACAGACTCCTACTTGTTTTGGGATAGGGTTTAATGTGTTTATTAAGGATCGCTAAGAGGCGCGGTCCGAATCACTTTCATGTTGGCACTATTCTGGAATCAGTAAGTAGTGTGTGTCTCACAGATATGGAATCCATTCCTTCCTGCGGGAAGTAGAAAGACAATCCATTTATTTGTTAATCCTAGAAACTGATCGATCCCGGTAGTTCGTATTCGTTATGAACTAATTGATCACTAGTGGGTTAATGGTAAATAAGGATGAGATGTATTGAAGAAGGTTTATTGAAATATTCCCGCTTCATTACGGATAGTATATGGAGGGTTAGTTTGTATGTAATGATTATATCAAAAGACACTTATCGACTCGACTCGGCGCCTTGAGAATAAGTTATATCTATAATCGATAAAGTTCAATTTCGAATTTATGGTGGCGTAATTCGAATTAATGAGTTGAGTAGAAATATTTTGTTCGATGAATATTTTATTCAATTTATTGTAATTTACTAGTTATAGAGTCATTAATAAAGTGTTGGCTTCTAACACGCGAGTGTTTTCTTGTTTTATGGAACTCGAGAATAAATTAAATAGTTAGTATTTATTTAATGAATATGCAATATTATTTATTTGATAAATAATATGTGAAATAGAAAAGACATTTTCTATTAATTTAATGATGAAAGTGGTGCCTATTATTTGTGATAAATTAGGAAAAGAAATTTTTATAGATTATGTCACATGTGTAATTAATTAATTATCTATTTGTTGAATAATTAATGGAAAAATAAGAGATTGATTTTTTAGGAATTATGTCTTATCTTTTGGCAAATATCTTTTCCTTGTGGAAATAGGTAATTGTGGTGTGAAAATGATAACTTTCTTGACTAGTTATTTTTCTATACAAAGAGAGTTCATCCTAACACAATTAACACTTACAATTTGCGCCACATAACAAATAAAAGGAAGAAAAATTAGTTTCTTGCCTTAGTCATTAAGAGAAGAAAAACCTAGAACGTCCACTTGTCGTCGTTAGGAGATACAATCCGGAAGATCATGGCTATCTCATCGATTTATTATTCCTCTTAGAATAAGGTAAATCTCCAACCTTCTCATAGTTAGATTAATTGTTTATGCGAATTGAATCGTGGTAAAATCGCATGCGAATTTATTCGTAGCTTCATTTATGCAAGATCGAGTGTCTCGATCGGTCTTGTAATCGAGATCGACGATTCAATTATGGACATATCACGGATTCGGGTTTTTGTATATCCAAAGAATTTTAAAAGGAGGATCGTTGAAAATGAGCGTCGGTGTCACCGACGCGTTTATAGTGTGGTACCGAATGTGAAAAGAAAATACATGTGGTTCAGAAGGTAAATGAGAAATAATAATAATAATAAATTGTAATAGTAAATACGGGTGTTAGTGCCGATAGAAGCCGGCTATTTTTTTTTTGGAAGACATTGACAGTGTTTTAACACTTTTAAAAACAACACTATATCATTTAAATACAATCTTTTCGGATCTCGACGGGGAGTAGCCCTCCTAAATCAACATGGGTCCGCCTCTTGCCATCTAACATTACTCACTTTTCCGTTATCAGTCACTCTACACTACCTCACCTCAGTCACATCACCATCACTAATACCACCCCACTATCACCCTCAAGCACATCACCTTTGACACCCTACTTCTTCACTCTCATCTTACCGACATTCATCCTAACTACCCGACTCTTTACCTCGTCGTATCTCATTCCACCCATCTCCATCTTATTCACACCAACCATTTCACCCTCATCCCGACTTATCTTACCCACCCGACCTTATACTGCTTTACACATATACCTTATAATCTTCATTGCTCTTATCACCTCGGGCCATCACTCTTACGCCACTACTCATTAATCATCCCACCTCACCGCCTCCCCGCTACCCTCCCCCCACATGCCTTAACCTACCCATGCACCTTATTGCCATACTCCTCTATTCCCATCCAAAATGCCTTATTTATAACAAAGAAAACGTTCATATATAACGATTTATAAACCGATAATTACTGTTGGATTTATATTCATCACTTGTAAAAACATTCTTATAATGATAATATATTGAGATCTTCCGATAACTTTTCGATATATTTTTTAAAAGGTTCGTGATCAAATTGAGATGCGTGAAATATCAATCGATATATCTAATTATACGATATGATAGATGAGACCATGAGATAGGGATGATGGGCAACCAAAAATTTGCTTCCACAAAAAACAACTTTTTAGCACAGCACCAACTTGAAGAATCATTGCGCTTTAGAACATATGCAAATTATTGCCCAACGTCATGGTTCCATGATAGAACATAGATGCACATTCTCTAGCACGATAATATTAGTAATTCAAATAAATACGTTTCGGACATTTGATTAAACTTCTTTTCTTTGTTTGTTGAACAGTAAGGGGAAATGTTTGAGGTAAAGTGATGGACGGGATGACCATAATCATGTACTACCTCCGTCACGATAGGTAGTTTCATTTATTTAGTTTTTGGTTTTGTTTTAAAATGTGTTTCATTTAGAAACCAATAAAACATTTATTATATTTTTCTCATTCTACCTCCATTTATTATATACCCAACCATTTTTTACTACTTTACATTAATACCAATGAAAGGTTATTGTAGTCTTTTTAATCAAAATTAATGACACATAACAAATTTAATTAACTTTCTTAATAAGTGTGTAAAAATCCAAACGGATTTATATTTTGGGACGGTAGTAGTTTATATTATGAACTAGTAAAATACACGTGCGGATGCACGCGTGGTTTTAATGAAATGAACTTTTAAAATATGAAAAATAACAATATTAATTTAATACATACTTTATTAAGTATTTCTTCCTCGTCATTATAAAATATAAATATGCTATTAATCATAATTATTCAAAATTATCTTATAATTTTTTTCATTAGTATTTTGAATTTATATATTCATATACTTTATGGAAAAATATATATATATTCATATAGTCAATACATTTATCACCCTTTTAAAGGTAATAAAGCATTATGAATTTACAAATCATTGTATTTAATATATATCTACAACATGTTTTTCATAATTATCTTGTAAACTGTGAAATTTACAACATATTTTTAAGCAACTTTTGCAAAGATCTTACCTCGAACATAAACAACTCATTTTGATAGAGTAAATGCAAATAATATAGCATGTGAGTTTCTTTCATGCCTATAATTTTATGTGTTAATTATATGTTAGCTATGAATATAATTTAATAATTGTAAAGTAATACTTATTAAACAAAATAACATTTGAGATAATGGTTAGTATATTTAAAAATTGATGAATGAATCTAGGATTCAATTTAATTAGTATGACAGGAAAAATGGTGAAACCATATATAGAATTTTATTGTATGTGTAAAAGGTTAAACATGTACTTTAAACACATTATAACTATCATATACTTTCATCGATTCTTAACGCCTCATTCCACTCGCAACCCAACCCCAGTGTGAGGGCTCGACGCCTATCTTTTCCTATTTAACCGATGGAGTTGTCAAAACAATGCATACCAATCCAACATATCTCCTTGTATAACGAATGTGTTCATATTTAACGGATGGATTATGCAACCTGAAATTATTCATTGTCCTCAATCTTATCCGTCATACTATCTTTGAAGCAGACATGATCAACTTATATTTAATACCCTCATTTTTCACTTTCTTAAAATATCATTCATTTTATCACTCAGGCAAAGACTTCTCGTGAGTCATTGACTACTTTATATGATAAATATGCAGAGAGACGTCCCGTGCACAAATCAAACAAATTGAACAATACCTCAAATCTATGTAAAAAGGTACTCAAACAATCTCTAATTATCTTCACGATGTGAATACTAAAACCAATGAATTAGTCGACAGATCTGGATGATCTTGTGAATTTTATATCGGGCAACTTGAGAGATGACCATAAAGAGTTGGATGAGTTTTCAAGTACATGACATCCCCATTGATTTTGAAGAGCTCCATGAATAGCTACTTAATTATGCGACGTCTAAGTTGCAGCCTGTCGCCTT
This sequence comes from Gentiana macrophylla, assembly GCA_026214975.1. Lineage (NCBI taxonomy): Eukaryota > Viridiplantae > Streptophyta > Magnoliopsida > Gentianales > Gentianaceae > Gentiana > Gentiana macrophylla. Next base: position 14,658,750 of record CM047806.1, on the reverse strand, counting down.
TACTGGTCTTGCTAGAGCTCTGATGATACGGGGTTTCACTCCTCCACGTGGAATGATTTGAGTGGTCCAGCTGGCGTGTGAGAAAGTCAATAATGAATACAGGGGCATCAGATCGATACGATATGTGCCAGAAGAGATAGCAGTTACTGGCAGATTTCGCAAGTATCTAACCTCGATTACTAGTTCGATAGAGTTCGAGTCGACACCAACACCACGACTCGGATCCCCAGGGCCCATATCCAACAAAGTTATTTGGGCGGGAGGCAAGGCCCATTTAAGGGTAGTTATGTCAATAGAAAAGACCGCCTACTACTTTTAAGTATGAAGGTAGACCTAAACCTATAAATACATCCTCCGAAGGGAACTACGTAAGGCTTGATTCTGGACTTTTCGACAGATACGTAGGCAATCCAAGATACATTCTTGGACTCGGCCGTAACACACCAAAAATACCACCTTTTATTCATATTTAGCCATTTCGATCTCTTTACACTCATCCTCAGATTACAGCGTGGCCTCAATTCACCTGGTGGTGCGTTATTTAGCATCGTCATTTGGCGCTAGAAGGAGGGTCATCTACCGGTGAGTTGGTAAAGAGATTGCAATGGTGCCGCCAGCAAGGAAGAATCCGACGAACAGCAAGAACATGCAGATCGAAGGAGCGCACGGATATAGATCCAGCAGGGTTCCATCCCAGATTCAAGAAGTCCCCAGCTGGATCTAGACCCATGATTGCAATGAGATCCACCTGTGCCTCGGCTTCCCACACACCGCAAGACATGGCGAGACCACTTAGCATCTTTGGATGAGGGCGCCTTGAAGAGGGTGGTAGCCTCGGCATTCATAGGTAAAGGGAATGCAATCCCACGAAGAACATCGTTAGATCCCAGGGTCGTAGGAGATTGATAATGCTAAGGAAGGGGCGGTCGAGCCTCAAGAAGAGTATGAGGAAAGCGCGATTGAAATCGGCGTGACTAACGCCCGCAAACGCCCTGAACAAGAAAAGCTTCGGCAAGGCGGTCGAGGATAGCATCCAAGCGAGTTCAACGTATTGTGGGGAAAGATCAACCCACCTGAATGGCTTGAGTCGCCATTTAGTCCCGAAATCGAGATATATCGATGCCCGAATCCTTTAAGCCACCCAAGATGGAGCCCCATGGCGGTACTACGGACCCAGAGGACCATCTATATCGATACATATCTCTGATGAGGTTGAGAAACGCCAATGACGCCATGAAGTGTCGAGCTTTCGATACGTTGCTCACGGGTCGAGCTCGGGATTGGTTTCACAAGCTACGCCCGGGTCGATCTCTAGCTTTTCTTGTTGGGACAAAAATTCCGAGACGCTTTCATTGGGAACAAGAAGTTCCACCTTAGCGCTACGCACCTCATGAATATCAAGCAAGACAAAGGGGAATCTACTATCGACTTCATGAGACGTTTCAACCTTGAAGCCATGAAAGTGCATAATGCCAGTGATGCACTGCAAGTTAATGCCTTTGTGGGAGGTGCGGAATATGAAGGCTGTATGATAAGCTATCAAGAAAATGCCGAATGATATGGATGAATGTGTGAACATAGTCCATAGATTCTCGCCTAAGGTGAAGAGAAGCGCGCTGCACACCATTTCACTTGGCCTCAACTCGAGAACGACTCGAAGCGGACCAAGGGTCGACTGAGGTCGGAACGAAGAAAGCAAGTCCAACGTCTTTGATCGATCGACTCCGATATCGGATCGGTTAGGAAAGAAAGGAAATTTGAAAGACCGAGATTTTATACCCCTCAATGTGGATCTCGGGAGAGGTATTGGCTATTATGATCAAAAGAACATTGCTCGAACGCTAAGCCCATGTCCAAAGACCGAGAAAAAGGAAAAACACTCACAAATATTGTGATTATCATAGAGGCGTCGGGCATGACACGGAGGAATGCTTCGATCTGAAAGAGATATCGACCTTTGTATCGGGAGAGTGGTCGATTGGATGAGGTGATTGGTCGAGAAAGGACGAGCCTAAGGGCGTCGAGAGTTTAAAAGAAAATCTTATAATGGAAAGAAAGATCGATCCCCGCGTCGTGACAATCGAAGCCGTCGAGACAGGTCATCCGAGCCACCCCATCGAGATAGTCGTCGGGATGACCATCGAGAAGATCGAACCGAGAGACCTCATCGGGATAATCGTGCCGGATATGGCGTTAACACAATCGTTGCAGAGCATGAGTCGAGATCGGCCTCGATCAAGTCGACATTCGTTAGACAGATCGAGAGAGTCAAAAGGATCGGAGTTTACCACGGAGGTGGGTTATGGGCCTAAGGGCGATGTTCCGGAGTTCCCAGCGACCATAGTGAGGGGTTAGTGATCGAAGCGGTAATAAGCAAGGAAGGGGCGAGTAAAAAGGGTTTGTGTGGGCGTGGAAGCGCCGTTAATATCCTTTATTATTCAAAGATTTAAGGCCATGAGGTTGAAAGATGAAGACATTATTCCGTTATCTACCCCTTTATTTGGTTTTTACAGACAGGCCATCCATCCGCGGGTCGATCAATTTGTTAACGACGGTAGGAGACGGAGAAAAAGGTCGGACGATGGAAATGACCTATGTCGTAGTTAAAGGTTCTTCGGATATAACGCGATATTGGGCCGACCGGCTCTATATGATCTGAGTCATTATCTCGACCTTCCACAACAAAGATGAAGTTTCCAACCTGGTACGGTACCCATGAAGTCAAAGGAGGCGTTGAGGTAGCCCGGGGCGTAGTCCAGTTACGATCAAAGGAAAAGGGGTTGGGCGGGTATTAGTTGAGAGTTGATACTCAAGAAGAGGAAGATCGGAGCTGGGTTTCGCCGACCCGACCGAGGAAGTCCGAGTTTGGAGAGAGGAAGAAGGTCAAGGGATCGGATCGGGAAGTGGATGCCACACCCGACATGAGAGCCTTGGTCGACCTCCCTAGTTGAGTTTTTCGAGACGTTTTTGCATGGAAGGCGGATGACATGCCTGGCACGTCGGCAGATATAAGCGATGCACCAACTTAACGCCGATCCCAAAAGAGGCCGTCACGGCAAAAGAAGAGAAATCTTGCCCCCAGAGAAAAAAGCGAAGAAAGGAAGTCGACAAGTTGCTAATTCTTTGGAATCGTGAGAGAGGTATTTTACCCGGATTGGTTGGCCAATC